>OU015629.1:22400000-23600000 GCA_907165235.1 Zeuzera pyrina
TGTATTTATAATTGTCAGGACAAGGTTTGTATGAAAGAACATTTTTGGAACTCCACGGAAATGTCGGAAATTTGGAAGGTAGGCATTTCTGTATGAAAATACAGATCAGGGCGGGTCGCTAGAAAATGCTAGAGTCTGCCTAGTCAGCTTTTACCGTTAAAGCGTCTGACCGATTTTGATAATATTTTGTGAATGGAGATAGATTACACCCAGAGGAAGGACAAAGACTCCTTTTTTTAAATTCCACGTTGACGAAGTCGCAGGCAAGAGCTATTCTATATAAGTCTATGTCATATCTAAAACGGGAAATTGAAAGCGATTACCTTTATTTGGTTTGACGTTTCGACCGAGTTGCATCGGATTGGGCGTCAAAGCCGTGGTCAAGCCAAAATAAAAGGTTTTTGATATTTTATATTGCAACGCGAAAGTTTAAAAGTTTATAAGTCTGTGTAACTTATAGACTCGAATATAACTCGATCGATTGAGCTCTATATGAGTTACATTCGACACATTACTGGAGAGTTTTATAAAGTATAGTTTGAGCAGTGGCGTGCACTGTGTTTTTCAACAGTGTAGGCAGTCAAAATAACAAATGTATAAAAAATAACAATTTTAATAATAATTATGCTTAATAATGTAGCAATACTGATGAGCGAGAACGTTACCATTACTATAATTTTTCGTAGTGGTTATTATTTGTTATATGTAGTTAATGCAAGGAAAACAAAATAACTATTGGTATGTACACAACCCGTCAGATAAATCAGTGCCCGTCAGCCAGTTAAATGTTTCACAATATTTAGAATTAAAATTTCTAGTCATATTACCTGACTTTTGATATAAATGCAACTCTGGGACACACCTACCTTTAACTATAGTTTATAATTTTTCACTGTATGAAAATTTTGAAAATGCGGCTTGTTTTGTTTTTTGGAAACACACACTATCAACATAATTCTCACAGCTAAAACATTCCATTCTTTAAAATATAAACCGATACTTCACTTCAAATACGAATTGTAAGAAAAATAGAATTTTTTTAAATAACTTAGAACAATAAATCACTTGCACGAAGAAAACAAGTATGGAGTTTTATTTTGATTCAAATATAAATTAATGAACCTTAAACAAAACAAAAACGAGTAACACAAAACACGATTTTAATGGGACTAATTTTGGATTTTTCAAATGCATTTAATTCTATAACATCATTGATGTAGGTAGTCTCCAAAACACGCACACAAACTTAATTTTCAAGTATAAAATAGCACACATTGAAAAGATTATTTCGTGTACTGATAAGTGAAATGTAAACATTGCTAAACATGTGTGCGTAAATCGTGCTTTCATTGTATGCAACAAAAAAAATCTGGACAGCAGAAATTGTTCAAATTTAATAAAAAAAATTTCCTGCAACGGAAGAATCCAATGTACTAAATCATAGTCGTCTTACTAGGAAACAATTAATTCAAAGCGTTTCATAACTGAATTTTGTGTCGACGCGTCTTACACGAAATTCAAATATAGAACACTTTTTAGCATACAAAAGTTCTTGTCACATTGAATGAATTATTTCGAGTAAATAGACTATAATTTAGTACATTGAATTCTTCTATTGCATGAAAAAATTTTCATTAAATTTGACCGACTTCTACTGTCCAGATTTTTTTTGTCGCATACAATGAAAGCACGATTACGAGAAACTGAGTTGATCTGCATTAAAAAAAGAAATAGTCACTTAGAAATTTTTATGGATAACTCACACTTGACCAAAAAATTATAACATCAAAATTGTTTTTACAAAAAGGACTGAATAGTCCCTAAGACCTTAAATATTTTATATATTTATAATATCTCCCTTTATATCTCCTATGGATTGCGATTTCCCCATACTGCATTGTGTGAAAAAATTTTTTATTAAATTTAACCAACTTTTGCTGTCCATATTTTTACCTGCGATAGAATGAAATGATCGTCGATGATCGATGATGGATGATTTGTATTAAAAAAAAATTGCCAATTTGACTAATTTAATGGACATCTCACGCTTGACCAAAAAATTGATAATGCTGAAATTGTTATCACAAAAAAGACCTAATTGTTTCTAAGACAGTTCCCCTGTATCTCTTATAGATTTGGATTTCTCCATACTGTCCTAGTTAAAAAAGACACTATCTAGTCTATACAAATAGACAGACATTATTTATTTCAAGCTTTTATATCACTTCACATGTATGTTTGTTAGTCCAAATCTTGCGAGTCAAATTCGAACCACTTCCTCAAAACGTACGACTTTGTAATTTTGCATACTTGTTCAGTTCTGCGGGTTATTCACAAACGTCGGAAACTCATCTTTCCGTATCCGACAGAAAACTTTTCGATGATGATTCACAAACCCGAAATCGTATTATATTTATAGTACATATATATCATGTTATATATAGTCGTATTCACAAATCCAAGCTGTCGGATTGAATTTATGCTTTTCTACAATCTGCCTTTTCGCCACGGATAGTTTCCGACATTTGTGAATAATTACACTAAAATAATAGAATGATCTGCTATGATCTGATACTGCAGCCAGGATTGTCTCCTCACGAGAGCGCTCTTCAATGGTTAATCCACGGACACAAAACTTTGCAAATACGTTTAATTTTCATAGCTAAACATGATCGTCACCATGAACGGCATTTTAATGAAAGCTTGTGTTTTAAAAATATTTTTTTACTTTTATTAACATAAAATATGATCGAATGTAGTGTGTTAGTGTGGGCTCGTAACTTGTGTTCGATAGTGCGTTTGTCGACCGACCTAAATCGCCAGTTGACCATAAGAAGTAACGTTATTCCAGACCCTTGCAAATTGAATCTTCCAGGATCGAGGGTTGACGGCTTCTTAACATAAAGATCTTTATATTCAACGTCTTCACATGAAGTAATATTTTTCTACACTGTTATTTTCCTTGCGTCTTCATTTTCTTAGATAACAAAAAAAAAGTGTTATACCTGTAGACCGGCAATAGTATTTTCCATCTATCGCAGCCATTCCCAAAGTGGGCGATAACGCCCCCTTGTCGGCGCTGCAGGCCTAAAGGGAGGCGGTAAGAGACCCAGAAAAAAAATGGGGGCGTTGTGTAGAGGCCTGGGGGGTGATTTGTAATTTCATTTAGCTAGGAGGCATCTTAGACAACGACTGCATGAGCTCTCGACTCCGTAGATAAAATAAGTTTGGGAACCAGTGATCTATCGCATGAAGACACTAAAGGGAAGCATCGGAGATTTTCTACTGTGTCCGAACTTTCTATGGAATCCTTATGAAAACCTATCCAACATGTTCTTAGCCGGATTTTTAAATATCAAGCTGGCTGCGGGTGTGACACAACGGATTGAAACAGTACACAAAGACAATTAAACTAAAAAATAATTCTAAATTATTTTAGAAGTTTGCCTCTACCTAAATTGATTTAGCTAAGAATCGAATTCAATCTTCTTGCTAATCAGGTGGATTAGTATCTGAGTTCTTGGTACGAGTACATAATTAAAAAAATATTCGGCTAAGCATTAGATTATCTAGTTTCCCATTTTGACAATTGGTCTTAAACTGACATTTTTTAACTAAGTCTTGAGACTCAAAACTATGCCAACAATAGCTGATGTTTTTGGTATTAATAAAATTACATAAGCACAGTTTCATTTTACTGAATCTTTTGTTCCTAGAAACGATTTCGGTGTTAGGTTTTTTAAACTATTCGAAAGTTTTGTATCAGAAAACAAATTCTGTTATTGTCACTTCAATAATAAATATAATTAAATGTAAAAACACGTATACCGTAGCTAACACTTCCAGATATACTTATAATGTTATGTTCTCATGTGATGAAATCTTATTTATTTTTGCTGAAATCTCAAACCTGCCTGTCCACACGCGTTTCTTTTCTCAAAGAAGCATCCTCAGGGAGAGATCAGATGAATATTTCATCAGAAAAATTTAAATTTCGAAATTAGAAGGTATAGCAAGATGTAAACGAGTCCGTATCGTGATCGGATCGTGATGTGTAAAGAGTTAAAAATACCCTTTTCAAATTCAATGTTTTTGTGAGGACAATCGTAAAAAATAATAAGATATGACACTTTTATGTATCACGTAGATGGCAATTTAGATTTTACTACATCTCTATCCTTCATTCTTACCCCGTAGTCACTGAAATCTCATAAAAAAGCAAATATTGCTTTAAAGGATTTTATGAGATTTCTAAATAATGTCATGAGTCGTCTTTAGTATAATACGAGTACAACTGAATTTTCAGTACTGTTAGATAAATAATCACTGTGCCTCAAAAGTTACAAGGTCGTTTGTATTTATTTTTATATAAATGACCTTGTTAATTTTTTGGGTTGTGGGTGCTAATGGCCAATGGGTATTACCTGCCTACGCTGTGTGTCTGTTCGTCAGCTATGTGTGGTACGAAACTCTCGATATGCAAGCCCTAGTCGCACATGGCCGGTTTTAGCGGAAATGTTTCAAATTAAATTTATTACCGAAATAAAAATTAAGCTTTTAAACTCGCGCATTGCAACGTAAAATATCTAAAAACACGGGAAACGCTTTTACCTTTATTTTAGCTTGACGTTTCGGCAGAGTTGCATCGGCCGTGGTCTCAAGTAAACCGTTGCAGCAGCAACGTCAAGCCAAAATAAAATGTAAATGCAAAATAAAGTAATCGCGTTAATTTCCCGTGTTTTTAGATATTTTATAAAAATTAAGGTAAATAAATATACGGCACAACCTCATTTAACAACAATTCATTTTAAATTAATTCCGTTATACATAAGCGAAAGAATTTAGAGGAGTTTATAGAAACAAATTTTGAACTACTAGGTACAGAATACTTAATGTGTCACCTTATGTGTGAATACCAACGATACGTATACGTACGAATACATATATATTTACGCTGTATACCTAACGGGATAGTCAGAGTGGATAACGATCTAATTATTAAATAATAATACTATTGAATTAAAGTAAACTTATCTAAGACACGGGAAATTATATTAACAAGAATAAGTTTAATAACGCAACGCGAAGGTTTAATCTTTATATCATTTTACAAAGTAGTAATTAAAATAAAAAATAAATACCCAATCCAAATGACTCGTTACTTCGATGAGGGCTTTTTCTCATTTTTAGTGTAGGTTAGAAACTTCTCTGCGCCAAATTTCAGCTCAGTAGGTGTAAAGATGATGGAATAAATCAAACGGGAAAGATAGACACGGACCGATAGATGGACAAACAGACGAAAATATAAGGATTTGGTTTTTGCCATTTTGTATACGGAATTCTTAAAATATATTAAGGGAAGGTTATATCTTGGTATCTTGGACCTGGTCATCAAGAAGTTCATTTGGCATCTAAGGAACAGGCTTTTTAGTATGCCGTTAAAGTATCGTTATAATTGTAGTTAAATTTATGAGTATAAAAGCAACTCGTTATAAATTTAACGAATGACTGCATTCATTTGTTATTGTAACAGGTGTTCAGACACGTTGAGTATTATAATTTATACTACAAATTACAATGGTGTTTGTAATGGCGGCAACGACACCCGCGCTTTATCGCCGACCAGGAAGTATTGCCTAATGTTACACATTTCATTATGATGTATGTTTATTTTGATTACTAAGTACAATATATCAATTTTAATAATTGGACGCACATAGTTATGCAAACCTGGTCTATAAGTTTAAAAACTTTATCTACATGTCACCTTGTGTATACCTACATATATTTCTATGAAAAATAACCAAGCGGGCTATCCATAGAATAATAACTCAATTTAGGAGTTACATTAGTAAACTACATCAGCCCCCTTATTCACAACTTTCCGTGGCGGAAAGGGCCGATCATCGGAAAGCATAAATTCAGTCCGACGGATTGGAAAATGCTATTCACAAACTCTATCGGAATCTCATCGGAAAGGACTTTACGAATCCGAAAGAAAATGCATTTATGAAGCATGTTACAAAATGGTAGAAGTCGTTTTCGTTTTGGTAGAAAATATTAGTGTGGTTTAAACGTATCACATTTTGATAATCACAATGTATTTGGTAATAGATCATAAACAATAATTATGAAACAGAAATTACTTAGTATTTTTTAAGATTAAACAGTTTTTGTAAATATTTTACTTACATTCGAAGAACTCAACGGGCTTTATAAATACGAATTATACTGTCTGTGCTTATCGTCTGTGCGTTCAACAAGTTCAATTTCAAAAATTAGTATAACTACAATAGAAAGTACAATAGCGTTTTTGTTTTTGATTGTTGTTGTTTCTAAAAATACCTCAAATACCTCAAAGAACGTTTAGCTATGGATTGCGTAGGTAATAAAATATGTTACAAAAATATAATTCAAATTAATCCTTAGGCACGTTTTTAAAAAGGGCACGAAATTTGTCTAGAAGTCTAGATTACATACGCGACGCAATTTGTTTAGATTTTTGACGACAGAGGTCATCGATTATACACTATATAAATATATATCTTGATGATGCAAGTGCCCCAACATGGTACAAATTATTAGCGTTATTCTTTCCATATAATTTAAAGGCAATCTAAGTAGTAATCGACAATAATTGTTTGCCAAAATTATTAATTTAATTGTCTCGAAAACGTTTTCGACACTTAAAAGTCGTCGGAAGCATCCGAAGGTTTCGTCCCGAAATGAACTGTCAAATCATTTGTTTCGGAAAGGTTTCGGATTTGTGAATTGCGTTTAGACAAAATCATCGGAAAGTTTCCTGTCGGATACGGAAAGTCGAGTTTCCGACGTTTGTGAATAACCAACAGTACGCGACAGCAAACGCATAAATCAAAATTTCGATTAAAATAACCTGTAAAAAGCAGTATAATTTTTTAAAATGTTTTTGTCACAAATCCGAAATCGTATTATATTTATATTATATGTATATCATATTATATATACTTAGTCGTATTCACAAATCCAAGCCGTCGGATTGAATTTATGCTTTTCGACGATCGGCCTTTCTGCCACGGAAAGTTTCCGACGTTTGTGAATAACCCGCCTTATCCAGTAAGTTTTTTCTCAAAAATTATGTAACATTAAAACGTGTAATTAGTAATAGTGATATGATAGGTCTTTCATTAATTATGTTGCTTCAGTTAACATTTCAAAACGGAATATAACTAGAGAATAGAATTGTTCAATATAGAATATTGCTATAGTGGACTGTATGAAAAGACGAAATGATTTGAATGCTTTCGTACATATGCCCCTGTCCTGTTATTGGAAAAAAGACATGCACTTACCTCGACGTCTCCGCTATAGGACAATTAGTGACAAATACAGATACATCGATAAAGTCTCCTTATAATATTTTCGATTACCACAAAACAGTCTATTATGGATATTTTCCAATTTGAAGCACAATACACAGCAGATAACGTTCTTTTTTTAACACAGAACAGGAATGGCGCTGTTTTAAGGATTTTTTACGAGCGAAGGTGGCGTATAATTGTACTTTTGTTATGCACGCGCTTATTTCAATACGGAAGCGCCGGGCAGCCACATATCCATATTTAATTTGACCTTCCCTTCTCCTTATCTCCAAAACTGCGGACCTCCACCAAGAATTTTAGGGAATATATTTAGGGAATACTGAAAGTTTAGGTTTAGTTTAAGTTTAAAATTAAATACATATATATATGTATATATATATATATATATATGTATATATATATATATATATATATATTTATGTATTTAATTTTATTTCATTTTCATTCGATATATTCGTAAAACGGTGATTGGTTCCTCGATAAGTGCGACCAAAATAGGTCTTTTCTCTTAAAAACTTTCACAGAGGGCAGAAATTAGAGAGAAGAACACGAGAGGTCAAATGAAAATATTGCATGTGAAATGTTACTGGTTGATGTTTACCTAGGCGGTGGTGGACACGCACCAGAAAAAAAAAGAAATGAATAATTTTAAAATGTAAAATTTCCTCGTATTACATATCGAATCTCTCATTTATTTTTCTCATAGATGGCAATGAAAAGTAAACTAACTCGGTAGTAACATTATTCTTTTACCTCGGGCGTCGTACATTGAATCCATCGCTGCACTCAGGATTCCATCTTTTAGAATTCTTCGTTGCGCTCTGGACTAAATAGTACCTCGCCATAAAAATATGATTTTACTCTCTTGTTATACAATTTTAGGATATACCTATGTTCGTGTGAATTGTACTGGGAGTCGCTGGCAGAAGTAAAGGAGTAAATGTTGATAGTTCCGTACAAATTTATTTATCCAACTGAACCCCAATATTGGTCACGTTCGTACCGATTGGACAGTGCCCAGTAACTGCCGTCGACGCTCCCATACTTCACGCTTCCCACAAAATTGTTGATTCGTATTTTCTAATGCTTTTACAATGTCCCTACACAACACCCCTCAAAATTTTTATACAATTTTCAAAACAATAAGTCAAAAAAAAATATTACATGTAATACTATACACAGTACTTACAATTAAATACATGTTATTAAATAAATATTGAGAGTCAATATAATTATATTCGGGTATTATTACATAAACAATGTGTAACTTTATGTTACGCGTAGCTGGCTGCCGTAGGTTGCTGCGGCTGTAAGTTTCTCACGAGGCGGTCAGCAGCGATGTTCGTAAACATTTTAATAACCCAACTTCGTATTCGATATCGGCAATAGATGAACATTAGGATGAGCACGACTATTCCCATAAGAACAGACATTGCAGTTATAATAATGTTGTATTTACTTATTTGCGCTTCCACTGCACCATTTTGGGCAATAATTATCTCTTCTTGTCTGCCAATCCATAGGTAAAATCTTGCGGCTGCGGAATCGGGTACCTGTCGGTGTTCGTGATCCATTATTGCACGATAGTCGCCACAGGGTCTGCCCATTCTTCATATACTCAACTGGCTCAAGATGTACCGTCCTACAGACTGCAGATGCCATTTGAACATTGACTTTTCTTGTTTTGGGTACCGCCTAACTCGGCTCTGATTCGTGAGCTACCGTAAGCGTACCGTACTGTATCGTACCGTAAGTTAAGAAACTATTGACACGGTTGGCGGCTAGCTCGGCAGAATTATCGACTCTCGATGACAATGATTTGGTTTCGCTAGTCTCCTGCATTTTTCCCGGAGCTGGGTACATTGCCACGTCTTGTCGTTGTGCAGGAAATTGCGTAATACTTCGTCACTGAGTGTTTAAATTGATTATAAACTGATTCTAAATTTAGATCAGTACAACTCGAAATTAAAAAACAGAAACGTTTAATGAAACGATCACGTCGGGGTCACCACTTAAGGATATACCTATGTTCGTGTGAGTTGTACTGGGAGTCACTGGCAGAAATAAAGGAGTAAATTTTGATAGTTCCGTACAAATTTATTTTTCCAACTGAACCCCAATATTGGTCACGTTCGTACCGATCGGACAGTGCGCAGTGACTGCCGTCGACGCTCGCATACTTCACGCTTCCACACAAAACTGCTGATTCGTATTTTCTAACACTCTTGCAATGTCTCTATACAATTTACTATTATACTTCAAAGGTTAAAAACAATCATATGTTACCTACCTACACCAGATGTTAAGCGGTTACCGTAGCCTATCAGAGGCGGATTAGCAGTCTTGGCCGCCCTAGGCCGTGTAGTACCAGCTGCCCCCTTCTCAGCTCCATTATTTACTGATACATATGATATGAATTTACTTTCGCGAGCAAGCGGTTTTAGCACATACTGCTTTATTTAGTGTCGTTTCATGTTCTCATTCCAGTGCATTTTTTGCCACGGTTAGTGGCTTTTCTGGCTGCCCTAAACCCTGGCCTAGTCGGCCTTATGGGAAATCCGCCTCTGTACCCTATAGACAGCTGCGACACCACGGCCATCACTTGCTTGTGGCCGACCCTGTAATATTACCTTTATATATCGAATAGCGTATCATTTATTTTCCCCATAGATTGTATTATTCGAAAGTAACATTATTTTTTACTTCGGACGACGTACATGGAATCCCTCGTTGCGCTCTGGATTCTACTTTAGAATTCCTCGCTGCGCTCGGGATTGGTCTCTATTAGGATCCTTCGCTGCGCTCGGGACTCAATGTAAGTCGCCCGCGGTAAAAAAATAATTTTACTTCCTAGTGACACACTCTACTTTGCATTCCTCTCTATGAGAAAAATAAATGAGAGATCCTATTCGATATATAAAAATACAAAGAAATTTCATACTTTTACATTTTTTTCTGGCGCGCGGTTACCGCCGCCCAGGTGATTATCAGCCAGTAAAACTTTTCATACAATATTTTCAATTGATCAATTCGTGTTCCTTGTTCAACTCATTTCTGCTCTTTATGAGTCTTTAAGAGAAAATACCTATTTTGGTTGCGCTTATCGTGGAACCAATCGTCGCTTTTCCAATAAGATGGAATGGAAAAACGTTTTCACGTCTTTCCTGAAGAACCTCATGCTGTAGTCTCTTGGTACAAATATTGGGAATGAAACCTCAAATAATCTATCTCTAATATATATAATTTCGCCCATGAGATAGATAGTCTATCAATCTAATGGTCGAAACTCGATAAAGCTATAGCTTGTTTACTGGAGCTTATATAGCAATTAGTATGAATCGGAAAGCCCGGCTTTCATACTGAACTTCGTACAGATGGAGAGATGCGATACAAATTGGAATACAATAATTCAACTTCATTGTTTTTACCTAATATTTATTTGTTTGAGCCGGTGGACGAATGATAAGTATTTTTTAATTTCCATCATAAGTGAGTCATTTGTAATCAAAAATCCAATAAGTTGTTCATTGGGAGGACTTAAAGTGTATACACGTTTTAATCGGTATTGAAAATGTAAAATCTTTGAACTTTGCATAGAAAAAACAACTGATTATTTCGTTATACTTATAATGTACGCCTGATTTGTAATTATACACAAATAAGTAATACACGACTTGTAAATTGCATAAAATGCAATAAATCGGCCTACAAAACTATTTAACTTATGAATGTGTTTCTCTGACTAGTAATTCGCACAAAAGACAATTTTATCAGTTTACGAAACTGATTGGATTATTGTTTGTTCTCCCGGTTCTCCCATCAAGTCATAGGTAGGTGGCACTACTTATTATTATTAATGCTGTATATTTTATTCAAATGACGAAAATATTTAGAGTAGTTCTGGTTATGACGATTAAAAAACTATACTGGCGCTATAAAAGACACATGAATTTACAAAAACACATGAATACAGTGATTTCTTTTAGTAATTTGGAGAAACAACGAATTGAGACACATTAATATGTTAAGAACTGATAAACTATTTACGCCTGTAGATTTTTAATAGCAAAATATTATAAAAATTATTTTGTTGAAAGATAACGCGGGGAGCGATCTCTTTCCTCTCATCTTGTCCACCGTTTGTGCCAAAGTCATGATTAATTAGTAATCTATAATATTTTAGGCTTCTCTTTACTTTTACAAAAACAATGAAAACATGTATGTCGGGCTTGCCCTATCCTGAAGCCCCAGGCACGCCACTGATATATATACATATATACACAATATATATAATATATTTATAATAATATTTTATATATATAATATAATAAATGTTTTCCTACTTTGGGACCAAACAATGTTATTATTATAATCAATTTTCATATGGAATACTAATAATACAGGAATTTCGATAGAACGTGCCTCCTTGCCCGTCTCGATGGCAAACACCGTGACAGAGCAAATGTTCGGAGAAATAAAAATATTTTATGACGAAAACGCCCACGTGATGATCGATGAGAGCGTGTGAATTAGGTGTCATTGCGGCTTCGTAATAAAAACTTATTAAAAAACTAGAATTAAAAATTTGAAAACTCCTGAGACGTGAGCTGTCTGGATCGTTTTGTACCGTTTTAGATATTTAAGACTGTACACATGATTTGGATGAATATAACTCGATACGTACTATAAAACGTATATTTTAAGGTTCTAATATAATATTTTAATTAAACATTTATACATACACTAGCGACCCTCCCCGGCTTCTCACGGGTAGACATTTTTTGAAAATAAAATACAACCCAGTTACTCACTGATAATGTAGATTTCTATAGGTGAAAGAATTTTTGAAATCGGTTAAGCAGTTTTTGAGTTCATGCATTACAAACAAACATTTTTATCTATGTACAATATTAAATATATATATAGAAGTACAGATATAGAATAATAAATATAGAAGTATAGATAATATTTTCAGGAGATTTTAATGGAGGGGTGAAAGTTGCAGTTAGTAACAGTCATCGCAAGCTTTTGCAAGTCTTTGACTTAGTACATTGTTAGATTTTTTCAATAATTCTTACGTGATTATTTTTAGGACTTATCTTTACAAAATCTATAAACTGCCGTTTCATGGCAGTAGAAATAAGCATAACGACCCGAAAAAGTTAAAATTAATTTTCTTATAATAATAACATTTGCATAGAAGTCGGGCTAAAATATAATCATTTAGTGACGTCTTTCTTTCTCAGTTTTAAAAAAAAAATAGTCTTGTGTAGGCGAACGAGTGAAATAAATTTCCTTTTTAATTTATTTTATCAAGCAATGAAGTACAATGTCAACACCTAGGGTGAACACAGTATTAACAACGTTTCGCCAAACCGTTATTGCAGTTTGATGGCGATTAAAGCACTATATTACATTACTATTGTCTATGTATGTACATTTTTTTTATATATATATCAGAGGGGGCAAACGAGCAAGGGTGTCACCTGATGGAAAATGATCACCGCCGCCCCTGGACTCCCGCAACGTACATAACATAACTCATAGAGCAAATTCCATATTGGTTCTCGCATTGCATCAAGTGTGTACCTTATCTGAACTAAGACCCAGTATCAGGGTCATACACAACAATGGGCCGGTACTCACAGAAAATTCGCCCACGATGTAACGGTATAATATGATTACACGAATCAACGTTTGTCTGTCTGTTTACACACTAAACAACAATGCTTGATTATAACGTGAGTTCGAGAGTACATTTCAACACAAAGAAAGTTATTATCGGTCATTGTTGAATATAATGCAAGTGCATTGATGGTATGTGGTAATTTACACAGACAACTCCGCGTAATTTCCTATTCATAGGAGACAGATCATCTAGGCGTAAAAAAAACACTTGATATCAATTTTAGGAATAAGTAGGCTTTTTTTAAATGGATATCCTTCGTGATTAATTTTAGCAATGTCTTATATTTTTTGGTTGTATTATTCTTTGCTTAAAGACTAAATAAATAAATAAATGAATTGATGATTTGTTGACAAAATTTGTTACAATTAAATTAAGCTCATTTGTATTTCATGAGATACTCTTCCCCGGATCAACACATAAATGTCTGTTAATCCATATCCATACTAATATTATAAATGCGAAAGTCTCTCTGTCTGTCTGTCTGTTCCGTTTTCACGGCTAAACCGCCGGACAGATTTTGATAAAATTTGGCATGGAGATAGTTTGACACCAGGGGGTGAACATAGGCTACTTTGTTTTTCAAAAATCTACCCCTAAAGGGGTAAAAAGGGGGATGACACTTTGTATGGGAAATTTTTAACCGCTGAACCGATTAAGATGTAATTTGGCACAGAATACACCTTTTCTATTAAAAAAAAAAATAATTTTCTTTTTTATCAAAAATCTACCCCTAAAGGGGTGAAAAGGGGGATGAAACTTTATAGGGGATACTAATGTTATAAATGCGAGTCTCTGTTAGTCTGCCTGCCTGTCTGCTTGGTTTTTACGGCTAAACCGCCGGACCGATTCCGATAAAATTAGACATGGAGATAGTTTGACACCAGGGAATGAACATAGGCTACTTTATTTTTCAAAAATCTACCCCTAAAGGGGTGAAAAGGGGGATACAACTTCGTATGGGAAATTTTTAACCGCTGAGCCGATTAAGATGTAATTTGGTACAGAGATACACCTTTTCCATTAAAAAAACATAGTTTTCTTTTTTACAAGGTAGGTAGATACATATGTGACGTCACCATAAATCCAATATGGCGAATGTTATGATATTCATTTTCAAATCCAAGATGGCGATTATTACTTTTTTTGGATAAACCGATACGGGTATCAAATTCTAGGTTTCTCGGGGTGCTGATTACGAAAATTATGTTTATTTTCGAATCCAAGATGGCGATTATTATTTTTTTGGATAAATCGACATAGGTATCATATTCGAGGTTTCTCGGGGTGCTAATTACGAAAATGATGTTCATTTTCAAATCGAAGATGGCGAATATTACTTTTTTTTTGAATAAAACGATATGGGTATCAAATTCTAGGTTTTTCGGGTGCTGATTACGAAAATGACTTTCATTTTCAAATCCAAGATGGCGAATATTACTTTTTTGGATAAATCGATATAGGTGTCAAATTCTAAGTATCTCGGGGTGCCGATTACGAAAAAGACGTTCATTTCGTAATCCAGGTAGCGAATATTATTATTTTTTTAAAATCTACATGGGTGTCATGTTCTAGGTTTCTCGGGGTACTGATTACGAAAATGATGTTCATTTTCAAATCCAAGATGGCGAATATTACTTTTTTTGGATTAATCGATATGGGTGTCATATCCTAGGTTTCTCGGGGTGCTAATTACGAAAATTATGTTTATTTTCGAATCGAAAATGGCGAATATTACTTTTTTTTTGGATAAAACGATATGGGTATCAAATTCTAGGTTTTTCGGGTGCTGATTACGAAACAGACTTTCATTTTCAAATCCACGATGGCGAATATTACTTTTTTGGATAAATCGATATAGGTGTCAAATTCTAAGTATCTCGGGGTGCCGATTACGAAAAAGACGTTCATTTCGTAATCCAGGTAGCGAATATTATTATTTTTTAAAAATCTACATGGGTATCATGTTCTAGGTTTCTCGGGGTACTGATTACGAAAAAGACGTTCATTTTCAAATCCATGATGGCGAATATTACTTTTTTTTGAATTAATCGATATGGGTGTCATATCCTAGGTTTCTCGGGGTGCTAATTACGAAAATGACGTTCATTTTCAAATCCAAGATGGCGAAAATGACTTTTTTGGATAAATCGATATGGGTGTCACATTATAGGTTTCTCGGGGTGCTGATTACGAAAATTATGTTTATTTTCGAATCCAAGATGGCGATTATTATTTTTTTGTTTAAATCGACATAGGTATCATATTCTAGGCTTCTCGGGGTGCAAATTATGAAAATGATGTTCATTTTCAAATCCAAGATGGCGAATATTACTTTTTTTGGATAAGTCGATATGGGTATCAAATTCTAGGTTTTTCGGGGTGCTGGTTACGAAAATGACTTTTATTTTCAAATCCACGATGGCGAATATTACTTTTTTGGATAAATCGATATGGCTGTCAAATTTTAAGTACCTCGGGGTGCTGATTACGAAAATGACGTTCATTTTGTAATCTAAGATGGTGAATCTTACTTTTTTTTTTGATAGATCTACATGGGTGTCATTTTCTAGGTTTCTCGGAGTATTGTTCAATACCAACAATATGGGTGTCAAATGAAGTGAGATACGCAGAGGAAGGTTTTTTTATATGTGACGCTATCATAAATCCAATATGGCGGATGTTCCATAATAGGAAATAACTTTTTCGTTCAACACCAACAATATGGGTATCAAATGAAATGGAATACGCAGGGGAAAATTCCCGGACATGTGACGTCATCATAAGTCCAATATGGCGGATGTTCCATAATAGGAAATAAGTTTTTCGTTCGACACCAACAATATGGGTATCATAACATAACATAACATAACATAACTTCACGCTGTATCCCCAACGGGGTAGTCAGAGAGGACGGAGCGCTAGGAGTCGCGGTCCTTACACACCTCTTTCGCTTCCTCAAATCTCATCATTCTCCTCACACATTTTCGCCTAGGTATGCGAGTGCTTTTGACATTTCCGTCTGCTAACACTCTGGCTATTTGATCTTCATAAGTCAGCCTTGGTCTTCCTTGGCTTCTTTTACCACTCACTTTCGCTCTGTATATTTTCTTCGTCAGTCTTTCATCACTCATTCTTTCCATGTGCCCGAACCATCTAAGCATTCCTTTCTTCATTTTTACAATAACACTGTTGTGCAACCCTGTCATACTGCGTATCTCATCATTGCTTATCCTGTCCGCAAGCGTGACACCGCACATATTTCTGAGAGACCGCATCTCCACAGCATTTATCATACTTTCACTCGATTTCGGGCATATCCAGGCCTCACTGCCGTACAACAAAGTTGGCACCAACACCGCATTGTGGATGGCCATTTTAGCAGTGTTAGATATATTCACACTACCCACTAATGCGGACAGAGCACCGTTCACTTTATTGCCAGCTGCTACCCGTCTCTCCACATCCAACTCACATCTTCCATCCCTCGAAAACGCACTCCCCAGGTACACAATTTCATTCACCTGTTCTAGACATTTTCCATTTACACTAATCACACATTTCGTTTGTTCCGCTTCTCTTTCAAACACCAGAACCTTAGTTTTGTTCACATTCATTTTCAATCCTTTTACTTCACAATCTTCTTTCATGCACGTGACTAGTGTCTGCAACTCTGCTTCTGATGGTGCTATTAGCACAGCATCGTCAGCGTACAATAGGCAGTTTACCACTGTGTCACCACATCCCATACCACTCATATTACCTTTCAATCTCTGGAGGCAACTGTCCAAATACAGCACGAATAGCCAGGCAGACATCACGCAGCCCTGTCTGACACCAGAACAGACTTCAAACCAGGGCGACATGTCACCGTCTATCCTTACACAGGCTCTGTGGTCTCGATATAATGACCTCACAGCCTGCAGTAAGGAGCCCTCCACGCCATATTCAGGCAGAAGACTCCACAATTTCTTCCGCACTACTCTATCGAATGCTTTCTCTAGATCCACGAAAGCGCAGGAAACTTTCTGACCTAAAGCCAGAAACCTTCCCACGATAACGCGAAGCGAGAAAATCTGATCCATACAACCCCTACCGTTCCTGAAACCACCTTGCGCCTCCCACAAATATCTTTCTGAAACACCTTTCATACGTTCAGTCAATACTTTAGTATAGACTTTACTCGCTAAGCTGACCAAGCTGATGGCCCTATAGCACGCACAGTCTAGGTAGGAACCTTTCCCTTTATATAGAGGTACTATGACTGCCGTGCGCCAGTCCTCTGGAACCTCCCCCTTCTGCCAACAAAGGTTGCAGAGTGCACAGAAGGCATCCCAGACCCTAGGACCACCATACTTGATCATCTCAGCAGTCACCTCATCAATTCCCGCAGCCTTTCCACATTTCAAACTTCTTATCACTTTCTCAATCTCTTTCATACTAATGGCATCCTCCAGTCCCTGGCCTGAGTGTGGCAATTCATTAGAATCGCTCTCAGTATCAGAGACGGAGTCGCCACTCTCATACAGTTCTCCATAGTATTCACTCCATCGCTGCAGAACATCCTTTTTATTTGTAAGCAGGTTGTTTTCTTTCGAACGCACTTTATTCATTCTGCAAGGTGCCGGACCACTTCGGATCTTACGTACTTCTTTCCAAAATAATTTGGAATTTTCCTCGAAGTTGTCCGACATCTTGTTTTCATCTAACACCCTACACCTTTCACGCTTCTCTTTCACTAGTGCCTTCGTTTCTGCTTTCTGCAGCTTATACCTGTCTTTCATCAAATTTTTCATACCACAGTCATTAGTAGCAAGGTAGTCTCGCCATGCTTTCTTTTTCTTATACACAGCCACTTTCACCTCATCATCCCACCACACATCACGCTTTTTGCCGTGCCAATCTTATTCATTCCACACACTTCTTTCGCAGCCTCAACCATACTATCTCTAAGGTTCTGCCAGCATTCTTCAACATCCTCGCTCAACACTTTCAATCTATCATCAAGCTTACTGGATAATACCCTTTCATATTCATTCCTGGTGGTCGCATCCTGCAGTTTCCAGCTTTTAATGCGGCTAACCGCTGCAGGTTTGGACACTACGCGATGTCGCCATGCTGCGAACAGACCCCTTATTCTGGTTATCACCAGAAAGTGGTCCGTCCCGAGATCGGCTCCTTTATACGCTCTTGTGTCCATTACCTGCTTCTTAAGTCTGCTATCCACCAGGAATAAATCAATCATACTTCTCGCACCCTTTCTTTCCCATGTGTACTGATGGATCCTTTTGTGCCCAAACATGGTATTAGCCACAAAAAGATCCTTTTCCATACACAGTCCTAGCACAATCTTACCAGCATCATTTACTCTCTTATCTCCATATTTGCCTAGGACAGACTCAAATCCTGTTCGAGCTGTCCCGACCCATCCATTCATGTCTCCACACACAACAATTCTTTCGTTCTCTTCAACCGTCGCTAGAACTTTTCTAACATTTTCCCAGAACTGCTCTAGTTCAGCCAAACCGACAGAGGACACTGGGGCATATACTGCCAAAACAAAAATTCTTGTCAACCCAATCTTGAGGCGTACCCAGAGCAGTCTGGGATTTATACATTCATACTCAGTCATACAATTAACCATACGAGAGGACAGTAAAACGCCTACCCCTTGGCATCCCCTATCTCCTTGTGGTACCCCTGACCACAAAGCGATGCCTCCTCCGGGCAAGGCGGCAAGTTCACTGCCGCCTCGCTTGGTTTCACTCAAACATAGCACATCCAATCTTTTCTCTTCCATAATATCAATCACTTCATTCATCTTTTCCTCAATCCCACCTCTCACATTCCACGCAGCTACTCTGCACTCCTCCCTCCACTTCCCGCCGCTAGGTGCACAGCGTGTTGGGTGGCGGTCCCCAACGCCGAACTGCACTCTGCACACACCAGCGGGGACAGACCGGTGTACGTCGCTTCCGGGGGACGCCCTAACATTATAATTGCCGTTGTCCCGCATGGTATGCACAGAAGAGGAATTGCAGCCCTGAAAAGGGCTGGCAGGGGTCGCGACGAGCACGCTTCCTCAGTTGACCCCCAGTTGATATGGGTATCAAATGAAATGAAATACACAGGGGAACGTTTCTGGACATGTGACGTCATCATAAATCCAATATGGCGGATGTTCCCTAATAGGAAATAATTTTTTTGTTCATTACCCACAATATGGGTATCAAATGAAATGGAATACGCAGGAGAAGGTTTTTGTATATGTGACGTCATCATAAATCCAATATGGCGGATGTTCCATAGAAGGAAATAACTTTTTCGTTCAAAACTAACAATATGGGTATTGAATGAAATGGAATACGCAGGTTTTTGTTTATGTGACGTCATCATAAATCTAATATGGCAGATGTCCCATTATAGAGAATAACTTTTTTTTTAACACCAACAATATGAGTACCTCGGGTAACCTCAGTAACCTAAAGAGTTCAAGGAACATTTTTCCACGCGGACGAAGTCGCGGGTACAGCTAGTTTGTTATAAATATAGAAAAACAAATAAAACCAAGCAACATTTAAAATAAATAAAAACATAATTATAATGACTGGCCTGACCCGTTGGCGCAGTGGCATATGCATCTGCTTTCCAAGCTAGAGTCCTGGGTTCGATCTCCGGTCAAGTCAATTTAGGAAACGAACTTTTCTAAATTGTCTTGGAGCCTGGGTGTTACTGGGGAAGTCCTCCAGAGTTCGTTGTGTGGTGTCCATAGTACAAGCTAACTGTTTAGTTAGGGGTTACACGATCTGTGTAATTGTCTGGAGTATTTATATGTCGGTGGAAATAATAAAAGGCACTCATTTGACTATACTATGGCAAAGCGCGTCTTCAGATGACGCGCTAACGGAACGTCGGGGCCGGCGCCGAGTCTGTTAGATTATGGCGGACGGTGCGATAGCATTTCTCCGTCGGATCCTTTGCCCATTATTAAATTTCCAATTACCTACGTAATAATTGTTACAAAGACTTTTCTGTCGTTTGCACATTAACTTTGTCTTAACGTTGTATTTAATGGAGTAGTTCGCCTCTTGTAAGATTAGGTACTAATTTCTCATGGCTGAGTTGCAAAAGTACGAATTGCCCCGTGTCTTTTTCGACATATATATATTTATTTATTTAATTAAAATGAAACTTACCCATAGTTGATCAAAACGTATGGAAACGCAACAATTATTTTGAGAATTTTGAAGATAAGATAAAAACAAAAAATGTTAATAAATTTTATATATTGTTGCTAATTGGATTTATTTTTATATTTGGTAATTTCGATGAATTTTAACGAAACATCTATCAAGATGCTTAAAATTACACCGATTGAGACAGGTTTCTAGCGCTGCGAATATAATAAATACCCCTGACAATATACACCGTATATCTGGTCTTAAACTAGGACATTCCCTATGCCATGAGAACCAGACGACGACTACTAGGAGCTTCCCCCAGTACACCCAGATCCGAGACAACCTACAATTTCGTTTCCTAAATTGACCCGACCGGAAATCGAAGCCGGGCACTTTCGTGCTTGGATACAACACTTCAATCACTGCTCCATCGAGGTCGTCTTATATGGCTTGTCTAATACAATTCATAAGCACTACATCCTTATAATAAGTCTTAAGTATCCATTTTTTACGGGATGCCACGGGCACGGCTCTGAGTCGGGTTTTTACCCACTAAAACTTCTACCTACGGTAAGCGTCCTCGGAGCCATCGGTGAACTGTAGCGTTATAAGTTACATCTTATTTTAAAATCTCATTTTATAATGTAATTTGCATACATACGTATCGTCACGCTCTATCACTAACGGTTTAGTCAGAGAGGATCTTCATAAGACAGCCTTGGTAATATATTTTTTTTAATAATATAACAAACAACGTAATATCAATCAAGAGACACAAAAATTTCAATCAGGAAAACAGATACAATTTATCAACAGCGTGGCATCCTGTGATTCAAATGACAAAACCTCGTTTTTCACATCCGGTTAAGTGTGTGGACACCGTGAGTGTTGTGTGTAGGAACCCTAATAATTAACATAACATAACATAACTTCACGCCGTATCCCCAACGGGGTAGTCAGAGAGGACGGAGCGCCAGGAGTCGCGGTCCTTACACACCTCTTTCGCTTCCTCAAATCTCATCATTTTCCTCACACATTTTCGCCTAGGTATGCGGGTGCTTTTGACATTTCCGTCTGCTAATACTCTAGCTATTTTAATTATTTACAAATTTCGGAGGTAGATGAAATAAAACCTGCCTTGGACACGGAGTGAAGCTTGCTGCGACAGTTTACTTGAGACCACGGCCGATGCGACTCGGCCGAAACTTCAAGCGAAAATAAAAGGTAATCGCGTTAATTTCCCCTGTTTTTAGATATTTTATAATGCATCGGGAAAGTTTTAAAGTTTATAATGTAATACAAATTTATTTAGGTAATAAAAAAGAAAATTACATTCATATAAACGAATATAATATATGCATATAGATATATACATATACTGATTTATTTATAAATATAACATTATATTATAAAATGAGATTTTAAAATAAGATGTACGTTATAACGTTACAGCACTGTTGTACTCTACGGAACGCAGCGAAACCCCTCTCGAATTGTGCCGAAGCACTTTTCAAAAGGGCAATGAACAGTGAGAGAGTCGCCTGCCCTCCCTCGTGTACCCTCGCAGTGCCACGAGAACGCGGACCACACGCGCTGCATCGTCCTTGGGTGCGCATGGATGGACAACCAGAGTCCCACTCAAAAACCATAGGTATCCTAAGATATGCAGCTGCCCGAAAATAGCGCTAAGGAGTAACTTTGTTGCGCTTTGTTATTATGTCCACTGCAAGAAGGAAATTTCACGATAATAATATTACATGTCATTATCGCCCGTATCTCTTCACTTTAAGACTGGAAGATAGGAAGCAAGTCATCCAAAGCGAGTACAAGACCGCTCTTCTCATACAGTGATTGCATGCATACTTAACTCTGCTTATAAAATATAGCCTCCACTAGAGGATTCTTATAGACATATATATAAAGAAATTGCATTTCTTCATTTCCGTATTCGAATATTTATATTATGGCGCGTTTTCCTGAATGTCGGTAAAACAGTCACCGCTTACATAAAAGATGGCGCTGCTACCAATGGTTTCAAACACAGTCGGTAAAATAGCGACCGTTATTATTTTAACATGGTATTTTTGGGTAGTTGGTAGATATCATTATTATTCCGAATTGTGTAAGATTATGTGTATATTGGGAAGAAAAGTAAAAAATTGTAAAAAGGAACGGAAATTAATGAACTTTAAACGTCGTTTCTTTGTTTTCAGGCAGGATAGTATAATTTAAGGTAAATAATATAATTAAAGTGTAAAAAGTATGTATTGGAATAAAATAAAACTTTGTTTTCAGAGCAACACAATATTGTTCGTTTAAATTTTTGCCAGTTCCTGGTCAATTCAAAGAATTGTCTTATATATACATATCTATAAAAATATAAAGATGTACATATGATATAAAGACATGTACATACACTCATACCGTGTATTCGTTTTCGACGTAAGGTATTATTTGAAGGCAGTACGAGTGGATAAGCTACGCCTACATTAAAGGAAAGTTCTAAACCGATCAGATACATTTGTAAGGAGATCGCAAGTACGAAAGCGGCCTTATTGTTAGGCGCATTAGTACAATGATACATCGTGATCGGTGAAACTTTACACGTTGTCTGTATACCATTGGTCGGGATAGGGTCGTCACTTTCAACAAGTGATAAGCTCTAATTATTATATTAGCAACAATATAAACACAATTAATAAAATAATTGCAACAATTGAAATACTTATCAGATTTTGTAAAAAATTTAAATGGAGTCATCAATCAATTCGCCGTCAAAATATCGAGATATCTTTGATGATTCAGCTGAAGGCGTTCCGATCTGTCGATAATCTGTCTGGTATTTTATACCAATGAACGAACAACAGACGGCGTAGTGGGAGTGATACACCTATTTCGTTGTACTAATGACTTATTTTGAAATAACTTGATGGTTTGTGTAAAATAGTGAACAATCTCTCACATGTTTGTATGTTTAGTTAAAATGTTGGGAGCCAAATTTGATCCACTTTCACTTAACTTACGACTTTGAAATTGTGCATGCTTCTTCAGTTCTGATGACAATACACTAAAATGATAGAAATGACATGATAGTGCAGCCGGAACTGTCTCCTCGCGAAAGTACTCCTCGACGATTTGTACTAGAGACACAAAACTTTGCAAGAAGGTTTAATTTTGATAGCTAAACATGATTTTCACCATAAATTAATGCTGCAGCCAGGATTGTCTCCTCACGAAGGTATTGCTCGACGTCTAGTAGTAGAAATACGAAACTTTGCACGTAGATTTAATTTTGATAGCTAAACATGATTTTCACGATAAACTGATGCTGCAACTAGGATTATCTCTTCATGAGGGTACTCCTCGACGATTAGTAGTAGAGATACGAAACTTTGCTTGGAGACTTAACTTTGACAGCTAAACATGATTTCACCATAACCTATTGCAGCAAATGTTGTCTTCTCATGAGGAAATTTCTAAACAGTTAGTAAGATGAACATGAAACTTTGAAAAACAAAGCACAGCTTTCTATCGTATGTAGTTTGCCAAGATCGGTGTCGACAGTAATGGTCTGAAACCTTTCATTATGAAGGAAAACTCCAAAATCAAAGAATTGGTGCTGTGGCCAGAATTGTTTGACGAGGGTTCGTGAGGTGACAAAAGGAGACGTCGTCAAGGAGTACCCACTCATCGACGAATAGTTGTAAGAGATACAAAGCTTCGCCAAAAAATCCCAACAGACACACACACATTCGGACTCAACGCAGACTGAGTTGTGTCACTCTCGAACCGACTAAAAAAAGGTCTTTTTGCTGTTAGCCCTAATGGCTTTTACAGCGTCACCGGTCACGTTGAAGCGAGCGCATAAGGCGCCCTGCCAGACGGTCGACTGTCTGATGGGCGAACTTCAGACTCAGAGCGTCACCAGGGGAGTTTCCGCACCTGCGTGCATATTAACGGGTTTCGTATTCGGGTGCGGACCGGACCTCTAGCGGACCCCGCTATGTATGACGTCTGAAGGCCGAATCGTGTGTCCAGTGTTTTACATGGAAAGTTTACAATGTGGCTTGAAGTCCGTACGTATGCGTGCAGTGCGATGTGATCGAACTTCTAAGCGGCGGATGGAAACGGCGGTGGAAGCGGTACGGTTGTAGTGTGAATGTAAGCGTGTTCGAACCCGAACATCGGTGTCACTGTCGCCTAATACATGTCTAGGCCTACGATGTTGTTTAGGAGCGTCGGGCTCGGGGGTGCAAAATGACGCCCTGACCACTAGAGGATTCGGGTGTAGCGGGAAACGGCGAAAGAAGCGCTCCGACGCCTCTTTTAGACATTGAGCTATTATGAGCTATTCTAAGCCGTTATGCAGGTCTATTTTACGCACGTAAAAAGGGGCACCGGTGGCTCGGCGCATGAATCTATTCTGTATTACTTGAAGGGATTCGATAGGGGTGGACGTAGCGTGAACGAATACGCTGGCATACGTCGTGATACGCCAGACGCACGTATTATACAAGATTATAAAGCATTATGTCTAAGGGACAGTTTGTTGTTCACGTAGATTAAGACGGCCAAGGACGAACGCGCTACTGACAAAAAGTCATAGTAATGTAAGTCACTTTGAAACTTCTATATCATTTTAGTAGACCTATTTGAAGACACCCCACACGTGCACTACAATTTTTTCATTCCTCAGTTACATCTACGGAATGTTACGTGTGTTGTTATGTTTTCAAAATTTCGCTGAACCATTGTGTAGCGGTTCACATAATACACATATCTTCAAATTTCATCTACATAATGCCAACCAATAGTCTCCGAGTGAAATGGCTGTGGTATGCAGACAACAGACTGTTAGACAGATATAACGGAATTATAAGGATTACATTTTTGTCACTTGGACACGAAACCCTAAAAACCCTATTATTGTTTATTTTCACTGCGCTTTTAAACTATTTTTACAAAAATTGGCAACCCTAGTAAGTATACCAACGCAGTATTATTACTGAAGTGAATTCCCTGTTTAATCCTACTTTTATCTCTGAACAAAAACATTTATCAATACTTTACCAAACGTCAAAAGGAAAGGAATTCTTTCAATGCGTCGAGGGCTGGCCTCCTGTGGGAAATCATGGTGAAACACGTGAGCTGTCTGCAGCCATTAAATTTGCTTTATTGTGGGAGAGGGGATGAGGTAGTGCCGATATGCGAGGTATTTTTCTTCTAATATAGCGTGACGCAAAGGCAATAAAGATACCAAGGACATGTATCTGTTACTATAAAAAATTTTATTAAAAAAAATTAAACCGCCTTCAAAAAAACACTGAAAAGTATAAAATAACTATCCTTTACTAATCAAAACTCAAGTACAATTAAAATAACTTTATAAATACGATACACATACCTATATATTTAAATTTTACTGAAGTCGGTGCCCAGCCCACCAAACTAATAGACTTTATGTTGTTGCACATTGATTTGGCACCGACTTCAATAACTGACAAATTTAATTATATAGGTATGTATGTTGTAATTATAAAGTTATTTTAATTGTGCTTGAGCTTTGATTAGTAAAGGATAGTTATTTTATACTTTTCAATGTTTTTTTTGAAGGCAGTTTAATTTTTTTTAATAAAAATTTTTTATTTCTCCCTTTTGAGTGATCTTGACTTAAATAAATATTTAGATCAGGTCTGCAATTAACTTCATTCTAATTCCGGAGCGCAACTATATACAAGAGAATCGTCAATATAGATAAAGGTTATAACCAGGTCGTGTTTAGTGTCTCTTCTAAGTCCAAACTCCAATATCGGTGAAATTTAAATGGGACCACCTTTGAAGTATTACTTACCAAACGAAAAAAGAATTTTCGAAATCCGTTCATAAATGACGGAGTTATGAGGTAACAAACACACAAAAAAAAAACATACAGACGAATTGAGAACCTCCTTCTTTTAAAATAAACAGACTAGCGCCATTTTGATTCTCACACCGAGAGACCTGTATGCTTTCTGAAAGAAGTTTTTGGCGGGAACAGGTGAAATGAAGTTCGCATTTTATTAAGATTTTCCATGTTTTATACTCTTGGGGGTTATGAATCACTGAAAAATTACTTTAGTTAAATACCGGGGATTGATCTGTTGTTTCGTAAAACCAACCAAAGTTCACTAAAGTATTAATTATTTTTACAATATCAGGAATGTTCAATTTCAGTCAAAATAAAGAAGATTAAAGTTACACGTTCTAACTTAATTAAATGTACATAATTTAATGTTAAATTTACTAGAGTTTAGTTTAAGAGTATGTTGATGGTGTGCATTGGACTTACGTTAGTTAATATTAATTAGCAAATTTGTTAATTACACAAAACAGCTTTGTAAATATTTCAACATTTTAATATACATACATACATATCTTCACGCTGTATCCCCAACGGGGTAGTCAGAGAGGACGGAGCGCCAAGCGTCGTGGTCCTTACATACTTTTTGCGCTTCCTCTAATCTCATCATTCTCCTCACACATTTTCGCCTAGGTATGCGAGTGCTTTTGACATTTCCGTCGGCTAACACTCTGGCTATTTGATCTTCATAAGTCAGCTTTGGTCTTCCTTGGCTTCTTTTACCGTGCACTTCTGCTCTATCAGTCTTTCATAACTCATTCTTTCTAGGTGCCTGAACCATCTTAGCATTCCTTTCTTCATTTTTATAATAACACTGTCGTGCAACCCTGTCATACTGCGTATCTCTTCATTGCTTATTTTGTCCGCAAGGGTGACACCGCACATATTTCTAAGAAATTGCATTTCTACTGCATTTATCTTACTTTCACTTTCGCGAATATCCAGGCCTCACTACCGTACAATAAAATTGCCGCATTGTGTTGGTGTCAATTTTATTGTATGGTAAAACGCACTCCCCAGATATACAATTTCGTTCACTTGTTCTAGACATTTTCATCACACTTTGTCTGTACATCTTCCCTTTCATACACCAGAACCTTAGTTTTGTTCACATTCAATTTCAATCCTTTTACTTCAGTCTTCTTTCATGCACTAGTGTCTATAACCCCGCTACTGATGTTGCTATAAGCACAGCATCCTCAGCGTACAAAAGGCAGTTTACCACTGTACCATCATCATACTATTCATACTACCTTTCAATGTCTGGAGGCAACTTTTTTTAATTATTTTATAACAGAGGGGGCAAACGAGCAAGCGTGTAACCTGATGGAAAGTAATCACCCCCGCCCATGGACACTCGCAACGTCCAGGATTCACGGGTGCGTTGCCGGCCTTTCAAATGTCCAAAAACAGCACGAATAGTCAGGCAGACATCACGCAGCCCGGTCTGACACCTGAATAGACTACCAACCAGGGCGACGTCTATCCTATACAGGCTCTGTGGCCTCGATATAATGACCTCACAGCCTGCAGTAAGGGGTCCTCTACGCAATATTCAGGCAAAAGCATCCACAATTTCTTTTACACTACTCTATCAAACGTTTTAAAAATCTACGAATGTGCAGAAAACTCTCTACCTATGACTAGAAACTTCCTCACGATAACGCGAAGCGAAAAAATCTGATCCATACAACCCCTACCATTCCTAAAACCACCTTGCGCTTCTCACGAATATCTTTCTGAAACATCTTTCATACGTTCAGTCAAAACCTTGGTATAAACTTTAGTTGCTAAGTTGACCAAGCTGATGGCCCTAAATGAGAACCTTTCCCTTTATAGAGAGGTACTATGACTGCGGTGCGCTAGTCGTCTGGCAACTCTCTCTTCTGCCAGCAGAGGTTGCACAGTGCACAAAAGGTATCGCAGACCCTAGGACCACCATACTTGATCATCTCAGCAGCCACCTCATCATTTCCCGCAGTCTTTCCGCATTTCAAACTTCTTGTCTTATATACTTATAAGGTAGTCTCACCATGCTTTCTTCTTCTTATACACAGACTCTTTCGCCTCATCATCCCACCACACGTCACGCTTTTTACCGTTCCCGTTCCCAATTATCTTATTCGTTTCACACACTTCTTTCGCAGCCTCGATCATACTATCCCTAAGGTTCTGCCAACATTCTTCGACATCCTCGTTCATCGCTCTCAATCTATCGTCAAGCTTACCGGATACTACCCTTTCATTTTTATTCTTGATGGTTGCGTTTTGCAGTTTCCAACTCTTGATGCGACAGACTGCTGCAGGCTTGGACGCTACGCGACAACGCCACCCTGCAAAGAGATCCCTTATTCTAGTTACCACTAGTAAGTGGTCTGTTCCCCAGATCAGCTCCTGTGTGTGCTCTCCAGGAATAAATCAATCATACTATTTTCATCCTCCCTTTCCCACGTGTGCCGATGTATTAGCAACAAAAATATCTTTTTCTATATCTTTTTACACTTCTAACACAATCCTACCAGCATCATCATTCACTCTCTTATCTCCATACTTGCTTAGGACACATTCAAATCCTGTTCGAGCTGTCTCGACCCATCCATTCATTGCTAGTTGCTAGTGCTAGCCACACCCTATATTTCTCTCATTCTCTTCAACCGTCGCTAGAACTTCCCTAACATTCTCCCAAAACTGCTCTAGCTCGCCCAAGCCCACAGAGGACACTGGGGCATACTCCTCTAAAACAAATATCCTCGTCAACCCTGTCTTGAGACGCACCCAGAGCAGTCTCAGGTTTACACACTTATATTGATTTACACAATTAACCAAACGAGAGGACACTAAGACGCCTACCCCTTGGCATCCCCTTTCTTCTTGTGGTACCCCTGACCACAAAGCGATGTCCCTTCAGGCAAGTCGGGAAGTTCACTGCCCTTTTGCTTGGTTTCACTCAAACATAACATATCCAATCTTCTTTCTTCCATAATATCAATCACTTCATTCATCTTCTCTTCAATCCCACTTCTCACATTCCACGCAGCTATTCTGCACTCCTCCCTCCACTTCCCGCCGGGAGGTGCACAGCGTGTTGGGTCCAGCAGTCCCCAACGCCGAACTGCACTCTGCTCACACCAGCGGGGACAAACCGGTGTACGTCACTTTCGGGGGACGCCTTAACTATTTCACATACGCTGTTCCGCATGGTGTGCACAGGAGAGGAATTGCAGCCCTGAAAAAAGCTGGCAGGGTTTGCGACGGGCACGCCTCCTCAATTGAGGACCCCTAACAACATTTTAAGTTTAGTGAGTAGTCTGTGCGTTAGTACGAAATTAACCCGGGAGTTTAGTAAAACTTTTTTAAAACCAACTAAAGCGTGATTTCAGTGAAGTACAAAAGTGATAGTATGTTGTGCGTTAAAGTAACTCAAGCGTTGTAGAATTGGAATATGAATATGTGCTGCTGTTCTTTTCGAGCTTTTTAAGAAGTGCTCTTTAACTGCAGTGAAGTCTACTATTATAACCTTACTGGGGAGACTAGAGATTTAGTAATAAAAAGGCAGACATTTTACATCAGACATATACCCCTGTATCGCATGAGAATGGTAGGAGTTTCGCGTTGCATTAAATCTTGCATCTCAAAACACGGGAGATTTATGCGATCGATTATCTTTTATTTGTTTTGGCGTATCGGCCGAGTTGCATCGGCCATGATCTCAAGCAGGGTTGGAATTTGACAGTCAGAAAAGAGTAGTTAGAATTTAAAAAGGTAGTATGTCACGAAAATAGTAGTAGAGTTTGATTATTACTTTAATATTTAGTTTTTTTCTATCTAAATGGCAAAAACTATTGAATTATGAACACAAAAATGTTTTATTCGAAATGTATAATCTTACTCTAAATCCTCAACGGGATACCGTTTATTGCGAGCATGTGTTCCTCTCTCTCTCTCAATCTTACTCAAGATGCCTCCACAAAAGCAAACAGGGGAAATCCCTTATGTTGAGATTACGGCATTCATCTCTCTCTCGTTCACACACATAATCTAAAATACCATAAAATACTAACTTTTACCTGTGTCGGTAGTGAAATTCATCCTTTTTCAGATTGACTAAAGTGCGCTATCCACGTGCTGATTTCAAATTGTGTGAGAAATTGCAGTGGTAGTAAAATAGTAGTATTTTAGTGTACTATTCAGAGAAATGGGTAGTATGTAGTACAAAGGATGGAATTGTAGTATAAATACTATTATAGTAGTACGAAATCCAACCCTGGTCTCAAGTAAACTGAGATTGCTACTTGAGACCACGGGCGATGCAACTTGGCCAAAACGTCAAGCTAAATAAAAGGTAATCACATTAATTTCCCGTTTCCAGATACTTTATAATGGTAGGAGTGTTTCTAATACAAACGAAATAAGTTCACAGTAGGTATGTAAAAGGGAAGAGGTTTGAAAATTTATAAGTTAAAGGGTGTAGTTAGATTTTCCTTTAAGGTTTTATTCCCTACAATTTTTAAAATTCCATATTCAGTAGTTTCCGAAATAAGGACAGGAATACTGACGTCGAGGGCAAATACCACATTTCTTCTTCTTCATTCTTTCTTAAAATATTCTTAGGAGTAATAAAAATGGGGCCATTTTTAATTCTCCTAAAAATATTTTTCACATTTCTGAGCATTACTTTTATATAGATAAGGATGGCGACGGCAATTTAAGTTTTTACTCCGAAGTCGTCTAAACGCTAAATTTTTTAATGTGCAAGTGAAAAAAAAAACAGAACTTGCCTTTGCAGCCCAAGACAAGGAATTCCTTTTCACTTCCTTGCTTTCTTTTTATTCGCTGTGGGTTTGATATTTTAACACGGAAAAGTCTCAAAAGTTGTTTTGGTATTCGCAATAAAACTGTATTACAAAATGAAAAAACTGGTTTGAGTAATTTGAGATATTGTAATTACCTATATTAACCTCAGAAACCGAAGGAGCCAGTCAAACTCAGGATTTAAATAAAACCAGTACATTCGTATATTAATGTAATTTTATTTTTAAATAAATATAACCAATAACATTTATTACATCACAGGAGCAGGGTATCATAAAAACACAATTCATGTTGCTTGCAAATACACTACGAACACATTCGCGCCACGAACCATAGACAATATCTGAAATTCGAAAAAATTAAAAGCTTGTCTATGGTTCCATGGGGAAATCCGTACACATGCCTTATTATCAATTGACATCCCTTATACATATGTATAAATAAGTATAACTACAAATTAGATTTTTAATTATTACATTGTATAAACGGTACAGTCGCAAAGAAAATTGATTTTGTTAACGCGACAGAGAGCTTTGCGAGTCTGTAAGTACCACCTAGTGCTTAGCGCGTGTTCACACCAAACTTCACGTTAACCGCTGTAATTGAGAGGCGTATAGTCAATCGTCAATTTATTCATATTCTCAGTTTTATGTCGACACTGATAGACGCCATTAAACTGAACGTAATTGTTGTTTGAAATGAATTAACTATGCCCATTGCATATTACAAAGTTTATTTCAAAGTTGTATAAGATTGGGTGCAAACATGTACGCCCAGCGTACTACCCATATTTTACTGTAATATTATTATTGCGAAAGTGTATCTGATGATGAAACTTGATACCAAGCCATATGTTACTTTTTATGCGGATGAAATAGCGTGCAACAGTCATTCGTTCAATCAAGCCTTCAGTCATATTCATTCAAGTCGTTCTTCAATGTTCTGATAATTAAAATTGTCTGTTTTTATTGTACTCATAACATTCAGTACGGTAACGATTATCAATAAAGTACTTTATTTGTTATTTTGAAACACAAATCAAGAGGAAAAGTGTATTTTTACGCATTGCTATAAGTTACAATGCATAACTGATTTTGTCTTCTCAATGAATATTGAACTGTAACATGTACCAGAAGTCGATTTTTTTTTATTGGAAACTTCAAGTAGGTATCCGGATGAATGTCCTACTCTGTAAAAACCAACATGTTTACACCCAGATTTAAATACGCATAATCGTCGTTTGTGCCTTATTATTGTGGTAAAAACGTAATTCAGTTTGTTGACTCTGGAGAAAGCTTGTAACATTCAGTACAGTAACGAACATCAATAAAGTACTTTATTTATTTCGAAACACGAATCAAGAGGAAAAGTATATTTTTACAACTACATCTTGTAACAATGCCTAACAATGTTGTCTTCTAGATGAATATTGAGCTGTTGAGCTGAACGGAGTACGAAAATTTTTTTTATTGAAAACCTCAAGTATCCGGATTGACCGTCTAAGGTCCTACTCTGTAAAAATCGATATGTTTGCGCCCAGGTTAAAATATGCTACATCGTCGTTTGTGCCTATTGTGGTAACAAAGTAATTTAGTTTGTTGACACCGTAGGTTCATACTAAATCTGCATAGTCAGCGGTTAATTTTACAGTTGGTGTAGACACGCCGTTATTTTTATGAGTAACAACATTTATTTCAATAAAAAGATAATTTATTTTATTAATTGCATTACTATTAAGTATTTTAGATTGATAAAATGTACCTTCAGTGTTTTTAATAATTAAATTAAATATTAATATAAAATTGTCGCGTGTTATGTTGTTAATAAATTAATGTAAATATAACTAAATAATATTCACAATTATTACCATCAATAGAAATACAAATGGACTAATTTAATTACGATCAGACATTTATAATAATTGATATTTTTATATTAAAAATGTGTTTTTGGCGCTCAACTTGTAATTAAAAATGGGGTTTCAAAAGCATTACTATGGCAATACTGGCTTTATTTCTTGCGCACAAAAACACATTTCAGTCTATACGATTCACGAAATCTAAAGATATGCATAACTAGAAACAGGTTAATAGATTCTACAACTAAATACACTTTTTACAATCCGTAGTACGATCAAGCGAAATTCCTAAGTCGTTTTAAATACGTTACCTAAATGACTCCTTCAACGAAAAAAAAATGTATAATAGACTGCCAACGTTTTATTTATTTTTTTATTTAAAAACATCGACTACCCTATTAACGGTTACCTTATTGTAAACCGTTTTCTTGTTTTTCGAAGCAGACATTTTTAATTCTCGCATTACTGCATCATTGTAAATTGCGCGTCATATGTCAAAATGATTTATGTTATTGTGTGCTTAACTGTACCTGCAAGCGAGATAGAATAAATAACTTTGACAGCTCAATTGTGAACGATTGTCCGAGTAAAGTGATAGAGGTCTTTGTTGAAACTACTCTTATGTCAGAATTTTGAATTATTTAGGAATTATTGGTGGAAACATTGAATGTTATTCATATTTTTTTTTGACATTGACGGAGAGTCCTATTATTATAGTTATTTTAACTTAGTAAAGCTAATAATACTGTACATACCTTTTGTTAGGCGATGCAACGTTGATTTAAAGAAGTTATCTAAAGTTACACATTTTATAAGAAAAACTTCGGAGAGAAAAGGAAGCTAACGTTAAGTACTCTGTACAAACTGCGTCGAGAGTTACTTTGGCAAGACAACTAAAAATCTAAATTTCGAATTAAATGTAAAAACTAAACGAAATCGAAAATAAAATTTGAACCAACAATCAAATATTAATTCGAAATTCTTTAGCTTAGAGAGTAGAAAACCTAACAACTAGTTTATAAATTAAATATCAATCTTAAAATACAAGTTTACTTATTAAATGAGGTACATTAAACCATTGTGACTATGTGGAGACATCATTATGACCTACTTCTAACTTGTACAATCATCAGCACAAAGCTGTAAACCATCTGTCATTGTCAAACGTCAACTGTCAATTCTCGTTTGGAATTAGCAATATTTTGACACGTGGTAGTGCTGTACTTAAAACAATATTCAACACACTTTTCAATATAAAATAACAATGCAAAAATGCAGTATGGAACGAAATTTTAATAGCCTTATTAACTAATTCGCGTAATTTATAAATAAATAATATCAATGTACAGTAACGAAATCCTAGGAAGAAAAAGTCGTTATTACAAATGGAAATAATTCGTTCGATTTTTGGCATAAAATATCGATAGATAATGTCACATAATGTAGCATTTCGTTTCGAGTAAAACAGTAATATTATTCCTATTTTCGAGTGGTAAAACGATCAATTTATTAAAACGATTAATATTGGCAGTTCGAAATACCTATTTATATTAATTTATTATTTTGTACGGAAAATAAAGACGGAATTATCTTACGGTTAAATAACGAGAACGTGTTTCATAACCCGTTGGCTATTCTCACGTCTTTTAAAAAACATGCTGGCTGTTCTCACGGCTCCTTTGCGTCATCTTATTTTTCAAGATGGCGGCAGGCTAATGACAGTTAATGGCCCGTCGCTGCAGGCGCCGGATGCGTCTGTGCCAGTCGTCGCGCCATTCCAGCAGTAGGGTCCTCTCGCCAACCGCCAAACCTGACAGTCCTGCTGATACTCCTTCTTTTTCCGATCCTAGGATTAAGTATGACCTGTAAAAAATTAATCAATGTTTTAAATGTACTTATGTATTTGTAGGGAAATTGTTGCAATTAAAAATAATTATGTAATTTTTATTGTACCTACCAAAAATTTATATAAAATGTTTTCGGCATTCTTCATTGATTGTTATTGATGTTTATCAATAAAGTAAATATCAAATTGAATTTTATTTCTAATACAATGAAAGTTAACAAAAATTGCATGGTATAGTCAAGGGTATATTTATTGACTAAACTAAGAAATCGGATATGAAACAAAACTCAAGTTGGAACTTAAACGTTGTTTACTAGTAATTAACTTCATACTTAAGTCATAAGATTGTTTAATTTTACTATTATGAGTTGTTTCAATAATAGTTATAGCTATTTTAATATTGCATAGGTTACATGTGAGTATGTGGAGTAGTATGTAAATGTGACTATGTAGTAGATACTTTAGTTATAACTACAATAAATAGCTATAACTAATAGTAATAAAAAACATAGTTATAACTAATTATGTTATTAATTGACTGGTTAGAATAATTAGCTCTTGATATTATATAATTTAGCTCTTCGTTTCTTTTTATCACTACTACTTATCTGTATAAACAGTAACAGGAGAAAGAAATTTATTCAACATGCCACATACATATGTATAACACGAATATAAGGTGCATTGGTATCCACATCTGAGCGGCTAGACATATGGCAAACGCTTCTATCTAAATCACTGGTTCCCAAACTTATTTTGTCTACTGAGTCGAGAGCTCATGCAGTCGTTGTCTAAGATGCCTCCTAGCTAAATGAAATTACAAATCACCCCCCAGGCCTCTACACAACGCCCCCATTTTTTTCTGGGTCTCTTACCGCCCCCCTTTAGGCCTGCAGCGCCCACAAGGGGGCGTTATCGCCTACTTTGGGAATGGCTGATCTAAATGCTTGCTGGTGTTATTGTCAAAATTGCTGCTTGGCTATGTTTTATACGGCAGTTTTCACAAGACTACGTTTCATTTGGTATATAAGAAAGTTAATAATGTTTGATTACTAATTTAAAATTCGTTACGTCAGATTATGTGATATTTGTATATACTACATAATATACTAGCGTTTACGACAATTGAGCTGCTTGTCTAAGCCCCCTGGTCTGCGAGAGACTCCACAGTAGACACACATGCAATCAGGTAGATAAGTGGGGAGGGTAACAGGTAGGGTTACCAACCGTGCTATAATATGTAGTATTGTACTGTATTTTAGGTCTGTGTACTATTTACTGTTGAATGATTATATACGTAGTACGCAAAAATACTAAATTTCAGTTAGACGGATCGATCTGTATTTTGCAATATTTCGCGTTTAGAGTTATACAACGTGCGCGTAACCGACGCGCCTCTGTCTCGAAATGAACTTTTGAAATTGAACGCGATACACTTTTATTGCAGACAAAAAATTGTTAACAATGCAAGAAGTGCAAAAACTATAGTTTTTATAAAAGTAAATAAGTAACAAATATATCTTCGTCTAATTTTTACTCTTTCCATAAAATGCTAAACTTTGATGAAGTCTATTGTATTTTTATAGCCTTATAGCTGATGCCCACGACTTTGTCCGCGTTTTTTATTTTTAAAAGAGCCTATGCCATTTCTCAGGATTGAAGCTATCTCCATACCAAATTTCATCGCAATCGGACGAATGGTATAGCAGCCTATAAAATAGGAACAAACATTGATTTTTATAATTAGATTCTGAAAAATACTATAATTAGCCGAAGAAATGTTGGCAACCCTAGTAACAGGTGGCACTAACTTGTTAATCTTGATCTTGGGGCACTTGCAGGCGAGATCTTTCGCGCGCACGTAGAACGCGACGGTGCCGCGCCTCAGGCGGCTGCGCGGCGCGCGCTTGTACACCGCCTGCACGCTCAGCGACAGGCGCGCCCACTCGCCGCCCGCCTCCGCGCCCACCTCGCGCCCTACCACCTTGCCCATTATGACTGCGAGCAACAGAGCACATGTAGGAAAATATTAGGAACTTTTTGGTTAGAAGGGGAAAAATGAAGTCTCTATTTTTTGGACTTTAAGATGTTTTAGAGTACAAAAATTAAAGTATATATTGCGTCAAGTTCTGTGCAAGACTGTGACGAACATACAGACATCACAACACTACAAAACAGAAATTTTGGTAAAAAACCATAAAACAGCGCTATTAAGGTCATAGCTCATTAAAGCCACCCGGAGCACGACCAGCACCGCCTCGCCTCATCACTTCTATGGACATGCACTCACTTATCAACTCCGTAACGTCACCGGACCGCCTCGCTCTCAAGCTATCCACACGCGGACGGCGAATGAACCACTCGGTGACTGTCTACTGCTTGCTTTGTGTTGACCAGGGTTGTCAACGCGTGAACCGCGCGTTGCCCGCTAGTGGTTCACACGTGAGGACGATGGCGTTCTTTCAAACGCGTCGGTCGTTTCGTTATGCTTTCAAAATGAATGAAGAACTGACAGCCTACTCGTCTATTCGCGAATCACGCGATGTCTACTCGTTGAGCCCGCGACGTTCACTGGTTAACAACGCGGCGTCTACCTGTGAACCATCTTACGTTCACTGGTTGCAACGCGGCGTCTACCCGCGGACCACCTGACGTTCACTGATTGACAACGCGGCGTCTACTCGTGGACCACCTGACGTACACTGGTTGACAACGCGGCGTCTACCCGTGGACCCCCTGACGTACACTGGTTGAGAACGCGGCGTCTACCTGCGGACCATCTGACGTTCGCTGGTTGATAACGTAGCGTCTACCCGTGGACCACCTGACGTTCACTGGTTGATAACGTAAGGTCTGCCCGTTGACCACCTGACGTTCACTGGTTGATAACGCAGCGTTTACCCGTGGACCACCTGACGTTTACTGGTTGATAACGTAGCGTCTACCCGTGGACCACCTGACGTACACTGGTTGACAACGCGGCGTCTACCCGTGGACTCCCTGACGTACACTGGTTGAGAACGCGGCGTCTACCTGCGGACCATCTGACGTTCGCTGGTTGATAAAGTAGCGTCTACCCGTGGACCACCTGACGTTCACTGGTTGATAACGTAGTGTCTACCCGTGGACCACCTGACGTTCGCTGGTTGACAACGCTACATCTACCCGTGGACCACCTGACGTTCACTGCTTGAGAACGTAGCGTATACTCGTGGACCACCTGACGTTCACTGGGTGACAATGTGGTATCCACCCGTGGACGCCAAGCGACGAGGCAGTGCTGGTCGGGTGCCGGGTGGCTCTAATGAACCACCCGGTATAAATGAAATCTTTACTGTATAACAGTTATATTTATATGCTATTTAACAATATATATGCTATGTTACATAATACTTCTTCGGTATATAGATGAATCAATAAAAAAAGAAATGTAAATATAACTTTCAGTGGGAGAAATGGAGCCGCCACTCACCGTAGTCTCGGCTGCAGAACTTGTTGAGGTTTAGAGTGCGGGCGCCTGCGCGACACCGACCGCACTGATCCGCTGCTGTCGAACATTGTAATTATTTAGTATATCAATTAATTTACTCAACAAATTATTACACAAAATGCAAAATAAGCATAAAATATTAACCATTTGGTGCCTAATGAAAAGAAGCTGTTTTTTTCCTGTTATTTTTTTAAGAATTTTTGTTGCAGATACTAAAAACTCCAACAAAAGATTTAAAAAAAAACTTAGCGTGCTTTACTTGTTTTTTAAGTGTTACAAGTTTTTGCAAATGCGCGCTCATTTATAACATCCGTGACACAAACCGACAAAAGTTTATAATTTTGTCGTTTTGATCGGTTTGACGGATTCTTATATAGATTTTGTAAATATAAAAGAAATGTCACATGAAAATACAAACCGGCTACGCCAAAACCAAAGATTTTTTATGACAAATATAAGTTCCGCCAAAAAAACTGCAAATTAAAATAAAGCAACCAAATGAACGATTATTTATCAAAGTGCTGTTACCTTTGAACTCGGCAATGACAACATATAACAAGAAACAAATAATGAGTAATGATGAATAAGCCTGAAATTAAACTTGATTGAAGTATATACAACATTTATGACCAACTCCATGATTCCGTTTAGAAAGAAAATCGAAACTTTTTTGTAAAAATCATTTCGAAGCAAAAATAAGGAAGTAGCAGTTATATATAAGAGATATCTTATAGATAGTATTATTTTCACATTGCTGGGCACAAAGAATATGCCATGGATCATGGGAACTGATCTAAATAAAATAATAGCTACCTGTAAAGTGCAAATTAATTACGAAATGGAATGATTGTATGTTTTACTACATTGCCAGTATTCGCTCCTAAATAATGAAATTTTATAGATACAAATCATTCTTACGGAAATGATTTATAAAATCCATAAATGTTGCCCGTGCACAATAACATGAGACCTGAACCATAACAACAATTATTATTTAATATCCTTATGCCCGAACCCGATGTCGCGACGGGACGTCATGTCTCGTGGTACCTACGTTGCAAATAAAAGATTGTTTTCAATATTGTATAAAAAATTAAATATTATTTTTTATGTGCAATGTAACAGTTTAAGCACGAGATAATGATGTCGCGTGCCTGGAGTCAGATCTTATTATTGTGCGCAAGTAGAAATTGTTTTTAAATAAGTATATATGACCCCTATCCTATTTCTGAGCTAAAAGAAGAATGTTTCAATGAGAACAATTAAAACGCATACTTAATTACATTGAGAAGTATTTTTATTAACATTCGCTGTCTCTCGAATGCCCCGAAAACATTGAGCAAGTTAGAACAAGCATAGATAATACTGTAAATTCTCGCAGGATTGCAAAAATCGTGGTATTTAACAAAAACTTGTTATAACTTAGTTACTACAAACATATTTTTTGCTATTTTTAATTAACAGGCTTTTCTTTATATATGAGACATTTCACGTGAAATTGGAAGGTTTGAAAATTTGAATTCAAATGAAACATTAAATTTCTCATATCGACCAATTTAATGTAAGTAGATCTGAATGTAATGAAATCTTTCATTCAGTTTTCATCCACTTCCCGAATGAGCAAAATATGTGAATTTTTGCACACGTGATAAAAATTATGACAATACATACCATAACAAAAATTAACCAATATCGAAGTTTACTTTACTATAGTTTAGTTTAGTTTACTATATTTTTAAATCTGCCTACGACCCCTCTGTGCCATCTCAACGCCCCCTAATTGTCTCTGGGTCTTCTACGGCCCCCTGATAGTCTCAAATCCCACAAGGAGGCGTTATCGCTCTTGTAGAGAACCTAGGGTTTTAAGTTATAAGAACTTATAATAGAATTTAAGAATGATACAACGTATTTTATGTATAATGTATAATATCCTTGTCTCATCGACCAACGCCATCCTCAAAACTATAAAAATTATTAATAATAGATAATAATTAAATATATCTACGATGTTTTTTCTTTTCTTTTATTTTGTTTGTTTGTCTGTTTGTCTATTAGTTTATATATTTATAATTTTTGTGTTCTCTTTCATTCATTCTTTATAGAACCTTATACAAGGTTATTGTGAAAGGGGGTATAAATCCGCCGGGGTCCCAACGTGTTACTATTGACTGTTGACTGACTGTATTGCAGATGCAATAATTATGGGATACGTTTATTTTGTATTACAAAAAAAAACATTCATTTAATGGAAAAAAAATGTACAACCCTATCAATACGCCCTATATTCCAAATATTTGCTAGCGACGGGAAAACGCTTATATTAGGGTTGCCTCAACTTAATTTTTGGGTATACTTTGAGGTTTTACACTAGAACTATTGACTTTTGGCGAAGTTATAGAACGCAAGTTTTCCGTTGTCATGGGTACTTGTATACCCTTCGTATTTACCCTTCCTTTCGAAATAACCTTGTATATTAACTAATTGCATTGTAATTACAATTTAATCTTTGTCTTTATACACACCTTGTAAAATTCTTAGCTTATTCTGTATATTTACTCTCGTCTGCTCTATCCTCAAGTTATTGTTATTGTAACACACTAATTATTTTTCACTTTATACGAACATACAAACATACATGCTCTCTCTGTATATTGCTTAAAAAACTTTGTAAGACAGGTTCCTAACGCGTATCCAATAGCGCTGACAAAGTCTGTCCTAATTTAAATGAAACTATATACTTAATATGATCGCAAATAATTTATTTAAAAAAAAGTATAATGCATATGATGTAATAGTGTAAAAGTTTTCTATTTAACGTTTTTACTGCATTTAAAACTTACAGTCATCCCTTTATGAACATTTCATCAGAAAAAAAAATCTATTTATTTTGTTATGCTAAAATAATCTCTATAGTAAAATACATATCTTCGCTTGATTAATATACGTAGATATACATGGTGGCAACCCTGTAGTCCGGGTCAGAGAATAAGGATATGGTATTACTAGTCTGTCATAGAAGATGACTAATGAGGCCCTTCAGAGTCGCGGCCGTATGTAGTGGGGACTCTGATCGTCTACTCCATGCAGGCCCGAGGAGAACGATTTTGTCCCCCTGACAGCATTCTTCGACAAAGCGCCAAAGGGGCTCAGTTTTGTTCTATACTAGTTGCACCGTGACAGTTTTTGCGGGCGAAAGTCCCGTATAACTCAGTCTCACTATCGAAGGCGGAGTATTCTTCAAAGGTTTCTCCAACGATACAAAAAAAAAGATATGGTAAACAATGGGTAAATCTCACAAGAGTTAAGTGCAACGAAACAGTCCCTTCAAACTGTGATGACCATCAAACAACACACATTATAAGGCTCTAAACTATGTATTAATGTAAGTTCTGTGAGTATCGTACAAGTATCTAGGAGTCCTCAATAACACGCAGAATCCAAGCTTTAGAAGTCTCTAAACTGATACATTGACTGTAAATTGACGTAATAATTTCGGCATTCTCATTATAAAAATGTATTTGGTTGATGTTCATAACTGATAATTCAGTCAAAAATGTTAAATTGACGTTCATGTGACAAGAAGAGGATGAAGATAACTGGAAGTTGGTAGTACAAATGTTAAATGAAATGACAGAAAATAGTGAGAAAAGGATGGACAGATGTGAGCGAATGAAATAGATTGACCGTGAGAGAAAGAGTCGGACTAATGTCAGCGAAAGGGTTAATATGTGAGCGAGAGAGGGAAAGACACATGAGCGACATACTGGATGGTGGCGTTAGTTAAAAATTATTATAAAATTACAATTAGGATAGAAAATTAATAAACATGTATGGCATTAAAGATTGCTTCATTATTCACCATATCCATTTTCAACTTTGACTGCATATGGATTTAACTGTTCGTTAATTCCGTTGTTTCTGTTGTAAAACTCATAAAAGTCAAAAATGACAAATTGATAATTATTTTCGGCCATTGGGAGTTATGAAATTAGGCCCCTTTGGCCCCTTTGGGCATTAAAGGTTAAATTTTCGATTTGGAAGATGTACTATATAAAATAACAACAGCCGTGTCTGTACATTAAAGATTTTTATGAAATTACATTAAATGAATCTTGGCACTAAGTTATTAGTCGAAACGAACGATCCTATTAAATACAGCACAAATTGGGTATGATTTTGCAGTTTTGCTCTCACAATGCAAAACGAGACCTCAATTATACATTTTCAAGACCAAAGCTGCAAGGACACGACCTCGATTGTGCATATACAGAACCAAAATTTCAAGACGAGACCTCATTCCCTTTCTTTCAAGACCAAAACTGCAAGACAGGACCAGTTCTGACTGCCACTATATATATTTTGTTGTTTTCTGATAAAATGGCCTGTTAGTCATGCGGTGTGTGAGGCGAGAGTGCAATGAAGGTCCACTTACTACTTACCGCGGCCCGGCTCGCCGTCCACTGCCTCCATTGCCTGTACCGCGGTCACTATGCGCGGTATACCTGAACAGAAAGTTATTTTTAAATAATTAATACCTGTTTAATTAATTAATTAATCTTGCGCAATGTTAAAGTACAAGCAATTTACGATGTATTTTTGAACGTTAAATCTACCACGAGAAAGCATCTACGCTGAAAAAAAACTGTAAGAAACTCATTTTTAACATTGTTTTGTAAAAACGCTAAATGTATGTACGTACAGAGAATATAATTTCCGGACTGTAGTATGAAAAAATAATTATGTAATAATGATCCATAAATCTCTTTTATTGTGGAACTTTTTTACGAAAACAAAGGAAGTTGCTTAAAATACATTTATTCAAATTTTCTATTTTTTTAGGATTAAGATTACCTAATTCTGAAAAATCCTAGATTTTTAATCCTAAACGCCATAGGACCACTACCACAGAATACTAAGATACTACTGTACCACTATGCTAAGAGCAGAGATGTATAAATCAGTCATTCACATGCAGATTTTATACCTAAAATGCAAATCTCTTTTATTTTTCTATTTTGAAAATAAAATACTCTGTTGTTTTTTAATTACACAGGGTTAATTTAGAAATACTAATAACCTCTTAGTATTTTGTACTAAACATTATCCCCAATAACTTTTGTTTTACGGCTTTCAAAAATTCATAAGTTTTATCTTTCATACAAAAATTAAAATAGATTAAATGTTTCTGAAAATGGCACCTACTCCACCCAGTCGCTAAAGCGGTACACGCGCAGCGAGGCCCGGTGCGTTTGCACTGTACCATTGGAAATACGTAGAGTAATTACGTTTCAGACAGTACAACAAAACTTAACAAATATCTTTCGAGGAATGTATCGAGTTTTGAAAAAAGTTGTGAGGTATGTTGACAGGAATTTTGTATTAAGAAGTTATTAGTATTTTTAAATTAACCTGTATACTTAATATGAAATAAAGTACCCACATAATATTTTTGTAATACTTTCAAATAAATGAAGTACCTACTTTATCTTTTTATTTTAAGAAATACAATGTATATTATAGTTTTAATATTATTATATATTATTCTTATTATTATTACAGACTTGTTCAAATAAGTTGTCATTCAAGAATTTGTTTATTTATTTATTTCACATGGAACAAGGTTACAAGAAAACCAGTAGAAGCGATGCCAAATGCACTAGATATAAACTGTGTCGTAGTTGGCAACGCACACCCCCAGTTACATTTTTACATGTTCCCAGCAAAAAAGGCATTTTATGAAAGGAAATAATACATAAAATTAGATACAATCCCGCTTAGAGAAAGTAACCTAAAAGGTTGGATTGGCAATGCTGGCAATACTTTTATTTAAGTACGTTCATAAAATCTCAAAAAATTTGAAAGTAACACTATAAAAAAGTAAGTATCTTTAATCTAGTTCTTTAATTTAATTAAGTATCTTCGATACGAAAAAAATTGGGACATACTTATTTGCATTTTAAAAACATGTGTTTCGAACAAGTTTCGCATCAGTTACATATTATCTAGTTACGTAGCTCTATGAACAGACCGTGATAATCACAGAATACTAATATACTTTAAAATAATACTTACGTATACACGGTGCGATGTGACTTCGAGATTGTTGGTAGCCCTTCGCACATCTGTTGCATGTAGTACCCGTGACGCCATCTTTGCATGGACACTGGCCGCTGGTCTGGTTACAGGTCTTCCCACTCGCTCCCACGGGGTGGCAATCACAGGCTATAGAAAGAGAGGAGTATTTGATTAATTTAAAGACGGCAGGGGGTTATAAGACCATACGAATCACTATCACCTTTTTACTGGCTAATCCTGCTGCAAAAGTGCTTGTAAAATTGTGTTCCGGTGTGGATTATAAGACAGCCGATTCAAATCAAGGGCTAAACAAAATATTTAGTCAAACTCTATCATGATGGGAAGGCTGAGAAGGCCGTTTCAAAAATAAACAAAATATGGGGTAAATACATAACATAGAAAAATATTTTGCATAATAAAAGTTATAGACAAATATAAAAGTTGTAATAAATCTATAACCCAATAAAAACTTGTAAACAAGACGAAATATACTCTATTTTATTTAATTCATTGCCCAAGTCGGAAACCATAAGCAAGGGAAACTATATCTAGGAATCCATTCCATGAGAATTTCATCATGATCATCGTAATCCGAATCAAGGACTAGACAAAAAAATGTATCGGACCCCACCATGAGGGGAAGACTGAGGAAACCGCTTCAAAAATATACAAAACATGAGGCAAATATACATATAACGAATAAAAATATTGTACCTTCATACTTTCGCTTGCTTGTAACCTGACTCCAGCAATGAATTAAATAAATTACAATTACTTCATCTTACATTTTTATAACTTTTATTTTTTATCAATGTACGGAATGTCTAATCCATATCTATAGTTTTATGTACTAGCTATGTCTCGTGGTTTCACTCGAGTTAAATTTGTTACTCTTCTGGTGTAAAAAGTAGCCTAGATTCAAAGTCAAATCAACTTTTTCAAGTAAATCCAATTACAAAGTATTTTAAACGTCGAATCTACTTTAATTCGGTTTGAAGAGAATACTTGGACTTTCTGAAAAGTCCTCTATCTGCCAATGACGGTCCCGTCGAAATAGGTTCAGGCGTAGACAGACGTAGATGAAATTTAAAAAAAAGTGTGTGTTGTGTTTAATTATATGCAAATACCCATATAAGCCTAAAAAAGCCTTTATTTTGAAATCATAGACAAAATTTCAGTTTTATTTACAAGATAGATATGTGGCCGTCCAAACAAAAATGGTCCAGTGGTCGGCATTTAGTTTCCGATATATACGCAGTTTTGTAAAGTTGAGTGAAAAAATGGCATTTCTCGATTTTAATTGATTATTAATTAATGCTCAATTATTTACAAGTTCATATAGTAAATGACTACATGATGTTTCTAAGTAGAAACAAACAAGTGGACCTGTGTTTTTTTTTTCAATCAAACTTTAAAAATGGTTTTTCTAAAAACAAGCTTTTTCAGTTTCAACTTGAAATGTCTGATAAAAAAAAATATATGCCAGTTTTGGAATATTTTTTCAATCCTTATTATCTATTGACTATTCTAAATTCCGAATCTAGTCTTAACTCAATACCCCACTACTAGACCCTTTTTGCTTGGACGCCCACATATAGACGTGTATTTAAACATATATATTTTGCCAATGTAGTATCTTCCAAATTTCTCTCCCCACAAGACACAAGGGTCGGTCGGGGTCAATTGTCAACGAACTCTCGAACTCAATTATTGGATCGGCGGCTACGTGTCGGTCGGCGCGGCCACTTTGAACTTACCCCGCTTTATGGGGCGACGGGATTACGTGACGATGGTCTCTCTGACCGAAACATTTTATTGCGGGACGGTTTTAGATATCTCGAACGGAATACACTGTTTCCTTTTTAGAACATTTTCATGTAACCTTCTCATATATAAAAATGAATGTTTCTTTGTATGTTTGCCCTCTATTTGTTCCTAAATCATTCATGCGATTGTGATGAAACTTTGGTGAGTTGTAAATTGAAGACCACGCGAACAAAGTCTTTTATTACGGTTCCGTAGTCAAATGACAAAAATCGGCACGCTTATTACGCAACTTGCAGTCAGCATGCGACAGCCAATATCGCGAGATATCTGCTGTCAAAACGAGAATTTGTGTAATGTTATTTGTATAGTAGCACTAAATCTACCGCGAAAAGTGCATTTTACGGCCATAGAATAATAGATACGCAATCGTCATACGTGATACTAATTTTTTATTACAATTAGTCACCGGTCGCGCAGTGATCGCGTGGCTGCCGCTGTCTGCAAATTTTTAGGTAATAACCCCGCGGAACATTTGGAATTTCGTCCTGTCCGTCTATCTGTACATACGTCATAGCCATTTTATTCAGAGACTTAGTATTAATGAAAAATTTCAGTAGATAACAACAGACTCAATAAACTCAAATCAATAAACAATGACAACACACACAAACAATGACAACGGAAAGTCTACATAGTAGGAGAGCTCGTGAAGCAAGTTTCACAAAGTGTTCGATTCAGGTAGAAATTTTACGTAGTAGTATCAACAGGCTAGATGAATAGGTAATGGACTGTTTGCCCGACCTACCTGGGTACGGCAGGTACTGCGAATATGAGAAAGGTGCAAAAAAAATTGTGCCAAAAAAGTATTTGATTCATAAGTCAACAAGTACTTTCGATAGTTAAGTCAGTTTAGAATAAAAAAATAAATAAGGCAGAGACTTTCGTAGGGGTTAACATTGAACCAAAATTGTATTTTTAAAAATGAAAAAGAAGCGATTGATTCACGCCGAAATTTTAAAAGCGTCTTAATTTCATATTATGTTGAAAAATATTTTCAAAAAGTCGGTTCAACTGTTTTCAGGGTTAAATAATTGGAAAATTATAAATGTTGCACGGGGTAGAGAGAGATAGGCTTCGGATAGAGGTACACACAAGTGAGAGCGACGATCACCGATCGCTTTCTGCGCTCTCATTGGATATTGATCACGTGATCTTGTACAGCTGTACCGACTTCACTACATATTTAGTTGCATTTAGTCTGAGCATTTTGCAGTTACCATAATAGGCGCTTTGTTATTGTGACCGTGTTTTTTTTATATGTATTCAGTTTGTGTGTAATTTTGCATAATTATTAATAATCGAACGAATATTTTATTCGATTATTTTGATCATGTAATACTATTTAATACGAACAATCATACGATTAAAATGGAATGGGTTTCGTGTGTGATTTGTAAACAGGAAAATGCTGGAAAGGTTAAACAATTTTCTGAAACCACTTTACAAAAATGTGAATCTGCGTTAAAAATTCGTCAATAACATAATTTAAAATACGGTAGTGTGGTTATACCACTAAATTAGTCTCCGACTAAAGGTTATCATCGTCAATATTACTCTAATTTCACAAGTTTGAAACAACGATACAAGAAGAATTTATCATTAAGCCCTACAGAATCTCCTTGTTCATCAGGTATCGTACAATATTCAATTTATTACATAGTGATATTTCAAATTTATCAGTAATATTGAAAAGTCGAATTTTTATATATTGAAACATCAATGCCTTTTTGTAATAACAATTATAACAACGTTCTAAAAATAAATAGAAAAATAATTTCGTCGTAACTCAAGGCAGATGCATATATGATTCTCTATTTTCTATCTATTTAAGAGTCTCTATTTGGAGTTGTATCCTTGCGGATTCGGAATGTGGTGTAACGTCACTTGTCCTGTATATATGTATCTAATTTTCTTTTTAATGACTCTTTCAGTACTAAAAATTTTAGTATCTTTTATTTAACATAACATAACATAACTTCACGCTGTATCCCCAACGGGGTGCCAGGGGGGAATACCAGGAGTCGCGGTCCTTACACACCTCTTTCGCTTCCTCAAATCTCATCATTCTCCTCACACATTTTCGCCTAGGTATGCGAGTGCTTTTGACATTTCCATCTTTTATTTGTTAATAATATACACCTCGATTTTGTCAGAATGTACGAAATCATAAAATCTTGATCAAATTTTTCTTTTAGATACACCTTCAACCTGTGAGCAAGTAGTAGAGAATATTAAAACTGAAGACTTGGAACCTCAACCTGAATGGAACTTTGGCTTCAAAGATAACGAAGATCATCGCTTTGAAGTTCAAGAAGATCAAGGTCTTTTTAGTTCAGAACATCGAACAGCTGAATCTATAGCAACATCTACAACTGTGGATGTTTGTCTTTTTTGCACCAAAGTTCGTAAGAAAGTAAAAGGACGACAAGAATTACTATATGTTATTAACAAAGGTGCTCTACGAAAAAATATTGAACCATTTCAAGAAATCCTTTGGGAAACAGAAGTGTATAAAGAAATACAAAATTCGACAATTTCTAAAGCCCATCGTATTTGTCGAGTCGAATATTTAAATTCTTTGCGCCTATATAAAGAAAAACCTAAAACTGACTACCACAAAAAACTCAAATATCGCGAAGAAGCTTTTTCGAATGTCTGTTATTTCATTGATGAAAATATTGTTAAAAATAGGAGATGCTTCTTTTTTTCTTTCATATGTCAACGCTATATTGATACGTTAAAAAAATTTGCTGCGGACAATGGAGAAGACTATGATGGTGATTTGGGTCAAAGCTTCTTCGAAAAAAACTACTAAAAAAATACGGAGATTTACTTACAATTACAATTATGCATCATAAAAAATAATTGGACCTAAAGGACGTGAGATAGACGAATATTTATTCTCGTTGTTAAAAGAGAAAAACATCATTCGGACTGCCGCTAATATTTTAAGGGGAAAAATATTGAATATCAAGAAAAAGTCATTACCAGAAACTATACAAACATTGGACGTGTTAAAAGAAGAATGTTTAATCCCGCAATTGTTGAAAGACTTTAATTTAACATTACTCTCTGGTTCCCATAGTAAACGCAGGAAATGCATTCAGACCGACGAAATTAGTAACTCATTAGCAGAGGATGCGATTTACAATGTGACAAATAGAACTGCCGATTCGCCGTAAGTAAAATGGCCTTTACACCTTCCAATTTGTTGGAACAACTTTCATAGGGGTGGCGATCTGAGATCGATTAATGGAAAAATTGATCGATTGATCTCGAGTAGAGAATCGATTAAGTGAATTGATGGCGGACACCCAAAAATGGAGTTTCTATTATATTTGTATTGGTAAAAACGCAACTATAAAATAATGAGCTAGCGTGGAATTTTTTAATAAATTATACATACATATAGTATATATCGAAAATTGTTGTCACCTTAGCGCTTTCGGAGCCAGATTTAGCGCTTTTTTGAGTCGTCTAACTTTTATCTATCCCATGCAAAATTTAAAAAAACCGTAAAACGATTTTTGAGTGTCTGACGTCCATTCACTGCTCGAGATCGAATGATCGATTCTTCCATTAACCGACCAATCCCCATCCCTAGGAAAGTTGTTCCAACAAATTGGAAGTGTAAATGCGCTTTTAAAGCGAAACAGCGCTATTGTGTCGCTGTTCCGAATAGTTAAGACCTGCTCGCGACGTCTTAATTTATATATAATAAAATAAGTTTAATTCATTAAAATCTATTTTAAATGAGCATCGATTTTTTAATTACTTATTATAATTATATTACACAAATACTTTAAATATTGAATGAAGTAAAATGCGCTACGTTGTTCCACTGCACAAGCGTCGAATTGAAAGTGTGGTTAGGTGTGGTTCCCGAGCCGCAGTTGAGTAGAACATAACAATGTTCCAAGCACTCAATCTAGTAGATAGTAGGTACTACATAGATATCGTTGCACATATAAAGATATAAACATTTAGTACTGTGTCTAGAAGAATGCTTTATGGTGCCCGACTGAACCCTAAAGGCATATACGCTTTTATACATTTCGCGATTTTTATCTAAAAATACAACGGAAATATGTTACCAACACACTTTCACTACATGGAGCGGAAAAATAAACGACATAATCCAATTGCAGTCCATTTCGTCGGGTCGGCGGGGTCGAAGTTACCCCATAAAATTTGACCTGCATCGGACCTTCGATTCAGTAAGATTGGTCCCTGGGGTGGCTGGGGTTTGCTTTGTACCTATTGAACATGCGGTTCGCAGTGTGAACATGGTGTGCTGACTACATCCAGAGATTTCTTTGAAAAGGAGTTTTGGTAGTGTTTAATTTCCAATTTATTTGTTTAACATTGGAAAAGACAATACAATAGCCCGGTAATGTTACGACACATTACATGACGATATGCAAAAATTCTATAATTGTTAATTTATGTTTTAACTGAAAGATCAAATTAGTTGTTACTAGATATTTACTGAATCCACCTAAAAATAGATGGAGATATCCACTATTATACTAAACGAGCAATATTTGTATATATAACGGGTGATCCATTTCGAGTTTCCTACATTTCATTAAAAAAAAACACAAAATGAAACATTGTCTTAGTAATTTTTTTGTTCATCAAATATTTAGTGTTATTCATTAATTCTCGAAAACATTCAACATTCTGCAGCAGTTGATTCGTTTGAAGTAATTTTTGATAACTTTTTCACAAGTTGCGGGAGTTATCTCTGCTACAACTTGGCGGATATAAGTTTTCAAGTGCTCTAACGCTGCAGGTTTGTTGGCATAGACGTGACTCTTCATGAAACCCCACAAAAAAAAATCAACGGCGTTAAATCGCATGATTTTGCCGGCCAGTTGACGTTACCGTAACGTGAAATAATGCGACCTCTGAATTTTTCACACAAAACATCTAATGTTGAACGCGATGTGTGGTAAGTTGCGCCGTCTTGCTGCAACCACATGTTTTCCACATCAATTTCCTTAATTTCCTGCCAAAAATAATCGGTTATCATGCGCCTATATGCGCGTCTATATGTGCGCCTATATATGCGCTTATAACGCCACGATAATGCACATGGCTTACCCTATTTCCAATGCTTCCCAGTTTCCTCAAATTTTCTCACTACGTTGCAAATTGTTCAAAGTCAAAGTCAAAGTCAAATCAATTTATTCAAGTAAACCCAATCACGAGGTATTTTTGAACGTCAAATCTACTTTAGTTCTACTTTAGTTCGGTTCAAAGAGAAGAAGAAGAGAGAAGTTCGTTCAGTAGGCCGATTAAATTGATCATAATTTTCCCGTAAAAGTCGATATATACAGTTCTTACAGAATGTTATTTCTGTAGAACAACTGAACAATTTTAACACGTTGTGCAGTGGTTAACCGATGCATTTCGTAAATGTGTTGTTTCAAACCAACATTTGATGTTTCAAACAAGCGCTATTATTGACAGCTGTCTAAATTATAGTGTCAATATGTCAATATAGGAAACTGGAAATGGATCACCCGTTATATTTTTTTAGTGTGAAAACGATTTTTTCCATTGAGACCTAGCTAGATTAATTTTTTGCTTCCCTCAGCCCTCAGCCTTGTAAATTTTATCGAATTTTTAAATATACATAATATATATATTATATATGTATATATACACTATATATTTGATCTTGTTTTCTCGAACGGCTTTAGCGATTTCCTCGTCTTTTACATACTTAAACTTCTAAACTTTTTTAATTTCGGAGCAGAATTTACCTTCTCAGTAGTACAGTGACTGCGTGTAGGTCTACCACGCCGAAGTGCGCGGCTTCGAATCCTGCAATGTGGGGTCAGACCTTTTTGTTTTTTTTTTTTGAAACAATGTTTAAATTCAGTTTGCAACAAGTACCTATTAAAAACACATATCGCTTTAATAATGTACTTATAATAAAGAAATAAAACGAATAATAATTATAAAATTGTAAAAATGAAGAAAGGAATGCTTAGATGGTTCGGGCACTTGGAAAGAATGAGTGACGAAAGACTGACGAAGAAAATCTACAGTGCGAAAGTGAGTGGTAAAAGAAGCCAAGGAAGACCAAGGTTGACTTCTGAAGATCAAATAGCCAGAGTGTTAGCAGACGGAAATGTCAAAAGCACTCGCATACTTAGGCGAAAATGTGTGAAGAGAATGATGAGATTTGAGAAAGCGAGGGTAGTGTGTAGGGACCGCGACTCCTGGCGCTCCGTCCTCTCTGACTACCCCGTTGGGGATACAGCGTGAAGATATGTTATGTTATGTTATAATGATAAAATAGACTTCATTACTTCAGACAGCTGTCCCGTACTACATAGCGAGGCAAATAAAATCCAATAAAATATAGATGTGTGAGTGCTGTTCTGTAACGAAATGGCGGCTGATCAGCTTATGTGATCAATAAATGTTTGTCGTATGTACAGGTGAGTCAGGTTATCTGATTTAGCTTACTGTTGGTGCTCGGACACGGCGTCTGGCTCTGGAATTATTTATAATGTCTATGGCTAAAAGTCACAGAGAAGTCTATTATTCATTTTTCTGAACAATGAATTGGATGTTAAATTTCATGGGCTTCCCTTAATTTAAGATACTATGTTATTTAGAAGAATAATATTATAAAGAATAGTATTATTTAAGCAATATTTGTATATTTGTAATTGCATTTTCGAAAACGGCTCTAACGATTTCGATCAATATAGTGATTTACGGGGGCGAGAAATCGATCTAGTTAGGTCTCAATTCTGGGAAAATTCGTTTTCTCTATGTTTTCACACTCTTAAAAATTCTAAACTCTTCTAATTTCGCAACAGAACTTACTTTCTCAATAGAATAGTGGCCAAAGCGATTCGTCTACCACGCTGAACCGCGCGCGCGCGGAATCCTGCGATGAGGTCAGATTTTTATTTTATAAGACACCAAGTAAAGCTCCAAATACTTTTAAATTAAATAAATAAAAGTACCTTAATTCTTGTAATTTATAAATATAGTCTTAGAAGTTAAGATCAAACTTCTTAAAAAAATATAAATGAATCAGAACGCCTAAATGAACAACTTTAGTATTTTTGGCTCAAAATGAACAAGAACCCACGAACAAGAAATTATTAAAATCTACACGAGTATATACACGGTCTCAGTTTGGTTCGTTCGAGAAACAATGGAGAAAGTGGTCGAGGCGGATCCAAGTACTTCTCGCTAACCTTATGAGGCAGCGCGGAAACAATTCCGAGGCGCATTGCCTCTCTATTGTGGCCTTCATTCGCCTCGCCCTACCAGGCGAGGGTCATTTATGTCTCTGCCGTAGCATTTTGAGTTTCGTTGCTTTCTTCAACGGCTTCGCTTCTTCGGGGCCAACTCCATACCCGCTCCGCTGGCCATCACTGTCGGGCGGTGCGTGGGCGTGGACGTGGCCACAGAATACTTAAATTTCCCATCTGGATAGGAGCTCCCCTAATCTGGTGAGTCCTTTAAGGATCGTCATGGTCGGGTTCTCCTTATTTTGTACGGCCTCTAATGTTCCCTTCAGGGCTTCGAATACGGTCCTAAGTATGTCGTGCAACACTCTATCCTGGCCGTCGGCGGTCAGGCGGGGTCTCGGATGACTTTCCCTAGTGGGCCTTGGGGGGGCCACTGGTGTCTGGGGCTCAGGGGAGGAGGATGGTGTCCTCACTTCCGACTCCTCGGAGGTCGCTTCATTCTTCTTCCTCTTCCTGGGTCTCTTCTCCTTCTTCTTTATGGCTTGCGCGGGGGTTGCAGGCCCGCTTCTTGGTAGGCTGCATTAGCGTGGGCCATTAATGAGGCCTCCGCGTACTCTTCGCATTCCTTCTTTTGAGGTATCAGCTGTTGTTGGTGGTGTCTTGTTGGTCGGGTAGACGGTGCAGTGCCCGCCTTTTTATTCCGTAGCTCCTGGCGTCGTATCGAGCAGGTAGGGCTATTCGATGTATGAGCCTCCCCGCAATTTACGCAGGTCGGCGGTTCGTCACGAGGTCGGGGGCATTCTCTCGCCCCATGCGGGCCCCCATGCGAGCTTCCGATGGCACTGGTGGGAGAAGTGACGAAACCCTTGACAGCAGTGGCATTGGCTGACCCCGCTCTTGCCTCGCCAGGCTTCAATTTTCACCCCCGGCATACACATTAGTTCCTCCACCCTGTATATTGCCGGGGTGGTCTCCGGGCCGCTTTTCACCTCCGCGAAATAAATGCACCCGGGCCTGCCCCCGCGTGCATTAATCTGTCGCACATAGAACGTCTCGAACCCTAAGGCGCAAAGTTCGTCCCTGATGGTGTCAGTGCAGGTATCGGCTGGGATTCCCTTGATGGCAATCTTCAAATTTCGCTGGCTCGGTGGGGAGTATATGAATCAGCTTATGTTCTCTGCCTTTGGTCGAGGCGACGCGTGACTTCCGCTTATAAAGGCTCTGTGTCACGTGACGCCCTCCCCTCCAACGTAGTAGCTAACAATAGTACATCGATTGAATATTTTTTAGTTTGTATAATTCGTTTTTCTCTTTATAGTATATGCGTCAAATCAACTAATGTTTCTGAATGGAATATACGTTTTGGAACATATGTTCCAAAAAAACCTGTGTAACTTCAAAAATTTTATTTTAAAATGCGCATATAAAGGTATGAAGTTTTTATCAATTATTCGTAATTCTCTTTAATATGAGATTTAGGCGACGCATTAATAAACAATAATTTAATCTAAAATAGCCCTTCTACTCTATGCAAACGTGAGCCCTCTAGCTCACGAAAAACACGAAAAAGCAGTTATTTTCGTTTATTTAAAAAACTATAATTACTTTAAAAAAATTCAACTGACATTTTGAAGAATATGTTCAATGTAAACTATACAGAAAATTTGGAAAGATAAATCGGTCCCGTTAGTCTGAAAAATGTAAATCTCTATTTTAAAAGATATTTCTTTGATATTTTTTTTGTGTTATAAAAGTTAACCTATCGTGTATCGCAACTGGCAAAATAATGTGAATGAAATGAAGAATTAAGTTACCAAATATCACTGTCATACGTTTTGTAGTTTTATAGAAAAATTAAGATCTATGCAGTCACAATTTCCAATGCGTCGCCTTACACTATGAATCCCCCGAATAAATCGTAATTGCATAAATATAACGTTTCCAAATATCCATCCACATACCTACTATATTTGGGTGGATTCATAGACACAGTATATGTATTGTATATAACGATTTTGAAAATAAATAACTTATTTCGAATTATTATTTTTTTAAATCATATTTTTACTGGGCTACAAATAATATTTGATAGCTTTTAAGCATCCAAAACTAAATCCTTTTTATTCTAACAAATCATTACTAGATATTTGACCAGCAGTTCTATGAGAGCTATTGAAAAGAAACTCAGTAGGGTACAATTTCAGGGTTCCGTATTTTGGAAGGAAAAATTGAGCCGTTGTAAGATCACTAATGCATCCATTTGTTTGTTCGTCGGTTTGCAGCAGGTTTTTTAAATTTTTATTTAATACATTTCTAAAACAAAACCGTACAGACACAAAGTTGATTTTCTCAAAAACATTCGACTTATTTTGAAATACAGCATAGTGACACATTCTGTTATTAGGCGAAGTTAATTTAAAAAGTTTCATACCAACATAATTTTCAGAGACATACCAGTAAATTGCAAAGCGTAACTTTCGTAGAGATTCGTTACCTTATTCTTGTAAAATATAACTTCTCTAGAACATCTCTAAAATTTTTTTTAAGAAATATGCGTCGTACTGAAAATTAATTATTTTTGATTTACCAATCAATCAATATCAATGATTTAACAATTTACTGTACCTCAAAATATAATATGAATTAGTAGAATTAGGACAGAACAGTACACTGGTTTTTCTGAACTTGACCATTACTAGACCAAAGCATGAGTTTGGTATATTACTACAGAACAGCGGTTCCTAAACTTTTAAGGCCATGGAACACTCGATAAAACCTTTTTAATTTATGGAACCCCATAGGCAATAGCAAACTATAAGAAATAAAAGATACCTAATGAAATTTAAAATAAGAGTAAAAATCCTTTATTACGAATTATTTGAAATAAAGACGAATATGATGAATGAATTTGTTTCACTTCTTCCTATAAAAACTCTTAATAGATCTGAAATTGAGCATTTTTATTGTGTAGGATCCACAATAGTATAAAATTTGTACAAAATAATGTTGCCACAAATGACGGTAGAAATAATATTGCAACGATTTAACGACCAATGTAACACTCACGAAACACGGTACCCTTGGGTTCCGCGGAACCCACTTTAAGAATCGCTGCTATAGAATACCAACACACAATGTGATATTATTCGCAACTTAAACTCGCACCATAATGTAATTCTATGATACATCGTTTTGTACATGGGATTATATATCACAGAGTATAATCAACTAGTATAAGTTATACCTAGTGATGGACAATTTTCCGAAATTTTTTAAAACAGAAAAAATATCAAGAAAAATATACGGAAAAATTTAAAAAATGGCAAATTATTGGAAAAGTTCTTGAAAAATATGAAAACATCTTGAAAAATTTCAATGACCCATCATTACTTATATACCGGATGAAAACTAAAACATTTAACAAATTGAAATAGGATATAGGAAATTAGCGTTCAACAGATAAAGTCAATCAATTCACCGCTATTAATATTATGTGTAGTTACTCAAGGTACCATCAGTGTAACAAATATTATCTAATTATGTTCGGAAATATTATTACAACAAACTTATATAAAAAATATAAAAAACTAGCGAACCACCCCGGCTTCGCACGGATAGATTTTTTTTTGAAAATAAAATACAGTCCGTTACTCGCTGATAATAGCTTTCAATAGGTGTAAAAAAATTTGAAATCGGTTTAGTAGTGTATAAGTTTATCCATTACAAACAAACGATCAATTTTTTTAACTTTGTAATATCATAGATGCATTAAATATAATAGGAGTCTGTAAAAGAACTAAATTATGTATTTCAATTTAATAATTTATTATTAATTTATTATATATTTATTAAATTCAATAGGAGTCTGTAAAAGAACTAAATTATGTATTTCAATTTCAAATACAAAATATTTGACGTGAAATGTAAACAACATGACTCACAACATGCAAACTATGTAAACAAGTTCATTAGTACAAAAAGTCTACATAAAGTTATATAGAGGTGTATATGGAGGGTGCAAAAAGCTGATTCATTCTTTCATTTGGAGTTGGATGGCTAACCGAGTATGCTCTCTGAAATTTCTTGAGGAAGCTTAGTTGAGAAGTGAAACAGATTTGACCTTGAGCAGTTAACACATGGTTGATGTCTACACGCGTGTCATCTAATCATTTCAAGCCTTTTCAAGTAGTGCCTGAACTCGATTTTATAGGTTGCGCTATATTTTCCTTAACGAACTATCGCGCTTTTTTGCGGATAGATGGCGCGCGAACGGACCGGTAATTAGCACGGAGTAATGTTATGGTTAGAAACAAAACGAATTTTAACCTCATGTAACTACTGTCCGGAACAAATGGACCTTCAAGGTCAAGATAGAAATTATAAATAACAATAACCACACCGAGTTTGTTAGTGAACAAGTTTGATCTTTGACAAAACGTGTATAGAATACAAGTCATTACTGTTCCTTCAAAGTAGTTTTGAACAAATTATAATTGGACCACCAAAATCAACTTAAAGATATGTGGTATGAGATGTATCAGTCACAAAACCCTATAATGCTATATTTTCGCTGAAAAATCTGCATTAAAACACCTATTTTTCATGTTCTCTGTTGTCGGTTCGCCTTAAAAAACTGGGTGACTATTTTTATGGGTTTGGACCACCAGTTAGAATGGTATTAATGTACTAACGTTTGCAAGCCTTCTTGTGCGTGATCGGTTTTGTGGGGTCTCTGTAGTACCCCTCGCGGCAGTAATGGCAGTGTCTCCCGGCGGTGTAGTGCCTGCATTTGAGACAGACGCCGCCGCTTGCGCGTCCCGACAGCTTGTACAACTCCATGTTGAACCGACAGCGGCGAGCGTGCCCGTTGCAATTGCATTCTGTGAACAAGTTAATTAAATATTAGAAACAATTTCAACAATTTAATATCTCATTTCAGTTAATTGTGATTTCTATGAAAATTACAAAAATGACCGCATAAAGAGTTAAGTACCGATTTTTAAGTTTCCATGTCTCAAAAGAAAATGAAACGACAAATACAAATTGAGCAATAAAATTAATAATCAAAACTGAGTCTTTATTGTATTGAAAATTAATAGTTTTCATTATAAGTTTACAATTTCTGACTGCAATCATAAGTAGAAATAAGATTTTAAATTAATTTATACAATGAAATATTTATTCTAAACATTAATTTTAAATGTTATGTGTCATCTCGATAAGTATCACGTTGAAGAGAAAACGGGCAATATATATGAAGAACTCGATAAGCATTAGCAATTTATATTAATCTAGGCTGACAGTATATTATGGTGTGCATTTAAAAACCAAAAATAACTGTTTTAATTTAATTTATTTTTTTCATGGTTTTGAAGTTCTCATACGTCGATTTTTTAGCAAATAACTCCGTAACGTAACACTTTAAGTCATGGCTACCTTAGTAATTTTTTATTTGTATGTGTCCCCAATCGATATAATATAATGTATAAGTATACGTCGCGCGCTGTTAAAATCTTCGACCCTCTTTTATGTTTATACGTCACAAAATTTCTTATAAAACTGACTATGAAAAACGGATAGTTAACTTAACTATCAATTATTACGGTTTCATTTTGTTGACCATACAGAAACATCGCCATAATATTATGTAAATATATAATTTGAAATCATTTGTTAAAGCTCAAATACCCTAATATTAATTGCGGAGCATTTACTGTTCGTGTATGGGCTCCGGTTGGCAGTTGGCTAATAGCACCATATGTCAGTGCTCCAACGCCACGTCGCTTGCTTATGAGCCATACTTTCGAAGCTGTTTGTATTTTATTAACGGTCATTATACGAAGTCTCAGTTATATTGCTCTTTCCCTGTTCTTAAATCCACCTGCAATAATTTTATAAACGAAGTGCTTGAAGCAATCCTGTAAGAAATTGTTTGAATGATCTTGAATTTCTATTACGATACAGTAAAAAAGATTGCTCGATTTATTGGTAATGTCTGTTTTATTGCAGATCTAAGACCCACTCTAGTTTTACCGAGGGCCATAGCACACTTGCTACTTTTAGCGTCGGCGATCAATGACTTGTAACGACTGAATCACAAATTCTCTATATTCTAATTTTAGCACATTTAATCGTTAGTATACGCTACACGCTTCTTTTTACTACCGCTATATGGGCAAAAAACTCCTCACAATTTACTCATAGGAAGAAAAATTTGGAAGTCTTTGTAGTTTTTATTTATTTACCTAACAAACAGCCAATGTTCGTCTTAATGCAGGGTATAGATTTCTTCTCATAAATGTGTCAAGAAAGAGACGCATCGTCAGGCGGAGGTGACGTGGAAGAAATCATACTTTAAGATAACAAGGTATTCTAAGGCTCTTTTAGTAACGTGGGAGAATTTTTCGAAAGTATTCAGTCCCTGCAGGGGAAACTGGATTTTGATTTCTAACCCAGTAAAAACCCGGCGTTGGTCATCCTACCGAGGGTCTTGCACTAGAGCCTTTTTTTGCGCTATGCAAAAGCATGTTTCGGAAAGCAGAGCCGTGTAGAGCAGAGCTGTGTGAACGCATGGAAAGCTTTTGAAATACTCAATTGGGAAATGATCGCACACATCGTCATTGAAATCGGTAATCGTAATATCAAACATCGGATCAGTAATATGTTAGTAAAAGAGATGTGCCGGATTGTGAAAATTGTATATACGCGGATACGGATACGGATTATTAGTATCTAGATCCGCGAATACGGATACGGACGACAACTTTCGTACTTCGTTTGTTCGTTCGTAATACAATTAAATTAATCCTATTTTATGTAAAGATAGTGAGGTAACACGATGTCGATCTCGTGATCTCGTATTTGTCTGGCCGCGAGCTGAAAGTCAGTGTTAATGGGGTTTTGTCTGTGGGTTCAAAGTTAAAAATGGGAGTTCCCCAAGGATCAATTTTGGGACCTTTCCTGTTTTTGGTATATATTAACGATTTCCCATTTATGCTCAGGAACTTATGCGAAACAGTATTGTTTGCTGATGATACCTTATTGTTATTTAAACTAGACAGAAAAAATGTAGATATTACTTGGGTAAACAGGATCCTAACAGATGTCTCGAAATGGTTCGCTTCCAATAATTTACTACTGAATGCACAAAAAACTAAATGTATTAAATTTTCCCTTTCTAATGTACCCAGAATCCATGATAAAATAGAACTGGATGGGAAACAATTAGAATTCGTTAAGTCAGCCAGTTTTCTGGGTTTAACAGTAGATAACAAGTTACAGTGGGCGGACCATATCGGGGCATTGGCTAGTAAGCTCGGTTCTGCGGTATATGCAATTCACAGACAAATTAGCCTAAAGACAAGAAATGAAAGGGCACCGTTTTCTGCCATCGATGCGCACAAACGCTCATATAACTTCAAACACAAACGCGCGCTCCTTTAGTATAAACCAGAAAGCAGATCCGTGACCTGTTTCTAATTGTTTTAAAAAATATCGTATAAATTACGTAAACAATGCCATATTGCGCTGTAAAGTGGTGTGGTAGTGACAGTTGTAAAAATAGTTTCAAAAAGGATAATATCACGTTTCATCGGTAAGTATAAAATTAATAATAAAAATTTATATCAAAAAAATGCAGAGCTCTCACTATACTGGTCGCTGGTAGCTTTGAGTCAGCGTTTGTCCTTGTCTAGCAAGCTATAATTACATGTTGCGTCCTCACTCTTGCAAGATGGCACGTGTAAGTAGGGACGCGAAAAAACGTATCGATATATCAATATATTTTCCATTAATTTTGAGAATTTATAATGACTACCACTCTTTGAAATTATATACTTAATTCCATCCATACTATATAATAATATAATATATATAACATATAATTATATAATATAATACATTAATATATAATATATAATTATATAATATTATGTAATTGTATAATCCATATCCATACTATCCATATCCATACAAATATTATAAATGCGAGTCTCTCAGTCTGTCTGTCTGTCCGTCTGTCTGCTTGGTTTTCACGGCTAAACCGCCGTACCGATTTTAATAAAATTTAGCATGGACATAGTTTGACACCAGGGGGTGAACATATGCTACTTTATTTTTCAAAAATCTACCCCTAAAGGGGTGAATAAGAGGATGAAACTTTGTATGGGAAATTTTTAACCCCTGAACCGATTAAGACGAAATTTAGTATAGTACATAGATAAAACCTTTTCTATTAAAAAACATACTTCTTTTCTCCAAAAAGCTACCCCTAAAGGAGTGAAAAGAGGATGAAACATTGTATGGGAAATTTTTAACCGCTGAACGGATTAAGACGTAATTTGGTACAGAGATACACCTTTTCTATTAAAAAAACACAGTTATCATTAAAAAGATGTCACCGTTCTTTTTTCAACCGACGAAAAAATGATGGAGGTTCTCAAGTCAGTGCATATTTTTTTTGTATACGACCATGCGTAGCTTTTTACAGAGTAGTCTGATTTTGATGATTCTCTCTTATTGGATAGAGTATATCTCGAGTTTTGAGTTCAATTTAATTCGGAAAAAATTTAAGAATATAATTTAACCGACTTAAAAAAAACACTGAAAAGTACAAAATAACTATTCTTTACTAATCAAAACTCAAATACAAAAAAAAATACTTTATACATACGATATAAATACCTACATAATTAAATTCGACAGTTACTGAAATCGATGCAAGCCTCCCAAACTAATAGACTTTCTGTTGTGGCACATTAATTTGGAACCCACTTTAATAACTGTCAAATTTAATTTTGTACATTCATACATAGAATCTTCACACCATATCCCTAACGGGGTAGTCAGAGGGACGGAGCGCCAAGTATCGCGGTCCTTACATACTTCGTTCGCTTCTTCAAATCTCATCATTCTCATCACACATTTTTGCCTAGGTATGCGAGTGCTTTTGACATTTCCGTCGGCTAACACTAGCAAATTTAATTATATACGTATTTATATCGTATGCTTAAAGTATTTTTTTTTATATTTGAGTTGTAATTAGTAAAGGATAGTTATTTTATACTTTTCAGTGTTTATTTCTAGTAGGTTTAAATTTTTTCATAATTTTTTTTTATTTCTCCCATTTGAGTGACCTTAGTCTAAATAAATATATAGGATGGGTCTACAACTAACTACTTTTCTAATTATAGAACGAAATGATATAAAAATGTATCATCAATATAAATAAAGCTTATAATTAGTAATTATTATTTCGTGTATCTTCAAAGACCAAGCTCAATACCAGTGCAATTTAAATGAGACCACCTGGGAAGTATATCAAACAAACAAAAAATTTTTATCGGTATATATTGATGAGGTTATCGGTGAACATACATAAAAAACATATAAACACACATAGAATCTCCCTCTTTTTAAAGTTGGTTAAAAAAAATACATACAGACGAAAAGGTTGGGTGGTTCTACCACCAAAGCTTTTCAGTTTCGTTTTTTGTCAATTTAATTTTTTGTTAAAAAGTTTTACATTAGGAGGAACACGTACTACCCAAACGAATTTGATTTGCATTTCTATTTCAAATTTTTGATTTTTTTGTTTCGAAATAAAGAATCTTGTTTTGATTATATCTACATATTTTATTATTTCTATTTTTAAAATAAGCTTATGAAAATAATTCTTGTATTTATCGATATATACAATATCTACGAGTACATCACTATTTCGTTTAGTACGTGACGTTACCTTGCCGCCCGCCGTAAACATTTCAGGTCTCTAGGGTAGTTTGTCTGTGATGCAATTAGACGCATTAGGCAAATGACGGATGTGGATACGGCAAGGTTGGTGTACTTTGCATATTTTCACAGTTTAATGTCCTACGGCCTTCTGCTGTGGGGATCAGCGGCGCATATTAACTCCATTTTCATTTTACAAAAAAGAGCAATACGTGCTATCTATAGGATGAATGACATTAATGTCCTCACCTTGCCCTCCTTATACATCTTTGAAATTATTATGCATACGAGAAAAAATATAGATCTGTTTAAAAAGAATGGCGATATGAATGGTATGGAAACCCGAGGTCGTGATAAATTGGTTATTCCAAAATTTAAATTACATAAGTCAAATGTTTCATTTTTAGGTAACTGCATTCGTTTTTATAATAAAGTTCCTCAAGAAATTACTCAATTAACAGAGAATAAATTTAGATTGGTTATAAAACGTACATTGACTAGACAATCATTCTATAAAATAAACGATTTCATTGAAAATAAAACAATAGTCTGGAAATGATGTTCTCTGCACATGCGTGTACTGGCTTAATGAAAATATTGTAATTTAAGAAACCTTTTATAAAATGAAGTTGAAAAAATGATACCTGACTGAGTTTCTTGTCGGTTCTTCTCAGTGTCCAGGTTTTCTATTTGAACCGAACTAAAGTAGATTTTACTTCAATTGGGTTTACTTGAATAAATTGATTTGACTTTGACTTTGAACACTATTATAATGTTTATCATAATTATTTGTTTGATTTTTGAAATAAAAAATGCCAAAACTTAACTTTAAAAAATGAAAATCAATTTGAAGTTATTATATTTCATTGCTATCTATTTTAAAATTCCGTATAATGAAATTCATTAATATAAACTATCCATTCATGATCCGCTAAAAAACAACGGATACGGATACGAATACAGATCTTTTTTTTCCTCTGATACCGCAGACACGGATACGAATACGGATATCCGGCACATCACTAGTTTATCATAATTTTACAACACATATCACAAGTCATATTAGCTTATAATTGTAGGTGTATGTTTGAAGTCCAAGCTTCAATACTCTTCTATTTGTTGCGTAACAAGTCTTATATCATATATTAGTTGTATTTATTTGACGTTGTTCTATAGTATTTCACATGCAATTGAATTACTTACAAAGTAACAGAGAATTTAAATAGTACCAAAATGTTTTATTTATTCCTTGCTCGTGTCGTTAGCCGAAACAATCAGGTATGTCGAGCAGCCAAATGTTTGTAATACAAATACCAACATTAGAAATATTACACCACACCTAAAACAAAGAACTATAAGGCTGGAACACACCACTAAAGTGCTCTCAGTCCGCTCAACGCTCACAATTCGCTCACGTTATAATTATATACGTAGTGTATTATTAGACTAGTTTTATGAAAAAGGAAGATTCGAGTCTTAAAATTACCGAATTAACTTAAAATGTCGATCTTTGCAAGATAATATTTACATTACTAATATTGTGATTTGACTTTGTTTCCTGCGTAAGAATATTATAAAGCGGTGTTGTTGTGGTGTTTTTTCAAAGCTTTTTCAAAGTAGTGTTTTTTCAAATTTCAAGTTCTTCCAACACTAACAACCAACAGAGTTAAGATTATAATTTTAATGAATAAGCCAGATGCAAATGCTGAGTCAAAAATTGTGACAATTAGCTACTGACGTACATCTAGATTCTAGGTTCCCAAACTTATTTTGTCTACTGAGTCGAGAGCTCATGCAGTCGTTGTCTAAGATGCCTCCTAGCTAAATGAAATTACAAATCACCCCCCAGGCCTCTACACAACGCCCCCATTTTTTTTCTGGGTCTCTTACCGCCCCCCTTTAGGCCTGCAGCGCCCACAGGGGGGCGTTATCGCCCACTTTGGGAATGGGTGAATCTAGATCATCACATTGCGCTCTGTTCTGATCGTTAATTCTCGTTTGTGTTTAACAGTGCAATAAAAACTTTGTAGTATTGAAATAAAATATAACGACAGGGCAGTGGGCAGCACATCAAATATATATTTCCCCCTAATGAATTACAACATTACAATTATAACAATATTTAAGTAATATCGTTTTGGAAACACGTTGAAGACAAGTAGAAATTGTATCAAAAAATATATAAATAAATAAATTAGGTCCAAATACGCATTATTCCATTTGTTGTTTTTCACTTCTGTAGTTGGGTTACCAATTTAGGGCTCTGTACCTTCTGTACCAAGTTAAGTATAGTAAAAAATTATAAAATAAATCAGCCGTTACATATGGACAATTAGACAGACAGACAAACGTAACGAAACTATAAGGGTTTCATTTTTAGCATTTAATTTATGAAACGCTAAGAAGTTTGAAAGGTTATGACGATTCACAAATAAGAAATTTAAAGACACGGATCAGGATGTTAAGTAATGTGAGCAGATTATTAATGTGAATGAAGCCTAATACAAACTGTTACACGCATTTATTTCGTCGTTTCAATGCGCGTGCGCCGCCCAACCACATAAAGCTGTCAACGCGAATGATCTGTTGCTGAAACGTCAACTATTACAGTTAACAGATGGCGGTGTAGGAAAAAATATTAAAATTGTTCCTTGTAACTTTGTACTGATTATATTCTTGAAGAAATATAGGTTGATTTAACGATCAGGTTTTTTTTATGTATGGAGGTAAACGTAAAATGGATGTTGTCTTACTCAAAATAAGAAAGTAAAATAGATTTGAATATGATCTTTGCATTTGGGTCTCTAAGATACAGTTTCATTTACAATCTGCGGATTTTCTTTATATTGCTTTTACATAGGGCTCTGAAGTCAACTAGAAACTGAATTTCGATATGTCAATTCATTCTCTGTCGGCACGTGCTTTGGACGTGAGCCTAGTTAAGCATATCGTTACCGTTTTTATACATTGGCGTGAAATTGATGAGATTTTTGGAATTTATTGCATTTTATTACTTATTTTCTATGGCGACAGTAATCTTCAGTTATATTTCTTTTTAATTTTTGCATTTCATTTCCTAACATTAAACATTGTGGTCATATGATGTATCCTTATTTTCATTATTCATTAATCATAGCCATATAATAATAAAAAAAAATATACTGAAAAAAAAACAACTCCAGCTAATAGGTTATAACGAGTATTTATCTCTTATATAATTTTTTGTCTCTCGTTTCTAATAATATACGTTTATTTAATTAATATTGTAAATAGCCAAAGTGTTACCTGATGGAAATGTCAAAAGCACTCGCATACCGAGGCGAAGATGTGTCAGAAGAATGATTTTTGAGGACGCGAAAAATGTATGTCAGGACCGCGATGCTTGCACTCTATTCCCTCTGACTTCCCCGTAAGGGTTATCGACAACGTGAGGATATGTTGTGTTAGGTTTCATATTAAATTAATTACATAAAATTCTTCGAACGTATGTATTATTTATTACCGATTTTAACGATATTATGTACTGAATAGAGATTATTTAAAATTTTAAGTTTCATAAATTTTCGTACAAATATTCATGCACTATTTCAAACCATATACACCCTTCTGTAAGATATCCATTCTGACCAATTTAAGTCAATTCGGCGGGGTTATTACCTTAAAATTTGCAGACAGCGACAGCCATGCGATCACTGCGCGACCGGTGATTAATTGTAATAAAAAATTAGTATCACGTATGACGATTGCGTATCTATTATTCTATGACCGTAAAATGTACTTTTCGCGGATGATTTAGCGCCACGATACAAATTACATTACACAAAATCTCGTTTTGACAGCAGATATCGCGCGATATTAGCTGTCGCATGCAGTCTGCAAGTTACATAATAAGCGTGCCGATCATTAGGAGTTTGAACAGCGAGTCCACCCGATTGAGAATTCAATCCAGGCTCTGTCAGCTATCGCCTTGGTTTTCTAATGTTATTAATTACATATCTGCAGAGCGAGAGTGGTAGTAGAAGCCAAAGAAGACCAAAGCTGACTTACGAAGATCAAATAGTTAGTGTTAGCTGACGGAAAAGTCAGAAGCACCCGCATACCTAGGCGAAAATGCTGGGAATAATGTTGAGATTTGAGGAAGCGAAAGCAGTATGTAAGGACCGCGATATTTGGCGCTTCGCCCTCTCTGACTAACCCGTTATAGTCCGTGAGATTTAATAGGTCGGATTTGACGTTTCTTAATTTTCATGCCGCTGTAACTTTGTATCAACGTTCCTGATACCTAATACAAATTCAATTACGTAAATGCTGAATAAAAAAAAGTTATTTATTTTGCCCACGACTGATCATTACACAAAACTACTAACTTTGACTTCTTTTAGTTAAAAACACAGATATTTCTTTGTATATCTTCAAAAGAATTTTCTAAATGGACGCTGTTACAATGTTATATCACGACGCGTATTGCTCTAGTACTGCTACCATTTGCAATCGTTTCGTTACCAGACGAAATCGATAATCGATTGAAATGTCGTAATAATCGAATAATTTAAAATTAAGATATCATTATATTTTTTAAATAATTTTAGTTCTGTATTCTTTGTTTGATGAGTTTACTGACAGAAGCATGTAATCAAATATCAAAGAATGACTGGGCTAAGGTGGTGGAGAAAACAAAAAAAAGAATAAAATAAGACTTTGAAAGAGACGTCAGAATAGATAATTTAATTGAAAATGAATTAATCATAATAGTGAGCGACGAAGATAGCTCTACGGACATGGATCCAAGCTCAGAAAATGATTAAATATTTATTTTTCACCAATATTCTTTATTACAGTTTGCCTTTATTTACTGCTAATACGTAGTGTGCTTATTATAGTCTTAAATAATGAAGTTTCTTAGACATTAGTCCCAAAAAATAAATATATCGAATTAAGTTTATTCACATATTGAAATATGTTTTACTGTAACAAATACCACATCTCAATAAACAATGTAGCTAACAAACTAATAATCATAAGTGAAATATTATGATGTTATGAACATCAAATAATGATATCGATTTTCGTTAGAATCGAAAAATAATCGAAACATATTTGTTTGGTCCCATAACTAGTCGCAGCCATGTGACAGATGTCAAATGCGACCTATTAAATCTCATGGACTATAATGATTACGTATAATGTAATTGTTACACACACACTGTGCATGCAATAATAAAAAAAATTAAGTATAAGTTTCACTCATGGGCAGTGGGTTCCATACTATATTTATTGACTCAATTTATTTATTTATTTATTTCAGACAATGTAGTCTATACATAGTTTAAATAAGCATTGAGAAAAACAATGTCTCTCAACTCTATAAATAGAGTTCTCTCTCACTGCATATTTAAAATTCCTGTGCTATGGGACAGGTATATAAAATGATAATTTTTTAAGTTAATTTACTGGAGATTCAAAAAAAGAATGTTATATGAGGCTTCATACTCATATTTACTGAATTTAAAGTTCTAGATGCAATCATTTCGAAGATGTGGTGACATGAATGACCGAGTTTGATAATCTAATTGTCCATTTTAATTATTCTTCTATGAATATTTTAAAATGTCAGTGTGCAAAATATGAGTAACAAGATGTATCACTAGGTATGCCTAATTTCAATTTTGTACTTTGCATAATTCGTAGAAAATTGATCTGATTGATTAAAGTGACAGAAGTACTTTCGAATTCGTTGCGATCAAACGAAGAAAAGAAGGGACCGACAGGCGCGTAAGTTTTATTTGATTTTTTCTTTTTAAAGTCAGGAACCCATACAAATAAAATCTTAGTCTTAGAAAGCAGATATTTTTTAATTAGATGTATTATTATAAAATGCGACTATAATAAACATCCTACTTCGCGTTTGCAGTTGGAAAGCACTTCTTAATTCTGTGCTACGTGCGCGGTCGTTTCCGATTCTACTTTTATTCAACCACAAAGAAATACGGACGCGCGTGTCGCCGAATAAAGCCGAGTGAGAGAGCCGTGAAGGCATTTTGAACAAATTAAACAGATCTTATGGACAAGTCGACACCATACTTACTCATTTGTTAGATTTTAGGTGCAACGCACTAACGTTTGTATCATCGACGAAATGCAACCGTTTACATTAATTCCTTAACTAGTTTAAAAACAGGTTAGTTCCTAGTGTTATGTTTCGAAATTGGAAATAAAGAACATTCATGGAATGACCTCAATGTCTGTTTGTTCGTTACAACCATTTTTCTTTGACTATTTAGCATAAACAGCTGAAAGGAGAGTGGCAAAAATAAATCCAAATTTTTATTCCTTTACAAAAACCACGAGCTTCGCAGTTCTTTTTTTTTTTAAAACCAGGATATTTTGTGGCTTGTCTTTTTCAATATGATACTAAAGGATGTATGAATCCTTTCGAATAAAAATAAATCAATGACACGGTTATAATATTTAAAAAAAAATAGAAAAGACCAAGAATCTTTTGAACCATCCACAATATTATGTAATAAGCGGTGTTTGTGGCTAAATTAATAGAGAATGAGCTTCTCTATCAAAACGGCATATTTGATTGTTACTTTTTGGGAGACTTCATATATCAAAAACATTTTTACCTATTTTCAATCTATTAAAGTAGTATTTGAATTTTAAAGTCTGGAGATACATCTATAAATTCATTTAAGTTCTAAGTTCAGATAGATTTAGATTTTTCTTCACACATGCATATATCACTCATACATGAGTAGCTTGTCTTGTAGGATTTTTAAATACTGCACAATTTAGGGCTCAAATATTGCCATTGTAATACAGTTTTTGTTTACTCTTTTTTACATACATACATATCGTCATGCCGTATTCCTAACGGGGTAGTCAGAGAGGACGGAACGCCAAGCGACGCGGTCCTTACATACTTCTTTCGCCTCCTCAAATCTCATCATTCTCCTCACACATTTACTTACTTACTCTTTTTTAATCTGTAAAATATATTTAATTTCTTATAAATATTAAAGAAAACAATACGTAACAAATTTTCTTGTAAGTTATTATAAGTTATTTATTTCTTTCTCGTTACTTTGTCTCTTTTACTTTTGACGATGAAAAGCAGTTGTAATATTTTTTTCGTTATTACTGTTCATAAAAGCGAGTTGAAATTGAATAGAAACAAAAATTTTGTTTTGGTTTCAGCAGAAAACTAATTTCGGTCAGATGCTAGATATTATGTACATTGTACATATATGCATTATTATATATATGTACTTATATATTGCGACTATATGTGTAAACTATTGTATTAAACCCGTTGAATTCAACATCAAACAAACAGTGATTGATATGCACGTGTGGTATACGAGCTGCAGAAGGCACATGGCAAGAACTAGGGGCATAAATCATTTTGCAACGAGACCTCGTCAGTTTATTACGCTTTTGTTTCTAATGGTCTTCGTAAACGTAGTTTGTGTCACAACCATTTCGTGTGATGTATTGATGTCAGATGTCCACTCGAATGAGTCGTTTTTGGAGCAGAAGAAATATAGTTTATAATATTTTTAGTTTTAGTCATTGAAAATAAGCAATCAAGATGCAAGTAGATTTGGTTATAGTTATAGCTGACCGTGTCTGAGCTCTGGAATAGCCTGAGTATGCTTCGTTACATGTCGATTAGTGAGTTTAGAATTTTGGGCAGAGAATAGCTAAAAGTTATAACAATTCTTAAGTTAATTCTTTCTTAAAAGTAACACACATGGAGCACTTAACCTATAGAGACGAAATATTGGACCATCTTACTCACCACTGCTCAGTTTATTTACACTAACAAATAACAACTTTTTTTTTGTCTCGAGTGAAAAAATGATAGTTTTTGATGTTTTAAGAGTTACCTCCAACTTCAGCCCAAAAAAAAATTTTTAAGAGGTCGCTCAAAATTTTTTAAAATTTCAAAATCCGTCAAAAATCGAATTTTTTTTTAATTTCTTTTCTCGTTACATTATAATTTTATAGACAAACAAAAAATAAGTTTCTGAAAGTTTCAATTTAAAATTTGAGTTTTAAAAGGTCGCTCAGAATTTTTTTTTATTTATTAGTACATCACTTTGGATTTTTTCGAGCGACATTTTATATTCAAATTAAAATTTCATACATTTTTTTTCTATTATTTAGTAAAATAATCAACAAAAATACACTCCGAGGTGAACTAAAAATCCAACAAATGACAATTTGAAACAATTTGAATATTGAAATGTCGCTCGAAAAAATCCAGTGATGCACTAATAAATAAAAAAAATTCTGAGCGACCTTTTAAAACTCAAATTTGAAATTGAAACTTCCAGAAACTTATTTTTTGTTTGTCTATAAAATTATACTGCTTTGAGCTGTCCTTTGGAGGTAGCTCTTAAAACATCAAAAAGTAACATTTTTGCACTCGAGTATATATATCTCTGTATATTCCGACAGATATTTAAATATTTATGTAATGGCTTATTGTTCTATTCGGTGGTGTGGCAAAAACAGCAAAAAATCAAATTATAAAACAGAACGCAGTAACCGCAACAGGGATTAGACGTAAATTGTTTTATTTATATAAAAATAAACGACATTGCCACTCTATAGATTATGTGCTCCATGTAACACGTGATTTTACATTATATACAAGTAAATTGCATCACCTTCCTGCACTTAATCGGTTTCGGAGCCTTATTATTCTAAAATAACAGTGACGAACCTGATGGCGCAGTGGTTATGCGTTATGTCTAAGCGCGGTAGGTTCCGGGTTCGATTCCCCGCCGGGTCCATTTAGGAAACGAAGTTTTCTAGATTATCTCGTCGTCATCTGGTTCTCGTAGCACATGCAATTCCCTAGTTCGAAACCAGATAATCGGTGTGTATTATCTAGCGCATTTATTCATTTATTTATTTAAAATGCAAACATTCCACTTATTGAAAAAATATAGAATCAGTACTAAGTGTTAGGTAAACTTATTACTCGTCTCAAGAACACCAGACGTCGCAACCCCCGCTAATAATATTAACTGCGTCAGGGAACGCCAAATTGCCACACTCGAGATAACGAGTTTATTAATTTAATTAATCCCGTCTCAAAATGGATGTATCAACGGTTAATTACTTCGGGCTGAAGGTTGAGTGCTCCTGACTTGTGTTGAATTAATTTATACATTAATATTTCGATAAGAAATTCGCGAATGAGTACGGTGGGGCTCAAATAATAAGATACATCGTTTTGGGTATTTGTTTTGAGTATTGTACATTGTAGTCAGAAAGAATGGTGTTAAGGCGACAAATTGGAAATTTTAACGGCAGGGGTGATTAGAAAAAGTATGAAAGTGATATTTGGTAACCAGATTCTTCATTTCATTGACTTCATTTTGCCAGTTGCGTTACATGATTGGTTAACTTTTGGTAAAGAAAACAAAACCATAGAAACCTCTTTTAAAACAGATATTTACATTTTTCGGACTAACGGGATCGATTTATGCTTTCTATCTGAATAGATTAATCTAAAAATACACTCTTCAAAATACCAGTTGGATTTTTTTAAATTAATTGTAGTTTTAAAAGAAGCCAAAGAAGACCAAGGCTGACTTATGAAGATCAAATAGCCAGAGTGTTAGCTTACGGAAATGTCAAAAGCACTCGCATACCTAGGCGAAAATGTGCGAGGAGAATGATAAGATTTGAGGTAGCGAAAAAAGTATGTAAGGACCGCGACGCTTGCCGCTCCGTTCTCTCTGACTATCCCGCTGGGGATACAGCGTGGAGATATGTATGTATGTAAATAGCCAGAGTGTTAGCCGACGGAAATGTCAAAAGCACTCGCATACCTAGGCGAAAATGTGTGAGGAGAATGATAAGATTTGGGGAAACGAAAGAAGTATGTAAGAACCGCGACGCTTGGCGCTCCGTCCTCTCTGACTACCCCGATAGGGATACGGCGTGAAGATGTATGTTTTACCATACACTTAACCGGATGTGAAAAACGAGGTTTTATCATTTGAATCACAGGATTCCACGCTGTTGATAAATTGTATCCGTTTTCTCGATTGAAATTTTTGCCATGTCATCACGGCCGATGCAACTCGGCCGAAACGTCAAGCGAAAATAAAAGGTAATCGCGTCAATTTCCCGTGTTTTTAGATATTTTATAATGCAACGCGAAAGTTAAAAAGTTTATATATATTTGTAGCCATATATCGCCAAAATCAAACTTATTCGACACTTGTTCTCTTCTCAACAAAGAATCTTCAAAAAAGCGAAGAAATAAAGAGCGCTGTACTGATCGAGTTTAAACTCTATACCTCTCTATTTATACCGTTACGGATATAACATGGAAGATATTATGTACATCTACATGAATCTGCAATACTGCAAGGCTTTATTGATGTTTTGAAGTAGGTATTATTATCGGTCCTCAATAATTTCTGATCACGGCATCGATTACATTTTCCCCGCGGGCTCTATTTAAAAGTTAAAAGAGTTGAAAATCTTCAAACGACTGAATGGATTTTCTTAAATCATAACGAAGAATACTCTCGGTCAAGCCAAATCACCTTTCAAACAAAAAAATCTAAATCAAAATCGGTTCATCTGTTTATGAACTACAATGCAACAGACAGATACAAACACAGATACACAGAAACACATACATTAAACATACAACACCCCTCTTTTTGCGTCGAGGTTAAAAATATAAACGAATGAAAGCAGGATATATTTTTTACTATTTATACTCGTATATTGTAGAAATATGTTTCTACGACGAGAATATACTCACTCAAAGGAACTATTTAATGTATAAATAAAAGGTTGAAACCGCTATAAAAACAAACGACGCGTTATACGCTAAATAAATCGCTACTTAATTACACAAATAATGCATGTAACGATGTTATAGTATTGCCGACGCGGGCGCAGTTGGCAGCTTACCAAACTGAGACGTATAGCCCTTCAGTGCCGCAGGGCACCTAGTTGGCTAGGATTAAGTACAGGGACATATCTAGGTGCTGGAGAGGTTGGATGTCGAAAACTTATGAAATTATTAAATAGAATGTTAGATAAAACTACTTTTTTCTGTAAAAAAAGGGTTTTAATATGTAATTTGTAAACCAATAAAAAGGCACTCCTCGCAGTAATAACTTCTTTTTTTCTTTCTTCATGGCGTGGCCCTTGGACAATTGAAATTAGCTATTGCCCGCGACTTCGTCTTTCAGAGAATTACGAAAAAGTGAAAAGTGCATCTATCTCTTATGTGTCCCCCAAGGCTTAATCTATCTCCATTCGAAATTTTATCAAAATCAGTCGTTGCATTGAAATTGCCAAAACCGAAAGTTAAAGTCGGACACTAGTTTGTACTTTTGTAGATATAGGGTAGGGTATATAAATGAGGCATTGTAGGGTAGGGTGGCAATTGAAACTTGAAAGTAACTAAAAACTAAATATTAATTCAATTTCTATAATGTTTAAATTGAATTGTAATTGATGAAAAAAGTAATATAAGATTAGTATATGTCACATTACTTACATTATTACAGCACTCACTTTTGGCACAACAATTAACGTTATCATATTCATGATTAAAGTTTATTCTGCTACAATTAAATATATTGTTAGAGATTAGGACGAAATGAATACGAAAATTAGAAACCTAAGTACAGCTCTGTCCATATTAGTCATTGAGACAAGTATAGTCAAGTAATTTATGAGTTGTGATTCCACAACTGGGTGTTAATCATTTAGAGATTGTTTGTGACATTCACGTCATTTTATCACCTGTTTAACTAATTAAAAAGCTTAACTTGCGTATAAATTATTATCTATATTGTGTAAACTGTGGACTGTGGTAAACTGTCTTTTATGTGCTGACGACTCTGTACTTATAGTATCATCCGAACTGGAGTTGTAAACTCTAATCATGTGTATGAAAGAAGAAAGTTAAGTGAAAGGATTGAATACGAATGAATACGATGTACAGATGATATGTGAAATATGGGTAAATAGAAAATGTCTAGAACAAGTTAATTAAACTGAATATCTAGAGAATGCGTTTTCGAGAGATTGCAGATATGAGTTGGATGTAGAGAAACGGGTATTAGCTGGCAATAAAGTGAACAGTGTTCTGGCCGTAATAAGAAACTTATCTACATACATATATATCTTCACGCCGTATCCCCAACAAGGTAGTCAGAGAGGACGGAGCGCCAAGCGTCGCGATCCATACATACTTCTTTCGCTTCCTCAAATCTCATAATTCTCCTCACACATTTTCGCCTAGGTATGCCACTGCTTTTGAGATTTCCGTCGGCTAACACCCTAGCTATTTGATTTTCATAAGTCAGCCTTGGACTTCCTTGCCCTACATAATATAATGCAATATAAATATAAGTAACTAAATCTAATTCCAGCAAAACGGCCATCCACAATGCAGTGATGGTGCCTACTTAGGGGCCATTCAAGTATTACGTAAGTACTAAAGGGGGCCGGGGGGGGGGGGGGGGGGTCAATAATTTGCTTGCTTAAATGTGCATTAAATTCCTCTATACTCTAAAGTCTATAAATTCCTTATTTCTAGACTTGATAACTGCTGCTCATGAATCAATAAGGAAACCAGAACAGAATAAAAAACACATGTAGGTACCAATGTTTACGTAAGCATATGAGGGGGAATAAGACCTTTCCTTACTTTTGCTGATGGGGAGAAAGGGAGGAGGGGGGGTTAATAATTACAAAAATTCTGCTTACTGCTTACGTAATACCTGAACGGCCCCTAATTGTACGATAGTGAGACCAGGACATGAGCGAAATTGAGTGAAAGTAAGACAATAGCAGTAGAAATGTGATCTCTTAGAAATATGTACAGTGTCACCCTCGCAGACAAGATAAGCAGTGAAGAGATACGCAATATGTCAAGGTTGGACTACAGCTTTATTGTAAAAATGAAGAAAGGAATAATTAGGATTCTGGCATATAGAATGAATGAATGAATGAATGAAGAAAGACTGACCAAGAAAATCTACAAAAAGTGAGTGGTAGCGGAAACCCAAGGAAAACCAAGACTGACCTATGAAGATCAAATACGAGGGCTGCTATTTATGTATCCGGAACAGGCCAGTTACAGAATAAAATTAAAAAAGTAATTATAACATTTAAAAATGGAACTCTTTGGCTGAAGAATACAATTTGTTTCATGTAGCTGTCATTTGTTTATCCTTTGTGGCGTCATTTTGAAAATTGCGAGTTTTTATCATCATGGATTTAAGTCGTGAAAATTTTCGTGCTATGATTTATTACGATTTTCGGCGAGGGCTAACTCAAAAACAGTGCATCGATCAACTCACTTCGACTTTTGGGGACGAAGCACCATCGAAAACTATTGTGTATCACTGGTTTAGTGAGTTTAATCGTGGGCGGTCTGTGCTCACGGACGAAGTTAAAGAAGGTCGCCCTAAATCGGTTGTTGTACCTCAAAATATTGATGCTGTACTGGAACTTAGTAGCAAGATCGTCATGTTACATATCGCGAGATAAGAGGCGTCTCTGGGCATAAGTATGACGAGTATAGATAAAATATTTCACGAACATTTAGCTGTAAAAAAAATTTGTTCACGTTGGACTCCGCACAACTTGAAAATTGACCAAAAACGGGCTCCTGTCGATTGGTGTGAAAAAATGTTACAAAAGTACAATCAGGGAGCGTCAAAAGCTGTCTTATAATATCTACACAGGTGATGAATCTTAGATGTATGTGTATGATCCTGAAACTAAACAACAATCAACGGTTTGGGTGTTCCAAGATGAGCCGAACCCAACAGAAGTCATTCGTTCAAAAAGCACTTTGAAGCAAATGGTCGTTTATTTTTTTTGGTATAAATGGACATGTAGCTACAGTGCCACTAGAGGATCATAAAACGGTTAATTCTGAATGGTACATGACCATTTGTTTGCCAGGAGTCTTTGAGAAATAAGAAAGTACAATCGACAACGCAGAATCCTTCTTCATCATGACAATGCTAGCTGCCACACATCGGCCGAAACAACTAAGTATTTGGAAGATCAAAAGATCGAATTACCGGGTCATCCACCGTACAGCCCCGACTTGGGCCCCAACGACTTCTATTTATTCCCAACCGTGAAGAATAAATTACGTGGTCAACGTTTTTCGAGCCGTGAAGAGGCTGTTGATGCGTTCAAAATGCACGTTTTGGAGATACCGATCCGAATCGAAAAAGTGCTACGAAAATTGGTTCCAACGCATGCAAAAGTGCATCGATCTTCATGGTGAATATTTTGAAAAGCAATAAAACTATAATAAATGCTATATGTATGTTTCACTTTGTTACTCCGGATACATAAATAGCAGCCCTCGTAGCTAAAGAAAATGTCAAAAACATTAACATGCCTAGGTGAAAATATATGATGAGATTTAAGAAGACGAAAGAAGTACAGATACAGCGTGAGGATATATCTACGGGGCGAAACTGAGTGGTAGCAGAAACCAAGGAAAACCAAGACTGACTTATGAAGATCAAATAGTTAAAGGGAGGGGCCAAAGCACATACGTGCCTAGGTGAAAATGTGTGATGAAATTAAAGAAGGCGAAAGAACTACAGATACATCGTGAGGATATATATGTATGTATCTATATTATGTAGACGTACGATCATAGAATTTTGCAGATCGAGATAGACTGGGCTTTCCTGAAACGCCACCATTTTATTAAATGGCCAACTCGCCAAATCGTTCGTAGTTTAAATCGTTTGACGATTCACCCATTTATACTTGGGCACGTCGACTCTGTAGGCATTCAAAGCATTTGTAAATAAAAATGAAAAGCAATTGTGTAACTTGTATTTTCTGCCCGTAGTGTCATTGAAATGAATTTTTTTCGTCTAATTACTTTTTTGCTACCATTTTTTTTACAATAGTATTCAATTTCTTTTGACGCAGTCATCTTACGCGTACGTAAACCAATCGGGAGCACAGAGGCAGCGCCACGAGCGGTGTGAAATGAAATTGTTTGGATTATAGCTAGCCAAATCATGATATTTATTTATTTTTATTATTTATTTTATATAGGTATCGATCGGAGAATGCATACATATAAAGGAACATGTCCTAATTGGATGACTAATTCATCAAAACTGAGCCGAAATCGCTGATGCTAATTGCATGTTCGGACGGTAGGTTTATTTTGTGAACAATTATTACCGTTTACGAGAGTATTTTCGGGACTTCAACTCCTAAAAAGTTGAAAAAAAATTTTAAAATAAGTGATTCATAACCTCAAAACTTTATTCAAAATATCTTTCAAACAAATTTTTTTTTCTTTCTTCATGGTATGGAGCACGGATTAGCGCATGTGCCAATGTCACGTATTAATAAGTAGAATCGACATAAGCACGTCCGAAATACATTAGTTTTTTCTTATCCTAAAACTCCTCCAGTAAAGTGATAGTAGGCTTTACTGAAGGTATAATGGACTTCTTGGAAGCGCACGAGAACTTCAGTTACACATGTTTATTTAGACGTAATCCATTCTTTTCATTTATACGGAACTTTAAAACACAATATACTATTACTTTTGTACTTTAAAAAACTGAAAAATGTAAAATAGAAAATCTAAATAAAATGACACCTTTCCCGTTCCCGCCAAAAAGTTCAACAAATAATTAAACAATGGATAAACTGATAGACAAATGGCGAAGTGATTTAATAGGTGTTCCATTATCAAATTTTGGAACAGAACACTACATATTAATGACTATAAGGGCAAAAAAGTGTTTTTACTGAAAATTATAATTTTCAATGTAATTTTCCGCTGCCATTCTCATTTGTCAATCAATGTCACGGCCGAAGATGAAAAATGATTTGCCAATGGGCGTTCGCGCCCGATATTTGCTGGCGGGAGGGGATGTTTAATTTTCATTTACGTTCACCGACGAGATGTCGAGAATTAATTTCATTTTAAATCGATTGATATAATGATCTTTATGTGGTAAATACTTTTGAATTGAAATGAGGCAGGTATTGATTTTCAACCACAGATAAAGTAAAAAGGTTTTATGCAGGTCTGGGAGAGAAACAAAAACAGTTATTAGACCAAAATTCAAATTCCACAAAATGAGCTGTAACATTAAGGCGACGCATTGGAAATTTTTACGGCAGGGATCTCCATTTTCTAAGTGACTACAGAAAGTATGAAAATGATATTTGTTGATTTTTCATTTCATTGACTTCATTTTGCCAGTTGCGTTACGCGTTTGGTTAACATTTGTAACACAAAAAAAAATGAAAGAAATCTCTTTTAAAACAGAGATTTACATTTTCGGAGCAACGGGACCGATTTATGTATTTAAATTTTTTGTATAGTTTAATCTCAACATAATCTTCAAAATGACAGTTGGATTTTTTAAAATTAAATATAGTTTTTAGAATAAAGTAAGATAACTGTTTTTTCGTATTTTTCGTAAGCGCGCATACACGTTTGCATAGAAGGTCTATTTTAGATTAAATTATTGTTTGTCAATGCGTCGCCTTAACTGCACATAAAAGTAGAAGGCAAGATAAATATATTGCATTTTATTATATCGAAAAATGATGTTGAAAGAAGTGAAGGCGTGGTACTCGCGCCACTAATGTTCTTATATCACTTTGTTATCAACCGCCAACCGCTACCCAAAGTTTATTGTAGAGCTCTCTACGTAAATAAACTGCAACCTGCAAAACAAAGTTTGTAATGATGCTTACTTTATACATACATATCTTCACGCTATATCCCTAACGTGGTAGTCAGAGAGGACGGAGCGCCAAGCTTCGCGGACCTTAGATACTTCTTTCGCTTCTTCAAATCTCAACATTCTTCTCACACATTTTTGCCTGGGTATGCGAGTGTTTGTTTACTTTATAAAATACATATAATTAAACACAGCAATTTAATGCAAATCTCATAATTTTCGCCAATGTTGATGTGATGAGATTTTTTCACATTTTCCTGATGATACCTTATAATCCGCCTAGTCTTGTGTGTGTTTGGTGACCTGGATCTCGACATCGAAAAAGATCGAGAGTTACATATTTGGATACATACGATTTTAACTTTTCATCTTGAAATCCTTAAACGTGGAAACATGATTGAATAAAAAAATCTCGATAAAGAAATTTCCAGAAAAACCCTGCTTTGCACAAAGATTCAGTTGTAACTCCGAAATTCTACAGAATTTTAAAATGACTTTTACTAAAATGGATAGGTAATTATAACATCTCAAATCTCTAAAACCGGTTTTTTAATTGGTAATGTAATTTTCTTGCGAATTACAATTATGCACAATAACAAATGTTGAGATTTCTCCGCGCTAAAACGTGATAAAACTGCGAAAATCAACTTTATTGTCATCGCATTAGGGCGCAGGAGTAATGAACAAATTCGGTTGCGCTGGGCTGCATAGGCGGACTCTTACACCCGATTTATATTGGTCAAGAATTGAGCGAAGTAGATAAGTACAGTACGTAAGTACAGTGGTGTAAACCGATCGGACAGTGGCGAGTCAACTTGGCTTGCAAGCTGCCTTGCAGGTTGATCCAAACAGAATCGCTTTCTATTTTTTGGGTAAGTGACGTCCCTCGCGCGCGCGCTTTTCTCCCGCACGGTTCTTGAATCGCCACTTGGCGTAGTATAAACGGCCAAATTTAGTACATACGTATTAATACATAAAATTAATACATAAATTTAGTACATAGTACGTTAGTGTATAAGTGACCCGCAACATGACGGTCCGCGTGTGCTGTTTTATGCGATAATGTAAACAAAATAGCATCTAAATCGTATACATTTATTTTTATATAGAGAAGAAGAAGACAACGTTATCTCTCTATTTGCTCCATTGTAATGAAAAGAATTCTGTGCGAAATTGTACGTATTTTTCGATGTTGCTCTACCATTTCGACGGAATAATGTGACTTGACTTGCTGTAGTGTAAACAGTCACTGTCCCGGCGCTCGCCACTCGCCACTGTACATGCACATGCCACTCGCCAGTCCTTGACCAATATAAATCGGGCATTAAGGACAGAAATTGATGCGTTTTTGAAAATGGTAATAAATATAACTCACAGTAACGTGTTATACCTTTTTGAATTCGTTGTTTAAAGACCTTTCATTCATTAGACATTCCACATGATGACCTTAAAGAAAAATTTAATTTCTATTTAAGGCCTCAAAATTAACCCCTGAAAATGAAAATTCGTCTTTTCAAGTAAATATTCGTTTTTGGGTCATCTGTCAAATTACAGCTGTTGACATCAGTCTTTAATAATAAAGCTTCCGTTTCTCTCTTTGGGGTATAAAACCCTGAAAGGAAAAATACTTATGAGATTTATGATAAATCTTAAAATGTACATTGAAATTGAAAACTGTGGAGCGGCGAGTTTAATATTGTTCTCATGTTATATTTATTACTTTGTCAAATAATCACGCCGTATGAGACTAGTAGATATCAATGCATTCCATACGAGATACCTACAGGAAATAGAGTATCCTTAGTGAAACGCGGAAGAGAGCGCGTGAGCAAATTTTTTTTTTTCAGGTGTTTTGTCGATTTTCTTAAAAAAAATTCAATATAGAATATTGAAATAGTAACATTTAGTTAATTCCGCGTCATTTCGCAATATTTCTCTTTCTTTGCTTGTTTCTGTTAACTTCTTCATCGTCACTACTTTTTCATTTCTTTTTTACCATAAAAATACAAAATGGTTAGGACCAGGAAGTAAAATTTTTAAATGATGGATTGATAAAATATCAACTAAATAGTACGGAAAAAATGGATGAAAATAGGGAAATACCAGGAAAAAATGATGATATTGGCCATATCGCAACTCAATAAAGTATTCATTAATCATACTACCAACTAAACTCATATACGTCGTAATAACCATACCGTAACACAGTTTACATCTAAACTAAATGTAAATTGAGAAGAAATATGGAACTAATAAAGGCTATTTATTAATATTAGAAGTAATTCCGATTCTTTCATCACTATATGAGCACCGTAATGTGTGCCAGCAGTCGTGCAATTTCAACATGTTTTATTCATTCGAACGAAGTTAGCGGTGCGGTGCAGGCGCTCGCCGCTGAGCCAGCTCCTTAGGGAAACGAACAAGTCGCCAATAAGTTAAGAATCCCTTGGAAACTTGCATGCCAATATATGTAATAGCGACGTACAGATATCGATGTTACTTACATTAGCAAAAAAAAAACGCGAGCTGATTTATACGACGTACTTTAATGTTTGATTGTTTAGGGTTCCATAGGCGAAATAGCAATAACAGAACCGTTGTAATCGTATGTCTGTATTTTACAGCCGAGTTATTCTGTCATCATTCACCTACTAAATTAAAGGTGTAAGATGTAAATTAATAAGGAAACTAGAAATAAAAAATAATTTAAATTAAATTTTGTATTTTTTTTTTAATTTGCTACGAAATTCGTTACTAAAAATAGATGTTGATTTTGATGATGTTGTTTCAACACAGATGTTGGTTCAACACATCAACGTCCGATTTTGATGTGACCAATCAGATCACATCGCATCGTTTTACGAGTATATCCCGCAAGATTTTGACGTCTGTTTTCATTATAAAATTACTTGAGGCATCGTCTATATGTTTGCTCGTCTGTGTTAACTCAAATGCTTTGCACTAGTTACGACTGCAAGATACTCATAGGAGACTTAAATATGAGACAATGGTACTATAACTGAACTAGATATATTTGACCAATCATCCTGTATTTATATATAATGCTACTGGAGAAATTTGAAATTTTTAAGGAATGTCAAATCTTACATACAATTTACATGGCAAATGTAACAAAAAACCTGGGCTCTAATCGAAATGTTATTTTGCTACCATTTATAAATTCCACTATGATTAACTAACACCAGATCCCCTATGCAAAAATTGCAATGGGGAAGAAACTAGTATACACTTTATAGCAAAATGCAGTACGTATGTAGGCATCAGATTCAATACATTAGGCTCAGACATACTGGAAGAAAGGGATCTGAGGACAACCAAACTAACGGATATCCTCATGTTTTGTAGGAAAACTGGAAGATTCATTGATGAAATTAAGGAGGGAGGACGATCAGGCCAGCAGCAACTAGAGCTCAACCCAGGGAACAGGGCAGGGCAACACTTGAGGGAAGCCGACAGCCTCTCTGCAGCCTGGCGGACGTCCCTACAAGCAATAATCTACATCTAAACTATGGACAGTCGCGGGTGCCCTCAAAAGATGCGTCTAGGGCTATAGGTCTGTGGTGAATACACAAATAAACGCGGATTGCGACTTTGTTTTGCACTATTAGTATATATACATACCTAAACAGAACATTTGTTCGACTTCTTAGAACTTTATTTGAAGAATACCTGGCTGTTACTTCACAAAATATTGTTACACATTGTATTTTTCTGGCCGAGGTTCTTTTAAAATTTATCTGAACCTGTGTTTGATTTCCACTAAACAAAGAAATCAGTTCATCTGGTCAAAAGTTAAGATGTTACAGACGGAGAGACAAAGGCATCAATCTTATAATATCTATCCTTAAAAATAACCATTGCAGCTGCGAGGTAATTGCTATAAAGTTATTTATTTATTCGATAACATTAATAAGACATTATGTTACGCCAGCACATACATTTGAGTTTAATTTTTAATCGTTTAACTTTTTTACAATCAAGTTACCTCGTAAAATGGTAATTTACTCTTAACAAAGTAACATCGCGCTGTAAAGTGTTACAATATTTAGTGTGTTTTATTACAGATATGAATCAGTTATGATAGCGTAAAAGTATTGTCGATAAATACCGTTTTATTAGCCCTATATCTTCTACGCCTTTATGACACGATAATGTTGGGTTGTATCCAGCTACTGCAAAGGTTATTTAAGTAAGGAAATTTTAAACAGAAATCAGTTAAGTGCGTAGTTATTCGCGCACAGAGAGTCCGTACAATATATACGAAATAGTAAATCTCTATCGATTTCTGAAAATCTATAAAACCTGGGATTTTCGTAATTATTTCCTGTTAACAATAACTTAGGTTTGTAGTTCCTATAATTTGTAGAATTCTAGGTCTAGTAATTTTGAAAATAAGGAAGAAGCAAAAATCAATTAAGTAGTAATTTTCGCATTTTTAATTCTTTTGTCTCTTCTTTTTGTAATTCTCCTATTAACATTTGAAATAGAGGATGGCGAGACCAGACCCAAGTATTTAAAATGAACCAAAAGCCCTTAAATTGCCAGATTCGCCTTTTTAATGTAAATACATATGGAATTATCTAGTAAAAAGATTGTTTTATAAATTTAGGAACCGAATAGAACTGAAGATCGTTCACTTAATTCATAAGAATCATAAGAATATTCGGTGCTGGTTAGCTGACCGAGTCTGATCTCTGGTATATCCTCAGTATGCTTCGTTGAAAGGCGAAACACTTGTCGATTGGTGATTTTTGGAGTTTGAGCGTAAAATTGCTAAAGATTGTAGGCATTTATCACTTGAAAAAATAGATTTCAAGGCCAAAAACAAATTAATGTGAAATACATTGTTTTGTACTGTATATTGTGTTAAAAATTCTGCTTTCAGACCACGGGATCTATAGTGTATACCTCTCTACCTTTTAGGCGGATACTAACAACTTCGGTGTAAGTTTATTCTTCCAGCTTCTAGAAATTAGGTAGCATTTACGAATTTGTTATTAAATATTTGCTCTGTCGATACGTATAAGTTTCATTCGTGTACGCGGCGTTTTTGTCTAGGTCCCAAAATATTTTTTTTATTTTCTATTTATTTATTTATAATGTGTAGTTTTAAGTTTGTAAAAATTTATTTATTTATTAGCAAACTTCACAACTATACAATTGAAAGAAAGAAAATTTAAGTCTGCCAATCTCTTTTTAACTGTTGATTAGTTGCACCAGTTAAAAGAACATTCGCACACTCTGCGAAACTAGTTTGATGTTATGCATTTACTGAGAAAGTTGAAGGACGGACGCGTTATATTATATCCATACCGGTACGGGAAAGAACGAAAGAAATATAAAAAATGCCAGTTGCTTATTTTCCTTCGCAGATCGTAAAAATAGCCAAAGGATAGGATTATTTAAGGAACTCAAATCGCCAATATAATATGTATATGTATCACTGTAAGATTGGTGATACCGTTAGTTTCTAATCTATCTCGTGAGATTATAAACTATCGATAAATTGTGAACTGTACCATATTGCTTACAGTATAACGTATTAATTTTCGATACTTTATAATGTATCCATAATAATGTCAAACCGTCAAATTGTGAAGTGGCATTATATTTGCATGCGACGGAACGCACCTTTGGTTGAACGAAAGTTGAACGTCATGTGCCCCGCGCCGCCATCTTTAGTTGTCGTTCATTTGTTGCGGAACATAAACAAACATGTTTTTGTGCTTTGTAATAGTTTCCGTATTGAAAATAACTAAAAGTTATAATAGAGTTTCATTTAATAGTAAAATTAAACCTACGACTAACCAAACAAATGAAGTTTCAATGATAAATAACTGTTAGTCGCTGAACGTAACCTTATTTATAACGAGCTACCTCCAAGACAGACTAATCAGGGACAGTTCATAATTTTACGGGTGATAAAATCGGACAGATTATGAATCCTGTCGGTAAGTGCAAGTTCGTTCACACGGTTTGACATGGATAGATTAACTATCGAATAGCGACGGCGCCATATAAATAAAGAAGTAGAAGAACTATCGGAAATTAATACATTATATTGTAAGCGGTATGGTACAGTTCACAATTTTCGACAGTTTACAATCTTGCGAGATAGATCAAAAACTAACAGTGTTCACAATCTTACGGTGACATGCATTAAACGCGTTAGATAGTTGATGGATATAGGATACGACTAGGCTGATGTACCCACTTCGATACTACCATAGGCTAACATCCTATAACTTTCTGATGTGCGGATTAGCGATATGTGTCGCTGATAGATCGTTATAAAGAAATTCTTGTGCTTTACTTTATACACACCTACGTCGAAATATCATCCGTACTAGGAAAATATAGATCTGTGTAAGAGGATAGCCGGTATTAATTCTAAGGAAACTTGAGGTCATGACAAACCAGTTTTTTGGTTTAATTATTAAATTTATGTGGGTCGTTTTTGGGTAACAGTATCGGCTTTTTTAATATGTTTCTTATGACTTTAAAGTTGTTATAAAACGTTTATATGTACTAAAAATAAACGATTTTATCGAAGACAAAACTAAGTCTGAAATCAGTACATACATATATGTTATTGTTAATATTTAAAAACTTAAAACTAACAATTATCTTAAATAAAAGATTTGCTCAAAGTTGCCGCTTAGTAAGTTGTCGTTGCCTCGGGGGCCCAGCAGACTGGCACTATTATCTCTTTAAATAGCCAAACTGATTCGTTGGCGGAAGAAGCTGCCAGTCCGACGGTCTCCCGAAACCTCGACCAGTCTCTTAAAATTATCAGAAACCAGTCGATGGGTTTCGTAGCCCCAGTGTCCCAAAATCTGAAAGTAATCCTTTCTTTTGGCTTTTTGAGTAGTGTTCATAATAATATAATGATGTTGAAAAAATTATACCTGACAGACTTTCTTGTTGGTTCTTCACAATGCAGGTATTTTTTAAACCAATGGTGGATTTATCTTTCGAAAATACCTCGTTACTGAGTTTTCTTGAATAATTGATTTTACCTTAACTTTGATCTTGTATTAGTGTATTATGAGGTGAATGGATAGACCAGCATTCTCAAAGTGAGTTCCCAGGGAAAGTCACTAGAGTTCCGCGAATGTTACTCTTGTAGTCGAATCATTGGAATATTTTGGCTTCTGATATTTGTGGCAAATTTATTTTTCGCGTAAAACTTAACTTAAGCATACACATTGAACTACTTTTAACCTGTAATAGGACCTACAAAATAAAAAAGGTTGATTTTGTACCTATTTATTCTTTTTCAATCTTTATTTCAGATAAAATATTTATAATATTTAAAATATTTTAAATTGCACTGTCTTCTATTTGTTGTTATGCGATATGGAGTCCATAAAATAAAAGGTATTTATTGAGTGTCTTGAGTTGTCTCGTCTTAAAAGTTTAGGAACAGCTGGGGTAGACAAAAGAATTCAAAAAGTATATGTGTTAGGGATATAGGATTATTATTATTTTCAAATTGAATTCCTTTGTCTTCTATATAGGCCCAAATAACTATACATATATGTACCAATTTGCTATGAATTTGAATTGGAACAACTATTTCTACGCTTTTATTCGCGAATGTACCTTTAATAGACTAGGCGCTATATAATCGTTGGCCTGTTCACTTTATACTATCACAAAAGTGATAATTTTATATTGAAGATAACACGGCGGTTGTCTCGGAATCCCTAATAGCCCCTTATTATTGCTTTTGGAAGTGTGAACTGCGATAACTATAATTACTTTAGAGGTTAAGACGGTGTTTTTAAATTTGTTGCGTGACATGCTTAGCTATGAACAATATTTTAAGGCGACGAATTGGAAATTTTGACGGCAGGGATCTCAATTTTTCTAAGTAATTACAAAACGTATGAATGATATTTGGTAACTGATCCTTTATTTCATTGAGCTCATTTTACCAGTTGTGTCAGACGATTGGTAAATTTTTATAGGAGAAAAAAAATATCAAATATTCCTCTAATAAAACAGAGATTTACATTTATTGGATGAACGAAACCGATTTATGTTTCTAAACTTTCCGTGTAGATTAATGTAAACGCACTCTTCAAAATGCCAGTTGTATTTTGAAATTAATTGTAGTTTTTAATGTAAACGAAACTGTTTTTCGTATTTTTCGTAAGCTAACGCGCACACGTTTGTATGGTGCAGATGTATGTTAAATTAAATTGTTGTTTATTACTGCGTCACATTAATCCCCTTGCAAGCAAAAACATTGGCCCAACTTTAGTTTTTCTTTTCAAAGATCATAAAATTATTGACACCTTACGCGATTTATCCTACGAAACCTGTGCAACAGTCGACCTCGCACTGGAGCAACTGATTACCGTCTGATATATGAAGGTCGACGGTCAACTACTCTGGTCTTTTTACGGCTGTCTCTGAATTCTCGACAAAAATTACTCACTAGGAAAATAAACTACGTGTTCATTTCATACATAATTATTGTATTTATTAAACAGTTGATATCTATTCCATATATTACTTTTAGCAATATTACAATATTTTTCCCTACTTTACCGGTTGTTCAGGAGACTGCTTTCAGTTGTCCAAGGGACTATTTTATTATTCTTTGAGTTTTAGTATTTATTTTTGAGTAATTCCTGTTCATAAAACTACGTTACTCAGCTCGGATTTATAAATATGTAAATTATTATCATCTTTTTCAGTTATTAATACAATAATTTAAAAAAAATTACAAAAAAACAAAGAATTGTTGGTCAACCCTTCTATCAATGGCTGTATATTGTAATTTCTTATGAAAGCACTTTGTAGGCGGACATCAGCGTTGCCAGACGTCTCGATTTTGGCGGGACGTCCCGATTTTAATCCCAAAATTAAATGACCCGCGCGGAAAAGACTCAGTCCCGCTTGTCGGGGATTCGGGAATCCCGCTTTTTGGCGGCAGGCGCGACAATCTCTGTCACTATTAATCAATAATTCCTTTGTTTCTATTTTTCTATTTATTTCACGATCACGCACGATTATGTAGGTAAAAATATAAATTTAGGTACTTACCTAAATATTGCATGTCTTTATTAGTTACTTTGAGTTCATGTATGAATAAGCGCAGAGCTCTGAATCTGCAGCTATCCTGTGCAGAGTTCTTCAACTGTATTTAAAAAAAAGGAAAATACACTGATTATTTTTTATTATGTCTCACTTTTGACGAAAAAATCCCGCTTTTTTACTCAAAAGATTACAAAATCTTACGTTGCCGAAAAAAAATCTGGCAACACTGGTGGATATATTGAGACGGAAGACGTGCTTTCGCTAGTTCGTGTATTTCTCGATTGACTTCTTTTTGACATTCAAAAATACCATAATATTGTTTTTAAGCAGCAACACTTTTAAAATAATAGTGTTGCCATTCGTTAATGAAATGATTAAAATAATTAGTCACTAATATTGACAATAGCTAACATTTAGTTATTTTAATGTTATTCATTGTAATTATTGATTGTGAATGTTTAAAGATTATTGCTTTGTATACTAAATCTTGCGAAAACAATAAGTGTAATAAACAGATAATATGTTAATTAATAGGTTATAGGAACTTATTGGAATTCAGAATTTTGACTGTTTTTTTAAATATTGTCTAAAATGACGTTATATTCCTGTCTAAACAGTGTTATTTGCATTAAAGTAATTATTCGCTTTGATCGGACGCCGTCAACTAAGAGAATTTAATATGCAACCTTCCGCAGATCAAAGAACGCACTGCCGAAAGAGATATTAAATATAGGTATAATGATCTGCTCAAAATAAAAGCGGAAAGCGATTTTTACACAGCTGAATCTAACTGTGATATAGATGTCTTACCTAAACTCTGAGTTTCCTGACTTTCTTGCCGGCTCTCTTATATGAAATTTCATCAATTTTAATTTATAATACATATTAGCATATACTACATTCAAATTATTATTTTTTAAAGTAAAATCTATCACTTGTTTACAAAAATCTTGCACTAGGAGCAATTATTATCGATGCTAATATGTAGTATATCGATAATCACATATTATTTTCTCCAAATTTAGCATATTAAATCTTTGCATTAATGAGCGAATCTAGATTATGATTATCATCAGACAATAACATTGATTGTGACTCTAAATGGAAGACTACAACTTATATTAAAACTAAAGATAAATAGTTTCAAGAAGTCAAGGGAGGAAAAAACAAATCTGGAAAAGTTAAGAGAGGAAAGAGGAATTTGGAATAGATAAGAGAGGAAAAAGACGAACTATAACAAAGGTTTCCCGCTTTTATCTTTACACTTACACCAGAGAGACAGAGCAAATATTACATTTAAATCCGTACATGTATGTATTTTTAAGAAATATAATAAAGTAAAAAAAACCTTTGGAAAGTGAAATAAAGCTTTTTCATCAAAGGAAATAAAATATCAAACCAAGTACCTATTTTCTTTGAGTGCTCTTAGAATTTTCGCCTACACGAAAGATATTTTTATAATTTGTGTTAAAGGAGATCAATGTGCAACAACAGAAAGTCTAGTTTAGTAGGCTTAGTTTGGTAGTCTTAGCACAGACTTCAGTAATTGTTAAATTTAATTATATATCTGTTTGTTCGAGTGTCGTATAAAGTTATTTTGCACTTGAGTTTCGATAAGTAAAGAACAGTTATTTCATACTTTTTAGGCTTTTTTTTAAATTTATTTTTTTTTTCTTTAAATTTTTTTGTGAGTTTGTGTGTATGTGGAGGGTAATCTCAGGAACCATTGCACCTATTTGGAAAACTCTTTCACTGTTTGAAAAGTACATTATTACAGATGGACATAGGCTATATACAGGGTCTTCCTTTTAAATGCGACAGTATGAGCAAATTTTGAGCTATAAGTAGAGCACTACCGCTTTTAAAGACATTCCATCTTTTTAACTCTAAGTGAAACTAAAAAAAATACGACATATTGAAAGAATGAGTGATTAAAGATCGACAAAAAATCTATAGACCGAAAGGGAGTAGAAGCAGAAGCCAAAACCCAAGACTAAAACTGATTTTGCTCATCACTACTACTTTTATTTATATTTTAACTTGTCGTTCCGCTTTGCCATTTGTAAACTCAAATATTAGAAGCGGTCTTTGCTAAAAGTCGACCTTCCACCTCGAATGAGAAATAGCGTGGACTTATACATTAAAATATATACTTAACATGTAAACACAAAGTAATCCCACTAGCAAAAACGTTATATGTTAATAGAAAATGTATTGTAGGCCACAGAATATGCACACTACACTACATATATATATAAGATATGGAGTTTTATTTGCTTGTAGCGATTTGGACGACACAGTTAATTAAAACACAACTGAGTTTCTCTGTAAGAAAATATTTTACTGTGTTAATTTACATGTATGATTCACATAAATAACTATGAATTAAGTAACAAAAACAAACTTTACCTGTAAGAAAAGAAACGACATTTAATGTTATTAATTACGATGTCGATCCTAAATCGCAATTAGTTTTTATTGTAAACTTTACTTTATCGCTAATGAAATTATTTTATAGAATTGCTTTGCCATGACAGCCCTCATAGGTTATAATTTTCCATAGAGTACAAAGTCTCTCCGTGTATGTCGCGTTCTATCACGATGACGTTTGGTTCGCGGGAATATTTAAATTAAAGAAAATTACATTTTTCTTTACATATATACTTACACTTTATTTATATGTTATGTAACTATTTATATTATAACAATATTCATTAATATACATACATGTACGACGCACGGACATGGTTTTTGGAATTACTTTATTTATTGCATTAACTGCAGTTTTGGCGCGCATCAAATTATTGTACTTTGGTCGCGACCTTATCTTTGTTTATATAATATGCAATGCGCAGATTTTCTTTGTTTCAAGTCAGTGTTCGATTAGACGCGGATCGGATAAGTTGCATTTTTATTTATCTTCATTCCTATCGTCCACTCATTTGCATTTGCATAATTTTATATTCTGCAGATTTTAATTGCATTAATCTTGCAGAAGACATTGCGTCTCATGTATGTTATACCCTTACAATACACACAAACATACGCAAATATAAATTTTACATATTAAAATAATTCAGTATAATTTATAAACATGCAAACATTTTATATTTTATTTTACACCTACCGACACTTTTAACATTTTACGCTAAAAATTGATAACGGTCGCGCCAACACAGTGTACGACACACAATTCGTTCTGCATTCGTTCCCAACGTCTATTACAAGTTAAAATCGTACTAATTTATTTCGCTTATTAATAATCATTAATATCTGTTGTTATTTATATCGTAATTATTGTCGTATCTGCGTATCGCTTATATATATTATAATTGTGTCTGTAAATCGTGTGTGTCAAGAATATATTGTTACCTCTGTGAAGTGTTCGTCTCATTTACTTGTGCCCGTCTACTAAGTGTCCTTTTTTTTTATGTGTGTGGTGTTCTTTGTAAATTGGATAACTATATCTACACCCTCACAGTATAGAACTTTAAATCTTGAATTGTTAGATATTTATGTAAGATCGCTTCATAACCACGATTGCAACACGACGGCTATGCCACTTAATGTGTAACGGCGACTGTTACACGACCGCTATGCCACTGAAATGTGTAACCGCGACAATGGCACGTTTACTACAAGACTGCAATGTTGTACTATTTGAGCCCATTTTGTTTAGTACATAAGCTTGTAGGATTATTACATAACAACACCGAAAACTCAGCTGATATTTCGATAATTGAAAAGCAACGAAATTTAGATCACGGACTTCATTTTCTATTTTTTTTTAATTGACTATAGCGAGGAAAAAGTAGGGTTATGAATTTAGTAACATATGTATATAATGTGTACATTCGTACATAAAATCAATTGAAAAACAATTGAAATGTCTGAAAATTCAATTCTGTCTGTATTAGGTTCACTGTTCGACAATCAAGTCACGCCGCGCTTCGTTAGGCCGTGTACACATCGTCGTCTGCCGCTACATTACAAATTTGTTCTCTATAAGATAAATACGACGGCAGTTGTATTCGGAGGTAAGATGTTTATTTAAAATCACAAGTAGAACATAGTTCGATGTTTATATACCGAGTTAAATAATGTGGAAATATTTCAGATTTTACTGAAACTAAGAAAGAAAAATTTTCATAAAACCTCGCACCGCCTCTTATTCTACATTTTTTTTAATTATAATGGGCGTACGTTTGATATCTGTCTTGCCTGATGAAAAGCAATGACGAGACCGGATAAAAAGCAATGACGAGACCGGATGAAAAGCAATGATGAAAACCACCGCTAGACTAGTATATTTTAGTTATTTCCATAGTCTTATGACATATGGCATCCTACTTTGGGGCAATGCCGCTGATATACATGCCATCTTTGTTTTGCAGAAGAGAGCGATTCGTGCAATTTACAGGCTGGGGCCCAGGGTATCACTAAGGGATAAATTTAAAGAAATTGACATTCTAACTTTAGCGTCACAGTATATTTATGAAAATATAATATATGTAAAAAAGAATATAACTGCATTCCTGAAGGTCTGTCATGTACATACATATAATACAAGAGGCAAGAATAAGCTTGCACCACATACTACTAGACTCCACAAGGTTAGAAACTCATTTGTGGGTGTCTGTATACACTTATACAATAGGATCCCTGATGACATACAGAACTTACCTTTGAGTAGATTCAAAAACACAGTCAAGCGAAAATTATGCTCTAAAGGTTATTATAAAATCTCGGATTATTTGAATGATAAGCATGCTTGGGATTAACCGCTCAGCCACCAAGCCGATTATTTCTTATAAGTATATAATAGAATAATGATGTAATAATGATTAAGACATGTTTATAAGAGCAACCTCTGTGTTTCTTGCACGTTCTTCACAGAAGGAATACTGCATTAAGAAGTGTGGTAGATTTATAAATTATTATATATCATGATCATAATTATATATCATAATTTTCGACGATTTCAAGTGTATTTTAAAAATACTTACGAAATAAAAAAAATTTTGACTTTTTTTTTAAATTTTTGACTTTTGACTTTTGACTTTTAATGACGAGACCGGATAAAAAGCAATGACGAGACCTGATTAAAAGCAATGACCAGGACCTAACATTAATCACGCTTGCCCAGGAGATGCCTATTCGCTCTTGCTTTGAATGTGCTCAAATTTGCGCAGGAAGGCATGAAATTGGGACATTCCATCCTACTTTGTCTTCTAAACTACGTCCACAAGCACACAAAAACACATTGTTACGTAACTTGCAGTCAGTATGTGACAACCAATATCGCGCGATATGTGCTGTCAAAACGAGAATTTGTATAATGTAATATGTATAGTGGCGCTAAATCTACTGCGAAAAGTGCACTTTACGGTCTATGCGCAAAAGACACGCAATCGTCAAACATGATACCAATTTTTTATTACAATTACTCACCAGTCGCGTAGTGATCGCGTGGCTTTCGCTGTCTACAAATTTTTAGGTAATAACCCGCCAAATGAATAGACACGTGAGTGCAGACGACATTAACGTATGAAATTCACGCGAAGTCGCGGGTGACAACTAGTATTATATATTTACCTTTCTTTACGCACGGAACGAATTTTTTAAGTAATTCCTACATTTTTAATTATTTTTATAGTATTTTAGTTTAATAGAGGTAACTCGTTCATGAAAAGTATAGGTACCCACTGTTGGGCATGCATGTACCCAACAACACCAACATTAAACAGAGTAAGGCATGTTATTTATTTGCTCGCAACTTACGACCATGGCGCGCGTAGGCAGGTGTTAATGTACACTCGTGTGCACAATTGTTTATAACGATCATGACCGCGTAATTGCGGAAAATATATCATTTTAGGAGCTTCTAGAGTTATTAGTTTAGAATATGGTAGGTGAGGATTGCGTTTAGTTCGATCGTCTAGTGCTATGACATGATTAAAACATTTTTTTTTAAATGAATGCGCCAGACAACACACACCAATCATCTGGTAAATCATCTCTCTATCTAAGATATTTCCTGTGCTATGAGAACCAGGCGACGACTACTGGGGGTGTCTCCTAGTACATCAAAACCCGAAACAATCTAGAACAGTTCGTTTCCTAAATTGACCCCGCCGGGAATCGATCCCGGAACCTGCCACGCTCAGACACAACGCCTAAACCACTGCATCGAGATCGTCTATGATAAAGGGAATATTAGCTTTCCAAATAAAAAAAGGAAACGTGCAAAATAATAACATAATCTCTAAGATTTTTGTTTTGTTCTAACAGATAATAATTTAATATGGCGATTCTTGGAATACTACATACTCGTAGTAAGGGAAGAGGGGAGAGAACTTTCTTTTCGCAGGAGTAACTTGAACACGGGCACTCAGTCCCTAAAAGGGAGAGAGACTGGGTTATATGGGGCACCCACAAAAGTCTGCGGCGGTCGTCTTCGGCGCGTCGTAAGGGGCTTCGAGATCTCATACAAAATACACTGGAACCCCTGTACTGAAACACTTCTCGAAAGGGCAGTGACAGAATCCTCGCTGGGTGGAGTAAACAAAGCAATAACGAGGTAAATATCACAATTACCAAGTAACAATGGACGAAGCATTTGCTCTAAAAGGGTGTCACTAAAGGCTCCAAAAAAGCTTTTGGAGTTTACCCCTTAAGAATCGATTTTCATATAAGGCTCTAGGTATGGAAATTTTATGAGGAGTAAAATTTATACTAGCGTTAAATAAAGGCGTTGTTACGTTTTCTGTGCAACGTATCTTGGGCACCTTTCACTTTGAAATCATGTATGTGTATACTTGTATACAGTCGACGTGTACAGAGTATGCGGTGCGACTGTGTGCGACAGCTGACGCATGTATGTACTATTTACTGTACCTACACGAATAGCAACGATCAATTTATATTATGATTTTAAAGTTTTACTTTACTATTTATGTCTATTAATATTGATATTTAATATTATTGCATACAGTGAAGTGAACAAAAGTATATAAAATATAAAAAAAACCAGTAAGCTCCAGTCGTGCTTCGGAGCTGACACACACACTTTTTTATTGTTCACTAACTTTCTAAATTTTTACTAATGTGCGTGACTGGAGACGATCAGTACAACGATATACAGCTGAAAATGACATCTTTTTATTTTCGTGAATACTAATAGCCAAAACACGAGCGAGTATTTTGCAAATAATTGTTTCATGACCGACTCATTAGCTGATACAAATTACACTGACAAGGAGAGGTTGCCGTACTTACTATAGCTAACTATTTTACTCGTGGTTACGCTCAATAAGATAGAAAGAGACAGGAAAATTCGTTTAACACACGGTGGTAAGAGCGGCAAATTATTATGATTCCGTCCATTACATTTTTTGAATAAATTTATTCATGACGTTCTAAACGCCTTTGTTTTTATTTCAATAATTCTTCACATATCCTTCCCATATACTCGAACCATTAAAGTCTTCTATTCTTTGCTTTTACGGACACAAGTTGACGTATATTTAGCAATTTCGGACGCGACATTACACGCGCGTACGCAGGTGAACTCGAAGGTTTATGAGCTCGTAAAGTAAAGCGGGGAGGGAATTAAAATAGAATTAGGAGTCGAGATGTGATGACTGGATGCAATGATTCCTTTCTAACCATGAATGTAATTCTCAATATTTCTAGGTCACGAATAATATTTTTTAATTATTTATTAAACAGCAAACTCACAGTTTCTTACGGTAATTGAAAAGTAACATATTATGATATTATACAATTTATAAAGCCAATTTAAGAGGTTCCCAAAATAGTACAATATAAATCAATCAGATGATGGAGATTGGAAAACAAGAAATATAATTTGACAAAACAAGAAAATTACCAAATTTATACAGTACAACCAAATCTGTGCAGGAATAAGTTTTGTATTACATGTGAGTGTGTGAATATGCTCAGTGGTATGTGTTTGTCTTTGTTTGAGGGATATGTGGTATTGTGTGTTAGAATGAGCCAGTATAATGTATAGCTATAATATTTCAGTAAAGTAATAGCGAAGTATAAAAATAATATTCTTAATACATTCATTGTCGAAGGGATCCCAAAACACTTGACGTATGGTTACTTGCGGTCGATAATAATCAGACTCGGCCGAAAACTCAGCAACATTAAGTTCCTTTCAGTTCATTTAATTCATCCAATTTATAGTCTAATTAAATAGAGGCTGAAATAAAAATTTCGGCAATAAGGCTGAATTTTTGATATACATAATGTTCGCAAATGTGTTTTAAATTTTCGTATAAAATTTTAATAGCCCAAATTCCCCGGTTTGCTTAAAAGAAAAACGATAAAAAAATAAAATGGTAAAAACTTTTTACCATAAACCATTTATAAACTCCATTTATCTCAAGAGAATTTAAATCGATTAAGGCGACGCATTGGGAATCTCAATTTTTCTAAGTGAGTACAAAACGTATGAAAGTGATATTTGATAACCGGATTCTCCATTTCATTAACTTTATTTTGCTAAAGTTTGTAACACAAAAAAAATTATCAAAGAAACATCTTTTAAAACAGAGATTAGATTACATTTATAGAAGTAACGGGACCGATTTATGTCAAAATTTTATGTATAGTTTTGATCTAAACATATTCTCCAAAATGACAGTTAGATTTTTTAAAATTAATTATAGTTTTTAAAATAAACGAAAATAACTGCTTTTTCGTATTTTTCGTAAGCTAGCGCGCGCACTTTTGCATAGACAAGAAGGTCTATTTTGGATTAAACTATTGTTTATCAATGCGTCACCTTAAAAAAAGATTCTTACTGTTCTTAAAGTTTTAAAACGTTTCTGAAATTTTTATTCTTTACTATTCAAACCAAGAACGAAGAAACATAATTAATGAACGGAGCCGCTACAATAAGCCGCTCTTATCACCGTGTGTCAAACGAATTGTCGTGTCTCTTTCTATCTCATTGAGCGTAACCAGGAGTAAAACAGTTAGCTATAGTAAGTATGGCAACCTCGCACCGTCAGCTGTATAATATTGTACTGTTTATTGTACTTCATTAATCTAGTAAAAGTCTAGAAAGTCAGTAAAGAAAAAACGGACACACTCTTAAAGCAAGTGCTTCGTGCATTTTCAGTCTTGATCCATGCTTCAAACCTTTTCAACTACTTTAATGTTACACTTATAACATAATGGTACAGAAGCAATTTTGTTAAAATAATATCGCTATAATTTTTACTTGGAATTTTTTTGGCTGGTATTCGCCGTTGCGGTTATTTAGAAAACGATCTTTCTTTTCCACTTTTTTTAAACGAGCCCGGGAGATTAATGTACCTATTGACATTTTATGTGGAACATCTACATAAAATGTTAACACACATTCGTTAATATTCATATAAAAAATTCAGCTATATTACCGAAATTTCGATTTCAGCCGCTATTGATTCGACTATTAGAACTCAGAAAAGTACAAACAGATCTAATCAAAATGTGAACTCTGCCATTCCCACTAAAAATTCAAAATACCATTTTAAAATTGCATTTTCATCATGTAATATTTTTAAAGAAGACTCTCAGCCACAATGAACAGTAATTCGACTGGAAGCTGCTGCAGTTTCCGTTTCGGCGGGTGAGTTGACGAAGCAAAATTACGCGCATTCAATTCGAATGGAACTGATTAGAATACTTCGTTTGGGTTCGAATATCTCGCGATTATTCAATCGTCAATCGCGTTAAACGCGGTTCATTGTTGCGGCAAGTTTTGACAGCTTTTACGGATTTGGCAAAATCGATTAAATGTTGTTTTTTATTAACAAGCGCTATGGTAGAAATGATTGCTGAATGCAAAACTGATATGTAAGAGGTTTGATTATTTAAATAAAGAATAAGCTCTAAATGATTAACAAAATTACACGTGCATTAAATTAGAATAATGAAATAGAATATGCTATAGTAGGGTTACCAACATTTCTTCTGCTGATTATAGTATTTTTCAGAATAAGCTATAAAAAAATATAGTATATCTCAAAAACATGTAGTATTTTAATGGAAAGAGTAAAAAATAGACAGTTATATTTGTTACTAGCTTATTTTTATACAGGCTATATTTTTGCACCTCACGCATTTTTTAACAATTGTTTGTCAACAATAAAAGTGTCAGTATGCTTCATGAATAAATTTTTAAATTATTGTAAATCAAAACATCTTTTCAAGACAGAAGCGCGTTGGATTACACATACTATCGCATATCATATCAGACGAAACTCGAAATGTTGCAAAATGACGATTGATCCATCCAACTGGAATATAGTATTTTTGCGGACTATATATTTCTTCAACAGTATATAGAACGCAGACCCAAAATACAGTACAATACTATATATTATAGTTCCGTTGATAACCCTAGGCTATACTCTCCATTTACCACCCATTAATCTCTATAAGCCTTAATACTATTGCTAGTAATGTCATAAAGTTGTAGTCATTATACTGCACCTTGGTGCTAAAGTCTGTTGTAATTAAGGATAGCTTGCATCAACTATTTAAACGCAATTTAAAGATTTAACATCTCGCTTGCACCAACGTTTTAATAGTTGGTACAGTATAGATGTCAAATCCTTAAATCGAGTTTAAACAGTTGATGCAAGCCACCCTTAATCTTCCAAAAAGATAAGAATTTAGAGTCTGTTCTTAAAACGTATATTGTAAAAATAATAATGAATGTTCATATGAAATAAAAATTTAAAATTGTCTGTTTCAATTGTATTAATTTACGTCATAAACTAGTTTATTCATTTTAACATATAAGTAATATTATTTTTATTAAATACACACATACATTCATATCCTTACGCTGTAACTAACGTGGTAGTGGACCGAGCATCGTGGCCTTTACCATATGTATATATGTTCTCCTCATACATTATCGCTGAGGATTATAGATGCTTTTATCTTTCATACAATCCTGCCATATTGCGTATCTCTTCATTACTTATACTGTCCACAAAGAGAAATATATTTAATTTAAAGACCCAATAAAAATTATTTGCCTTTTTGGAGAAACGTGTGTTATTTTTTTTTAATGAAGAATATTTAGATTATTTTTTCGCATAAGATTAATTTAGGAAAAAGACTGAGCACTTAATTTCAATGATAACTACCAGATGATGAGCTTGTGTACCGATTGTTTTAAAGCACGTTTACGCTTAACCCCGCGGAAATACTGACTGTATTATTAATTGACTATATTATCAAACGATTGTAAAATATGTAACTAAATTCATTATCTATTAATCTGGCTTTTAGGGGATTGTGCGGCTAACTATAACCCCGAGTCCGGCTTTTCTACTTTTGGATCTGGAACCCTATATCCGAGGTATCTCATGAGACGTGAACGTATAAATATAGATTATATATCATTTCAGTATAACAGATCTAATGAAATTCATAGCGCCTACAATTAAAGCAATAAGATGTAACGACATTTGATGAGTCATTTAGGTTTTGGACAGTGTTATCAGGCCCCCCCTTGATAAAGGCTTTGTAGCCCTACTACATGTATATTAAGGCGACGAAATGAAAATTTTAAGATCAGGGATCCCAATTTTTATAAGTGAATACAAAACGTGTGAAAGTGATATTTGGTAACCTGATTCTTCATTTCATTCATTTCATTTTGCCAGTTCCGTTATACGATTGGTTAACTTTAGTAACAGAAAAAAGATTTCGAAGAAACCTCTTTTAAAACTATTCGGACTATATAGTGGTAAATGTGAAATGTAAAGGGAACACTGATCACTATGAACACGTTATAAATTCTTCATCAGAACTATGCACTTGACTATTCGACGGCTTCTTAACAACTGACCTCTTACAAGACCAAAATCAGGCTTTTATGCAACCCCACTACACGCAGGAAATCCATTCTACCCTCTTTCTTGTTCTTACTAAAATGTTACATAATATCACATGTGGGTAATTTGTGTGATTAAAATTAATGTGGAACTAACAATAGCTATTTAAAATTATTTCGGACAAACGGAATCGATTGATGCTTTCAAATTTTCTATGTAGATTAATCTAAACACACTCTTCAAAATGCCAGTTGGATTTTTTAAAATTTATTATAGTTTTTAACATAGACAAAAATAAATGTTTTTTTGTATTTTTGGTAAGCTACTGTGCAGTCGTTTATATGGTGCAGAGGGTTCATTTTAGATAAGATTATTGAGTATCACTGCGTCACCTTAACATCTCAATCTAAAACTCTCACAGTAAAATCTATAGCGCAAACAATCAAAACAAACGAGTCGAGGGCCGTTAATTTTAACGTTATGGCATAACGTAACGCAGTTATAACGTTGTAACGTAGCGATGTCTATAAACAGGCCTTTGAGATAAGCCTTTTGTCTCGCCGCCAGATAACGGAATTTATGTACTTCGAGTGCTTGGAAGGTTCTGTTGTATTGTTTCGGAGGACATTGTAGAGCTTAGATAAATTATTTAATAATAATAATAATAAAGACACTAGAGAATTAGATCAAGTGCATGCCGTTATCAAAGCTAATTAGACTTGAACTATGAGTAGTACATTACGAACTGCGGGAACTTTTAACAAAAACAAAACTCCGTTTCAAAACAATAAAACAGAATAAAAGCATGATTCAAGTTACGCCGTGTCGGGGCCGGACCGTGCCCGGACGGTACACGGTGAAACATCAATAATATACTCTTTTAATACATTTGCTCAAAAGTAGACTTTTCCATGTGTGTTTAGCGTGCGGAAAATTATTCTTTTCCACACTAGTGCTTTTTGTTTTCCTCCTGCATACAACATCCAAATGCATGAAGGAGGTTTTTAATCAAAAAGTTTTCTGTACAAAATTTTTGTATGAAATAACTATTTTACAGCGTAAATATCATTAATACATGAATTAAATTAAATATATTTTTTTTAATATATACGTATAGTTGTAAATAACTGCAATTAAAATTATTTTGAATTTAGATAAATTATTGTCGTTGAATTGGCTGAATGCATAGAAACCATTGCCCTGCCATGTCCTCCAAAAACAAAAAAGAAACTTACTCCCGCGAAATCACATTTCTGCATTTTTTTTATTTATTTATATTTTTTTCGCAAATGTATTAAAAAACGTCGTTCTATACACGTGCGGAATTGTCATTTCCACTCGTCCCTATTGTTGACCCGCGCCTTCGGCTTGGGTCAATAGACCGGGACTCGTGAAGAAATGACATACTTCCACACTTGTATCGAAATGTACTATTGTATAAAGTAATTCATGTTCGACCGGGCCACGGCCGGGGCACGGTCGCAGCACGGTCGGGGCACGGTCGGGGCGCTGTCTGGGCACGGTCGGGGCACGGTCGGAACACGGTCGGAGCACGGTCGGGGCACGGTCGGAGCACGGTCGGAGCACGGTCGGAACACGGTCGGGGCACGGTCGGGGCACGGCGTCAAAATATCGGTGGATCTTCATACAAAAGTATGTTATAGATGTTTCACTCCCCGGCACAGCGTAACGTGAATTATGCTTAAGTCGCCTGTGTTATACGAACGATAAACCGACAGAAGAACAGTCAGACAGACATGACTAAACTATAACTATTCTGTTTGCCAATTTTTACTAGACTTAAATTTTTACGTGACTAGGCATTTTACAATTTCCAAACAAGACAAATGTTTTAGTAATTCCTTAAATTCTTTGTTAGAATCGATTGCTTATTACACTTTTCTTTTTCTTACTCAAGGAGTCAAGGTCTCTAATTTTGACGATGAATTTGAAGAATTACATATATTTCGCCTTTGCACGTTTTTGTTATGTAGTCAGATTTCTTATCAGCGTTTTCATTTTCTTCATTTTTAGTCGCATTAACACAGATGCTAGATTTCTAATAATAATAAATAATACAGACATTTATAACAATTAAGTGACTCCTATGTATTATGCTTATGGGTATCGCATGAGCTGAAGCAATGTCCAGTAATATCCAGATTACAAAATGTAGAAATATACCCGTAGGACAATTTTGCGTCCCAAAAACTTTGGTACGTCGGCGTCTATCTAAAAAGGTTTCGGTTTGCTTTGAGACGGTCATGTTTAAAGACGAAAGATAGCTATCGGGTTTTCCAATTTCAGATAAAATTAAATTTTGTACGCACCCCTTTCTCTTGTTTGTGATTTACTCTATTTCCCGAAGCATATTGTTACCTGTAACAGAAATGGGTTGGAGTTATAATTTGATTCAAACATTGATAAATAGTACTTTATCTTCATTTGCGAATATTTGTTTTCTGTTGGCTACCCCTTCGGTGCGGAGGTCACTGCCTTCGACCAATATTTACACTCGACGTAGTGTTCAGTACATTCGTAAAACGAAGGTTCAATTGTCGGGCAAATTTAAATTAGTCGGTATCATTGGCATTATTCAATATCATTCATTGGTATCATTCATTATCATTGGTTTGAAAAAATTAACACAGGGAACTAGCGAGAAATTACAAAAAGTAAAGGAAGTCAGATATCTGCTTCAACAAAATTATACAATAGACATATGTATATAAATTTCTAATGAATATTTTTTTTTATGAAAGAGAGGCAAACGAGTTAGCGAGTCACCTGATGGAAAGTGACCATCACCGCCCACGGACACCCGCAACGTCCGGGGAGTCATGAGTGCGTTATTGGCCTTTAAAGAAACGAGGGAAAGGAGGGGGAGCGGGGAGATGTGCCACCGGTACTCTTACTCACCGAACGAAACAACAGCAATAGATGGTTATTTCATGCCGATATTCTGTGAGCGGGTGGTATTTCACCGGGCCAGCTGGCCCGATTCGTACTGCGATGCAGCATGGCTCTACCATAGTGAAGATTATTTCCAGACTGTACTTTTGTTACTTTTGACACATTTTTTTAGTACTTACACAATGTTCTTGCATGCCGTATACCGTATATAGATAAAATTACTCCAAAACTGGTAAAAATGTTGACAAACTTGGTATTGAATACTATTAAAAGATATAATGTTAAATACGTATACATAATCTTCACGCTGTATCCCTAACGGGGTAGTCAGAGAGGACGGAGCGCCAAGCGTCGCGGTCCTTACATACCTCTTTCCCTTCCTCAAATCTCATCATTCTCCTCACACATTTTCGCCTAGGTATGCGAGTGCTATTGACATTTCCGTCTGCTAACACTCTGGCTATTTGATCTTCATAAGTCAGCCTTGGTCTTCTTGACTTCTTTTACCACTCCCTTTCACTCTGTACATTTTCTTCGTCAATCTTTCGTCACTTATTCTTTCCATGTGCCCGAACCACTAAGCATCCCTAATTTCATTTTTACAATAACACTATCGTGCAACGCTGCCATACTGTGTATCTTTTCATTGCTTATCCTGTCCGCAAGGGTAACACCGCACATATTTCTAAAACAAAATTGTACTGTGAAAACGGTTATTTTTAAAGTTTACTATATTTAACGGATAAAAGCAATAAATTTGTCGTGGAAACTTCAAAATTTTTGATTCTGATTTAAATTCGAAGTAGTAAATTTATAGTAAAAACTATTAATTTTTATTATGATAATTTGTAATTTGTATTACTAACTCTGTTGCTCATTTATATATTTCCCTTTGCCATACGCATGTACGCTATATACAGGGTTGCAAACATTTCTTCGGTTGATTTTTATGAAGAGTAAAAAATGGACAAAGATTAATTTACTTATTTATTTTCATAAAGACTATGTTTTTTGCACTTGCACTTTTCAAAAATTTTTTGTCTACAAAAAAAGTGTCATACGCTTTAACGCCTTCAATTTTTAAATTAATGTAGATCAACGAAGCTCATTACAAGAAAGAGACGAATTCCGATACACGCATGTCGCATCAGTCAACACTCGAAAAGTAATCTTAAAGTGCGTTCACAAATTTAAAAAAGTAAAGAATTTGTTCATTAGTTTCAGTGTTGCAAAATGAAGATTAACCCATGCAAATGGGTTATAACGTTTTTGTGTACTATGTATTTCTTCAACAGTATATAGTACGCAGACCCGAAGTACAGTACAACAGTCAAGTTTATACTATAGCCTTTCATTTAATCAAAGCTATTAACATTTTCCTCACAATTCAGCTGAATCGCAATACAAAGAAAAACCACGTAACATTTTCATGCAGCGTTTTATTGATGTTTTTTACGAAAGCTCATTTAAGAGTTTTTATGAGTCTTCTTTTTATATTGGATGCCCACACGCGCTGTAGATTTAAAACGGAACACTTATTAGTATTAATGCTACTCAGAACAATTTAAAAAAATTCACGAACATTGATAATAATGTGTAAGAGAAGAAACGTTATCAGGACTGTTTTATGATCTAAAAAGCTCTGCGATAAACTTTGCTTTACAATTAGCGGATAGCAACGAACACCCATTTAAGCTTGTGTTACCGACGTCAAAAAACTAATCGGAACAGTAAGCTCTAACGCTCTGATTCCAAGTCAATTCAGAAAAGTTCCATTTGTTTTATCTCGTGTCTGTATGCGCAATTTCTGACATCCACGTATTTTTATAAGTGGACGAAAGAATTCAATACATTTTTATGTATATTATTCACGATAATACAGTGAGTTTTAAATAACAAATTGATGTTCATTTTCAGTCAATGAGTGTTACGTAATTAAGTCGAGGATTGAACCCAGGCCTCACGGTTTGAAAATCCGAAAGAATATGTTAACCAGTGATGAGTGTTTAAGTTATAAATACATTAAAGAGTCGCCTCGCCCACTTGCTCCACATTATTCTCAGATACGACAAATTGTCCTGACATGTTTTATTTTAAATACGTTAATATTGTGATACTGCTTGTTGATGACTTACTTTTTGTGTTGTGGTGCATCCATTTCGTGTAAACATTATTTTTCAGTGGAATTTTCACATTCAAAGAAATCCAACGGTTTGACAGCATTTAGACAGATGGATTTCCAGTTATTTGCGAAAAACTATACATTGATTAATCACAAAATTGGACGACAGTGTGACTTAGGTCAGATACAAATTAGTTTTTAAAGCGATATTATTAGTATTTTGTTCAGAAATTACAAAGACGTACCGTTTGTGGAGATACTAATGAAGTCACATCGGAGTCTGTCTGTCACAGTAATGTTACTTAAAAACGATTATGATTGAACAGCCGAGGTGACAGTGGTCCGGTGTCGCTGCGGAATCGATGATTAACTACTGAAAATGTATTCTAAAAATAATTATTATCATTAGCGTATTGAATTGTTTGTAGCGAAAAATTTATGAAGAAAACGAACAGAGCGAAAGTGAGTGGTAAAGGAAGCCAAAGGAACGCCAAGGTTGACTCATGAAAATGAAATAACTAGAGTGGTTACTGACACGAAAGCAATCGCATACCGAGGCGAAAGTGTGTAAGGAGAATGATTAGGATTGAGGATGTGAAAACGTATTTATTAAGGACTCCGATGTCGGACATTCTACCCCCTCTGAATACGACGTTAAGTATAACCGTGAGGATATGTATGTATATTATAACTACGTAGGTGACGCACTTCATGTCTTGTATTAATAGTAACATCAAATATATTGTTAGTCAGTCTTACCACTAAGGGGTTTGGTAGGTAGTTACTGTCACCAAAAAAATATACCCGATTTTCCAAAGTTGTCTGATTTAGTGGAAATTAGCATCGGAACGTAGAATCCTTTAATGATTAGAAAATAATCGCGTGCATCAGGCCACGATCACGATATGCCTAAAGCGTTACTATTAATTGGAAACAAGTAATTTCAATTAATAGATACAGGATTATGTTGTTTAAATTTATGTATGTATATTAGGGTGTTGTTTTAATTAGTTTCACTAGGAATTCAGTGCTGGATTAAAATTAATTGATGCCCTAAACTCCACGCCTATTAGTTCCTATATGGCCCCCATCTAAGTTATAAAGTAACACTTTAAATCTTGAATATTTATAACGAATGCCTGCAATTATGAATATATCGAATTTTGCAAATTTTTACCTAATATGAAGCAATCTTAATCAATCAATTACATTCGTTTCAGTGATTAAAGTTGTAAACACAATTTATAGCGAAAAGTAATTAATTTATTGCGGAGACTTAATTTTAAAGTACTTACACGTCATTTACATCCTAAGTAGCTTTATAGAGAAAACATTTATTTTAAATATTGCAAGTTATAGATACTAATTCTATAGCTCCATTATTTTGTATATTTCCCTATTAAAATAAATAATAATGATCATTATTTATTGCATTTGCTATAAGGTGGACTGTTTGCTCATTCGTCATTTCCGTAGTAAAAAGAATACTTATATGTGTACATTCTTGTGTACATTTTTACATACATTTTGTGTGTGTGTGTGTGTGTTTGTGTGTAAGTACATATTCTACATATATAACGTGTACACTTTTATGAACATTTTTGTGTGTGCTAGTGTCTAGGCTGGTGTACTTAATATATAACGTCATACTATTTCCAAATCAAGGTCGAAACAATATGGTGAAACGGAAAGCCTGGCGTCTACATTTGTTAGCAGTTTTATTTCGACTCGAACTGACTGGTCCTTAGGTACGGCGTGTCAGTGATGTGTCAATGGAAAAACTTCCAACGAGAATAAAAAGTAAAAGTAGGAATTTATTGGAAAAATCTATAGAAATAAAAATCAATTGCCACATGACGGAGCATCACTTGAGAACGGCTCTACCGTTTCTTTCTTGTTGTGTTCATAATTTTCAGGACAAGGTTGGTATGAAAAAAATTTTTGGAAAATCCACGGAAAAAGTGAAAAATGTTGATGTTGTTTTTATATGAAAAGCTTAGAAAAAAAAATTTGGTGCGTTGCACACATTCAATATCCCACGTGGAGGAAGCCGGGGCGGATCGCTAGTTGTATATGTATTTATGAATATTTCCGATGATTCATTTAATAATTTTCCCAATCGCGGGAATTTTACATATCTCTAGCGCGGTGGTAAAGAATATACCTGTCCAACCTATCGACTTCTAAACGAATCCATTTAGGAAACAAGTTTTCTAAATTGGCTGGGGATCTGGGTGTTACTAGGAGCTTAGATATGGTACAAACCTAATTACTTTGAGGTCAAGTCTAGTTTGGGGTATAGTATGTCATCAGGATTAGCATAATTCGCGGGGTTATTACCTAAAAATTTGGATGCGCGATCATTGCGCGACCGGTGACTAATTGTAAAAAAAAATTGATATCATATATGACGAATGCGCGGTAGATATAGCGCTACTATACAAATTATATTATACAAATTCTCGTTTTGATAGCAAATATACCGCGATATTTGTCTGTCGCGTGCTGACTGCAAGTTAGTTGATAAGCCTGTCGATTTCAAATACGAGCGCGGTTGATTTGCATAGCATCAGCCTCGAAACCATACGTATCGTCTATGTATTTTTATGTCTGTGTGTGCATATATTCATAAAATGTCATATGTCTCTCCATTACGCGTGCGTCGGAAGCAATCAGTCACAAAGTCGTCGACACGAGGCCGAGTGGGTGGATAGAGATTTCTTATAATCGTGTAATGCAAGTATGTGTACGTAAAGTCGTGTACACATCGACCAGATTTTTGCAACATTTGCTAAACTTCCCGACAAATTCTTTGAGATTCATTTTAAAAAAAAATACGGAATCCCTACAAGAGTACTCACGCAATGACACGTCCGTCTGTCAGCTCTGTCATATAAATATTTCTTAGAAACCATACGATGTAAAATATTATAAGGTATACATATATACATACATATCTTCACGCTGCATCCCAAACGACGTAGTCAGAGAGGATATACATGTACAATATAATTATATTATGTTGGTAAGCGCATCATTTGAGAACCACTAGACTGACTGTTTTTAACAGTTTGAGTAAGGTTTTTAAAGAAAGAAAAATTGGAAAAGTTGGCCGAAAAATTGAAAAATTCAGGAAAAACTGAGTGTTTTTTCCTGTAGGATTGTTATTTGTTTAAGTTTTTATTAGACTCTGTCGAAGCATCCGTCAAGGACTCATCGAGATATTCAGCCCACTGGGAAACAACCTGTTGTTCCCTAAAGTTAGAACATTAGACGTTGACGCTGTTTGTATTTGGGTATCACAACGAACTGGGGGAACACCTGGTAACAGCCAAGACAATTTAGAAAACTTTGTGTCCTACACCCGACCAGGAATGGAACCTGGCGCATCAGCTTGGAAGGTTACCTCTTATCGCCGCAACAACGAGTCAGTCACCTTTTGAATATTTGAAGCCCTACACCAATAAAAAGCATTTTAAGATTTAAATACAGAAGAAGAATTGTTAAGATTTTCATTATTTTTTAGTGTCTTGAATGATTTTCAAGCAGACAGCAATTAAGAATTATTCCATATAACTGTGAAATTACTAATCAATATGGTGTAATCATAAGGCGACCGTTTCTGTAGGCGTTTCTGTTAATGATAATTTCGTGAACACCATTAATTAAAACCCATGAATTTTAGAATGCAACACGTTATCATTTGAAATAGATGAACGACGAGTGATAACAGAGACAGGAAAAGACAGAATTTAAAAAAAAATTAGTTATCCGAAATATTTATTTATTCTAAGACTAGTTTCGCCGAATTTTTTTTCCATAATTACTTCGACACCATTTCGAAAACGAGACAGTAACAGGTTATTTATTAAAAAATTACCTATGCCAGTTTATAAATGATGTAAATGAAATATTCCGTACAAAGAGATGTATTGAACTACGCTTTAAAATGATAAAAATAGCAATAAAAATGTATAAAAAATATAGTTTACTACAACAAAATGTTACCACTTCATTAAAAATAAGTTTACATGAAAAATACATATCTTCACGCTGTATCCCCAACGGGGTAGTCAAAGAGGACGGAGCGGTTCCTAATACCTCTTTCGCTTCCTCAAATATCATCATTCTCACACATTTTCGCCTAAATGTGCGAGTGCTTTTAACATTTCCGTCAGCTAACATTCTGGCTAAGTCGGTCTTCATAAGTCAGCCTTGGTCTTCCTTGGCTTCTTTTACCACTCGCTTTCGCTCTGTAGATTCGTCTTTCATCACTCATTCCTTCTATGTGCCCGAACTTTTGCTTCAGATATTAAAAATAATATAATTTTGTCGAATAGGTACACACATCAAATATTTTTTATACAATAAAATATTTTCACAAATATACATGCGGCTTTACTCACGCATACATCAGAATGGTAAAGCAATGTGATGTATTTACTTTTGACTATGACGAATTAATTTCAACACTGCATCGACTGTAACATGGAATGAACTAATGCTATTGTTTCATATAAAAAACAGTTAATTTGAAACGGATTTCGTTATTTTAACGAGGCTAATCCATAAGCTCAGGCGAATTCCGTTTGACTTTCCGTTATATATATATATATGGGCAGATCCATTAATTCTCGAAGAAAGTGTGCGCACTTGGGCCGGCGATTTTGATGCTGATTTTTTCCTCGAAAGTACACTTAAAAAGGAGACGATATGTGCAAATCCGGCCGCTGGAGAATTTTTTGAATTTTTAAAAATAACGATTTTTCACTAATTTTCAAATATTTGTATCTCAGCTTTTATATAACTTAAAGACTCCTTCCCAACGGCATTATTTTCAGTAAGACTTCTACTTTAATGAAAAAAATAGATATTAGGTCTAAACTTATATCGGGCTTAACTAATAGCTTCCAACTGAACAACTGTTTTGGTTAAATTTTACCTATTTATAAAACACTATTATATGTACCGTATTCGAAGTTGAGAGTCGACCAGCAGCTAATATCTTTTGTCGAGGTATATTTTAATGGAATCTACCCAGTTTTTTCTTAATTGCTTCGATTTTGTAAAGTTATAGCTATTTAAAACCAATCAAATTTTAAAAAATCGCTGCTTTTAAATAGCTAGAACTTTTTTCTCCGAACTTCGATTTGTTTCAAACTTTCAGAAAAGTTGCTTTATTCTGTCCCCAAGAAGCCCTGAAAATTCGAACTAGGGAATCAAGCCTTTATTTGAGTTATACATTTTTTAATATTGTCAAAATTGCATTGAACCTGATAAGGAATTCCTTAATAGTCACCACTTTAGCATATAAAATAATGATTATTGAATTAAATAAAAATAATTTCAGGAACATATTCAATAGTTATTTGAATTTTATGTTCAAAAGAACAAAAAAATATAAAGGAAATGACTATTGTAGAAAATTTGAAAAATTTTTATTTAAATTAAAATTTTTCAGGAAATATTTCTCTGTTACTAATTTGTAGGAAATATATTATCATAATGATCTAGTTAATTTATTGCTGATTTTAATTATACTGCACACAAAATGCATTTTTTTTTGTCCATTTCCACCATACTAACTCACAAACTTTTGAAACTATAAAATAAAATTCTAGTAGAATTATATAAATAAAAACTTATTAAATTTGCAATAATATAAAATGAAAAGATAATATGACAATTTAATATAGTGCCTATTATCAAATACGTAACCCAAGAAAAACATTTAGTCTAAGTCAGTAGCCCTATTGCGTGTTTACGTAGTAATTATCTCCGTAGGTAATTATCTCTAGGACACTGCCGAGATAGAATACTGTATGCTTACTTGTACTGTGGTATTATTCCTTGACTTTTAAGACTCGAAATAAAGAAATAAAAAATATCAAAAAACATTTATTTAATTTAATTGCGATTTAAATTTAGAAAAAGCTAAGTTTTTATGCCATTATGTATATAATATCAATTCTAAACTGACTTATAGTTTTTCTAGCACACATTATCAATACAAATGAAAAAAGAAGCCCTTATACGATCACTTCGTTGTCCGTGTCTGTCTGTCAAGACCCTTTTTCTCACGAACGCGTAGAGGTATCAAGGTGAAATTTATACCAATATTCAGGTCTGCAATCCCTTGGAGCTGTGAAAAAAATCAAACTTCTTAGTTGACATAATCAAAAGATTCGATCGTTTGTGCCGCATATTTTGACACTCGCAATGGAATCAAAATCTATAGGGTACTTCCCATTGCCGTAGAATCATGAAATTTGGCAAGAAGCAATGTCTTATAGCACAAGTAAAGGGAAAAATCCGAAAACCGTACATTTGTAGTTATTTGCCATTACAAACTTACATTTGCAGTTGGTGAGTATGGGAGAACGTCTTTCAACGGCAAGGTTAAATTTGTTTTTGAATTCAACTGTACTTATATATTTTATCGGTAAATACACAATACAAATGGCCGGTTATTTATTAAATTCTAATATTATTCTATATAATTTGTCAGAACAATTAGCGCTCATTGAGTATTTCTTCTACGTAACCAAAAAAAAGGTACATTAAAACGTAACAAAACATTAGCCTAGCTGATAGACTCCGATGTGATCGCGTAAAGAAGGATTGAGGAATAAATACATTTGAAATGCAGGGCGCTTTCATGGTAGATGTGTGACGAGGAATTGTCCTACGTATTACATACAAACATACGTTTCTTCACGCTGTATCCCTACCTATTATTATTAAATATCCCATTAAAATAATAGCTGTTGCAGGTTGGTGACAACCCTCGGCTCGTTCGTACTGTCTTCGACATATATTTTCTGAACATCATAATGTCATACCGTTTGTAACTCAGACCAAGAAGTATAATGGATAGGGTTATAACAAGTTGTCGCTCTTGTCGCCCTGTGTCAAACGACTATTCGTCTCTCTTTCTATCTCACTGAGCGTACCTACGAGTAAAACAGCAATAGTATGTATGGCAACCTCGCACTGTCAGTGTAATTCGTGTCAGCTCAAGACCGACTTCACGTGCATTACTAAATAATTATTTGCCAAATAGTCGTAAATATTAAGTAATAATAATACTCCAGACAATTACACAGATTGTATGACCCCAAACTAAGCAGTAAGCTATGGGTACCACACAACGAACTCTGTGGGAGTTCCCAGTAACACCCAGACTCCAAGCCAATTTAGAAAAGTTCGTTTCCTGAATTGACCTGACCGGGGATCGAACCCGGGACCCTAGCTTGGAAAGCAGATGCATATGCCACTGCGCCAACGAGTTTTAACACGGGTTTGAAGTGTTTTCACAACTAGTGTTTAAAAAAAAATTTGTCATGTTCAGCTGTGTATTTTGCACTGTGAGTCTTCCCTAGTCACGCACATTAGTAAAAGTCCAGAAAGTCGGTCAACAGAAAACGGACACACTCTTAGAACAAATGCTCCATTTTTCTTTTTGGTCCAAGGTTTGCACATATGGTAATAAGTTATAAACTTACTCCGAATGCTCTTTCTATATTCTATAACTGTGGCATACAACTGTCACTGGATAACCAAGACAAATACAAAAATATTATCATTCCATACACATAATATTTACACGGGTATAGAATAAGGTAGCCCTCGCGAGGGGTCGTAACGACCGCAAAATAAATTACTTAACCCTTCGAACGAACTGTGGAAACGGGAATGAGTTGTCATTTGTGAATTATGACAGGTAGGCGATGTGGAATTGAAGCGAGTATCAAATACCTACATACAAAATACAATTATTTTTAGGATTCCGCAATACAAGGAAAAACAGAAACCTCTGAGACAACTTATATATAAGATAACTTATACAAAACTTATATATGAGATAACTTATGTAAAACTTACATATGAGATAACTTATGTAAAACTTACATGAGATAACTTATATAATACATATACTATATGAGATAACTTATATAAAACTTATATATAAGATAACTTATATAACACTTATATATAAGATAACTTATGGTCCGTCCTCTTGTCCATCTGTCACAGATTACGGTCGATTTTCTCAGGAACTATACGACGTATCTACATTTAACAGTAACTAGCGATCCGCCCTAGCTTCACCCAGATGAGATTTATTATAATATACCTATACGAAAACCTTCCAAAAGAAATTCTCTATATGATGCTTGAAACTACATTAAAATCTATAATTAAAAAGAACTAAACGCGCAAACAGACAGACGGATACGGCAACTTCGTTTTTTATTATTGGAAAAGACAAGAACAGAAGCAGAGAAGAGAAGAATAATATAAGGGAAGAGGTACATCCTCTTATCACGCTGTTATTTTGCTCGATTTAATATTTTCATATATTTATTGGAGAATTGAAAGGAAAAGTCGTGAAAAAATTGGTTACTCGACTTTATCTTTCCCCCGACTTATCTTCGACTGCAGCATCTAGAAGATTAGTCACTTTATGCATCTAGAAGTTTAAACATTTTAAAAACTATAAAACCTTACCTAGAATTTACAGGAACCTACCTAATATAACAATAGTTCTTGTACAGCTTCAGAAATTGATTTTAAATTACCATTTTTAGATATAAATGATGAGATTTGAGGAAGCGAAAGATGTAAGGACCACGACGCTGGGCGCTCCGTCCTCTCTTACTACCCCGTTATGCATACGGATACAGCGTGAAGATAGGATGATGATGATGTCATAGATATGGTAAGAAAGTGGTACATAAATCTAATATATCCTAGAGATCATCGCGACATTGTGATGTTTCAATGACACAATTTATAAAAAACGTTGCGCTTAACTACGCACAACGTTACTTATACGCATACGCACTTATACGCATCAGGTAACTACCTGATGCCTAAGGGATGGATGGATGCCATGAGTACACAGCCATGAACAAAACATATATGTTATAAACATTGTAAGCCCATCGTTACTTCCAATGAGTCAAAGTATATCCTAAGCAAACAGGCAATTCGCAACTCCATTTCGAATCAACAGAACGAATTCATAAAATATTCAAAGCATTTCGCGTTAAAATTCCGTCGCGACGACGTACGTCTGTCATTACCGAAACACGACGGTAATTCGCGTAATAACCGTTGAATTATTCGCATTCGGAATTCGTAATCGGTGCAGCGATGTGCGAACACAAACGGAGGGTGCATGGGGGTGTCCCGACACCCTCCTGGGGTGTAATTGTTGCACTTCCGTGCGGTTTGCGGAGACACAGGGCTGAGTGCTCGGCTGAGACGTAGAATATTGGAATCAGGTACATCGAAGCAATATACTTGGGTATATGCCGTACTTGAGTGTAATTCTTGATACATTATGTTACTTTAATTTATTTTATTTTATAACCAGGTATTATTGTCGGATTTATATTTTAATAACTATTATTATCTGATTGAACTTTCAGTCACAGTTCCAGTAATTTTCGGTGCAAAATTAGTATTTTGATATAGTGACGATTTCGGCAGCAAACCTACGAAACTAGAATTCAATCTACGTTCGGGAATTTTGACGCTGCCATAGGCCGCATGCAATAGGCGTGTTCGGTGTTTGCGGGTATATTAACAATTTTTGTACAGGTCCGTTACTCGGATCAAGTATTACAATGGACGGAGTATTTTCTCTAAAACCGTGTCTTTGAAGTAACCTTTATTTGTTGACCGACTTTATAGATTTGTACTAATATGTGTGACTAGGGAAAGTCACAGTACGACGATACACGGCTGAACATGACTAATTTATATTTTTGTGAATACTAGTAGGCAAAACACTTAAGATTTACAAGTATTTTGCAAATAATTATTTCATGACAGACTTGTAAGCTGACACGAAATATACCAACAGTGCGAGGTTGCCATACTTACTATAACTAACTGTTTTTCTCGTTGTTACGCTCAATGAGATAGAAGGGACAGGAAAATTAGTTTGACATCCGGTGGTGAGAGTGGTGGAATAATATTATGACTAAGTTCATTATGCTTCTTGGTCCGAGGTTGGTTAGCGATTTATTATCATAATTACAAAAAAGGATAGTAATCATTTACCTACTTATAAAAGTGTGCAGAGTAACGCACTTTTGAACATTTTTGAACGTCAAATCAAGTTCGGTTCAAAGAGAAAACCTAGACACTGAGAGAACCGACAAGAAACTCAGCCAGGTACCATTTTTTCAACATCATTTTACAAAAGGTTTATTAAAATACAACATTCAGAGAGTAAGTAAATGGATGTGTAGAGAAGATTATTTCCAGACTATTGTTTCTTCAACGAAATCATTTATTTTATAGTATAATTGTCTAACCAATGAACGTTTTATAACTAATCTAAATCATGTTTCTGTTAATTGAGTGACTTCTTGAGGAATTTTATTATAAAAACGAATGCAGCTATCCAAAAATGAAACATTTGACTTATGTAATTTAAATTTTTGAATAACCAATTTATCACGACCTCGGGTTTCCATACCACCAATATCGCCTTTCTTTATAAACAGATCTATATTTTTCCTCGTATACATAACGTAATGTGTTGACGGAATAGATATTGCTTTTATGATAAATACAATATTTGTGTATTAAAATGAATACGTAACAATATTTAATCTTTCGCAGGAGTACGGGTACAGCAATGAGACAAAAAATTGTTGATTGACCCATGTATCTTATTTAAGGGCACGTTAAATACATTGAAATTGAACTGAAGGGGGCTTCCGTGGTAGATGTGTGATGAGGAACTGTCCTGCGTATTACATACAAACATACCTTACATACATACATACATACGATTTAGACTGTTTATATTTAAAAAAACAATACCTCGTACATCTTACACATACATATAATACATACTGAAAACTATTCATTCTTCTAGAACATCGACATGGATGGAAACGTAGGATATACTGAGATATAATTAAAAGACGTACTTTCGCTAGCTTGTGTATTTCCATGGACCATGAATCAGTCACCGATAGGGACGAAATATCGGACCATCTTATTCACCACTGCTCAGTTTATTTACACTAATAAATATCAACTATCACTCGCATTTATCAGTATATAATATAACTAATACTGGACTAACTCTGTATATTCTGACAGACATTTCAATATTTATGAAATGGCTTATTGTTCTATTCGGTGGTGTTTTAATAACAGCAAAAAATCAAACTATAAAACAGAGCGCAGTAACCGCAAACAGTGTTTAGACTTAAATTGTTTTCATACAAAACAAATGACATTGCCACTCTATAGATTGAGTGCTCAATGTTCTTCGACTGACTTGATTTTTCACATTCAAAAATACCATATTGTTGACGATTATAATTATACCAGTTAGTCAAGAATATTGACATTAGCTAACAATACATAGTGGGACATATGTGACATAGGACAAGACAGGACATAGTGGGAAATTACTGCACCCTATAGTACGTAATCCACGTACAGTGGAAATTATTTTTTTAGATCAACAAAACTATTGATTTTTTAATTAACTGCTTCTACAGAAACATGTTTGCAATAGGGATGTTGACTGTATTCGAATGAAAATATAATTTGCCGGGAAAACGGTAGTTTCCATTATAGAAAATAGAAATCCTAAAAAACACATTGCAATGTTGTTAGCTTCTGTTATTTCAATTTGCCATCTGTGATAATTTTGTAACGTTTTAATCGGTACTTATTGAACCTACTTATTGAAGCTGTAAATAAGAGTCTGAATTTAGTTTTTGTAAAGTTGTTGTCGAGTAGCAATCCTTCCGAAAACTTATCCATCGTTTACAGTGTAATCGAATGGAGATAGTCGGAGATAATTAATTCTAATTTCTAACCGCTGTCATTTGCTGTTAAATAAAAGTAGTCTAATGCAATCAGAATTAGTATATCTTTAGCTGTATCCCCGTACGGACAGTGCTTAGATTAAGTCAAAATTAATAGTTAATTGGTAAAATAAAACGCAGTTGTATATATATATATATATATATATATAATACACATATATACGTACAACGACTATATCGTGTAACATCGAAAATAATACCTATATTATTCACTACTACTAGTGAGTTTTCTGCATAATATAATATCCTCTCAAGCCTCTTAACGAGGGGTTGAACAAGGATTTAATTTGACTCGGATCGGTTGTGAATTATACGGAGGAAATACGATATGCCGCGCACAATATAATTAATTATTAAATAAGTAATTAGGCATTTGTTTTGTTCAACAACCTGTATTATTCATTTGGATTAAATTAATATATCAATGTATGAATAATGATATTTCCTGTTGAGGTAAAGTAGGTACGTATAAAAATAAAGTGAAAGCCTATATAACGTGTAAGAGATATATCCAGAAAATTGATACACACTGATTACATAATCCATTTTTATAAGTATAGAATAATTATTCGTTATTAATAAATAATACTTAAAATAAAATTTTCAAGACATTTGTAGACACCTCGGACGTAGCGCCCTTAAGGGTATGCGCGCACTATAACTTTTTGGTCGCACGGTAAAAAAACGCTGCGGCATAATGTCGCGCGACAACATTATTTGTAATATAGTTTTTAATTGTATTGCGCTCACTTAACGTCAAAATCACCGCAGAGTCCAAAAGTCTGACAAGTTAAAACTTATTTGCGGCGCGACAGTTCTGTTATCAGTTAAGCTTCGACTGATATTATGGTGTTTCGCCAAATATAGTTTTTACAAAGAACGATGGCTGCATTGAGCGTTGTTTCTGATAATCTGGACAAAAATTGTAATATTAAATTACTTATTACTATAGTTGAGAAAAGATCACCTTTATGCGACATGAATAAAATAATACAGCGATAGAAACATTAAAAATTTCTAACATTATTCTTTTTGCGAGCTCTAGTTACAAGAGAGGAAATATAAGCTACTTCTATTAAATCGATTTTGTGGTAAAAATGTCGGAAATTCTTTCTCCGCGCAACTAAGATGCGCGCCTAGCCTAACACAACGATATAGCATAATATGGTCCAACAGGATTACGCTCCATCGTGCACGACGCATTTTTATTTCCATTGACTTGTGCGATCCCGATTTTATTTTAATTTAATTATTATTATCAGGAATTATCGGTTATCGGTTTTTAGTGGTATTATTATTCGTATAGTTACAATAATTCAGTAAAGTACATATCCTTTAAAATAAAATATTAATTTTTGATATTTTAACATGAAAAATTAATTATAATTAAGTACTTATCCTCAAAGAAGCACTCGCATACCTAAGCGAAAATGTGTGAGGAGAATGTTGTTGAGAGATTTGAGGAAGCGAAAGAGGTGTGTAAGGGCCGCGACGCTTGGCGCTCCGTCCTCTCGGACTACTCCGTTAGGGATACAGCGTGAAGTAAAGGATCGGACACGTTATGTATATGTATGTACTTATCCTAGAGATTTTTCGAAAAAAATTCTTCCATATTACTTAAACGTTACCTTATTTTTTGACACCCATCTTATCTATAAATACTCAAAAAGAGCGTCTACCTTCTGGCAAATTAGATTGAAAGGGAGCATAGATTCCTTTTTATTTGAATAGTCATATTATTTTAAATCCAGCATTGAGCGTTTCTCCTTAAAGTCCGTAGTTAAATTCACACTTAGTTAAAATAAAACCTCTTTGAGATCAAATTGAATGTAGTCAATGAAGCGTAACCTACGGGACTCCATTAAAGGAATCGACTCGGCCCCCCGGTGCGATACACTTAAAACATTAGTCTCTTCAATAAGTATAAAACCGTATCGTGACGCACACATATGCAAAGCTACGTAACCGTTCAATGAATTTTATTTCGTTGCAATAAGAACTATTTCACATTTACAGTTGTCTCTAGAAAATAGATATTTCAAAGCTATTTCTTTTGTTGCAGTATTCGTCATATTTGCAAAGTTCACCTTTATTCAAACTTTCCAAAACTACCGTACCTACTTGTACAGAATTTAACGTACATTATGCTATAGTTATTGCACTGTATACTTTTAGAAATGTTAAAAATGGAAAATCTTAATAAAATACCAAATTCGCTTTTTCCGTTCTCGCCAAAAGGCCCTAGTCTATGCTAGTATTATAAAGAGTTTGTTGAAAAACTTTGTTTGTTTGTAGGTAATTGATAAATTCAAAAACTATACTCAACCCATTTTAATATTTTTTTCACTTGTACAAAGCTGACATTATCAGCGAGTAACATGGACAGTATTATATTTTCAAAAAAATTTCTAACCGAGCGAAGCCGGGGTAGATCGCTAGTGTTAAGTAAAAAGACACCTTACAATACACGCTATTAACATACACTACATGCTGAATGTATTTATACATCTCTTTCTCTAGGGTTGGTCCCTCATGTCTGAGGATCGTGGTCAGCATCAGGGTTGCATCTGGTGCGGATGATCTGCCTCCACCGGTCTCTGTCCATCGCGTCTCCTACTGTATTGTAAAATTTAGAAGACGACCAGTCTTTTATTTGGTCGGTCCATCTTGTTGGTGAACGACCACGCGATCTTTTGCCCTCAGTGTTTCTAACTACTATCAGTCTTTCTAGATTTTCATTGCCTCTACGCACTGTGTGGCCGAAATAGGCAAGAATGCGTTGCTGGCATATGGCATGGCATGGCATATGTTTATACATACAATAGAGGTTACCATAAAATGCAGAAAAAATGAAACCAATAATTATATACATACATACATATCTTCTTGCTGTATCCCCGAAATACAAAATAGAACTGAGCTCTTTCATATCGTTCCCTCGTGTTCCACAATGGCGTTTGTAACCAAAAAATACCCTCACTATTCATGTTCTTCGAGAAACTGTTTTTAACAGTGTAAGAGTGTTGCCAGTTTCTGGAATTTATAGAGTCGGACTCGATAACAAATAATGGTGACAATAACGAATATTTGATGAATTATCAGATTATTCATACATTAATGAAGATAAATAACTTAATGTTACACACATAAGATACAACGTGTAATGTTCGTTCATTCTCAATTTTATCCCGAATTTATAAAAGTGTGATAAGAGAATATCTTCGTACTGTTTAAGACAATTCTTTCAACTCACTTTCACATAAAAGCGAATACCTCTGAAAGATATTCGAGTCCTTTTTTGTTTGATAGCTTACAAATAAAAAGTGTTAAGTCGCAATAACATTACCGATTTTCGCGCCGATAACTCGCAGATGTTCACGTTACGACTCGATTCGAGGACGCAATATCGATTCCAATGCTAAAATCGATTGATCAACGTCCTGGCCATATCAGCGAGAATTACTCACAACGACAGTAATCTTGATAAAGTAAAGGATCGGACACGTACGCCTTCACGATACTCTGAATAAATATTATTTATTACAATACATAATAATAAAAAAGTGGTTACTAAACAGTATCATTTTGAGCTCCCATATGCTTATAACCAATTAAAGAACGCTTTATATTGGTTGGTATATTAATTACTAAACTTTATTAATAACAAAAAAGTACATACATACGTTAATATTTACAAACTTAAAACTACACATTATAATTAGTTAGAATATAATTAATATAAAATACTGAAGTTTACGGTCACTTGGAAGTGTAAATTCAAGCTTCTTTGAACGAAATTGAAAGAAAGGTCATTGAATTTGGATAAACTCACTTATCAAAACTTACAGAGCGATTCCCAAACTGGGCTTCGTGGAACCTAAGGGTTCCGCGTACAAGACAGAAGAGTTCTGCGAACGTTACATTTGTCATTGAATCGTTGAAATAATTTGACTACCGTCATCTGTGAGACCATTATTGTTAAGCATACACTTTGATAAACATTTAACTTTTTTTTTATAAACAGTCTTAAACGATAAAATGCTCGATTTTTAACCTATTAATAGTTTTTATAGGAAGCGGTGAAATAATTTTATTCATCGCAATTAATTTTCATATCAAATATTAGTAATAAAGTTGATAACTTTTATTCCTTACAGTTCGCTATAGGATTCTGTAAAATAAGAAGGATTTATTGAGTGTTCAATTGCCTTCAAAGTTTAGGAACCGCTGCTCTAAGTTACTTCCCGTTAATCTAGAATCATGAAATTTATCATAAGTAAAAAAACAAATTTGAAAATTGATAATTTATAATATCACATAATTTTATTTTTGCTTTTTTAAGTCGTACAAACAGCAAAACATGCAAGTATCGAACTTAATATGAATTTAGTGCAAACTGCAAACTTTAGTAAAATAATAAATAATAATAACCGGTTAAGCGTGATCTGGGTGAGCCCATGCTTGGTGCGCGAGTCCGACTCGCACTTGGTTAGTTTTCCAATTTAAAAAAAAACAAAGAGTTTTAAAAAGTATATCCATACATATTCTCACGCTGAATCCCTTATGAGGTAGGCAGAGAGGAACGCCAAGCATCGTGGTACTTTCATACTTTTTTGTCTCTTCAAATCTCATCATTCTCTTCACACACTTTCGGCTAGATATACGAAAGCGTTTGACGTGTCCGTCAATCTGGCTATTTAATCCTTATTAGGCAGCCTTAGTCTTCCTTGGCTTTTGTTACCACTCGCTTTCGCTCTGTAGATTTCTTCGTCAGTCTTTCATCACTCAATCTTTTTATGTACTCCAACAGTCTAAACATTCCTGTCTTCATTTTTACTATAACAATGTCGTGCTACCCTGTGCTACTTCATATCTTTTCATTGCTTATTCTGTCCGCAAAAAGATATGTAATTCCATAACAACGGTTACTCGTTAATATTTATGTAGTTTTCTACTAGAATTATTCTGTGTTAACCTTTAGCTGCGGGCGGTACGACTGTTTTATTTTAAAGGTAATATGATCTATATACTTCGCCTGTGGCCGTTACCAGTACATATATGTACGTATACGCTGCTATGTCGTGACTGATTCGCAAATTGGACGCTTGTTCAAGAAAATACATGGTATCTATTTAATGATAACAAGGAACTATTATTGTAATCTTTATATACTTTATATACTCATACATTATTTAAACTTATACCTGTGCATGTAGAAATAAACTGATTTAGTATATTATTTATAATTAATTATTGTATTTTCGATTCTTAATAAAACATGGAAAGAATGAGTGATAAAAGAATGACGAAGAAAATCTATAGAGCAAAAGTGAGTGGTAAAAGAAGCCAAGGGAGACCAAGGTTGACTTATAAAGATCAAATAGCTAGAGTGTTAACCGACGGAAATGTCAAAAGCACTCGCATACCTAGACGAAAATGTGTGAGGAGAATGATGAGATTTGAGGAAGCGAAAGAAGTATGTAAGGACCGCGACGCTTGGCGCTCCGTCCTCTCTGACTAACCCGTTAGGGATACGACGGAATATAATGTATGTGTATGTATGTAATAAAACATTTTAAATCTAAATTAGTTGGTCTAATTAACGGGTAGTTCTTGGTTAACTAAATTCTATTCCTCCCTTCTCGCTAAAGCAACACCTGTTTTCTTCACAACATATCCCTTTATTTGGTGACTTGGGAGAGAGGGAATCATAAGATCATTGTAATTCAAACACACTAAGATCGATGCTCGTTTTCCAACCCGTATCTGTGTATAATTGTGTATCTGGGGAGTACGTTTTCAAGGGATGGAAGATGTGAGTTGGATGTGGAGAGATGGGTAGCAGCTGGCAATAAAGTGAACGGTGCTCTGTCTGCATTAGAAGGCAGTGTGAATATATCCAACATAGCCAAAATGGCCGTCCACAATACGGTGTTGGTACCAACTTTATTGTACGGTAGTGAGGCCTGGATATGCCCGAAATCGAGTAAAAGTATAACAAATGCAGTAGAAATGCGATCTCTTAGATATATGTGTGGACTCACCCTTGCGGACAGGATAAGTAATGAAGAGATACGTAGTATGACAGGGCTGCACGACAGTGTTATTCTAAAAATGAAGAAAGGAATGCATAGATGGTTCGGGCACATAGTAAGAATGAGTGATGAAAGATTGACGAAAAAAATCTACAGAGCGAAAGCGAGTGGTAAAAGAAACCAAGGAAGACCAAGGCTGACTTACGAAGATCAGATATCTAGAGTTATAGCCGACGGAAATGTGAAAAGCACTCGCATACCTATGCCTAAATGTGTGAGCAGAATGATAAGATTTGAGGAAGCGAAAGAAGTATTTAAGGACCGCGAGGCTTGGCGCTCCGTGCTCTCTGAGTACGCCGTTAGGGATACAGCGTAATAAATTATATGTATGTATAATTATATAATCAGTTATTTATTGTTATTAATTATTATTATTATATTTAGTATTAATTATCTTAAAAATGATCAAAATGGATTCAAAACTACAAAGATACACGCATATTAAATACAGTGTACGAAAGTTAAAAAATGTTACCATTACACACAAATACAAATTTAAATTGACAAAATTACAAATAACACACAAATGACTAGCGCAGTTGTCATTGTACCTGTACTCGATGTATGTGTCTCAAGTATATTAAAAATTTCAATAAAATAAATAAAATAAGCTTAACCAGTATACTAACTTAACAACTCCGTATCGGCATTGGAACGCCTCGCTCGTAATCTGTCTGTATGCTGGCGGCGAGCAAGACACTCGGCGACAGCCTGCTTTCCACTTGCTAGTTACGCGCCGGTCGTGAGTATACAGGGTTAATTGAAAAATACTAATAACTTCTTAGTGCAAAATTCCTGTCATCATATCTAACATCTTATGTTCTACGACTTCTTTCAAAACTTAATACGTTCGTCACAAAATATTTGTTAAGTTTTGTTGTACTCTCTGAAACGTAATTACTCTGTGTACTTATTCCAATGGTACAGAGCAAGCGCACCGGGCCTCAGCGCCGCGCTGTGTATGTGCCGCTTTAGCGACCGGGTAGAGTAGGTGCCATTTTCAGAAACTTTTCATGTATTTTTACTTTGTATGAAGGAAAAAGTTTATGAATTTGTAAAAATCGTAGAACAAAAGTTATTAGTGATAATGTTTAGTACAAACTACTAAGAGATTATTAGTTTTTTTAAATTAACCCTATATAGTGCGTCCGCGCGTTGCCCGCGATTGCTTCACGTGGGATTTCACGTGATGAACACGCCAAAAGAAGTATAACTTCAAAAATTGTAATACACATATAAAATTTTATTTTATTAAAAAAAAGTATACAAAATAGATTCAATAAACAAAGTATAGAAACAATTACGTGCTTTGGGAGAGATCTAATATGTCCAGTAGAGAACTAAGTACTAGTTTCTACACAACACACATTCAGGATTCTTGAGATCCTCAGAAAACTTAGAACTCGAAATGCCGATACATTCTACGCGATTTGTCGATAAATCGTTTACAGTGCAAGCTGTTAGATTATGGAACGCACTATCTGTGACCATTAGACAATCGCAATCATTACAAGTGTTTAAGAAACGTCTGAAGGAACACTATCTATCTCTTTAATGTTCTTTATTAGTATATAATAATATGTATATATTCTACTTGCATGTATGTGTACCATGTGTATTTTATATTTATATAAGTATGTGTACTTATGGTATATATTTATTCATCTCGTATTTATATATTGTTTTGTATGTATTATATGTTTTGATTTACATAATTTTTACATATTAAGTATATTTATGACGATATTTATCAATATAGTATACATACCACTATAAATACTACCTAGTTTTTATTTTTCCTTGCGCGTTTTCCATCCTAAGGTTGTCTGGAAAAAATCGCCGAGAGCGATAAGACCGCCAATTGTATTGCCAAAATTGTAATTTTTGTTTTTTTCTTGTATGATTTTTATCTGTGAATAAAGTGTACAATAAAGAATAAAATAAAAAAATAATTAAAAAATAATAAATAGGCCGATGGTGATATAGTAAGCAAAAATAAAGCGCAAGGCTGATTTATAAAGATCAAATTGCCAGTGTTAGCAGACGGAAATGTCAAAACCAGTCGCATACCTAGGCGAAAATGTGTGGAGAGAATGATGAGATTTGAGAAAGCGAAAGAAATATGTAAGGACCGCGAGGTTTGGTGCTCAGTCCTCTCTGACTACCCCGTTAGGGATACAGCGTGAGGATATGTATGTATGTATGTAAAATATTACGAACTGTTTTCTTGTATTTCGTTAGTTAAAAAATGTAAAACTATATACGTAAATAATAGTAGTAGTTGCTACTAATAGTAGCGACAAACGTCAGTGGTTTTTGTGGTCGAGTAACGTGAACAAATTATTGAGGTTATAGGCAGAAAGTCATTATATTACTAGTTAAAACATTGTAAATTAAAATTGTGGTTAGATGTTTGATTTGAATACCTCTCATAATATATATTAAACTGGTAAAATTTTGAAAATTGAGTGTATTTCCTATACATTCCGGCTTTTATTTTTTATCGGCACATTTTTATCCAACGAAATAACAAAACAAGAAAACCAAAAAGCAAGTCCCACACAAAATTTTTTTGGAGACGGTTCTTTCTTCCCTCTGCAAAATTTCATTTCAAGCAATTATGAGATTTTCCCCTGTCGCCGGCGATACATAATTATAAATGTGTTCCCGTGTGAAATAGTTTCCGAGAAAAATATGTGTAAATACAGAAACGACTTTTTTTGTTAAGGTAAGTAACATTCATAAGATTAATTCAGATGAGTAAGAGAAGGAAAAAATACAAATATAGCTTGTCACTTTCATTTCGTACAATTTTATATATTTTAAGAAAAACGTTGCAATAATTCCATTTAATACTGCCATGCGCTTCACGTCTCTGTTTACAGGTTAAGATAAAAATCTGACGGTAACGAATGTCTCTCGCCAAAAATATGCTATCTCGACTCCTTTATTGATGCACTACGTATTCTCAGAATTCCAGTTGACAAAGTATAAAAAAAATCAATAGATCTTTTTTTCTTGTAGTCTATCGAAGATTTCTACTGTATGGAAATCATTCTACTGGAGCTTGGCATGTTCCTGTTTCTTTGTCAAGGCCATTCGGCGGTTCATTGTTTTATTCGTTCCGTTCTCAACTGCATTCGCTACGCAGCAGTTTCTGAACGCAGCTCACAACTTTCCTTGATTTTTGAAATTTAACTCTCATGCGAAAGAAATACAGCACTATTTCTAATGCTCATCAAATTTTGTTTAATTCCAAGCGAATTAAGAGAGATTTGCTTGACCGAAATCAAAACGTAAAACTAAAAACAAGTCACGGGTTTCTGAACGTGATATTTCAAAACGGAGGGAAAGTTTGTACCAATGCTTTTGAAGCATTCAAAGTTCTAAGAAATAATTTAACATGCAATAAGTAAGTATGGTACAAATTATTACATGACAACATGTTATTATTTCAGACTAATAAGAAAGTAATAAATAAACCAAGCGAAATGAGCTCATTAATCGGCACGAGCAGGCGCTCGTAATTCGAGCTGTCATTTTTAAGTGGCGCTGAGGTCGCCCGTTGTTATTTTTAATTTTTGAATAGTGATAAATGGTGCGAGACTTTGCCGGCCAGTGACCGGTATATATGCATTTACAAAATTAGGCCGAATGGAGAGATGCTGCAGTCTTCAATATTTTTTAAATACGTTGTTAAGTGCGTTCATACACAACTAACTCTGTTTGTATTAATTTCGAAAATCGTAACTAATTGAATATTATATCGAAAAACTTCTTTAAAACCAAATTTCGAAGTCTGTCTGAAGCTGTTACAAGTTTAAAGTTTGAGTAATATGTGTAATATGTATTTGAATTTAATTAATGAGACTCGCAATTTTTACTTACGATTTACGATATGGAACGGTTCTTTATAAGGAAATGTATATGTAATTATAGTGTAATTCAGATTTAACAGACCTGCGAAAATTCGCCACGTCTGAACATCCTTTAAACGCGGTTGAACGAGTGTAATGGAGCGTGACAATTTCATTCAGAAACCGAGACTGGAGCCACAGCAGTCGAACAGCTGTCGTCAACTGTTAGCTGCCAACTGGCCGTTACAAATCGATAATTAGAATTAATTAATTGCAGATAAAAACAGGTTTAATTGCTTATAAATGATTCTGTTGAAGCTGTTTAAAGAAGTAACAGGGAAAACCAATTTAAAATAATAAAATTAGAAATTTATCGTCGCTTAATAAACAAAGTTAAAAATAAACGGATAATACTGACCGCTTTACTTCGCGATATATATATATACGTATATATATATATTGTACATATGAAACACGGTATGCATTTACTCAATGAACATTCTTTCTATGTGCCTGAACCATCTACGCATTTCTTTTTTCTTTTTACACGTATATATATATATATATATTACGTGCGATATATATATATACTTTGCGATATATATATATTCCCTGCCCTTTTTGTAACCACTAGGCATAGACCAGTAAGTTCTAGAATAGACCATTATACTACTGGTTGAGGTTTCGGGAGACCGCCGGGCTGGCAGCTTCTTCCGAATCAGTTTGGCTATTCAAAGAGCCAATGCTGCCAGTCTGCTGGGTACCTTAAGCAATGACAGCTTCTAAGCGGCAACTTTGAGGTAGTCTATTATTTAAGATGATGTGTATTTTTAAATATGTAAATATTAACGTATGTATATACTTTTTTGTTATTAATAAATTACTGCAAAACTAGATTCCTGAAGTTAATTCCGCGGAACCCAACCCAAATATTTTATAACATAATAACATAAATTAATTAGTTGAATGAGAATTTAATAAATAAATATAATAATTTATGATAATGAAAATAATAATAATAACAATAATATATAAATATTAACATAAATTAACAGAAATAAAAAAAATCAAAGTTGAATTTAGTTATTTTTAACATTTTTAAGGGTATATCAACCTGTGGTTGCTGGAAAGATTTTTAGGAGTTGGTAACCATGTCTAAAATTGCTACAGAACTTTAGAAAAAGCTTGCGTGACATGCTATCCAGCCGGTTGTGCTTTAGTATGAGGCTGTGAATGCTATTCGATAGCAGTTGACTCTGTGTGAAAAGTTGCTCTACCGCAAATCAATACACATATTTTAATAACAAACATCCTGGCTACATATAACCGTATTCACAAATTATTGCCTCCATTTACATCAAAGGGTAAATTAAAATGGCCTGAAGGCGAATGTTCATTGAGTAAACGCATACCGTGTTTCATATATACAAGTATATAGAATAATATATTATACATACATATGTATCTAAGCAATGAAAAGATACGCAATATGACAATATCGTAAAAAGAAAAAAGAAATGCGTAGATGGTTCAGGCACATAGAAAGAATGAGTGACGAAAGATTGACGAAGAAAATCTGCAGAGCGAAAGTGAGAGGTAGCAGAAGCCAAGGAAAGCCAAGGCTGACTTATGAAGATCAAGTAGTGTTAGCTGACGAAAATATCAAAAGCACTCTCATACCTAAGCGAAAGTGTGTGAGGAGAATTATGAAATTTGAGGAGGCAAATAGAATATGTAAGGACCGCGATACTTGGCGCTTCGTCCTCTCTGACTACCCCGCTAGGGGTACGGCGTGAAGATATGCATACATGACATCACTTATTCATGAAGTCATTTCATTTGGATTTTGAAAGAAATAGTTTTTTAGGATTACGTGCTTTGAAAGGAAAACTCTCTTACTCTATAATTCATACTCATGTGTCCATTAATCTTGTATAAAACATTAATATCCAGAACTAATTAATGTATTCTATGAAATAAGCGAAAAGTATAAAATATACAAAACTCTGAAGTTACTCGTATATTAAATAATAATATATATCTACGAAATAATGGTTAAAAAGAAACTGCAACGTGGTAAGCTTCGTTCATATCCTCATCTTGACGGTGTTACCCGCAGGCCATACAGATAACGAAGAGTTATTCTCCACAAAAGCGTTTAACATGGGCTATCCAGGGTGGAATTTACGGAGCATAAAAAAATCCGCTAAGAGTGTGTTGGATACGCGCTAATTTAGGGTTCCCTATCAATTTTGAACAAAGCAGAAGGTTCATAAGCAAAAATAGAAAAATGCTAGAACCAAGATATAAATTATTTATTTATTTATAGTTTTTAGGTTTAGGTTGATAATTTACTAATCGGTTGTAACATATTGTTAGGAGCTTTAAAATCTGAATTTTCGTATAATAACAACACTGCATATAGCGTATGTAAGTGTCACACCATTTAACGACAATTGTCATTAAGCCTCGCTTAGCCTTAGCTCGAGCTGTACCATGTGAAATTGATTGAACCAAAAATAAAATTACAGACAAAAAACGAATATAATAAAATTACAACCAACTACCAGATATAAAGACAAAGACATATGGACAAACAGACGAACAGATGAACATGACAGAACTACAAGTATTCCGTTTCAGCCATTTTGACTACCTATAAACAATTAAACTGCGTTTTTTATGGTAATGAAAGCCACACTTATTACATAACTTACAAACAGCATGCGCCAGCCAATATCGCACGATATCTGCTGTCAAAACGAGAATTTGTGTAATGTAATTTGTATAGTGGCATATAATATATCTACCGCGAAAAGTGCATATTACAGTCATACAATAATAGACATGCAATCGTCATAATAATACCAATTTTTATTACAATTAGTCAATGGTCGCGCAGTGATCGCATGGCTGTCGCTGTCTGCATATTTTTAGGTAATAACCCCGCGGGCTTGACCCTTATCAGCAACAACAATCACATGCAGTCATGGGAAGTATCTTTCTATAGCGATCACTATAATTTTATACTCATTTTTGGAAATAATTATTTGGAAACTCTAAACTTGTATTATGAATGTCAACAGGCATCCAAAACATGTGTAATGAAGCAATCAGTATATTATATAACCTTAATACTGTTCCAGAAGATAAACACTGTTAGGATTTGCTTTGCTATAAGTTTATGCTTTCCAACTTATTATGTGTAAACCTATTCTAATGTTTGTAAAAATACAATAATGTTGCAGATGTCTAGTCCGAATATTTCTGGTATGTTGACAACGATCACGTGATTAACTGATGATAACAAAAACTATATTAATCCAAAAAAAGCATGTAAAAATGGAATAAACACAAAAAATATTTTACTGCGAAGTACAGAATAACCAAACTGATAATTTGGTCGGACCGAAAACCCCGCGGCGAACGTATACAGCAAACAAAACAACTCCGTGATTGCTAGCCGAGATGTTATGATTGCATGAGTTACTAGCAGCTCTGTAAAACTGCCTTAAATATACAGTTAAGTGTAGTGGGCCTAGTATACTACCCTAGGGCACTCCTTTGTCAGAAACTTCACATCTACTGATCATACACATGAACACACTGTTTCGTACTTTATTGTAAAATATAAATTGAATATCTACCTAATAAAATTAACCATCGAAACAAGAAAAAAGTGTAATTTTCTTCAGTGACAAAAATGAGGATGAAATAGGTTGCATACATATTAACACAGTATAAACATGTCTTCATAGAATGCTAGCATACGCGGTTTGTCTGTGTGCGCGCTAATACGCACGCGCCGTGACACGCACACAACGACAATATTTGTTTTTAGTCGAATGTAGTTAATTATTGTAGCGCCACTCGGGGTCGCACGCGACGCAAATATGCGATTGCTTCCGTTTGTCTTTGATTTGTTCTTCACATCGTCATAAATACAAAGATGTCTAAATCGCTTAAACGAACGTATTATAAGTCCTTAAATGCCTAAATAATTTTAGTTATTCGAATCCAGAGTCTGGGAGAGTTCCCGGTAACACCGAGACTCCAAGCCAATTTAGAAAAGAACGTTTCCTAAATTGACCTGACCGGGTACCGAACCCGGGACCCTAGCCTGGAAAGCAGATGCATATACCACTGCGCCAACGGGCCAGTCAAGTTCCCACCAACTCTCGGACCAAATATCAAAATGAACGAAGCTTTTGCTCTAAGAACGTGTCCGTTTTTTGTTGATCTAGTTTCTACTACTCGCTTTTAACAATGCGCGTGACTAGGGAAGGTCACTTACAAACAATACACAGCTGAACATGACATATTTTTATTTTTGTGAATACTACGTAGTCGAAAAAACACATAAGATTAATGAGTATTTTGCAAATAATTATTTCAGTACTGCAATGTTGTGTACGTTGCGGCGGTCGTGAGTTGACACGAATTACACCGCCAGTGCGAGGTTGTAATTCTTACTCTCTTACTCATGGTTGAGCTCAATGAGATGAGAATTAAGACACGACATTTGTTTGACACACGGTGATGAGAATGGCAACTAATTACGTCTCCGTCCATTGAGATTATTGGTCCAAGCACCAAGTAGTCGAGTATAGTGTAATCCAATTGAGGTTGTCAGAGATTGTTTAATTCTACCCGCCGTCACATGCCATCAACAATCTGTCAAATAAAAGTACTATAGCGCAATCAGAATTAGTATATAGCTTTATAAATATAGCTTCATATTTATAAATAATATGTAACTTTGTCTGCGAATGTATTTGTTTAGACTTAGTCAAACTTAATAATTAAGCCGGTGATAAGTTTAGAGAACACAGTGTATTTTTAAATGAGTGCTTTAATTGATTCATTTATTAAAAGCGTAATGACATATATTTTATAATGACCTGTGATCTTTTGCTTTCATCTTCGGTTACGGCGAATTTTAAAGGAACTTCATCGGACATCGTAAGCAAATGGACAGATGTATTCTAGATTAGATTCTTAAGGGTGGTTTGCACTATTTAAACTCGATTTAAGGAACTGACATCTCGCTCGCACCAACTATTTACCAGTTGGTGCAAGCGAGATGTCAAATCTTTAAATCGAATTTAAATATTTGGTGCAAGCCGTCTCAAATGTGATGAACTGAATGCGATGAATAGATTCTCGAACTCGACTCGACATCCCCACCTAGAGTGTTTCCTGAATCTAGAATTTAAAATGAGGAAAGCGCCATACCTACAGGTACAGGTAATTATAATGAATGTCTAAGGTCTCATAGAACTCCGTTAATTCGTTTTACTATGGAATTTTACTATAAATATTAAAGTTTTAATCATCTACGCGTGAGTCACCCTTTCGCTTGAATATTATTTACATACATACATCTCCTCGCGCTGTATCCCCAACGGGATAGTCAGAGAGGACGGAGTGCTAAGCATCGTGGTCCTTGTATTCTTCTTTCACCTTTTCGTATCTCATTATCTCACGCATTTTCGCCGAAATATGCGAGTGCTTTTGAGATTGCCGTCAGCTTACACTGGCTATTTGGTCCTCATAAGTCAGCCATAGTCTTCCTTGGCTTCTGATACCAGATTTTCTGTAGATTTCTGAATATTATTTTCTATACATATTTCTTTAGTAATCTAAACAGAATATTAATGCCAGTATTTTTCCGAGCATGAAATTTGACCATTATGAACGTCAATTCACACTAATCTATTAAAGTCTGGTTTGCGAAATACTACGAGGTGATTGGTATGCGGAAAAGGCCTCTACCTCAGCTTTACGACTTGCAGTAAAGTCTAATGGAATTCTAGCATTCTGAATCAGATTCTACGTTATCTTCTCACTATACGTAAACATAAAGAAATATTCATAATGGAGGGTTAAATATCGTGGCCCTTCCGTACCTACGCGATGCAGTGTTTTTTTATTATTTCTATGGCATGTATGTATACAAATTACAAAACTATACTAAAGCCGATTGCAGGTTTTCCCCAATTATAATTATCTATCCCTTTAGGGATACAGCGTGAGATATGTGTGTATGTATAATTACCTAATTTCAAGATTGTGATGATTATGAAGTATTACTGAATAAATAATGAAAAAGAAAAATCTGGGAAAACTGAAAGTATTTTTTCAACGGGATTTTGGTATTAAATCACAACCGTCACTGCGCGTCAAGTACGCGGGAAGCGGGACGCGAAGCGGGAGCGACTGCGACGCGAAACTAGACGTGCACACCTGCGCGACTACAACGCGAACCGCGAACTTCATTTGTTTAGTGAATAATCAGTGAAGCCGCACGTCAAGATTTAACATCTCGCTTGCGCCAACTATTAAGTCGTTGGTACAAGCGAGATGTCAAATCCTTAAATGGAGATTAAATAGTTGGCGCAAGCCACTCTAAATTGTTATATTATGTCAGTTATATATTTAACGCCAGAGTCTGATTCTGATGAAGAAGACTTTTTATTTAATTTAATCTCATATTTTATTCTTTTTTTGTTAATTCTTATAATTCCTAGATTTTCAAATCGTACAAAATATGATGTTCGCTCACTATAATCATTTCCATCTCTCACTATAATCATAATCGTCTCTCACTATAATCATCTTTGTAGTATCGACTGTCAAATATATATCCGTACACACGTCTGACCACAATTCCCGTGCGTCACGCACTGGCGACCAGGGTTCGCAGATTTTAAAAACAAACTTATGTGATCAGGGTCGTAAAATAAGGCCTGAAAATTACAGTAGGCTGTACAAAAATTGAAAACGAGATTCTGAATCCAAAAAAAACATCATTCGAATTAATTCTGAATAGGGTTTTTGGTGGGATGTTATGGAGAGCGATAGGACGTTTAATTTAATTATTTGTAAATTGTTTTTAGGGGATATTGCGACATAAAATTGAAATAGTCTTGCGCCCCAAGTATCTACCCTGTTGTATACTTATATATAAATTATAAATTTAAAAATTATGGTATAATTGCGTCACATAGCTACGCTAACTATGTACATAGTACATAGACTGAGAATTATGTGATGTGTACTATAATTATGTGGCGTCTGGTAACCCTGCTGTTACGGTCGCGTAAGTGTGCAAGGCGCCATAACTAAGCAAGGGCAGCGTCTGCCGCGCGACAAACGCAGCACCCGCTTTGCAGTCGCTTTGGTCGCGCAGATTTGGCCGAACCTTAACTCACGAATAAAAATTAATACCTATACTGATACCTGAATATGCCCGAAATCGAGTGAAAGTATGTTAAATGCAGTAGAAATGCGATCTCTTAGAAAGATGTGCGGTGTCACCCTTGGGGACAGGATAAGTAATGAAGAGATACGCAGTATGACAGGGTTGCGCGACAGTATTATTGTCAAAATGAAGAAAGAAAGGAAGGAAACCTTAGAGGGTTCGGGCACATAGAAAGAATGAGTGATAAAAGACTGATGAAGAAAATATACAAGGCGAAAGTGAGTGGTAAAAGAAGTCAAGGAAGACCAAGGCTGACTTATGAAGATCAAATAGCCAGAGTGTTAGCCGACAGAAATGTCAAAAGCACTGTGTGAGGAGAATAATGAGATTTGAGTAAGCGAAAGAAGTATGTAAGGACCGCGACGATTGGCGCTCCGTACTACTTGACTACCTCGTTAAGGATACAGTGTAAAGATATGTATGTAAGTATGTTTATTATAAAACTAATAGTAAAGTTTTTAATTGATTGCAACGTTTTCTATAAAACTTTTCACCAGGCTTCGTTATGTATTTTTATTTTCATTTCATTACAAAAATACAAATTTCTCAGGCTAACAATGGCAGTTTTGCCGCCCCGAGTTCTCTCTTTGACCACGTCATGTGCTGGCATGGGCGTACCCAGGAGGGGTCAGGGGAGAGCGGCTGCCCTCCCCTGGACCTGCACTGCAACTCCTGACACACCTCTCCTTCCTTCCTTCATACATTTAGGCCAAAAGCTCAATACGCCCATGTGTGCTGCTATCGTCATCGTCCTCCCCCATGTACTCACACTCAGCAGTTAATTTTTTTTTTAATTAAGCCATTAGATTTGTATTAAAATATATATCACAATAAGTAAATTACGAGTGGCACAAGCGGAAACATCATAACATTAAATGCACAAACTGATAAGTTAATTGCTAGTTAATGAAGTTTCTCGTTTAAGGAACTTCCTTGCTTTTTTAACGCAGCAGTTAAAGTAAGTCTTAAAGTTAAAACAATTCTCGTAGCACTAAAGGTTGCTAATCAAAAAAGCCGCCTCAGTAACTTCACTACAGATAAGTTATGTCTTACTACTTATAAAATAAAACTGAAAATGGCTGCATTAGATGCAAGATAAGTTTGTTAGAATAAAACCTGCCTCTTCTATTAAGGTGCACTCGTAAAAATGGATAACTTTGACTGCAAAGCCAATGCTCTAGCAACACAAACACAGACAAGTAAAGGCTATACAAATATAGAGTCTGTTACTTTGAAATAATGCTTAGATTTGTATGGCGAATATGAGAATAGGATATTATATTCACATTTGGAGGAAGACAATAAAACTAGATATTTGTGAAAGTTGAATCAGAAATTTAATGTGTTTGGGTAAGGCGAGCCAGAATTTTTTACTACATACAGGAAATATTATTCCGATAATAGATGTTTTTGTGTTTTAACAAATTAGATAATTATGACTTTGTACGACGCTTGGCCCTCCGTCCTCTGTGACTACCCCGTTAGGGATATGGCGTGAAGATATGTACGTATATATGACTGTACGCGCAGTCACAGTAGGATTATGTAGCGATTCACGATGGCAAAAGCAGAACCCTAATTTTTTCGTAATGTATACACACATAGACGATTTCAAAAAGCTTATTCTTAAATCGTAAGGGATGGGAAGAAATATCCATTAACTTCCCTTGATTAACATCCAATCATAATCATATTTCTAGACCATTGGTATTAACAAAAAGAAGGATATGAGGTCCGGTGGCTATTTCGTACTCTACAGATGGGCCAGCATCCATACAAAGTTTTTTCAGGGTTCTGTAGAAAAATGGCATAACCAGTACCCTTATTGTTAAGTATGTGTACTATTTTTATATAATAGATTACTAGGGCGAAGCAGGGGTCAAAGTCAAATCAATTTATCCAAGTAAACCCAATTACAAGATATTTTGAATGTCAAATTTACTTTAGTTCGGTTCAAATAGAAAATCTGGACACTAAGAAGGACCGACAACAAGTCAGGTATCATTTTTTCAGCTTCATTTTACAAAATGTTTATTAAAATACAATATTTTCATTAAGCCAGTAAATGCATGCGCAGAGAAGATCATTTCCAGACAATTGGGTGGGTCATTAGTACAAATGTAAACTTGAATTTCTAAGTTTCTAAGTTTCTAAGCCAAATGTTTCATTTTTAGGTAACTGCATTCGTTTTTATAATAAAGTTCCTCAAGAAATTACTCAATTAACAGAGAATAAATTTAGATTGGTTATAAAACATTGACTAGACAATCATACTATAAAATAAACGATTTCATTGAAGATAAAACAATAGTCTGGAAATGATGTTCTCTGCACATGCGTTTACTGGCTTAATGAAAGTATTGTATTTTAATAAACCTTATGTAAAATGATGTTGAAAAAATGATACCTGACTGAGTTTCTTGTCGGTTCTTCTCAGTGTCCAGGTTTTCTATTTGAACCGAACTAAAGTAGATTTGACGCTCAAAAATACCTTGTAATTGGGTTTACTAGAATAAATTGATTTGACTTTGACTTTGAAGTTATTATAAATCAAACATATTGTCCCCATACCGCCCAGGCAGCTACACACTATGACAGGGTCTGGCAGAATACTATCATAGTACCAAAAAGTATCGTGACAAGTGCTCACCAGAACGCTATTACTTAACATACTATGCAGGTTTTTATATATATATTTTTTAATTGTTTTTCAATTGTAATTGTGCTTATGTGTGAGTCATCTACTAACGAATTGCATCACTGACTATATACCAACTACTACTAAATCGACTAACAAAACAAATTTTATCACTGACGCACCTACACAATATGACAGGGTCTGGCAAAATACTTATACCAAAGAGTACTGTGACAAGAAGCTCACTAGAACCTTATCACTTATGCAGGTTTGTAGAAATAATAAAGTATGCGTGGTTTCAAGTACAGTTTGTTTTTTTTGATAGAATAATACACATAAATACGATACGTTTTACAATATAAACAAAATGTCAGTTAAAACATAGACTAGTACATTATTATTTTTTAAATATTCTATGGGCTGGGGCTTGCGTTCTAAAACAATAATCCTTTATTCCTGTAATATGACAAGGTTGTTATATATATTTTTTATTTTTATGCTTTTCAATTGTTCTTATGTGTGAGTCATTAGATAATTATTTTTTTTATTATTTTTTTTATAAATTGTTTCGTATTCTAACGTGTATTCATTTAATTAAATATTTAAATTAATATGAAATAAATAATTTAATAATGAATTCACTAAAAAATATTCCAATAACTTGGAATACTTGGAATACTAAGTGAACAGGAACGCAATTAGCTTCGCACTAAATGAAATGTAACTGAATTTAAATGCAGAATATCTTCACGCATTCCCACACGCTGACTTGGCGGTTGAGTAAAAATCGAATAAAACAATTGAGTATCGAGACAATCGGAGTCGATTCATTGTAAAATATTCGCTGTCTTGGAACAGGAACAGGATGGCGACTTGACTTTTTGCTTTTACCATAAGAGATATGCAACGACGGCTTGGAAGTTGACATTTTACTTTAAATTAATGTAATACGCATCGAAGTACCTATAAGGATTTATATTTTTTAAATAACAATTTCTATTATCTTTTTCAAAACCATTACCTTCCTTGTCAGATAAAAATGATATATCCTATAAAGCGCTCACATAAATTAAAGTAATAAAACATCTATATAATATAAATAGATCAAAGTCAAAGTCAAGTCAAAGTAGACAGAGACAAACAGCTCAGTGTCTTTTTCTCCTCTGTTCGTCAACCGATTTTCTTTTTTTGTTTGGTAGCTTACATTAATACGTGAAGCGAAAACTTCGGATTAATTTTTAAGAACATCGCACGCACGGATGAGTGTGAGATTTGGCATAGTTTCACGTTCATACTGCCAATGTCAAAAAGACTGTCAATGTCAGACTCATAATAGTTTGTGATCATATATACATATGTACATACGTAATCTCTTTGGTTCAAACAGTCGCACAGAGTAGAGATTGTCACCAAAGAGTTCATATTGTAAGTGTTTATATTTATATTTCTGTTAGAAAATGTGCGGTGTCACCCTTGCGGACACAATAAGCAATGAAGAGATACGCAGTGTGACAGGGTTGCACGACAGTGTTATTGTAAAAATTACGAAAGGAACGCTAAGATGGTTCAGGCACATAGAAAGAATGACTGATGAAAGATTGACGAAAAAAATCTACCCAGAGAAAGTGAGTGGTAAAAGAAGCCAAGGAAGACCAAGGTTGACTTATGAAGATCAAATAGCCAGAGTGTTAGCCGACAGAAATGTCAGAATTTGAGGAAGGGAAAGAAGTATGTAAGGACCGCGACGCTTGGCGCTCCGCCCTCTCTGACTACCCCGTTAGGGATACAGCGTGAAGATATGTATGTATATATATTTCCGTTCGAATTTCGACCACCGGACTACCTCTATAATCTATAAGCTGTTTAATAGACTACAGGATGTGCCAAACATGACATGCATACAACTGAAATAATATTAATAAATAAGAATATTATTTCCTTCCGAACGTGTGTTAAAAACGTTTTACATAAATTGAGACTGCAAAATAAAATTTTCGAAACTTTCCTAAAATTATTTCTTAGTACAGTCAATATCAAAAATATTTTATCTAATTGTAAATTAGCAGTCATTAATAACAATAGTTATTTTTTTCTTTCTTTATGGCATGACGCACAGTTTAGCGCATTTGCCAATGTCACGTATTAATAAGTAGAATCACAGGTAAATTAGTTTTTTCTTATCATAAAACTCCTCCCGTAAAGTGATAGTAAGCTTTACTGAAGTTATAAAGGACTTCTTGAAAGAGCGCGAGAACTTCAACTACACATGTTTATTTAGACCTACTCCATTCTTTTCACTTATACGGAACTTTAAAACACAATATACTATCATTTTTGTACTTCAAAACTTCCAAAAATGTAAAAAATAGAAAATCTAAATAAAATGACAACCTCAATTCTCCCGTTCCCGCCAAAAAGTCAATAAAAATAGTTGATTAAGAAAACTTTTGTAATGGCACTGCCGCGCGTGAATTTTTATTGTAATCTATAGTCTATGGAATACAGAATCTATTTTTTTGCTTGCACGTGTGAAGTTTTATTTGTTATTTAATTTACATATACAATTTCCACAAGTTTGCCGTTTAATTAATATCACGTGAAACCCTCTGTGCATCAGTCAATATCGCGCTCGACCCATTCTTATAAATACGAATTAATTAATAAATTCGAAAACATTTTAATGTGTGCTAGATTAACTTCAAATGTTAAGTAATAGTGGACCTACCGTACACAAAAAAGATTAAATAGTACAAGAAATAACAAAACAGGACGTAATGCGTATCTCTATACGATCGGTAGAGCGCAGCGCGTCGGCGGCACCGACACACAGTTAAATTACATAAAACATGACACAACGATTTGTTATGGAGATCCTCGAGCACCGCGGATAAACTGAACGCAGACGTGATGATGGAAAAGACTCAGAGGGCAGACTAATATAATATATAAATTGCCCAAGTGTAATTTGTATTTACGCAACTAGTGTTGCGCGTTATCAATTGCTGCCACTTACTAAATTAAGTTAATCGCAAATTTCCTTTTACATAATATTATGCGTGTTGAAAAATTTTTCAATGTGAGCTCAACTTGTCCACTGATTCCAATACATTTATAAAATGGTAAATTTCTAAACCGAATCTGAGTATTTTTCAAACTTTAGATAAGGATCAAGATCTCCCACAGCACACACATAACAGTAGGAAGTCTTCATAGAAGATTAGCGTACGCGGTTTGTATGGACGCGCGCTAATACGCACGCGCCGTGGCACGCACACAACGGCAATATTTAGGTTAATTATGGGTGAATATTGTAGCGCCAGTCAGTCAAACGCGACGCAAATGTGTGACCGCTTCAACAATGTTTAAATCAAATCTCGACAAAAATGTTTAAATCGCACAAACGAAGATATTGTTCTGTCCTTGGATGTCTAAATAATTTTAGTTATTCACGTATCCGTGTGCATTGTTTTTATATTATTGTGTAACTAGTTTTTATATTATTATGTAACTACATCCATAACTAAATAAAATGTTCTCCTCATCTCACACCCAACGCAACAATCATACGTATACGGCCGAGAGCAGGCAATTTCGTTACATACGAGGCGGTAGTCGGGCTTCTTTTATACATATTCTCCGCTTATATGTTCTCTTATGTTGCAATTAAATAATAAAATGAAAAATAATAAACGAGGGAGTGGGAACGGATGATCAAATAGAATACTAATAATAATTAACTCAACTTGTGTCGATACACTTGCTGTTTCTCATGTACCGGCGACTTCCAAATCAGCAGGCTCCGGGCCAGCACTGCCGAGAACTTGAAACGGCGTAAGTATGCGACTCTCTGAGAGTTTCATATTTGCGCCCTTTGCAGTCGAAACTTTGGGTCCCTGAAACCCATCGACTGGTTTCTGACATTTGTAACAGACTGGTCGAGGCTTCGGGAGACCGCCGTGCTGGCAGCTTCTTCCGGCAACGAATCAGTTTGGCTATTCAAAGAGGCAATGCTGCCAGTCTGCTGGGTACCTTAAGCAATGACAGCTTTCTAAGCCACAACTTTGAGGAAGTCTATTATTTAAGATAAGGTGTAGTTTTGTTTATTAACTCAACTATACTTTTAAATGTCGTTTAGCGCAGCATATGTAGGTGAACGAAATGTATTCCATGAAAATGTAAAAACAAAGAAATTGTGTAATATAATGCTCGTTCCAGTGTCTATATGTCTGCGACGCTCACCTCAAGGGCCGGTTTCTAATTGCAGGGAGAGCCTTAATTGAATGTTATTGAATTAGGATCACGCCCTACTACCTATGTATGTATTTATACATGCTTGTGTAGATGACGGTACTTATTGGAAAGGGTTATGAAATTAGGGCGAGGAATCGAAGGCAATTAACAACGCATTTGTAAGTGTTTAGTTTGAAACTGTATGTAATCCTGTCACGCTTCGTACTGGCTATTATTATTTTTGATTGCAAATTATTCATACTAATTTCTACATCTTTCCATGAGTAATGTGATAAACACAAGATTATTTGTCAAAAGTGTATATGTCAAACACATAAAGTTAGTATATGGTTAGTATAAACTGGCGTATAGTCGAACATAGAGCTCGTTGACGTGTGATTATTTTTAAATCGTCAACGTCATCTATCAAATGAAAGATTCCCTTGATTATTGCGATATGTAATATCACAATCACATATAGTACACGTAATTATTATTAAAAAATACACTACCTACTTCTTTAAAATAAAACAAGAATAACACAAAATAATAAAACAAGTCAACAGAATTCTCCACAGTGTGATGACTTGTGACGACCTGTCATTCAAAAATGGTGTCCCTTTCCTACTCGTGTCACTATCATAAAAGATTACATTCTCACTCGCACTCTTTGTACGTCTATACGCCAGTATATACTAAGTTTATGGTCAAACACAACTCTTACGTCTGAACTTAATCAATTAAGTCGTATTCGAATCTGTTAGACGCAAATTACCATCGATTTTTCTATAAGACTAGCTGTACCCGCGACGTCGTCCGAATGGAATTTTTTTCCGTGGCTTTCGCGTAGTCTCTGAGCACATACAATCTCTGTACCCAACTTCATCATAGTCAATGTTCATCAGTTCAATGGTTTAACATTTCCCATACATAGTTTCATCCCCCTTTCACCCCCTTAGGTAGATGTTTTATAAGAGATTACTTTGTCTTTTCCATAAAAAAACTATATCTGCACCGAATTTATCATAATCGGTTCAGCGATTTAACATTTTCCACTAAAAGTTCCACAAAAAAAAAAGTAGCCTGCATCCGTCCCCTGGTGTCAAATTATCTCCGTGCCAAATATTAAAATCGGCCTGATGATTTAGCCGTGAGAACGTAATAGACAGACTGAGTTTCGCATTTTTATATTGGTATGGATAACATGAATTTATATTAATTACTGGTAGGCGGCAGGTAGTTACGATTGACGAAGAAAATCTACAAAGCGAAAGTGAATGATAGCAGAAGCCAAGGAGGACCAAGGTTGACTTATGAAGATCAAATAGCCAGAGTGTTAAAAAGTAATAATAATAATAACATTATAATATTATATACTTAATATAATAATACATAGTCAGACATTTCACACAGCGCAATTTAGTCCCAAAGTAAACAGCACAGCACTTGTGTTATCGGTACTAGACAACTTATATAGTATTATTTTGTAAATAAATACATATTATACATAAACACCCGGACTCGGGGCGGGAATCGAACCCGCAACGCCCGTTTACTTTCCGACGCGCTTAGCCGTTGCGCCACGGAGGTCGTCAATGAAATGTGTGTGAAGAATGAAAGAAGAATCTCATCGAGATTTGAGGAGGCAAGAGAAGAATGCAAGGGCCGCAACATTCGACACTCTTTCCTCTTTGACTGCTCCTGCAGAGATATAGCGTGAAAGTATGTATGTACTTACTTTTAAGTTACTGGCAAATTGACGAAGGAAATCTACAGAGCGAAAGTAAGTGGTGATAAAAGCCAACTAAGATGAAATCTCATTTATCAAGATTAAATAGCCATAGCAGTCGCATACCTAGGCGAAAATGTGTGAAGAGAATGATGAGATTTGAGGAAGCGAAAGTATGTAAGGACCACGACGCTTGGCGCTCCGTCCTCACTGACTACCCCGTTAGAGATATAGCGTGAAGATATGTATATACTATTTCCTTTAGTGCCAAAATCTCAGAATATCGTACTCTTGGGCATCTCCCAGTACACAGACCAGAGATAATCTAGAAAAATTAGTTTCCTTAATTGACCCGACCGGGTCCCCGTTGGGGATACAGCGTGAAGATATGTATGTATGCAAATAACCAAATCGTAAGCTATTGGAAATGTAAAAATCTGCATTAGTACGTCTCGGCGATTTTTGAGGCAGCAAAATAATGTTAAGGCCCATGATACTTAGCGCTCCATCCTCTCTGCCTACCCTGTTAAGGATACGGCGTAGACAACGTATTACAATATGACCGATATATGTCAATGATATAATATGCTTTAATGTACATCACTGACAAAATGAATTCCATTTCATCTAGCTTTCCAGCAAAAAAGTTAGTTATTAGCAGAATAGTAGTTAGTAGAAAAAGTTCAAGTTAGATAATATTAGACTAGAATCGCTACGGTCCCAAATAATTCATAGCTCCGCAGCCAAAACGGCAAAAACAGAACTCTGTATAGTTCGATGCCTGTCATGTCTGTCTATCCGTCATCTTTACACTTACTGAGATAAAATTTGGCATATTCATTATTTGTTTTTCATTTCAGATTTCGATTACTTCACGTCTTCGAATTTCACTCTGCAGGAGGTATAATAAATCGGCCGTGACATACAGACAGACCTAGAAATCTATCGCAATCATTTATTCACAAAAATATGCTATTTTATTATAATAATGCTGGTTGTGGCCCGCGACTTCGTATGCGTAATTTTTTCATAATTTAAGTCCTTTCCCAGCTTTCAAGCTTTCTTCGTACCAAATTTCATTAAAATTTATTCAGCATTCTAGCTGCGAATGCGTAACAAACAGACTTGTAATATTAGTTTTATATTGTAGTTTTCTGAAGTTTATATAAGCGGAGACACAGGATTGAGCTAGTATATAGAAAATATTAGACAAGTGCTTCTGATCGCTCAGCGGCAACTGGCAAGTCTGCTCGTCTATTCTTAGCCATGAATAAACAAAACTTACCGATCTATATTTCTGTAATTACATAGCTCAATAAATTAGAGGTGTCGTCAAGTGGACATTCAAGCTGTCATTATATCATTACGACTACACTGCAAGAAGGAACCAGTTGGCGTGTGGTGCAAATAAAGAGTGTGAGTGAGCGTATAGATTTCAATAATATATAGTTATATTGTAGAATAAAGTGAACTGAACTCATGTTTCAATGACCAACGTTCAAAGTGAAATCCTTTTTATCTAATAAAACCAATTTACGCTATATTTTTAAAGATAAAATCTGTCATCAGTTTCGAAATAATCTGTTCTGAGAAGAATCGCTAAGAAACTCAGTTAGGTGTCATATTTTTCAACATTATATCATTTCACAATAAAATAACATGTAAAACTATCATTCACTAAAGGCTAGTAAACGTTGTGCAGAGAAGATCTCCTACGAAACTCATTAGAGTACTCCTAGCTTTGCGCCAAAGCACGGTTAGGGGAAGCAAAGCCGCTTCTCAGGATTCTCACAATGCTACAGCAAGCGTGGGGCACAACGCATTCACCGTTTCTTATATATCTCGAAGAAAACAAAGAAACATGCAATCCACTTGACATCTAATTGACATTATTTTAAAATATGAAAGCCAAGTCAGCACTTCGGTTTGAAAATACGTTTGCAAACCAGAGGACTACGACATCGTGCTTCTTGTGCTAAAAATTTCACTGGACCCTCCACATCAGAACACAACAGTGATAAGTCTGTTGTTTGGCGGTAGGTTCAGGTAGCGATCCAGATGAATCCTACATATGATCCTATCCCCGTTCTTCCCGGGATAACCTGAAGTGGTCAATTGGAGCTCTCGTTCCGATCGAACGCGTCCCCAAAAACCCGTCTTAAGTCGCATTTTGAGTAATCCCATACACCTAATCTTCTACTCCCAGACCACATGGATGCGTGTACGATCCGTCTACTCTGTCGTAATCTCTATGCTCTTGTAACTTACACCATAAGCTGTCACAGCGATGACGGGATGACAAATTAATACAGGTGACATGCGCGTGCTCCACATTAGGCGGATTAAACAAGAACACGGTCGTAATGGACATACCATGCGGCATTCTCATTACTGTGACACAGCAAATTATTTCAATGGACAGTAATTAACTGACAGGATAATGAATTATGAACATCATTAGCGTTTTTTATAGTTTAATATGTTTAGGATGTCATGATTTAACCATACTTTAAAAGCAGGTATCTTATGTGATTCGTCTATCTGCTCGTCTGTTCTTTGATTTTCTCAGAAACTGCAACGTAAAAAAGCCAAGCCTACTACACTTTCTGTTGACAAAGACTTTCTGTTGTTGCACATTGATTTGGCACTGACTTCAATAATTAACAAATTTAATCATATAGGTATTTGTATGGTATTTATAAAGTTATTTTCGTACTTGGGTTTTGATTAGTAAAGGATAGTTATTTCGTACTTTTCAGTGATTTTTTTTTTGAAGTCGGTTTAATTTTTTTATTGATTTTTTTTATTTCTCCCTTTTGAGTGACCTTGGCCTAAATAAATATCTAGGGCAGGTCTACACTTGTTTTTAATTCTGGAGCGCAATGATATTTAAAAGAATCATCAATAAAAATAAATAAAAGTTATAAGTAGATCGTGTTATTAGGTGAATCTTCGAAATCCAAGCTCCGATACCAGTGAAATTTAAATGGGAATAATCTGGAAGTATATATCCTTTCAAACAAAAAAAAAAATCCAAATCGGTTCATAAATTACGGTTCTGAAGTACCAAACTAAAAAAAAAACAAAAAAAAAAAACAATTTAAGAAATTGAGAACCTCCTTTTTTTGAAGTCGGTTGAAAACTTTAAATCAGACAATAATACATTATGTTGACCTACATATTTTCCAGTTATTTAATATTTTAGAATATGTACAGAGAAAGTAAATTGTGTACTCGAAATCTGCTTGGGTATCCACATGCCAAAAGAAAACATAGACTAAACCAGCACTGAACGCGACAACCAGCGCCATCTCCCGGTATCGTGAGACAAGAACAATAGTATGTAATGATACGTTTTATTCCTAGCAAGGCGTTTTTGTATTTATAACATTACAGCTGTTACTTGCAAATTAACCGGAGGTCCAATGATGCTGGAAATTACTCGACATAATTATGATTCTATTTTTTTAAAACTTTCTTATATATACTACTTCTTTTGCGAGTAGAATTTTACACAATTGCGAAACACGTATCTCGTTCTTTTTAATAAACTATATTAGTAGTTAATTTCACTTCCGTTTCATCACAGTATAAACATAACAGTAGGATATCTTCATAGAAAGCTAGCGTACGTGGTTTATATGTGTGCGCGCTAATACGCACGCGGCGTGGCACGCATATAACGGCACTATTTTGGGTGAATATGGGCAGTTATTGTAGCAAACATGCGACCGCTTCCGTTTGTCTTTAATTCGTTCTTCTCTTCGTCGCAAATACGAAAATGGCTAAAACGCATAAACGAACGAATATGTCCTCAGATGATTAAATAATTTTTGTCATTCGAATGCAGTGTTATCATTCTTCACCATATTAAATTAAATTAAATTTAACAAGAATTTAAATTTAACAAATAACAAAAACTTATCCGGGTGCATTGTTTTTATTATTATGTACTAAATCAGCCATTCCCAAAGTGGGCGATAACGCCCCCTTGTGCCCACAAGGCGCTGCAGGCCTAAAGGGGGGCGGTAAGAGACCCAGAAAAAAAATGGGGGCGTTGTGTAGAGGCCTGGGGGGTGATTTGTAATTTCATTTAGCTAGGAGGCATCTTAGACAACGACTGCATGAGCTCTCGACTCAGTAGACAAAATAAGTTTGGGAACCAGTGTACTAAATGTATAACTAAACGAGATGCTCTCCGCAACACACTCCCAACACAACAACCCCACGTATCCGGCCGAGGGTAGCCAATTCCGTTACGCATGCTGAGGCGTGAGTTCTTTTCTACATATTTTTTAATTCCCGTTTCATACAAAAGTTTTACACAAAACTCAAACTTCCCCCCTTCTTTTTTTGTCCTTTCCAAAATCCTTTCACAGCAGGGCCCTACATTATACAAATTATCGTCTGCAGTGCGATCCTCTAACGCAAATTAGACGTATTCACTTCTGAACCCGCGGTGAGTTTGCCAACTGGAAACTGGGTGTATTCTCTAAAGTAGAGTTGGGCAGCACGTACTATAAAAATGAGTATCGTGCGAGGGCCTCTTTTTGCAAACGTGCACAGTGTGTTGGCACGTTTGTGCGAGGCTGGAGTAACTGTGTTAGAGAAGTGGGGAGGTGTCCGTTGAGTGTTGAATGCACGGTGCACGTCGCACGCACTGTGCGAGTGTGCCTGAGGCGACGACTCGTGAGTAGCGAGCACAATCAAAAGAAGAAAATAAATTGTATACGTCCCCTCGCTCACACGCAACAAGTACAAAAGAAACGTATATATTATCTAAGTATACCTACATTTACCAGCTTAAATCACCTATTCGTACGAAATTAATCATTATGTCGTTAGCCATAGATAATAAAAGTTCCAATAATCATTCAACTCACGCCTCACAGCATCGCGGTTCGCGGCCGGTTCGATTGTGTAACTGTGCTAGTGTGCTACCACAGCTTTATTCTACGAGGCCCTCCCTTTTTTCCAAAACTGTGCTGGCACAATTGTGCTTACTCGCGTGCTGCTTACCCAACACTACTCTAAAGTCGACCGAGATACTAGCGCCGCCTCGATGAGTGCGGCGACGAGCCGTACTATCGTAAATGAATTTTTTGACGTTTTGCTAAATATACCAATCTAATCTAAATAAATCTAAATAAAACAAGTTTTATTGAACGTAATTATTTCAGAAAAAGTTAAAATACATTTATTATAAGACGAAATATTGACTCAGTTACGTACATACATATCTTCACGCTGAATCCCTAATGGGGTAGTCAGAGAGAACGGGGCGCCAACATTCGTGGTCCTTACATACCTACTTCTTTCACTTCCTCAAATCTCATCATTCTTCTCACACATTTTCGCCTAGGTATGCGAGTGCTATTCACATTTGCGTCGGCTAACACTCTGGCTATTTGATCTTCATAAGTCAGCCTTGGTCTTCCTTGGCTTTATTTACTACTTGCTTTTGCTCTGTAGATATTGAGCAATCTTTAACGAACTCGCATCCTACGTCACTTCACTTCGCTTCCAGTATCTTTGGTTTAGACTTTAGAGTTAGAGAATTCCATTCGAAAGACAAGTGAGTTAGAATGCGAAGTGAGGTGAATTGTCGAGGAATCACATAGGCGATTCCAGTTTTTACAGAATTGAATGGCAGATCTAGTTTCGTCATCTTAGCTTTAGTACCTACCTAATTTTTGAGATATCGAGATTATAATCAATCAGTGAGTGGTATTTCACTTTTATACATATAGATTTACAAGTTCACATAGATAGAAGACAGACTATATACTCTATTATATATAAATTAGTAATACTTCAGAATCTTCTGCTGTAATAACAAGTTAGCGACATAAACACAGATAATAATGTCGACAGCAATTACCCGTGGCCATTCTGTTAAATTGTACGGAAATGACAAACGAGATTGTAATTGTGGGTTTTCGATACTCCTTATTTTTTTTTCCTTATTTATATCCTTATTTATTATTGTGGACATATTTCGTTAGTTTTCAAGAAGATTGTAATTCAAAAAACCCAACTGCAAAATAATTTTTTTTTAGAGTCTGATATTAGTGATTTGACACTAATATTATTCTTATTCATATTTATTCGTAGCTCAAGTCTATCAAATATGTTCAATTTATCAAAATTAGTTCAGCAGCCGCGAAAACTTAAAAGACAGACAGACAAAAACACCTTCGCACTTACGATATTTTCCTCCCCCATTAGGTTCCATGCAATTACATCTCTATTTATCTATATAGTGTATACATTCTATGATGATTGATTCTATGACTTCAAGACGGAATACAAGCTACCTCCATACCAAATTTCATCGCAATCCGATGAACGGTATACAAACATTGATCTTTGTATATCAGAATTATTGGCTTTAAAACTAAACACTTTCATAATTGCATGATGGAAACGATCTTTCTAATGCAATAATGCTGAGGGACTTCCTTCGTTTGACTTCTCAAACATAAACATCTCTCAGGCATAAATTGTCTTCTTTACAAACATGACTGAAGTTCAGCCAGGATTCGCGGCTTTGCGAACTTTATCAGATGTTTAATCAAATAATTCCTCGTGTGCGCTGGCTTTATATTGAACTGTCCGTCGACATATAGGATGTAAACGGAATTAAACGCATTGATTCCGTGAAAAAACTTGAATATTTCATTATGTATTCCGCACCTCATAATATATTATGGAATCATTATTCTGTAAACAATACGTTCTGATAAATGTGAAAATATGGTTTGGCTGAAATGGCTTTTTACGGAATGCATACAAATGAATGATATTAGTCAAAAACTTATGGACAAGAAACCTGAATAATAAGGAAAGAGGATTCCATCTATAGTCCAATTTTTAACTTGGTAGAATGATTTGACGTTTTCATGGTAACCAGGTATTGCAATTTTTTAAATAGTGATGTCCCACTATCGATTCATTACTAGTTTGTAGCGGTCCCGTGGCATTATCCGCATGGAATCTCCTTTTTAGATCATTCCTTTTATGAGATAGCGGTAGCGTCGAAGATATATGAATATTTGTAGCAATAAGGAAATGGGTAACATAGTAAAAAAAAAATAGTGTATATAAATACATTATATATTATTCGAAGTATTTATGATAATACATTATAAAATGGCGATGTTACAGGGTCGTCTCAGCACCAAATTAATTAATTAAATATTAGATTAGTGGATCGATTTAGTTTGAATCGGCATAGACTCAGTTATAGACATAGACACCACTATTTTATTTATTATTTAAAACGTTGACACGGGGTATGCCATGAAGAAAGAAAGAAAAAATAAAATAACTTTGACACGGGACTTATTGGCGGGAACGGGAGAGATGAGGTGGTCATTCTATTTAGATTTTCTATTTTTTACATTTTGGGAGTTTTAAAGTACTATAAAAGTGAAAGTATATCGTGTTTTAAAGTTTCGTTTTAAAGTAAGTGAAAAGAATGGAGTAGGTCTAAATAAACATGTGTAGCTTAAGTTCTCGCGCTCTTCCAAGAAGTCCTTTAAAACTTCAGTAAAGTCTACTATCACTTTACCGGAGGAGTTTAACAATAATGATTGTACTTATGAATACAATACGTGACATTGGCAAATTGCGCTAAACTGTGTGCCATGCCACGAAGAAAGAATGAGAACTTTGATACGTTGAAACGTCTTATCACTCTACCGAATTAAAAGTTACACCTCGGACCAAATATCGCAATGGACGGAGCATTTGCTCTAAGTGCGTGTCCTTACGGTGTCCTTTTTTTGTTGACCGAGTTTCTAGATTTTTACTAATGCGCGTGACTAGGGAAGGTCACAGTTTGTACTGTGACCTTCCCTAGTCACGCGCACGCGCGATACACAGGCGAACATGACAAATTTTTATTTTTGTGATTACTAGTAGCCAAAACGAGTAGATTACGAGTATTTTGCAAATAATTATTTCATGACCGACTTATGTGCTGACGCGAATTACACTGACAGTGCGACGTTGCCATACTTACAATAGCTAACTGTTTTACTCGTGGTTACGCTCAATGAGATAGAAAGAGACACGAAAATTCGTTTGACACACAGTGGTATAAGCGGCAATTTATTATGGACTCCGTCCGTTATATTTCTTGATTCGAGACTTAAGACATTATGTTGTTACACATATAACATTTTTTTTTTTTTAATAATTAAGATAGACTTTTCAGTTTTGTCAAAGTCTACAATGAACATTTTTTATTGTTAGTTTCTCCCTTTCTTAGGCGTCATGTAACTAAATACCAATAATATATATATACTGATATATTTGTTTAAAAGAATAAAGTCCAATTTAACACATAATTATGTCTGTGGTTAATTGGCCAAGCACGTAGTGATTTGTTATATAATTACTTTATTATTATAAAAAGTGGTGTGTTTTCATAAGAGGAACTTCAAAATTTGAGTACTTATATATAATGACCGCCTTCTGGTATAAGTTAATATCACATCGCATTAGTGTTAGCACTAAAATATTAACTTGTTCTTTACCATTGGGGTTGTTGCCTGATTTCCTACATTCCCCACCACCCCTTCAACTCCTAATTAATAAATATAGATTCTAACTTAACAAAAATCTAATTAGTATAGTCAGTTTTTCATATTAAGCAATCTAACTTTAACGTTTAAAGCAAACTTTGCAGAAAACATGTTCATGGAAGCGGGTAACGGGAAGCAGATAACGGGAAGCTGGTAACGTATTCTGGTGGTTGATTTACAAAAAGTTAAGCAATGTTGAATACGGTCACGCATTGGACGGTTATCCAGTGTCAATCTCGAAATTCTCCGTTTTTTTGTCGCGTCCCTAACAATTTGTAAGTAACGATTTTTATCTAAATTAATTTATCTAAAGACAACACTAATGAATTATAGATAGTACATGTTTGTAATGTCAAATAAAAATGCTACAACATCATGATATCAAAATAAAATATTTTTTATTCCAGGAAATGTTATGCGTTAAAATAATCAACATAGTTGACATGCGAATGTGTTCGTATACATTTTTAATGTCTGGACACTTGTTGACACTGGTCGTAGTATTAATTCAGCTGTCGTTCCCTCGAAAAGATAGAATTATGTCGTGTTTAAAATATTTGCTACAAACGTTACGAATTATTTAGTTAAAGAAAATGCCACTTCTAAAAATGCATTCAGTTTATAAAGTGCCTGATTTATTTCTGATTAGTTTTATTTTTATTTTTACGCGAACAACACGAAATTTGAAAAAAGAACACATTCTTTTATTTAAACCTTATATTTATTGGATTCTCAAACATTAGTTACTCCGGAAATGAAAATTGTATACAATTTTGAAATATGTAGGTATACGATTTAAAAAACCATAAATTGTAAACCATAAATTCATAAAACCATAAATGAGTATATAACGCCAGTATAAACAACTAAGTTTTGAAAAAAACAGTGCGTGATGTCTCTTGTTTTTCTACATGTTATTTTTCTCGCTTCGTGTGGCAGTTTTAAAACAAATTTTATGCTAGCCTGTATGCTATGACATACTGTAACAAATATCAACATAACTGTGACCTTAGCATGTATAGTAAAAAATATTAGATACAAAACAGCCTTTTTCAATAAAAATCACCTTAGGAATGGTGTTTCAACATCTAAATAATAATAATAATAATACTCCAGACAATTACACAGATTGTGTGACCCTAAACTAAGCAGTAAGCTTGTACTATGGGTACCACACAACGAACTCTGGGGGAGTTCCCAGTAACACCCAGACTCCAAGCCAATTTAGAAAAGTTCGTTTCCTAAATTGACCTGACCGGGGATCGAACCCGGGACCCTAGCTTGGAAAGCGGATGCATATGTCACTGCGCCAACGGGCCAGTCCAAATAGGTTAAATAAACCTAAAATTAGACTAAGGACTTGCAATATAAACTTTTAAAATTTCGCGTTGTATTATAAAATATCTAAAAACACCGGAAATTAATGCGATTACCTTTTATTTTCGCTTAGCATTTCGGCCGAGTTGCATCGGCCGTGGTTTCATGTAAACTGTCACAGCAAGCTTCACTCCATGTCCGAGGCAGATTTTATGTCATCAATTCCCGATATTTGTAAATAATTTTTAGGGTTCCTACACACAACACTTAAGGTGTCCACACACTTAACTGGATGTGAAAAAGGAGGTTTTGTCATTTGAATCATAGGATTCCACGTTGTTGATAAATTGTTTCCGATTTCCCGATTGAAATCCCAGTGGAACGCCTTTAAATTATATTGATCCGCAAAAAAACCGTTTAGATGTCAATGACTTCCTCTTTCAGGATCAATATTACCTCCAGATTGAAGGTATCGCAATGGGTAGTCCTGTAGCCATGTACTAGCCAATATCTGGATGGAACATTTCTATCAGAAGGTCGTAGCTTAGGACCGAAGACAGTCAAACTTTGGAAGAAGTGCGTGGATGACATCTTCTGCATTATTAAGGCAAGCGCGCAGGAAGTAGACCAGTATATGAAACACCTATACTTCATTCACTCAAGTATGAAGTTTACGTATGAAATGGAGAATGGTAGATCACTGTCATTCTTAGACGTAAAAATAACCGCGAGGCAAGATGGGACTTTATCACACAGTGTTTATAGGAAACCTACACACACAGACAGATACCTGCAAGCTACGTCGCACCACCATCCGAGTCATCTGCAATCTGTTATAACTTCACTGAAGAAAAGAGCGTTGACCTGTGTGACCCTGAACATTTGGAGCAGGAGCTCGATTATGTTCAAGAGGTGAGTGAGGCGGTCTAAAAAGAGGTACAGATATCAGGAGGTGAGCAGACAGTGCAGTAGCTCGTACATTAGCAAAACGAAACGGACTATTACTGAAAAGATTAAGGAACACATTACAGCTGTAAAAAACCAGCAAACAGCCAAATCAGCGATAGCAGAACATCTTCTCCAACCGGATACTAATCATTGGATAGAATTTCATCGCCTACAAATCCTTTCCACCGATCGCCACTTTATTCAGTTGTCGTGCGTTAAGCGATTGAAATCAAGAGACACAAAAATTTCATTCGGAAAAACAGATAGAATTTATCAACAGTGTGGAACCCTGGCATTGAAATCACAAAACCTCGTTTTTCACATCCGGTTAAGTGTGTGGACACCGTAAGTGTTGTGTGTAAGAACTCTAATGATTATTTACAAATATCGGAGGTAGATGATCTAAAATCTGCCTCGGACATGGAGTGAAGCTTGCTGCGACAGTTTACATGAGACCACGGGCGATGCAACTCGGCCGAAACGTCAAGCGAAATTATAAGGTAATCGCGTTAATTTCTCGTATTTTTAGATATTTTAGACTAAGAAAATTTGTATGTAATCTCTAAATAGTATAAAACAAAGTCGCTGTCAGCGTCTGACTGTTTCTCCGCTTACATCTAAACCACGCAACGGATTTTGATACGGTTTTAAATATTATTTAGAGAATTTCTTTTGAAAGGTTTATATTATGTGTATAATACATGCATATTTTATTTTTAAAAAGTAAAAAAAGTCGACGTTTTGTTATTGAGCGTAGCGATAGTTTATGGAGTTTCGAGTGTATTTAAATTTTTTAATTTCATTATTTTTCTCTGGCGCAGCTGCAACCGCGCATTTTATGACAAACTGTCAATGTCAAAACGCCCCATAAAACATGGACGTAATAAAATACATGTGCCTAAATCATAGGAACACTTATGACGTCACATTAGTACATTGCACACGTGCGAAGCAGGGCGACTCGGTGTAGCGTATGTGTAGATGTAGGTAGCGTTTTAAAACAAAAAGTAAATACAAAATAATAGTTTTCTTTCCTTCATAATTTGTTAATAAAAATAAAATTTGTAAATTTTAAAAGTATGTATTTTTCTATCATATAAAGGGAAACCATTAAATTAATCAAAGAAAATATTTATAATCTATTGTCACAATCTGTCCATTATTTACACGACAAGTGACATCCGAATCAACAAAATGAAATCATAAAACTTATGTCGTTTGGCGGCTCCATAAACAGATTGTTCGTGCGATAGCGCGAGTTCACACAACCGATAAATTGTGCCGATAAACCCACCCGTGTAGACTGCCCTTTACATTTTTGAGAACCTTTTTTTATTTATGTCAGTTTGGTAGTTTGTCACGGTATGTTTATTGCTGTGATTTGGTTTAACAAAATTAGTTTTATCGCTCCATTATGAGTGTCGAGCTGAAACTATTTGGTTCGAATTGGTAAAAAAAGTGTTTTGTGAGGATAAATATCAGCTGTGTATTATATGGGTGCTTACGTTAAAAGAAAAAACAACACGATTAAATTTCGAAAAATATTTTAATTTGTATTGCTTAATAATAATTTCTTTCGTATGAATAAAAGGAGAAATTTATTGACTGACTTATTAAATGACCAAGGTCTCAGTGTCTAGGAATTTCAAGTTTTGCAAAGAGGTTTTTTATATTATAATGTAGGTGTACTGTGTAGGCAAGCACTAGATGAGAATTTTGTAAATCAACACCTAAAGCAGCCATTCCCAAAGTGGGCGATAACGCCCCCTTGTGGGCGCTGCAGGCCTAAAGGGGGGCGGTAAGAGACCCAGAAAAAAAATGGGGGCGTTGTGTAGAGGCCTGGGGGGTGATTTGTAATTTCATTTAGCTAGGAGGCATCTTAGACAACGACTGCATGAGCTCTCGACTCAGTAGACAAAATAAGTTTGGGAACCAGTGACCTAAAGGGTTGAAAAGGAGTGTCAAAATTAGCGTGGGAAAATGTGTCTGATAACCAAAACTTTGCATTAAGAATCCATTAAATAAATAATGATGTCTTTGTTTATTGTTGTTGTTTGTATAAATGACGTTTGTTGAAATTCCAGGCAAGTACATAAGAATTCGAAAATGTAAATTGCGTATGCAATGGAAGTTTACAGATTCTTCCAAAAAATTCTTTACAACATCAATAACCAACCAGACAACAGATAATAAAAGAAGAATCTTTAAATAAATATTGTTGTGGAACACATCTTACGTCTGAGAATAAGTGTCATAATATAATCATAACATTAGTCTGTGAATTAATGTTAATAACTTTATTTTTTAAGTTCTCTATCTTCACACTAAACAAAATACAAATATACAAAATATCGAGGCATAGTATTTTTCAGAATAAGCTATAAAAAAATATAATACACCTCGAATAAATATAGTACAATTCAAAAGAATATAATATTTTATGGAATAAGTAAAAAATAGAAAATATATCTTTTGTTACTATTTATTTTCATGAAAACCATATTTTATTGCACTTCTTGCATTTTTTAACTATTTTTGTGTACAATAAAAGTGTCATAATATGCTTTATTGTATTCAATTTTTAAATTAATGTGGATTGTGCTTGTTTCAAAACAGAGGCGCGTTCGGTTATACTATAACCAACCAATGCAAGAAGTGCAATAAAATATGGTTTTCATGAAAATAAATAGTAACAAAAGATATATTTTCTATTTTTTACTCATTCTATAAAATATTATATTCTTTTGAATTGTACTATATTTTTTCGAGGTGTACTATATTTTTTTATAGCTTATTCTGAAAAATACCATGCCTCGATATTTTGTATATTTGTATTTTGTTTAGTGTGAAGATAGAGAACTTAAAAAATAAAGTTATTAACATTAATTCGATGTGCGTATAACCGTTATACGCACATCGCATCACTCGAAACTCGAAAGGTACTTACCTAATCTTGAAGCGCGTTCATAAATCTTTAAAACGTGAGGAATTTGTTTATTAGTTTCGATGTTGCAAAGTAAAGAACGATCCATCCAACTGAAAAATAGTATTTTTGCGTACTATATATTTCTTCAACAGTATATACTTAGTACCCAAACCCGAAATATAGTACAATACTATATATTATAGTACCCTAGCTGTAGGAGTACAGTTTCGTTAGCCTTCAAATAATTAAGGAATTATAAGAAAACTACCTTCGGAACTTTACGCGAAGGCAATCAATTACTTCAAACAACAAAATTCATTTTTAAATCCGAGTACATATCAAAATTAAAATAAGAAACTAATAGAACTATGAACACCTTCAATATAAAACAGAATAATACAAAAAGATATTAGTTTTTTATACGAAAATCAAATGCGTTCATTATATAGTATTGATTATTTTAAAAACTGCGTCTATAATTACCAACATGTTTATTTAAATAGTATCTGAAATTAATTCAAATACATCTATATTTTATAATATCGTAATAAATTGAAGTGAAAGTTGACAAGACATTTCTGGATTCAGTTCAAGTAACAGATGGACAAACAGTTAATCCTTTGATCAGTGCCGCTGACACATCAAACGATTCTATTTCTAAACTTATCGATAAATCGATTATGCGATGCAATATATATAACAGAAGTTATGTTTAAAAATATCGATTCGAAGGAAACTTCACTAATACTAAGTTAACCTCATTGTTTTTTCGATAATATATCATGTACTGACCGCGTAAAAAGAAAAAAATATGTAATTACGAACATCGACTTATAAAATAATGTTACTTCGAATAATACTTCTTTCGCACGATTCACGATAGTTCCTAATAATAAAAATAATAGCGTTGCTATGTTAAAAAAAAACTTAATTCACATACAAAGGTGCAATTAGTTATTCTACATATATTTTACCTATGAATAAGTGATCCATAATTTATATGTTACTGTGTAGAAACCAAACATTATTCAATAAATAGTCAATTAAGAAGAGTTAAGGTTATAGCTGCAAGAAAAATTAAACCTTCATTTCATGTCGATTTAACATAATCAAAAAAAAATCGCTGGCTGCATCAACATTAGTCGGTACGAGTAAAAATAAAAAAATAAAATTCAATTTATAAGCACTAAGCTCTTACAAACTAACTGGAAATACACAAGAAGTGCTACTAACAACTAGCAGGATACAAATTTATCAAAATGAAAAATTGTTATTTAATGCACCAACGTTTTTTATGTGCACTCCTTTCCGCACAGGCTGCACGTCATCAATCACAGCTTAAAAAGAAGCTTTTAAAAATAAAACATAAAGCGCGCGAAATTCGAGCGCATGATTTTTTTTCGTTTTGACGATCGAGTCACGAGCAATCAGCCGTTATGCTTGTAAATTAATTTCTTTGAAGTCTTGATATATGATACTTAGAAAATTGCTTAATTAGTTATGAATATGATAGATTAACTTTCGTTCTTTTTATTAATCACTCAGAAGGGAAGGGGGACATTTCAATTTTTGTTCGGTTTCATAAAATTAATTAGAAATTCCAGAAAATTATATTAAATTATGGTTTGGAAAAAGCAAATTAAAATATTTATAAAAATAATTACCTCAATTATTTTGCTAATTTTACAAAATTTATTTGCACCTACACAGTGTCTACAGCGTGCTAGAATCGAAGTAACCTTTTTTTATCATAAATATTATTTTTCAAATTCTTTATTTCGATTTACTCTAGATCTAATTTTAACTAATAATGAAAAATATTTAAAAACTGGATTGATTGGCCGGTGTTATAAAAAAAACTTACAGGTTATAATAATTTATAATATCAATTCTTACTTCCCGACTTAAAATGTTACCAACACAGTACTATCCGGGAACCGTACTCGGCACCTATCAGTGTCCAAAGAACAATTTATGGTCCCCTATCGCTTCCCCGAGTCAAGATAACACAGGCCCGTAAAGCGGACATGACATTTTTTCACAGATTCTTGTGATTCCAAACCCTTAATATTTTAGCTTTTTATGACGGCTGCTACCTTAAAAAATTGAGGAACATATATTATATATTTCAATATTAAGTACTCTAAACGTAATCTAGTACATTATAAATATGTATAAAAAGATATTTAACTTACTGTAACAAAAAAATATTTAAGTTATTGTTATGAGGAGATATTTAAACAAATGAGAAATAGTTCACTACTACTATTTAAATACTTACAACTTTACAATTTAGCGACTTAACTCTCTGACAAAACTTAACTGCAAATACCTGTAACAAAGAAATACTTCATTAGAAATACATACAAAGTTAGATAAACAAAACGCTAACGCCCTTGCACGTGTTAAAACAAAAAGGTACAATTCTACATAATTGTGGATGAAATGACAGCTGTCAAAATACAAAGCCAGGTCTAATCGTGGCGTGTGTCACAAGTCACAAACAACATTGGGAATGTCAAATGTGTAGCATTTCTGTAAATGTGTTTTCAGCAATTCTGTAAAGTGTCTGTACACTTATCACAGTTTAACTCAATAGCTATCGTAAACACGAATATCTATTGTTTTTAATTGCTTAAAGTGCGTAGATTCTGTCTAGACTGAGATAATTATTATGATTAATATTAAAATCAAGGTATTTGGTAAATTTTTCGATACTCGGCAAGCGAAAAAAATATTCTTTTTAGGGTTCTAAAGCCAAATTAGATGAAATGAAACCCTCGCAATTTCGTTAAGTGTGTGCGTCCATTTCTCTGTCTCTCTGTATGTTAAAGCCGTTGTTACAGCCACTGAGCTAAAATTTGACACAGAGATTTGTAATCAAATTCAGAAATCAAAACAAAAAAGTGAGTGTCTAATACTCTTATTTAAGTTAAAATTTGTACGAAGAAACTATGGAACATTAAAGTAAAACGAGTCCAACACGTTCGTAGCCAATTTTCATTAAATGTTTTGACTGGTTCGATAAAAAAAAGTAATTATAATAATTGTTTTTGGTTGAAATATTTTAAATATTTTATGCGAAATGAGATACACATTACATTAGTTTGGGGTCATACGAACTTTATTTATTTAAAGACATTATTAATTATGTAATTTGTGCATGTATTCTCGTTCCTCAAACTAAAGAAAATAAAAAGATAAAAGAATTAAGATTTTCGTATGCATTTTGAACTAATAATACGCTCTTACTCCCAATTGGGACAACAGTGAACAAAGTTTCGCGCGTCAAACTGACACCTGCTCACCGCCAATACGTCTGGCGCTGACGTTTGTCGGTCTGTCTGTCACGTCTAAAACATCTGGTAGACACCGTACATTTATAGAATTCGGTTGACATTTTTTTTTAACTTTTAACAGACAAGGGGCCGCCACACAGACCATACCCGGAAATTTGTTAATAACTAAAATTGTAACGCGCCTGTGTCTAAACATTGAAGATAAATGATATTATGTTAGAAAATCGTTGGTATAAATTTCTCAGCTTCTCTAAATCCATAACAATTATGTATTTATTTGTCACTTTGTTATTATATTTGTTTTATTATCAGGTTGATGTGATATAACTTATAATTTTCTATCTATAATAATCAGTATGTTCAAGGTTCATGTTCATGCGATTGACAAGTTTGACGCTTGATTTTTTGTTTGATTAGATTACTCGCTAGAAGCTTTTAAGACGCATAAAAAAAAAAAATATTGATTAAAGACATAAAGTTTCATCAGCAAAAGTCTGACAAATATGGCAGACGTTTGCTGATGAAACTTCTATAGAGCAGCCATATTCAACATTTTTGTGGGTTTGCGATTTACACAACATTATGGGTTTTATGAACTCCTTGATTTTTTTTTCTTTTTTGTGGATTTTAATAACAGCTTAATTTTCTAATTTTTTTTGTTTTTCATTTATTTACATATTTTAGTTGTAAATATTTTCTAATTAATCCCTTTCAAGTAACGCATTATTTTTACAATGTCTTTTACCGGTTTACGCGTTTGATTTTGGAGTTTTCCTTCACCTAGAAAGGTTGCAAACTAATGCTGTCGAAGCCAATCTCACCAAACTACATACGGTAAAAAGCCACGTTTTGTTTTACAAAGTTTCATATCCATACTACTAAACGTTGAGGAGTTTCCTCATGACGAAACAAACTTGGCTGCAGTATCAGTTCATGGTAAAAATCATGTTTAGCTATGCGCAAAGATGATATATGCAAAGTTTTGTATCTCCACTAATAATCGAGTGGAGGAGTACCCTCATGAGAACATAATCCTGGCTGCAACATCAGTTAATGGAGGATCACGTTTATCTATAAATATTAAACGTATATGCAAAATTTTGTGTCCGTGCCAATAACCGTTGAGGAGTGCTCTCGTGAGGAGTCGATCTTGGCAGCAGTATCAAGTTATTTCTATTATTTTAGTGTATTGTCATCAGAATCGAACAAGTATGCATAATTCCAAAGTCGTAAGCTTAGAGCAAGTGGTTCTTTGGCTTGCATTTGAACTAAACATATAAACATACATGTAAAGTTAATTAAAACCCAGTAATAATACAAAAAAAAACTCCTTGCAATTCGTGTTTTTTTCAACATATATTTATTTTTCTTTATAGTAAGAAATAGCGATATAGAAGATAGATACAAGCGTTGCACTTGATGTGATTATAATACAAACTCTAAAGTATAACAATAAAAATAATAAAAACCAAGCGTGAATCGGACTTACGTTAATCCGAACCCTGAACTGAATGAAAAAAACAAATTTTATTGTAAATAGGTATGCTGGCACGGTACCTTCGATGCTACGTCCGACTCGCACTTAGCTAATTTCTGTTTTCATTACTAAATTTAGGTTACCAATTTCATTATGTGTACTGACAACTCACAATAGATCCATTTTTGGTCGCAGTGATACAGCTCTGGTGGGACCTGCATAGCCACTTATGTACATATATGAAATAAAAAATGTGTACTGAATATCAGCTCGGTACCACAGATAATTCTTACAGAATTCCGTGTTAGCTATTTTGCCTACGGAATCCTGCAATTTTTAAGTTTTATAAACCACGATTTTTATTTGTGTAATGTAATTTCGCGGTTAATTACACCAATCATAATAATCACAGCGGTTGTGCACGAAGAATTATGAATGCTACAGTTAATTCGAGTATTTCAAATTCGATCGACAAAACCCCGAAATTACTCTCCCATAAAATAACAAGGCAAGTACCAAAAAGCGATTTCCGTCGCGAATCGTGCCGCCGTCGAAACTGTCTCTGTTTAGCAACAAAACAATGGGTTATTAGCGTTTTTGCCGATACATTAATGACGGAGAACTCCGACTCAGTGATCATTACGCGGCGGCCGGCCAAGCGGAAAGCGAACTAAATGTGCTGTACAGTCAGAAAAACAGAATTCAATTTTAATACGTGTATATATTTAAGAACCATAAATATAACAAAAAAATAATAATACGGAGAGCTTTACTGAAACACAAATCACCAAATTACCTACACGTCGTTTAATGAAACTGTTAGTATATTCTACCAGCAATGAATGACGAAAAAAAAGCGCGCACTGTTTTTATTTGTTTCTGAGTAACACAAACCAGTAAGTCCTACACGACGCTTATAAAGGCAACCATAATTGCTCATAATTTAGTAATATATTACTTAAATGGTGACCACACCCACAGCTGGAGAACTGTGATCGAGAGTGCATAGGTAGAGTCCTATCCACTCTGGAATATTCAACTTCCGATCTTAATGTAACCAATCAGATAACAAACACCGCATCGTAAGATTTTGACACGTTTGTTTTACAATAAAATTACTCAAAGCTTCATCTGTGAGCCAGTAAGCTCAGAATTAAGCCAATAAAAGTGAGGAATTATTACAGTAACAGTTTTTGTTGCATTTCAGATTTCTTTGGATTCTCCTTGTGCAATATAACACTGGATGGATTCCTTAGTTACATAGGGAACTCTAAAAAAATACCTCTATAAATATTTTATTCTTTTTTCGAAATATTTTATGTTTTATACTGTTGTCGCTACTGCAAGGCGCGGTCACAGTCAAGCCCTGTATCATTACATCCGCGAGGAATCTCTCAATGACAATGCTGACTATAGCTGCAAATATCAGTCATTATACTTATAATTATAAGAAACTGCATTACGAACAACAATCTATTAAAAAAATATTGTGGCACGCTTTTATAGTGCAAGAAGACGAAATTTTGGAAAACCTCTGTTTGATTTAAGGAGGTGAAAGAGATATGTAAAGACCGCGATATTTGGCGCTCCTCTGCTCTGACTACCTAGTTAGGGACACAGTGCGCGGATATGTTTCTATTAGTGCGTGACTGAAATTATTATAGTAAAGAGTAAAGAAAAGTATCATAGTGTGTAATGCAATACTGATAAATTTCATACTCAATGTTCATGCATTTCTTCAAATTCTTTTGAGGGACACTTTTTTAGTAATAGGAAGATAGCAGATTAGATGCGTATGTTTAAAGTTGTGAAAAACCCAACTCAAAGTAATGCCCTGTAGACACTATTTGAATTAGTGATATCACTTTCATTTGATAAGTAGGTACCCGAAATAATCATTAAAAAAAATGTGTGTCCTACTTTGTATAATATATATTTAAGCCACCAGACTAACCCCTTTAGATTGAACTGAACTTTTAAAATAAATGTCTGTCATTGAAACACTATTTACTAAAGCTGTTTACGTTGAATAGTAACTGAGAAAAGTAACTGTGACAGACATACATACAGATAGATAAATATTAAGATGATTCGTAAGTTTTTCTTTTTTCTAATTACGAAAAATAACATTAAAAACGTTATCGCTAAATTATTCACAGAGACAAATAGACTAAAATAAAAATCGATTCGATTCGAAAATCGATTAGATTCGAATCGATTTTGATTTTATTCTGTACAGTACTAAAATTAGTTTTAAAACCGTACCACGAATATCAACATTTATATTAGGCTGCCAATAAAATAAGGAAAGATTTCAATTAACATTTCTGCTGAATTTTGTTTTTGTCGTCAATGGCAGTGCATTTTCTTAAAATTGTCTATTCTTTGAATATGATAATACTAAGAATTAGCAACTTCAAGGAAATTCCCACAGTATTAAATATTTAACAGTCAAAAAACCAGTTACCTTGATCGCTTTCGCACTAGCATTCGCTATACAGTATGTAAGCAAATAGCGTTCATGCTGGATTTTTTTACAGAATGCGTAATTTTAACCAGTAAATACTGACGAACTTACAGAACTTGGTAAGAACGTCGAGTCATCTGATTGAATGATTGCATTGGTTTGGGAGAGAAAGAAAAATGTACTAAGTAAATACTAGCTTTCTTACCGCTCAGGTCAATAGGTCATGTAACTCAGCCTAGTGTTAAGTAAAGGCGCTGGTAAACTTGTACATGCCTTAAAATATTCAGTTGACTGAAAAAAATCTATCAATTTCAATATCAATTTTAGCACAAATATTTTATTGGAAAATTGGAAAAAAGGAACGCTCAGGAACCATTAATTATTAATTACATGGGTTATTTTTTTATTTATTTGTACCCCCTTATCCAATTTGGCGAGATTTAGTATAATGTGGTGGAACTTCCGCTCCGTCTCGTGTAACATTTTCCTACAATAATGAAATGAATAATTAAATTCAATATTTTTTTATTGGATATGCTCATATACCTATTTTGATATTCTGTTCAGGTGGGGTCGGAGGGCAAGGCAGCCAGTCAAATTGCCATCTTAGTCCTTAGTTTCATCAATGTTTTGCTATTTGAAGTGCTTTCTTAATTTTGACAATGTAAGTGTCTATGGGCCTCGATCCATTTATCGTCACATGGAATTACTTGTACTTCTTCTCTGTGATATTGAAAGAGGGTGCATTCGGAGTCACAGCCGATGATGAGGGGTTTCTGATCACCCACTTCAAGCGTCATCGAGGAGGACTGATGCGCGTGTGATTCACGCTGTCGTAACCTTGCAGGATTAGGAGCGTGCTGGAAATTCGCTCTGTCCTCCCGAGACGTGCTTTGGCGCAGCGCTAGAAAAACTCCGGTGCACTCCGTAGAAGATTCCAGAGCCCGTCAATAATTAAGCGACGAATTCGACAACTACAAGAGTTTTTGTGGCTAAAAAGCCCACACATATAATCCAGTCTCACCCTGAAGGGTTTGATGTTTTTGAAACTTACAAAAAAAAAGGTTTTAACTCCAGCTCATAGTGAAATAACCACACAAATAACTAGGTACAACACTAAGAGTGACTTGCACTAACTATTTAAATCTCGTTTTAAGGAATGGACAGGAAGGAAGGAAGGAAAATCGAGATTTTTACTAGTAATTTTACTATTAAAATCAAGATTTTTACTAGTATTTTTACTATTAAAATCAAGGATGTCAGTTCCATAAATCGAGATTTAAACAGTTGGTGCTTGGTGCAAGCCACTCTAAGAAACAATATCACAGTAAATGCGACTGAGCCACAAGCAATTATAATGCAATCAATCTTTCCGGACAATTGAGCTTCGAATCACATTAAACACGACTTAGTTCATTTATATCTTACTGCAAAGAGATAGAGATTAATTTAGCATGATAATACAATCTTGGGATCAGATTTTAGAGTTACATTTGTAGTTAACTTTATATTTGCTTCAATTATTTGATACGTACGTATCAAGTTTTCCCTTTCCAGTGTAACCAGATTCCATGACTAACTATAACTGAGTGGGAAAAAATTAGAATTCGTTAAATCAGCCTTATTCTTGGTTTAACAGTAGACAATAAATTAGACAGACATAGAAAGGTAGTATGAGTGATTTGATATGTAATGACACAGTGGTAAACTGCTTATCGTACGCTGACGATGCTGTGCTTATAACACTATCAGAAGCAGAATTGCAGACACTAGTCACGTACATGAAAGAAGAATGTGAAGGGAAAGGATTGAAAATGTATGTGAACAAAACTAATGTTCATATATCTAACACAGCCAAAATGGCCATCCACAATGCGGTCTCAAGATCAAACAGCCAGTGTTAGCTGACGGAAATTTCAAAAGCACTCGCATACCTAAGGCGAAAATGCGTGAGGAGAATGATGAGATTTAAAGAAGCGAAAGAAGTATGTAGGGACCGCGACGCGTGGCTCTCCTTCCTCTCTGACTACCCTGTTGGGTATACAGCGTGAAGATATGCATTCAAGTTAAAACGGGTAGATCATACCAGAGTTTTGGCCAGTAAGCTCAATATGCCATCAGATGCAGTAGACAACTATTGGATGTAGATACGGCTAGGTTGGTATACTTAACATATTTCCATAGTGTGATGTCCTATGGCCTTCTGCTGCGGAAATCAGCGGCTTATATTAACTCCATTTTTATTTTACAATTATTTTAATTGTACTTGAGTTTTGATTAGTAAAGGATAGTTATTTTATACTTTTCAGTGTTTTTTTTGAAGGCGGTTTAAATTTTTTTAATAAAAATTTATTTCTCCCTTTTAAGTGATCTTGACCTAAATAAATATCTAGGGCAGGTCTGCAATTAACTTCTTTGTAATTCCGGAGCGCAACGATGTACAAGAGAATCATCGGTTCTTATTAAGTGTATCTTAGAAGTCCAAGCTCCAATATCGGTGAAATTTAAATGGGACCACCTGTGAAGTACCTACCTACCTACCAACCTTACCTACCAAATGAAAAAAGAATTTTCGAAATCGGTTCCTAAATGACGGAGTTATGAGGTAACAAACATACAAAAAAAAAACATACAGACGAATTGAGAACCTCCTCCTTTTTTTGAAGTCGGTTAAAAAAGAGCAAAAACTGCCATCTACAGGCCGACAAATCGTATTAAAGACGTGTGATGTGCTTATCTTGCCATTGTTACGAAGAAAAATATAGATTCGTCATAAAGCGGTAAAAAAATTATAAATCAAATGTTTTGGTAAACTTCGTTCGTTTCTATAATAAGGTTCCTCAGGAAGTTACTCAATCAACGGAATAGAAATCGAAACTCGTTATTAAACGTACGCTGATTGGAAAATCTTATTGTAGAATAACTTAATTTTAATTTAACTTTTAATCATGAAAGTTACTCAGTTAAGACTCTGATTGCGCTATTTTTTAACAATTCCTTGTGTTCCGGAAGACAAACTATGTTTTCGAAATTATTCAGATTAGTGAAACCCACTTGCCTGATATAAAAGTTATTATTGTCTTTTTTTTGTACTTTAAAACTTCAAAAAGCGCAGAGTATAGAAGACCTAAACGAAAATGCACTCCCGCCAAAAAGTCACAAGATCAATATGTTCAATTACCTTCAATTATCAAAATTCAATATACCTATCAAGGCTCGGAACTGGTTTGAAAAATACCGGTTAACGAAGGTTTTTAACGGTTTCGACTAAAGTTCTCATTCAAAAATAAACCGGTTTAAAGCCGCGAGTAATTCTAACCAAACTGGCATCATTGACAGAATTCTCAAGAATCAAAACAAATATCGGTTAATAAAGGTTAATGAATAAGTACTACCCTTAATGAGAAATTTATTTCAAGTTAAGGTTTTGTGTACCAGTTTACAAACAACGAAACAGAAATATTAAGTTCAAATGTACTTATGGAGAAAGCGGTTAGAAAATTTAATGTTTTCGGACCTTGATACGGATGTAATTTTAAAATAAGAAGCAAAAAGCAAGCTTTTCTTCGATATATACGTAGAGCACAGATAAACTGTTCAACAGCCAACAGTAATAGTTGCAGCGAAATAAACAGACAGACATTTCAGATGCAGCACAGAAACAACACATTCGTAATTCTCGTATTTGTTTCCACAAACTAAACGGGGCTTACTGGAAATGTTACGTGGCTCTGCACACCGTAATACAAACAAACGGACACATACTGAGTCGAGATGTTAGCGGACAAAGGATCGTAAAGTACGCAAAATAATTGTATGAGGAGCAGTTCATTACATAGTTTCGTTGTTATTTGCATACAAAATACATACATACATAATTTTTTATATCGCTTAGTAACGCGACGTTAATTTTGAAAAAACTTAGTGAAGCGTGAGTTCCACTTGCGGACAAAGTGTTACGTATATTTACAAAATTTTTGAATTTTTCATAGACATATTACGATTTTTTTTTAATTTCTGTGATCTTGACTGTCGAGATCTTAGATTTCTGTTTAGTTTTTATGTAAATGAATATATTAATTTCAAAGTCAAATTCAAATCAATTTATTCAAGTAAACCCAATTGCAAGGTATTTTTGAACGTCAAATCTACTTTAGTTCGGTTTGATACGAAAACTGAGAAGAACCGACAAGAAACTCAGTCAGGTATCTTTTTTCAATATCATTCTACAATAGTTATTTAAAATACAATATTCATAAAGCCAGTAAATGCGTGTGCAGAAAAGATTATTTCCAGACTATTGTTTTTTTTAATATTATAGATCCAGTAGTATGGGCGTCATATTGGCGGAAAGGTTAGACGGTTAGAGGAATGTTCTTCTATTCTGCATACTTTTCAAAATTTCTTTACTAACAATAAATAAAATGAAAGAAAAAAGCTTTTTATATACTGTAGAGACAAGTAAATAATCAAGGACTGTAGGTTATATAAAAAATAATTATTATTGGTGTACTACCAAGAAATTGTAACTTATACTTAAAGTATTGTTATTTTACGTTTAAATAACTTAGCTTTAAGTTTGCAAGGCTATTCAAATAGGTAATGCTGCCAGTCTGCTGGGCACCCTAAGCTCTAGTCGGTAACTATGAGGAAGTCTATTGTTTCAAATAATTTTTAATTTTAAGTTTGTAAATATTTACGTTAAGATATATATGTTTAAAAATAGTAATTCGAAGTTGTTAAAATGTAAATTATAAGTGGCAAATAGTTTGCAAATATTAACGTTTAAATTTTTTTCAGACTGTTATCAGCAAGAATCCCTGTGCCGGGAATTATCTCCTCCGAAAATATCCATTTGCCTCTATCTTGTGTTCTATTCCTCTATTCTACATAAAAATATTTTTGAGCTTCAACTAGTATAAGTTACATGAATATCCTCGCGCTGTATCTCTAATGAAGTAGTCGGAGAGGACGGAGCGCCAAGCTTCGCGGTCCTTACATGCTTCTTTCGCTACCTTTAATCTCATCCTTTTCGTCACATATTTTCGCTAAGGTATGCGAATCCTTTTGACATTTCCGTCAGCTAACACTTTGGCTATTTGGTTTCCGTAAGTCAGGCTTGGTCTTCCTTGGCCTCTTTTACCACTCGCTTTCGCTCTGTAAATTTTCTTCGTCAGTCTTTTATCACTCATTCTTTCTATGTGCCTGAACCGTCTAAGCATTCCTTTTTTATTTTATCAATAACACTGTCGTGCAACCCTGTCGTAGGTACTGAGTCTCTTCATTGCTTATTGTGTCCGCAAGGGTGACACCGCACATATTTCTAAGAAATCGCATTTCTACTGCATTTATCTTACTTTCACTCGATTTCGGACATATCCAAGCTTCACTACCATAGAATACAGTTGGTACCAACATCGCATTGTAGATGGCCATTTGGGCTGATACCTAGTAGTGATAACTAATATGAGTTAATAAGGTACATTATTAAGCAGAACTTCAACTTTTTCGTTACAGGTTTTGTAAGAAAATGGTAGTGACAGACAGACGAACGTGCTTTGTTTAAACCTTATTGCACAAAAATACAAAAGTAGTGCAAAAGGCGGAATTAATGCCAAGTGGCATTCTCTACCAGCGAACCGTTTAGAATTAGACAGAGATAATATGGGTAGTACACATAGTTAAAAGTAAAAACGCTAATACCAGAAATTACAATATAGGTAAAAGAAACCAAGGAAGACCAAGGCTGACTTATGAAGATTAAATAGCCAGAGCGTTAGCAGACGGAAATGTCAAAAGCACTCGCATACCTAGGCGAAATTGTGTGAGGAAAATGATGAGATTTGAGGAAGCGAAAGAGGTATGTAAAGACCGCGATGCTTGGCGCTCTGTCCTCTCTGACTACCCCGTTGGGGATACAGCGTGATGATATGTATGTATGTATATTATTGTCATAAAAAATAAACAGTTGTATGATTCTTGTAATGGTTCCGCACGCTTAATACCTAACTTGCAATCAGCATGCGACTAACAGCCAAATGTCGCGCGATCTTCTTCAAAACTGTCAAAACGAGAATTTGTATAATGTAATTAGTATATATATACAGAGCAAAAGTGAGTGGTAAAAGAAGCCAAGGAAGACCAAGGCTGACTTATGAAGATCAAATAGCCAGAGTGTTAGCAGACGGAAATGTCAAAAGCACTCGCATACCTAGGCGAAAATGTGTGAGGAGAATGATGAGATTTGAGGAAGCGAAAGAGGTGTGTAAGGACCGCGACTCCTGGCGCTCCGTCCTCTCTGACTACCCCGTTGGGGATACAGCGTGATGATATGTATGTATGTATATTATTGTCATAAAAAATAAACAGTTGTATGATTCTTGTAATGGTTCCGCACGCTTAATACCTAACTTGCAATCAGCATGCGATTAACAGCCAAATGTCGCGCGATCTTCTTCAAAACTGTCAAAACGAGAATTTGTATAATGTGATTTGTATATATATACAGAGCAAAAGTGAGTGGTAAAAGAAGCCAAGGAAGACCAAGGCTGACTTATGAAGATCAAATAGCCAGAGTGTTAGCAGACGGAAATGTCAAAAGCACTCGCATACGTAGGCGAAAATGTGTGAGGAGAATGATGAGATTTGAGGAAGCGAAAGAGGTGTGTAAGGACCGCGACTCCTGGCGCTCCGTCCTCTCTGACTACCCCGTTGGGGATACAGCGTGATGATATGTATGTATGTATGTTATTGTCATAAAAAATAAACAGTTGTATGATTCTTGTAATGGTTCCGCACGCTTAATACCTAACTTGCAATCAGCATGCGACTAACAGCCAAATGTCGCGCGATCTTCTTCAAAACTGTCAAAACGAGAATTTGTATAATGTAATTTGTATAGGAGCGCTATATCTACCGCAAAAAGTGCATTTTACGGTCATGGCGCTATAGACACGCAATCGTCATACAAGATATCATTTTTAACAGACTTCAAAAAAAGAAGGAGGTTCTCAATTCGTCTGTATGTTGTTTTCTTTTGTATTTTTTTTTGTATGTTTGTTACCTCAAAACTCCGTCATTTATGAACCGATTTCGAAAATTCTTTTCGTTTGGTAGGTAATACTTCAGAGGTGGTCCCATTTAAATTTCACCGATATTGGAGCTTGGACTTCGAAGATACACTAGATAACGCGACCTGGGTTTAACCTTTATTTATATTGACGATTCTCTTGTATATCGTTGCGCTCCGGAATTATTAGAACGAAGTTAATTGCAGACCTGCCTTAGATATTTATTTAGGTCAAGACCACTCAAAAGGGACAAATAAAAAATTTTTATTAAAAAAAATTAAACCGCCTTCAAAAAAAACACTGAAAAGTATAAAATAACTATCCTTTACTAATCAAAACTCAAGTACAATTAAAATAACTTTATAAATACACATACCTATATAATTAAATTTGACAGTTACTGAAGTCGGTGCCAAATCAATGTGCAACAACATAAAGTCTATTAGTTTGGTGGGCTTGGCACCGACTTCAGTAACTGTCAAATTTAATTATATAGGTATGTGTATTTATAAAGTTATTTTAATTGTACTTGAGTTTTCATTAGTAAAGGATAGTTATTTTATACTTTTCAGTGTTTTTTTGTTATTACAATTAGTCACCGTTCTCGCAATGATCGCGTGGCTGTCGCTGTCTGCAAATCCTCGCCGATTTTTCCATTAACGTATACAAAACTACAATAGGATAGATAATACTTTCACCCAAAGTACTCCTAATATCTGATTCATAATGTAAATTTATCGCTCGATTTGGGAGGGACATATAATTAGTGAGCTTGTATGGAAATTGTTAGTAATAGTGGGGCTTAGTTACGTGCACGTCTTTACGCTGTGTTCCTAACGGGGTAGAGACACCGTAGCGTCAAGCATCGCGGTCCTTAGATATTTCTTTCAGCTCTCCTCATCATTTTCCTCACACAGTTTTGGCGGGTATGCAAGAATTTTGTGACACTTTTATCAACTGACGCTCTAACATTTGATTAGTTATCTGATTTGACATAATTTGTAAAAAGTCACGACCCGAAACTGACACGACACAAACCGGAAAAATGTAGTTACGTGTCTCCACTACGTTAAACCATATATTATATAAATACAGTTTTATTTTAACAAACCCAGGCGCCCGACACGCACCCTCAAACAAACAGACAGACGTTCAAATATTTACTATAATCGTAACATTGTTACAACGCAGAGACTAAATACTAATGTTTACAGTAACACGTCGTAAAGTCTGTTTGTTTGTAATTAACGCTTTATATAGGTGTAATAACCTGTTATTTATACATTGTTTATGTTTAACTAACTTGTGATCCTTGCAGGATTTACTTCAATTATTTTCTGTGCGCTGACAATATTTTTGAAACTAGGCATTTAACTTACAATATTTTTCCAGTTCTGTACATAAAAAGGAAAACCGATCAATAAGATCACTCACACGTTTATCCGTCTATCCTTGTCGATTTTATAAGAAACTAATAAATCTATAACTAATAAACCTACAACTAATAAAAGAAACTAATAAACCTATAACCAATATTTTAATAAACCTATTGTAAAATAATGTTGAAAAAATGATACCTTATACCTTAGTCTCATTTTCGAGACTGGGCTACATGTTAGTTTAACTATTCCAAGGAATATAAACCCAATTGCCAGTTAAAGTTTATAGGATAATACAGGGAAATCCTAATAATACACTTTCGCGTACTGTTGTGTATCGAAATGCAAGGATTTTATTATTCTAAATCTATAATATGTATATATCTATAGTATGATAAATGCAGTAGAAATGCGATCTCTTAGAAATACGTGCGGTATTATACGCAGTATGATAGGGTTTCAAAACAGTGCTATTGTAAAAATGAAGAAAGGCATCCTTGGATGGCTTGGGCATATAGAAAGAATGAGTGACGAAAAACTGACGAAGAAAATCTACAGAATGAATGTGAGTGGTAAAAGAAGCCAAGGAAGACCAAGGCTGATTTATAAAGATTAAATAGCAAGTGTTAGTCGACGGAAATGTCAAAAGTACTCGCAAACTTAGGCGAAAATGTGTGAGGAGAATGATAAGATTTGAGGAAGCGAAAGAAGTATATAAGGACCGTGAAGCTAGGCGCTCCGTCCTCTCTGACTACCCCGTTGAGGATACAGTGTAAAGATATTTATTTATGTATAATGTGTCTAAATGTCTATTTACTTCGTTCACGCTAAAAGGTCCTTTTATCTCGTTATATCTCCCCAGAACAACAACCTCACACAGGCTACAGTTATTAAATGTAATGTAAATAATATCGAGTAATCACAACAATAAAGAGGTTTAATAAAATAGTTGGCTTCATATGTTTCTTATTTATTGATAGCATAAATAAGAATATTGATAGAAGAAAGAATTGATATCATTGTAGAATTACTTATTTTTCCGTACGGAATACCTAGTACGGAAGTAGTAGTAGTCGATTCTACCATGTTATCGGCACCTTACGATGTCGAGTAGTTTTGATACCAATGCTTTTGTTCGGATACAATACCGATTATCAATGATTTCAAGGAAAGTAGATTTGACGTTCAAAAATACTTTGTAATTGGGTTTACTTGAATAAATTGATTTGACTTTATCGTTGACTTTGATTTTGGTTATTTGGAGCGCGAACAAATACAAAAAAGGAAAAATAAATATTATTTCAGCAGAATTTTTAATATGCAATTAGCAACTTTAACTGCGAACTCTTTTAATTACTTGGGTCATCGTGAAAAGATTTTTTCATGTCTATCGTCATAAATATTTACTTAAATCGAATGGTAATCGGTAGGTACATCTGTTTTAATACTTTATAAATATTTTTGTTACGACATTGGTATCAAGAACAATATCCACAGTTACATTTCGATATTAGATGTCTAGGTAATTACTAATTACTAGAACTGTAACACATACAAGTATACAATTAAAAAAGTTATATGTATTTTCAACCTGACTGCTGTCAGTGTGTTTAGTATTTTATAAGTAGGTATTAAATTGTATTATAATATGAGATAAACATAGGTTGAATCTGTTAAAACCAGTTTGCATAAATCAAGTTTAAATATGTCGTGTGAAATTATATCAATGTTATAGATAAAACAACAAACTCATTAAAAAAAACATAAAGAATATTTTACGAGTAAAACTATAAATTCTGAAAAGTGTTAATTTTATTCAGTAATCAGCATGAGCTCCATAGTAACATTCTAAAAAATCTCAGAATAATGACATTTATAGAAACCGGACTAATATAAAAACTCAATAACGGTTTTCATACTCAGGTTTTGCAATAGCCTGGTGTGTGTGAATGAGAGAAGCAAAACATACTACTGGTCCTAATTTCACATTGACACGTATTGGTAATAACGCCTGGGAAAACTTCGCCTTCGTAAGTAAATGCCACAACTGACCTGACCTACAGCTTTCACAAGTGGGTTACGATTGGCATTGCTTTTTTCATGGTCTGGATCTGTTTTATTTTTCTCTAAGAAGTTTATAAGTGAACCCTCATCCGACGAATTGTGGACAAAGAAATCATTACTTTCTGCGTAAGTACTCTCACTAGCACATCGAAGGCACGGGCAAGGTCGTTTCGAAGTAGAAGTCTGACTTATATCTTCATTTTCTTTGTCGTTTGCAAGAGAATGTAACTCTTCTGTGACACTTTTTCCGGGAATCACATTAAATTTTGTACGACGTTTTGTCGTGTTTATTCCTTTCGTCCATTCTGCTCCCTTTGCTTCGAGTGTTTCCAAAAACGAATCTTGTAGTGCATTTTTATCAATATATTGAGGCAATCTCGCTAACAATGGTGTGACATCAGTAGGATAGATCCCAAATTTTTTGAATCCCAATTTTAAGTTTTGTGTACGATTCTCGTCTAAATCAGCCACAAGTTTAGCCAGTAAAACAGGCTTCGCTGCTACCTTGTGTGCTAGTCTTCCACTCGGCAAGAATTTTCTGCCATGCTACCTTCACTGGTTTAAAGAAAGCGATATCTAACGGTGGCGTTAGGTGCGTGCTATTACGTGGAAGGCAAATAAATTTTACATTATTTTTTTCACAGGCTTGTAGAACATCGACAGAAATATGGGAAAACAAATTGTCTACAATGATGACCTTCTTGTTTCTTGAGTCTTGGTGGGATTGTGCTAAGAAACCAGTAATTAAAAATATTCATATCAAACCAACCAGAAAGGCTGCAATTATACCTTGCGTCTTTTGGTCACGTTCTGTCCAAGTATTCCCTAATTGTTTAGTCTTGTATACCACGTAAATTGATAATAATTCTCCGGTAGCATTTCCTGCAAACATAGTCGACGTAGAACTTTTCGATGTATTTCTTATTTGTTCAGGATATTTTGTGTCCCGCTTAGTCAACATTTTTTTTTTGGACATCTAGGATGTTAGTCTCATCGTAGTTTCAGGCATTTTCTGGAGGTACATCTCTGACTACCGGTTTTAAATTTTCAATATATTCTGTCAGGGTTTTCTGATCAATAGCAGCTCTACTGCGTTTTATATTAAAAGCAAATCTTTGAGATAAAGACTGGTTTCTTTTCAAAAAGCTATACCCATTCCACGCCTGGATTTAATCTAAGTATGATTTTATCACGTTACGAAGGTCCGTTGTAGTCAGAGGAAAACCATATTTGCTTAGATTTTCCATGCAAGATACGAATAAAGCTGCTTCTTCTTCAGTAAAAGTTTTTGGAGCACCAGGTGTCCTAGATGGCTTCCTAGTTCGTAACAGTTTTAAGTGGTTAATTACTGTCTTGCGTGGAATACTATATTGTATGCTGGCTATTCTTTGGGTTATATTTCGATTCTCTATTGAAGCTAAACATTATCTCAAAGTCTCCTCTGTGTAGTTTTTATAATTTCTCGCATCAGCTTCTTTCTTATAATTTCTTGGCATGTTAACTGAATATAAAGAAATTAAATTAAATTAGCCTTTATATGACGAAATAACATAAAAAATAATTAGAGTAACTTGGAGCAAAGTTACCCCAATAAGGAGTAAAATTATCCCGTCAAGCAATGCATAGTACGGAACGCACGGAAAAGAGGTTAGATCTTAACGGAATAATGTAAAACAATGAAATATTATCAACTACTGCTACATGGTTCTATGTTCGAATTAATCAAATCATTTTTACCCTGATTCCCTTTTTCAAATTGACGATGGAGGCAGATTTACTCAAGATTTTATTTTTTAGCTTTTGAGCAACAAAACAAAACACTAATGTGTCAAACGAAAAAGATGGCGGACTAAACATGTTCAGATCCAGTGTTACCGCTATAAAGATACTTTTACCGATTTCGTTCTGAAACCGACAGTTATTAAAAATGAATTTGACACAGATAAGAAAAAGTCTCTTAATCTGGGAATGAAGCATAATTACCAATGCAGGAGGACAATAGGACCAAGTTACGGTATATATATCGTAACTTGGTATATAATAATAATATATCTTATATAATAATATATCTTATAAGCATAATAATAATATATCTTAATATCTACAAACAAATAAAAAATAGTTATTAGCTGTCATGTTTTTACATTAAATATCACTATTAATCATCATACTATTTCATAAAATCCATATTTCAATTCAAATTATGTTACACTGTCATAATTCATCATATTTAGTTAATATTTGTCCCATTTGATTATCATTAGACTACCACGTATAAATTAATAATGATACTGTTTACCTATACATAGTAAAGTGATAGCATATTGTACGTTAAAATTCTGTGAAAGAAAGAAAAGTATAGGAACGTCTAAATATACAAAGTTTTCGCGTTACTCCAAGAAGTCCTTTGTAACTCTAGTAAAGCTTACTACTACATTACTGGAGTAGTTTTAGGGATCTAGTGATAAGAAAATGAACAAATTTTTCATTAGACGTGTACTTCCTGGTGAAAGATGAAAATTTTTTACATCAGAGTGCTATTAGAATTTGAATAATGAACAAGGAACATGGCTGTATGGAGATAGTTCCCTTTGAATCCCAAGAACTGGAGAATAATATTTAAAAAAAAATAGACCTTGCCGTTTTTTCTACTCATTTTCTTCCAAATATTAAAATCGATTTGTAAACATACGTTTTATTATAAGTATAAGTTACCCTGCATGCTAACGGACTGCAAATCAAAATTAGAAACTATGTTCAAAAGTTCCAACAAGTGGTTTTCTTCGTTTCTCACGTTTCTATTTCTTTCACTACTGTTTCACTGTTTTCAATTGTAATACTTATATTAATTTCTCATTTAAATTCGTAAATATAAAATTCCTTATTTATATTTAGCAGTCAAAGTAACTATGTACAGATATAATAAGATAGTGATCAGTAATACATATTTCGAAATAAAAAAATATTTGGTCGCTATTGCAATATTGCGTTGTCAAAGAATGATAATATTTCAAAAGAGGCTTATCGGGTGTCGCTACAATAGCAATAATTCTGAACATAAATCACAGGAAAAAAGACACTTCGCAAAATCATCCTTTTGAAATGGCTGTAAACCACAAATAATACAATCAAACACAATTCCAAACAGAAATCGTTTGATACATTAATACTTTAACTGTGCCCTAATCAAACAATTTACCAAACAAAAAAAAAACTACTACATGTTCTCAACCTTACCTCTCGAAATTAGAACATAATTTAAAATAAATCGACGGACGTGACTTAGATCTTTTTTCAAATCATTAAATTAAAGTAAGTTTTATGAATGGCCAGTACCAACCGTATTTCGAAAAAAGATACTTTTTGTTGCCACGAAGTCTGCCGTAAATCGTTATCCATTGAGAAGCGGCGAGTCGGAGAACCTAAAAAAAATTAGTTGACATTCCAAGATGGCGCGATCACTACCTGCATTGACAGACGCTGCTTATAAATTTGTGGGCTCGTTTTATGTCTTTAGGAAGAAAGTTATAATCGTAATAAAAGTCGTAGATGGTTTTATTTAACGGTCTTTAATCCATAACGTCAAGTTTATCAAGGTTTTACTTTTGATTTCTCTGTATGTTTAAACAACGTTATTTTTCTTATACATTTTTAGACCCTAGTACTGAATTTCGATTGTTGGTAAAATATTATATTTGTTTGGGGCAGATTGCTTATGGCTCGTTATAATTTTCTTCCCATACAAACTTGGACACTCCATTTCACCTTGGGTTTATATACCGTAAAATAACACCTTTTTAAACACATCTTTATTTTCCTTAGTAAGCCTAACGTTTTCAAAGATACATAAATATATTATAACTAGCTGACCCGGCCAACGTTGTTTTGCCATATAAATTATTATTTAGGGTTGTATGTTTTTTTTAATGCCGAATCATAAAAAAATTTAAAAAAAAATTTGTCCAAAAAAATAAAAAATAAAAATTTTGGGGTGGTCCACCCTTATCACTTAAGGGTATGAAAAATAGTTTACATCCTATTCTCAGACCTACTGAATATACACACAAAATTTCATAAGAATCGGTCAAGCCGTTTCTGAGGAGTTTTGTTACAAACACTGTGACACGAGAATTTTATATATTAGATACAGAGATTTCTAAAAAACACCAAAAAACATTGACCAAATGTGTGTAATATATTGAAAGTCCAAAAATTATTTATCTACTAATTAAAAAATAATCAATTCATTAATATTATTCATCTGGTATGGACATGCACTTACTTGAATCATACTGTGATTCAATACAAAATAAAACATTAAAACCATTTTTAAATATATTGCAGATACATTTCAAATTTAGACATTCAAAAAATGCCTTAGAAATATTGTTCAAGTGTACACGATTCTTGATACTGCCATTATCCTCATAATGGAGCCTCATAAATATTTACATAAATTGCGTTCAATCATGAACAAGCGACAATCAGCTTCTGTAGTCTGCGAAGTCCAAAAAAGAAATATCAAATACGTCCCATTCGTTAAATAATTTACTGCCTTCATTGGACACGGTGAGTAAATAAGTCTAATTTACTGTAGTCATAAAACTTGCCATCGCTCAAATTATACAAACGAATTGTAAATTAATACATAATAATCGAACTTAACCGATTTTTAATATTAAAAATCGGTTAAGTTCGATTTGGACTCGCGTAAAAAAAACTTAAAATCCTCACATTAAAACTTTACTTCTCCTTTCCTTATAATAATTTAATAATATAATATGAAATTCTATAAATAATAAAATATATCCAGATAACACCATCCAAACTAAAGTTCAATTTGATGTTTCTCCTAAATTGACCTCAGAAAATGGTTTTCCTACATGCAGAGTCAATGACGTTATTTGGCTTCCTGAAATTATGAATTGAAAAATATACAAGGTTATTTCGAAAGGAAGGGTAAAGACGAAAGGGTATTAAACTTCTCATGACAACAAAATATTTGCATTCTACAACTACGTCAACAGTTCTAGTGTAACAAACACCTCGAAGTTAAAAAAGAAATAAAGGTGAGGCAACCCTAATGTCAGCGTTTTATTTCTTTTTTTTTTTTTAATGGCACCGTACGTGAGTACATTGCCAACGTCAAGTAAAGCGAGAAAACAATTCAGTAGATGATTAGCGCATTTGCCAATGTCACGCATTAACACAAACTAGTATACAGACACAGAATAAGTAGAATCCATGTAGAATCACAAGTAAATTAGTTCTTTCTTATTGTAAAACTCCTACAGTAAAGTGATAGTAGGCTTTACTGAAGTTTTATAGGACTTCTTGGATGAGCGCGAAAACTTCTGCTACACATGTTTATTTAGATCTCCATTCTTGTCACTTACACAGAACTTTAAAACACAATATACTATCACTTTTGTACTTTAAAACTCCTAAAAATGTAAAAAATAGAAAAATCTAAATAAAATGACAACCTCACTTCTCCCGTTCCCGCCAAAAAGTCCTCAGCGTTTTTACGTCGCTAGCAAACTTTGGAATATAGGGCATATAGGGTTGTGCATTTTTTCCTTTTAAATGAATGTTTTTTTTTGTATGGAAAACAAAACGTACAAGTACTTAATTATTACATCTGTAATATAGCAATCAACAGTGACATGTTGAAACCCCGGCGGATTTATACCCCTTTCACAATAACCTTGTAACAACATGTTAATTTGTTTAATGTATGATAGATTTTGAATAAAACTGTTATCTAAATACGATTAGGGAAAGGTTTCAGAAATACCTGTACATTAATGTGTTAGAATTGTAACATTCATTTATAAATGCATTACCACTAAAAGCAATTTCCTTCGTCGGACAGTTATATAGAAAGAAAGATAAAACATCTCAAACTTAATTTATGTAAACGAAACGCACTCAAAAATTCTTCTGTGACAAATTACATAGCGTGAAAACTCATAATTTAAAGACTTGACCCGACCACCTCGCTGTTAATTAATGTTGCAACACCATAAAATTAATTACTGCTGATGAGCGGCCATGTTATCTTACGTTCCGTTTCGCACATTACACGCTCTAAATCATTCATATATCTTGTTATTGAGATCGCCCACACGAGAATTAACAAGCTACCTACAAACGTGTTTACTAAAAGCTTGCCGCGCACTGACAATTTTTAGATTTTTAAAAGATACATCACTGCCATAGAAAAACGAAAATACCTACTTGTTTCGGAGCTAAAGCGGCAAGAATGAAACTCGTGTGACTTCGTCATGTCTGTCCGTCTGTATGTATATTGATATGTTTTTTTTTTATTTACCTTCTAATTGGTCTGAAATTACTACGGAACCGTAAGTAAATGCTTGCCCAATACGCTCTTGGCTAGTTTTTAATCTATATTTTGTAATGCAGATTAAACTATTACTTATTATAAAAGTATAAGAGCCATGTCTTTAAGTTTAAACCAATATTACAAAGGAATTAAAGGTTTAAATTTATCCAAACTTAAACCTCCTACATCCGTAAGAGGCTCTGAAACTGTTCATCCGATTTCAAAAATTCTTTAACCAATATTTAGAATTGAACTTCAGGGTGAACATAGCCTGTGTATTAGGTATGCCGTTAAATTCCACGCGAGCGAAGTCGCCGGCAAAAGCCAGTTAAAGATATTTTTGAAAACTCATTGGAACGGATTGAAAAATGATTGTTTGTTTATGAGTTTGTCTGTTCACTATTTTATTCGTTAAATGAAATTCAATGCAGATTGCACTATTTGGAAAACCGAGGTTCCATCGTTCCTGCAAATTAATATTATTAATATCATTAGGCTAACTTTATTTTAAAGTTATACTAGATAGTATTATTGTCCTCTGAAAGTAATGTTGTCGATTATTTGATATCTATTCAGTAATCCACATAGATGAATTGCAGTTTACAGCTATAGGTACATACATACATATCTTCACGCTGTATCACGGAGTAGTCAGGTATTAGGTATTAATAATTTCATTTATTTATTTTATTTAAATATTTATTGCATACACATAATACACAAACAGAAAGTTACATATAGAGAAGATGAGCAAAGAGTCCGCTCATTACTTTTAAAAAGACATTGTGTATACATACTATAATTAAACATATAATACATGTATAAATATGTTCACATATGTATATACCTAAAAATAAATATAAGGACGCTTGGCGCTCCGTCCTCTCTGAATACCCTGTTAGAGATACAGCGTGAGGATATGTATGTATGTAAAATTATATGTTGATCTTGATTGTTGAAAGGGCAAAGGGCCAAGCAAAGCCAAAGCTTATTTATTATACAGAACTTATATAGGCAATAAAATTATAAAAGTATATAAAAAAAAGCATATTTATTCTCATTGTCCAGCAATGAACATTAGCGATTAGGATGTTAATATGGACTCCTAAACAGTAGGTATTTAAAATAAATTGTGAAATAGATAACAGTCGACAACTTGAGGAAATCGTAATTAGAAAATAGAAATATAAAAAAAGAAATAGATATTTATTTCATGTGGCGACAGATTTATTACGGAACGAACTGAGGTAGTTTTCAATATCGCCCAGACTTCAAGTTTCATCGACCGAGCTCCTTGTTGGTTCTTCTCAGTATAAGTAATTTATTCGAACCGATAGTAAAATAGATTTGACTTTTATAAATATGTTGTAACCAAGTTTAATTAAAACTGGGAAATTAATTTTCTAAATCCTGGCCAAAAAAAAACTAGGAAACTTGAATTTAAAGGTAGAAATAGTAAGGTCGCAGTCAACAGGCCACAATGTAAATCATATCGTCATTCATAACAATCATATCGAAGGGGACAAGCCGCTGTAATTGGTGCGGTCATAAAAGTCATCGTATATCGTAGAGTTTACACACTGACGGATGGTGAAACTCAACTCTTATTTATCGTACAAAATTCATTCATGGGAGATACATAATTGTTTAAATTAAACACATGAATTATTATAACTTTACATATTTATTATAATAGAGTTGCAATTATACTTTAAAATAAATATGGACAGTCGTTATAATGTGTTATATCATCAGACTCACCACGTGTCCAGACTCACCACGTTATATACATTATAATGAGATCTTGTAATAATTACAATGTTTGTTCTACAATCAACTTCACGTATTAATATTAAATCTTATTATATTACTTAGTCATAACAATTATTTATTGTTTTCGACCTAATTATAGATAATAATTGTCAACACAAATAATCAACTTTCATTAACAAAGCGAATTATCATTTAGTTCTCACCACAAAATGTAAGCTCATTTAGATATATAAATAACATTCAGATATTTAAGTAAATATTTATTGTAATTCCCCTTCCAAAAACGACACCCTCAAATAACATTATCAAGCATATTCCAGTTCATTTGTATCCCAGATCTCGAACGCATAACTTCTATTATAAGTATTTGTATTAGTTTAAGTTTTGAAATAAAATATAACTTTTTTAACATAATATTGTCACTCGCGATATAACAAATGCCATCATCGCGATTGTTGCTCCAGTTAATTAAACATCACAGTGAAAAGTCATCGCGATTTTGCCACAATCGATAATAACATTAAATACACGGAACGTTGGAATGTCATGTAATGTGTCTGTATGCGATTCGGTAATTAATTGGGTTCCTTTTCAAGAATTATTCGTTACGAATAACTTCTGCTATCGAACATGCATAAACTCAAATCGGCCCAAAAATTATCACAGACATCTTTTAATTAAGTAGAAATCTTATTATAGAAGATCTCCACACAATTACACAGATTGTGTCACCCCAAACTAAGCAGCAAGCTTGTACACTATGGGTACCACACAACGAACTCTGGGGGAGTTCCCAGTAACACCCAGACTCCAAGCCAATTTAGAAAAGTTCGTTTTTCTAAATTGACCTGACCGGGGATCGAACCCGGGACCCTAGCTTTGGAACGCAGACGCATATGCCACTGCGCCAACGGGCCAGTCATCACATCATCACATCTATGCATATATTCTATACCTATGCCTAACCTAACTACATGACCATGTTCCAAGTTCCATACTAGTTCTATATTAAAAAAATAATACTTTTAGCATCTGCCATTTCTGATGAGAAAACAGCACAGTGGCACCGCGCGTGCGCGAAAGCCAAAAAATTACTGATTACTGTGGCATTATTAGGCAGCTAATCGCGATGATTACTTTACTGTGGCGTTATTTATCACCTATGTTTCCTTTGAAGGTATTTTTCCACGAATCCGCGACTACATTACTTGCACGGTTTCTTCACAGGTCTCGCTTTGTAACATGATAGTAAATTTTAATTTAAAAAAAATAAGAAAAATAATACAATGTAAAAAAAGATAAAATTAGTCATACGTCTGCAGTCTGTTCGTCAGTCAATTTTCACAGGTATTACATAACGTGTAAACTTAAATCGCGATCAAACCCACATTTTTTGCACTGGCAATACTAAACTGTTCGTGTAAAAATTTAAGAGGGAAAATTACCTTACCTTAATCTTAACTTATCTTTGAAAGTACGGAAATTAAAAATGTATAAGCTTCGGTGAATGTATGCCTTGAAATTTACATGAAAAATGTAACGAGAGCCATATAGACATCCATAAAATAATTTTACCAGAAACTCTCTGTGCGAATCGAACACACTTCAATATTGCGCGTCTGTTCATGCAAACGAACTATCATTTGAGAGCTCTTTCCGCTATTTGAAAGTTTAAGTTTCCAGTTAAATAATATACATATAAATATCAATCAAATTTATGATAAGAATGAGTAGAGTAACTCTAGAAAATATAAGACTGATCTTATTAAGGTTTCTTAAATCATTTTTTGTGTAATATACACAAACGAAATCGCAAACAGAATCGTTGTCAAAGAGAAACAAAATTTCGATAAAAAAATTAGTCAATGTTTTGTTTTTAATCACACGAACATTTAAAAATTCTTCCTTTACTAGCTTTAACTTCTATATCAAATTCGTCCTGTATAACAAAGCAAATAAGAATGAAATAGAAAAAAAAAGCAAAAAAAACCCGGACACCTGTCGCGCTGATGCGGAGTCTAAATCGACCGTGTTAATTGAAACAAAAAGTTAGCAACTTAATCCGACTTAGAGAAGTGCTGGATTTGCAATAATAAACTCTATACATTCGCACCAATATACGTATATAGTGTAAGTTCGATAAATAAATTTATCTTAAGGCCAATTATTTATTTCATTCCACATATACTCGTACTAGATATGTATACTTTGTATACAATATAACGTGACATGACAGAGCAGTGGTATGTAAGCCACTGGCGAACTGTGCCTTATTGTTCTATCATACAGACATATGTACATACATATCCTCACGCTGTATCCCTAACGGGATAGTCAGAGAGGACGAAGCACCGAGTACTGTGGTCCTTACATACTTCTTTCGCCTCCTCAAATCTCATCATTCTTCTTACACAGTTTCGCCTAAGTATTCGAGTGCTTTTGACATTTCCGTCAGTTAACACCCTGGCTGTTTGATCATCTTGCGCCCAAACCATCTAAGCATTCCTTTTCTTTTGTTGTTTCGTTTTTTGTTGTTGTATCACTTTTTACATAATTACGATTCAGCATTTTGGCGTCGCCAGGTCGTTACAAATTCATCATCTAAGATATATCACTGCGCTACATTTCTGTATGTCACACAGTATCTGAAAAAATCGACCAAGATATTTAAACAGATGTACGTATGAATAATCTTATAAAGGTTCATTTATAAACGCGAAGCCTAAAAAATAGCGAAACCATTTTATTATGTTGCCTGCGAATTAAATACCAAACTATGTTTATGTAGCGAACAAGTATTCACTATCCTTTATAAAGCATTCCATTGTTTACGAATATAAATTCATAATTAGAAGCTAACCATTCTTAACATCACAATGGTGCCTCATAAATTAATAAAATATATTACTTACGCGCAATTAAATTTATAATGCTAAAGTGGCCCATCTACAGTGAGCGCACGCACAGCGCCGCGCGACGGAAATCTCTACTTAATTAACTTATTGGGCCATTATAGCTGGCCCAGAATTTATATTGAGTGGGTAATATACTTACTGGGGTACTTCGGGGTTGTTAAAAGCACAGCGGTGTGTAAGATAATGATAAAGAATGTCGTACGAATATATTCTTTTATAACCAGCCAAAAACATATTACACGTCATACATTAATTTAGGGATCTCTCGCAATTTTGTGCAAAGTAGTTTAAATTTAGACAAATAGTGCCAAACACTTAATGCCAGACGCAAAGGGACGCATAATAATTAGATTTGTCTGATCTGATCCAAATTCTCATCAAATATTTAACATATTTCTCATTTCTGCCTTCGAGTTACTCCTTAATTATGTATGAATAAGTCAGTTGTGACTTGTGACATACAATCATACAAGACGAAACTAAGTGCTCTATTTATTCTCATATTGACTATGGCACTTGACAAAAGTTAAAAATTTTTATAATTTATAAAACTTAAGTTTAAGGTGACGCATTGATAAACAATAATTTAATCCAAAATAGACCTTCTGGTCTATGCAAAAGTGCGCGCGCTAGCTTACGAAAAATAGGAAAAAGTAGTTATTTTCGTTTATTTTAAAAACTGTAATTAATTTTAAAAAATCCAACTGACATTGTGAAGAATATGTTTAGATTAAAACTATACAGAAAATTTAGAAGCATATATCGGTCCCGTTACTCCTAAAAGAGGTTTCTTTGACATTTTTTTTGTGTTACAAGAGTTAACCAATCGTGTATAGCAACTGTCAAAATAAAGTCTATGAAATGAAGAATCAGGTTGCCAAATATCACTTTCATACGTTTCGTAGTCACCTAGAAAAATTGAGATCCCTGCTGTCAAAATTTCTAATGCGTCGCCTTTTGCTAACATTTTTTCCATTTTTTTATAAGGTTTTTAAGACATGTTTATTGTTTAGGTTTCGAAGCTTAATGACAGTTATAAGGCGTGACACCGCCATTGAAAATTGCAAATTAACCGATCATCGATGGTGTTAGCACAGATTAATTAATCTGTAGTGTGGTGGTGGTGTGGTACTATGAGTTCAACATTTCTAAACAATTAAATTTAAGTATTTCTTGTGATTGCTACTCGACTACGACAAGGCCGAAGGAGTAATGCATTTTATTCATTTTTGTTAGTTATAAAATAATTAAGAATATTCTTATTAGCTTTTTACTATGCACTTCATTATGTAAATTTGTTGATTGTTTCCTTCTTACTTATTTTTATTGTAAATTTTAATTTGTTGTATTTTCTTAATTGTAAATTAAGTAAATACACATTGTAAGCGTTTTCTTTTGCCTGAAACACAGGTCCAACCTAGTTCAGGCTCATAAAATAACTGAATATACCTATTTATAAATGTAAGAAAATATTATGTACTTTGACATTTTTTATTAAAATGCATACATATATACATATCCTCACGCTGTATCCCCAACGGGGAAAACATATTATTATTATTTAATTTCATCAATCGATAAACTTTTTGTACTAAACAAATATGTAATGTGATGTTGGTTCCAACTTTATAGCACGGTAGTGAGGCCTGCATTTGCCTGAAATCGAGTGAAAGTAAGATAAATGCAGGAGAAATGCGATCTCTTAGAAATATGCGCGGTGTCACTCGCACAAATTGTGGACAAAATAAGCAATGAAGAGATACGCAGTACGAAAGGGTTGCACGACAGTGTTATTGTAAAAATGAAGAAAGGAATGCTCAGATGGTTCGGGCACACAGAACGAATGAGTGATGAAAGATAGACGAAGAAAATCTACATAGCGGAAGTGAGTGGTAAAAGAATCCAAGGAAGACCAAGGCTGATTTATAAAGATCAAATAGCCATAGTGTTAGCTGATGGAAATACCAAAAGCACTCGCATACCTAGGCGAAAATTTGTGCGGAGAATGATGTGATTTGAGAAAACGAAAGAGGTATGTAAGGACCGCAACACTTGGCGTTCCGTCCTCTCTGCCCACTCCGTTAGGGTTACAGCGTGAAGATATACGTAATAAATACAAAACGCAGTTAATGACGTAATATATCGTAAAGACAATATTTACTAACATAACGACCAATTACTTAAACAATTTGTCCACCATAAAAAAGCCACTGAAGGCATTATTTAATATGATATTTAGTAATTTAGGTCAGCCGTCGAAGGTCCCGTAATTACGGTATAAAGCATTATCTAAAATTATCCATGTTTTTGTTCTACGATACTTATTACGTTATAATAAATGAGTAAGTTATACTTCATTTTTATTAAGCTCTGTATACATAAAAAATGATGACTGTATAGGTATGAAATACTTTTTAAATATCAATGCAATTAAAAACATTGGTGTTTGTGTTGGTGTTGGTTGTTGGTGATTGGTGAGTTGGTGAAAATGAGGAAAAAAGTGCTATTTATCGCAAAAAATCAATTGATTCCCTGCAATAACATATTATTACCCTTCATTCAAAAGATACTAGCCTGAAAAATATGTGCAATTTAAGTTACCTATAAACATAAACCAAAACGATATAAAAAAGAAATGTATGTACAATTAAAATATTACTCCGCATATGATTGTTTTCCTAATATTATTGCTGCTGTGTTTCTAACAGTGACCATCTCGCAGTGACTTATATGATTTAATTTAAAAAACATAGTGTGAAAACTACGAATTTACATTGCATTTAAAATAATTTTATAGTGTAAACTATTAATTTTAATCATTATAAGTTGTAGTTTGAATTATTATACTAATTCTGTTGCCTATGTAAAAATTCTTAGGTACGTAAAATATTTCCTATAGAGTAACCATATCGGTAATTATAAGCGGATCGAGTCATATACAAAAGTTAATTATAAATAAAAAGATTTAATAAAATCTTAGGCACTGGAGATTGTCTAGACTTAAATGTTGAAGAATAAAATAATTCTTAATAAAATGTTGTTACTTTATCCCGCACATTTTTCACGAGGTAGATAACACAAAGTATGGTACGTGAATTCAGAATATCAAGTTACTACGACGCAACACACAAGCTGGAGGCCACAGGTTAAACGCGAGGGTGAACAAGGCTAAGGACTAAAATATGCCTTGTTTTTGTGAATAAGATGAACTGAAAGCGAATTCAAGATATTTAGTCAAGGGTTTCATGTCATGTGTTACCCTAATTTTAACAATGTATTTGGAGGTTATTAAAAATATACATGCTTTACAATACATTAACAAATGATGAAGTCACAACATGAAGAGTTATCATCGTTAAAGTCATCATGGTTAGGGACTAAATAAGTTAAAAAAGTATGTATATATGTGTGTATTCGTGTACGCACATAAAAAGTTACTATACTTCTTTGACGTTTTTAAGCAAAACTGGCCACATATTATAATAAAACAAAACTGGCCATATATAAAAAATAAAACTGGCCGCTTGAAATGAATGAAATAAAAAATAAACCCCGTGTTACATCGATGACGTAACTTCCGCTACATGCTGGAATTACACTTTGATCTAATTTTTCAAACGCGCCAAAAGAAGTAATATAACTTTAATAAATCTATAAATATATAAAACGAAGTCGCTATTTCTCTCTGTCTATTTGTACGCTTAGATTCTTTTAAATCATACAATAGATTTTAATGCGATTTTTACTATTTGTTAGAGAATTTCTCCCGAAAGATTTTTGGTGCAATGTAGGTATACCATCCGGACGAAACTGGGTCGGGAAGAATTAAAGCAACAAGATACAAAGATATAGCTAAAGTATAGAAATTAGGAAACGTTACGTTGATAAGTTATCTCGAAAATCATTAAAAAGTGTATTTAATCAAATTATAACATAACAATTAAACTCAAAAATGAGCATCAGCACATCAGCATTTATGGTTTTCAATAATTATCACTGCAAAATTATACACATTTCAAAGTGATATCGACATTAATGTTATCGCAGAACGATCATACATCAGGTCAATATTTCCGTTGCATAAATTCCAATAATATTTCGAAAACTCTGAAATTGCATCAGGACTGTGGCATGCCAATGTTACAAAACATGTAGACAAACGGAATACGAGTGAAACCAATATTTAAATCAAAATTTTCGGGCAGATCGCTGGAAGGTTGAGGCAATATTTATAAATCACTAGCTGTTATACGCGACCTCGTTCGCGTGGTTTTTTATTTACTAAATTATATAAATCATAAACCTTCACTGGCGTACACAGAACAACTCACCAAAGTTTCATCACAATCGGGTGAATGCTTGAAAGAAAGATTGGTATGTGTTTTAAATATCATGTGGATTAACCTAACCTCCCAGACTCAGTAAAAAATATAATTTAAAAAAAACATTTTTTTAATAATCCGAGAACAGTTAGCAGTGGAAAAAAAATGTTAGGAAATATAAATATGTGATGCATGTACAAAATAACATAAGTAAATATAAAGCATTTACGGACGTAAGAAGTTATACTTTTTTGACGTTAATAAAATAAAAAACGAAATTGGCCACATACAAAAAAAAATTAAAACTGGTCGCATGAAATGAATGTAAGAAAAACTTAAAAAAAGGAGTTTTGGCGGGATTTTATGGGGAGCGGTTGAGCGTTTATTCTTATTATTTCCAAATTGTTTCTAGTGGATATTGTGATGTAACATTGGCGTGCAACAATTACACATATTGATCTGTTGATCAATATGTGTAATTGTTGAAATAAGTACTTGTTTAGTAGTGTGATGTTGAGATTTTTTTTTTGTGGCTTAGTCTTCCTCAGTTGAGCCTCCTAGAAAGACTGCCTCAATATATTTGTAGCTAAAAACTCCAAAAAACGTTAAAATGTGTTGCGTCGATATTTTCATGAAATGAAACGAAGAATGTATCATTTCATTACTGAAGACATCGGCTGTTATGGGCATAGATCCCTTAGCCTTATATATAAAATTTTATTCTATTTAGAAAAAAAATACAAAATGGATTCAATAAAAAAAGTATAGAAACAATTACGTACTTTGGAAGAGACCTACTATGGCCAGTAGAGAACTAAGTATTAGGCTGATGATAATATAGTAAGTAAAAATAAAGGCCGAGGCTGATTTATGAAAATCAAATAGTTATGTTAGCCGACGGAAATTTCAAAAGCACTAAGCAAAAACTATGTAAGGACCCCGACTCCTGGCGCTCCGTCCTCTCTGACTACCCCGTTCGGGATACAGCGTGAAGAGATGTATGTATGTATAATATAGTAGATACTAGAGTTAAAAAAAGTTGGTCAAGTGAGACATCAACTCGCGCACAAAGGTTCAGTACGATATTTATAAAATGGTAAATTTCTAACCCTTGTTTCTAGGGGGAATGGTCAAGTCTAATTAAAGTAACCAATATCCCCCACAATTATATCTCCAATGAACATTTTAAAATATTCTACATAGTATATTTTAAAATAAACTACATAGTAGTTTCTAAGAAAATATACTGTGACAGACAAACATATGGACGCATAAGTCATCTTATAAGGGTTTCGATTTCCCTTTTACTGAGCACTAAAAGTTAAGTTAAGTCTCTTCTCAGCACATGTTTTTTCGAATACCTACAGTCGTTCCAAAATACTATGGAGGTTTTTTAGTTTAAATAATAAGTTAACTCAAGTAAGAAACCATGACATCGGACACTGTCCATCCGCTATCACGAACAGTAACACGACACAATCCAGTTACTGTTATGCTCGCTTCTTTGACACAGTAGCGAGATGGCGACAGAACAATGGTCTGGGACAAACCGAACGAAGTGCCATTGTCCGCTGTAATATACGTACCGAGATGAAACGATACGAGAAACATTTATTTCCTAAACTAAATCATTATTATTTTTTTAGTTTAATTAATTTTTTTAATTTATTTACCCATTATAATTACCCCGCACTCCGCACTAGGCGAACCTGTATTGCGGGAGACCGTTTCAGAGGGTAATACAACAATTTAAAAAGTATAACACAACGTTAGTATAAATTATATAGTAAATAGATACAGTCATAGTTGTTACAAGAAATGTGAGTAAACAAACAGAAAGGAAGACTAAATTGTAAAACAGGTAATAGGATATGTCTAATACATAATATGATATCTATAATACAATGAGATATATTCTCATATAAAACAAAAATCTATAGTTCAATAACAATTCAGCCATCAGCATGTACCCAACATAAATATTCACTAATACGATACAATTTACAACTTAATATTAATGTACATTGGATATAATATTTCTTCAGATTTGGACATTTGAATTTTATATTTTTATTGATATATTTATTTATATGTGTGTATTGATATAATACATATATATGTTGCGCATAAAAAAGTATGTGACGTCGTGTGTTTGGGCATATGTGTATGTTTGCATACAGTTGTGCGTTTGTGCATGTATGTGAGCATGCATGCAATTTGAGTCTATGCACCATCATGCGCTGACGTAAAGATAGCTGTCATCTATACAGTGCAGGTAATACTCATAACTGCTAAGTTACAGCAGTCATTAGACTTTCAGTTGCCTCATAATTTAGATTTAGTAAATATTTCTCTACTATTGTTTTGCAAACAAATTTATTTTTAGTATTAATATTAGTAAGTTTATTGATTTTATTATATATGCGACAAATAAGAACAATGTAACTGTGTCAACACAAAGATGTTTTATATCTCTCAGGTTGCAATACACGCATTATTCTATGTCCGGAAAAACATTTAAATAAGTGTATTGGTACACTGCAATGTTTGCGGAGAGTAGTCCGTAGGAAAAAGAGTTGCCTCACAGTCAAGACTTTACACTGAGTAAAGCTGTGCAGAAGGATTCCTAAATGGTTTATTTAACAGCACTTAGAATTGCCCATTGAGTCCTTTCCAACCTCAACAAGGATGTCTTGTTTGCTCCACCCCAAATTGGAATACAATAAGATATAAGGGATTGACATAACGCTTAATAAATTGTCCTCAGTAATAAAATATCAATCAACCCACGCAAAGTATTAAAAACATAAGAGTTTACGAACTTTTGCGGTTAGTTCCTCTAAATGACTATTCCGGTTTAAGCTTTCCTCTATATATACTCCCAGATATTTAACATTTGAGGTTCTAGCAACTTAATTAGTATTTACGAAGTTCTTTCTTTACAAAAATGAGATGAGATGGGCCATCGGCACTCTCATTCACCGAACGAAACACAACCATATATGCTGTTATTTCACGCCGACATTCTGTGAGAGGGTGGTATTTCACCGGGCGAGCCGGCCCTATCCGTGCTGCAATACAGCATGGCTCTACCACATTAAAATTCAATCAATGTTGTTATTGAAACGAGAATTATCATAATGTAAGACTATTCCCGCATTTTTATTATAAATAATAATAACGATAAATATTCGGCAGGTTTTCATTGCCATATGGTTTTACACGGCGATTTTGATATCATGTTGAATGAAAAATGATGTGTTGTACGGACGAAACGGTTTTTTAACCAAAATAAATGAAACGTATACGCAATTACATAACATATAACATATCTTCACGCTGTATCCCCAACGGGGTAGTCAGAGAGGACGGAGCGCCAGGAGTCGTGGTCCTTACACACCTCTTTCGCTTCCTCAAATCTCATCATTCTCTTCACACATTTTCGCCTAGGTATGCGAGTGCTTTTGACATTTCCGTCTGCTAACACTCTGGCTATTTGATCTTCATAAGTCAGCCTTGGTTTTCCTTGGCTTCTTTTACCACTCACTTTCGCTCTGTATATTTTCTTCTTAGAGGGTCAACTGAGGAAGCGTGCTCGTCGCGACCCCTGCCAGCCCTTTTCAGGGCTGCAATTCCTCTCCTGTGCATACCATGCGGGACAACGGCAATGATAATGTTAGGGCGTCCCCCGAAAGCGACGTACACCGGTCTGTCCCCGCTGGTGTGTGCAGAGTGCAGTTCGGCATTGGGGACCGCCACCCAACACGCTGTGCACCTAGCGGCGGGAAGTGGAGGGAGGAGTGCAGAGTATACGCAATTAAATTAGAAAATCCTGAATTATGCTGTGTTTAATTAGAAACAAGTAAGAACATGAAACGAAATATTTAATATATTTAGTAGAAAAGGTTGGTGAACCTTATCCGGAGTTCGTCTGGACCGCTACCGCCATCTCACTCGCTATGCACACTGCCTAATAGTAATGTTTGCTCTATAAAATTTCATACTCTCATGTTGCGTTATATAATATCTAACAGCCTTGGACACAGAGTGAACCATGCTGTGAGAGTGAGAGCTTGCGTGAAACTACGGCCGATGCAAAACTGCTAAAACGTCAAGCCAAAATAAAAATTAAAAATATAAACGCGTGAATCATCAATGCTTGTACTGTTGTATTACCGTGTGAAGGGAGTCGGGCCAAGAGTTAAAATGGACAGGGTTTTGCTCTAAGAGCGTGTCGGTTTTTTGTTGACCTAGTTTCTAGACTTTTACTAATATACGGAACTAGGGAAGAGTCCAGCACAACAATTTACAGCTGAACATGACATATACATGTAAAAGTAATGTTAGCAGAAATAAATAAATATTTTTATTTCTGTGAATACTAGTACCTAAAACACAACATTTTACATAGTTTATTAATATTCACACAAATGATTATTACAATATAAGTTTCTGTAAATCTAATCTACGTTACAACAGCTAAACACATAATGTGTTTTTTCCCATCTTTATAATGTAATTAGTAAATGTGAAATCAACGAGTATTTTGCAAATATTTATTTCAGTACTGTAACATTTTGTACGTCAAGCTGTCTTGAGCTGACTCGAATTACACCGACAGTGCGAGGTTGCCATTCTTACTATAGCTGTTTTACTCGTGGTTTCGCTCAACGAGATAGAAAAAGAGACACGAGAATTCGTTTGACACACGGTAATAAAGCGGCAACTCATTGTGGCTTCGTCCATTGCAATTATTGGTCCGAGGGTAAGACAGACAGTGCTGACACAGAAGGCACAGCATCTTAGTTCTTAGGGTTGCCGACGCATTCGCAATCGGAAGTATATTTCTCACTTCACGTATTTTAAAGAAGAAAGAAAGAAAGAAACAGGTTTATTGCCACACTAACAATGGTTACATACAGGTTACACAGTGATACATTAAATAGTTATTATTATAGAAAGGAAGAAAAAAATATATTCATATATCATGTATAAATAAACAATTAAAATTCATATCTATGTAAATTAGCTTTGCGGCAGCGCAGCAGCTCACCTATACAGCGCTGGTTTTCAGTTCGTCCTCAGCTACTACGAATAATATTATACAAAATGTAAAATTTATAAATATTACAATATTTCATGAAATTCTCTTCTTCGTTTGTATTTAGATTTACTTTTTGCGTATGTATGCTCAAAAATTTTCATTGTTACAAAATATATGTTTAGGCATCAATGAAGCATGTCGGCTAACAGCGTGTACGATTTCAAAGGGTGTTCCGTGTACTACTGGCCCGTGGAAAGTTGCAAACAGGCGAGGGGTGAGCCAGCTTAAATGAATTCGAGAGGGCTTTGATCATTACAAACACTGGTACAGTCACGCGCGTAATTGTCATAATAATTTTGCAATATTTTGTTCACTTCGTTTTAAAAAAAAATTGATTTCCTTTCGACACAGTGATCTACTAATGTCTGAATAACATAATAATACTAAATATTAGAAATAATATAAGAGTGCTAAGAAGAAAATAGTGAATTACCTGAAACATTTTACAAAATAAAGGCAAAACTTTGTACTTGTTTCGATTTCGATTAATTAGTTCTAATTTTACTGTGACTTCCATTCTCTAATCAATATATACGAACTTAGACAGCGGATTTATATTTTGATCATCACTTGTCACTAATCTTGAAACTTCAAAAAATAATGAGTGATTTTTTTTAATCTCTACAAAAGTCTGTATTAATAGTATAAATATAAAATCACACAATTTATTATTAGCTTTTTGTTATAGAAACAAAAGTATCTAAGGTAGTGTTTCTTTAAAACTTTGTGATAAATTTTTGTCAAGCTATCAATAAAATATATTTTTGCTGAACATGTTAATATTAAGTTGTGTAATTGGGTATGTGGCCTTTTATCTTACGATTATAGCAAACATATTCTCCATAAAAGTCAACTGTATACTTGTGAACTAAGCCCTAAGCTTTGTACTATGTATATCACACAAAATTGAAGTGCTGATCACTTTCAGAGTTGCAATATATTTAAAAAAGTTCTTTAACGTGGTCGAGAACCTTAATTAATAAGCTAAATATATACAGATCGCCTACAATACAAATTCGTTATTATTTATTAAACTTAACACTTTTGTCTCCGTATATATAACCGCGCACAGCCCGAGGCGTCCAGTGATCCAGACGTTTCATTACGACCTCGACACCACCGCCCACTATAGCCAGATCTGTAAACACTTCTGAACTAACCCCTTATATTACAATTCCGCTACAACAGCGAGGGATGAGGAAGTTTTTCAATAATTGGCCGATATGCTGATGTACGTAATTCTAGACTGGTTATTTTGTATTGTTTGATAAAATTCACATGATTATTTTTGAACAATATTTTGCTGGTTCCTCTTTACAATAAGTACAATGAGGAAATACGGAGTATGACAGGGTTGCACGACAGTGTTATTGTAAAAATTAAGAAATTAATGCTAAGATGGTTCGGCCACATGGAAAGAATAAATGATGAAAGACTGACGACGAGAATCTAAAGTGAGCGGTAAAAGAAGCCAAGGAAGACCAAGGGTGACTTATGAGGATCAAATGCCTAGAGTGTTAGCCGATGGAAATGTCAAAAGCACTCGCATACCTAGGAAAAATGTGTGAGGAGAATGATGAGATTTGAGGAAGCGAAAGAAGTATGTATGGATGCGACACTTGGCGCTCCGTCCTCTCTGACTACCCCTTTAGGGATACGGCGCAAAGATATGTAGGTATGTGTGTATGTATGTATAATAAAATAAGTTGATTGAATAAAATATGAAATGAATTCAACAATTTTGTTTATGTAAACCAAAGTATGTTGGAAACAAATCTATCACCGGCTCAGAAAAAAACTGTACTGAGAAGAATCATTAAGAAACTCAGTGTTTTCAACATCGTGTTATAACATAGTAGTCTCATGTATTTTTCTTTTAAATGCTCATAGATATTGTTAGATGTGTATAACGCATAGATTATAATTTATAAAGATGTTATGTGTCTTAGAACTTCACGCGAACGAAGTTTCGAGGAAAAGCTAGTATATAATAATCTAATTTCATTACAATTATCTATTCATACGATCAATGACCTTTCCTACGAAAATAATTTAAAAGATCATTCTTAGAATCATTTTCCGTCCTTCGAGATGGTAATTCAATCTATTTCCAACCTAGGTCATTTCCGTACACGACGCAAATAAGAAAAATTTGTTTTGTCTCGATCGGTACCTAATAAGACCGTAGAATCTTTTAACCAGTACGCTATAAAGACCATCGTCATCCTATTTCATATTTCTCAATTATTTTCGGATTAAAATGAAGCTCAAATAAATAAGGAATGCATAAGCAAACAGAGGGTAGAAATTCAAATACGCTTAAACAAAAACTATTTACAAATTCGTGAACGATGCAGACGTAGTTCTATTTACACAATGCAAAGTTTGAAAATGGACATCTGCGATAATGCAATGCCATACATTCACAAATACATACATACAACAAAAATTCAAGCCATAATCAATTCAGAACAGACATAATTTCAAGACGTCAACAAATTTGTTGACGTCTTGAAATTCTGTCTGTTCACCTTTTTTTACTTTTTTGTTTGTTTTTTAACACAGGATTAACCTGAGCATAATTCAGACCCCCGCGAGAGAGATACGAGGCTTTTTCCCACTAAAACTGCAGCTGTGTTCGTCCTCAGCGTGTTGTCGTGGACTCCGCGATTTCCTATAGAACGCGCCGGATTCCCTCTCGCTCTGTACCGAAGCTCTCTAGGGAAGATAAATCTCAGAGCCCCACATCACCTTCACAGAGATACAACAGCGTAGACCCCACGTGATGTCTTTCTTCCTCCTCAGGGTCGTATGGATGGATGAGAGGAGTCTCCGCTTCGATCGGTCGCGACATCTTTAACACGCCTTGGCTTTGGAACACTTCAGTGTTATTCTCAGGCCCGGGTTACAGGACTAATAACACCACACTTCGACAAAACTTACAGGTTACAGATGACCACACAGAACACGATAATGGTAAGTTGTAAACCTATGTAATTTCCTTATAATAAGGCCTATTCCTCGGCTGACTTTCGACCTACATTGGTAAATAAGCAACTGATACATTCGTTAACATGGAGCACTCAACTTGTAGAGTGGCAATGTCGTTTATTTTCTATGAAAACAATTTACATCTAAACACTGTTGCGGTTACTGTATTCTGTTTTACAGTTTAATTATTTGCTGTTTTTATCACACCACTGAATAGAACAAAAAGCAAATACATAAATATTTAAATATATGTCGGAACATGCAGAGATACACACAGGTCCAGTATTGATTATGTGTTGCTTAATGCGAGCGAGAGTTGATATTTATTCTGTGTATTTGTTAATGTAAATAAACTGAGCAGTGGTGAATAAGATGGTCCGATATTTCGTCTCTATAGGTTGAGTGCTCCATGTTCGTTACTTAAAAGTGATGTTATGTATAAATACATGTTTAAGTATAAACGACACAAGTAATGCATTTTAATATATTGTTATATATAACTTCAGAAGTTTCATCGTCTATTTTTACTATCGAGTAATTGCTTAATGAATATTATTAAAACTTTAGAAGAAAGCGTGTATTAATCTTGCTTTCGCACGAGAACCCATGAGAAGAATTGTTTCTGTACTCGACATAATGTTGCGTCACTGAGAATCTCTAGTCTTCTCGCTTCACATTTTCTTATATGATGAACTCAATCAGTCAAATTTAATGTGAGATTATCTCATATACAGGGTGTATATGAAAACGGGACAGTTACTTTAATGGATGAAAGGGCATAACTTTAGTATGTAGTTACAAAAAGAATTATCGAAAAAAACGTATCCGTTTAAGAGTTATGACCGTTTTAATTTTCAAGTGTTATCCCCACCATTTCTCGTAAAATTGGGTTGATCGTGTACAGTTACAGATTTTAAATCTTACGTTTTTTTTTATTTTGTAATAATTTCATCCGTTACTGAAATACAGCCTGAAAAACCATTTTCGAAAATAATGCGTATACCCCAATGGGGGTTTTCAGGCTGTATTTCAGTAACGGATGAAATTATTACAAAATAAAAAAAACGTAAGATTTAAAATCTGTAACTGTACACGATCAACCCAATTTTACGAGAAATGGTGGGGATAACAATATTATTATATTAAAGTAACTGTCCCGTTTTCATATACACCCTGTATATAATTGTACATCACGTGGTAATTGAATGTGCGTCTGTGTAACGCTCTAATGTAAGTCTAATCACAAGATTCGTCTCGAATCTTGTGATTAGACTTACATTAGTTAACCAATTTTGTAACAGCTACCACTTTACACATATCGATTTTGCACTCGTATGCAGTAACGGATCTACTTATCCTGCACCATCTTACATTATGCAACCATTCTATCGATTATTCTGCCAGTTAAACCATATTGAATACTATTAAGTAACGTGCAGTTAGCGAAACTGCTTGTCTTCACTGAACTTTTATTTTATAACATGCACACTTGCTAATATTTTTTTGGACCACTCTGCTTTTGCTTTTCGCTTTACATCGCTTTAAAAATTACGTCGCAACTTGTCTCGAGTCGCTTTGAATCGTTTTAAATAGTTAAGACACTGCGTAACAAATTTCTAATAGGCTGCTATGCTTGTCTAAGAGAGAAATACATACATTACGACAGCTGATTACCTTCCCAAACAAACCATAAAAGTCGTCTGAGATCGTCAAAGAGCTTGCAAAGAGCTTCGAAAGGGCTTGTATAGCTAGTTAACTAACTATAATTCTTTAACTGTGATTTAATTTTCATTGAAAATGAGTACTATAACAAGCTATATCAGTCATACAGCTTGTTACACAACTTCATAAAGATGTTATTTTGTTGCGCGTCGATGCTTTCCCACCCCAAGTGAGAAATGACGTGAAGTTATCTTCTTCAGCCTATTGTCGCCCAATGTTAAGTGTAAGCCCCATGGAATATACACCATTCCTCTCACACTAAAGCTTTTGTCGTCTAACACCTTCCATTTTCGCGAGGTCGTGGATCCACCTAGTCTGCTAAACGATATTTGGGTCTCTACATCAGTATTCTTTTTCCCTTTGTAGCATGAATTTTTGTATGCATGTTAATACAAAAATATTATGACCCTGTCTCGTATCATCACCGACTGTCTACACTATAATAAATAATAGATAACATTAGATGAATTAGCTGCTATTGACGGATCGTCCGTGAGTAGATACGGCGCGGGCGCATCGCTCATCGCTTTGAGAACTTTATCTTGCCACGTCATTATTGGGGATCTATGATTGTGGGAAACGTTATTGGTTGGCCTCTAGCCCGCGTTAATATTTATCTTTACGCTATATTGCTAGTGGGGATATCTTTTACACAAATAAAAGAAGAAACTGACTGTCGAACATATCAATGTACAACCGGAATCACTGAGACTAGACACTTAGAATTTTACACAAAGATTCCTCATATCGTTTAAATAAAAACTAAAGAATACTTAATTTTCTAACCTGGGGTTCGCGGACCCCTGTCCGGATCCATATCAAGAGCGCTGGGGGTCCATGGCTAATCTGCCTAATATCATTTATTAAAATGTTAATTAATGCAAAGACTCAATTTAACGTACTTTACCTAACTTAAGCAGCAGCAAGTTCTCACTAACTTATAGTAACATAAGTTATTGTTATTTTCCAGAGTCCAGTCCTGTTTCCTAATAAAAAGTATTATTAAATTATTTGGTTTTCATTTCCAACAAATCTATTCGAAAAGGCTCCGAGCGATGATTGTAATTTTGAAATTGGTGAAATTGGTCTGCGACTATAAAAAGGTTCAAAAATGCTGCTCTACTCTGTTCTCTGCTTTGTAGAAAATGGAAAATGTGTGTAGTTAATAAGGAAAAAGAAATTGAAAATGAATTCAAAAACTCAAACTCTTGTGTAAAATACACACATACTCGTAATAACTAAATATGTGTATTTATTTGATATTTAGAAATTCAACCTTTAAGGTGTAAAAAGGGGTAGCAAAGTTAGTATGGGAAATAATAAAAAATGTGTTCAACAATCCATTATTTAATTAGTTCTTTTGCTCTTGGTTATTATTATTTATGTCATAATAATATAAAATAATACATATTTGGATGATTTTGGATAATATCTTAAGGCAATAAAAGGGGTCTCTACATATGAAAACAAATGAAATTCCATACGAACGAAGTCGTGGGCAATAACTAATGAAATGAAATGAAATATTTTTTATTAGAACTTTAACATATTGTACAAAAAACTGCATTGCACGTTGATAACCGCATTAGTCGCGAAGACTGAGTCGCAGGTGTCAGCGCCCAAAAATCTACATACATTAGTAAGACGTTCTAAAAAGCTGATGCTAAAAACCTGAGTAGGTAAAACTAGTCTAATAAAGCTTAATTAATAATTAAATAGAATATTAGTAGGCAGTTGTGTGTGCAGTTGTGTGTGTGTGTGTGTGTGTGTGTGTGTGTGTGTGTGTTACTTTAGAGTTTAACTAATATCTCAACTTCGTCGTAAGTGAGACTAAGAAGCCATGACGAGAGTTTAAATTTGCATTCATAATATATTTAATACTCCATTATAAAATTCCAAAGCTACACTCCTTACACTGAAAGTATTTGACGACCTCGATGGCGCACTGATTTAGGAGTTGTGTCTAAACGCGGAAGGTTCCGAGTTCGATTCCAGCTAGGGTCAATTTAGGAAACGAAGTTTTCTAGATCGTCTCGGGTCTGGATGTACTGAAAGATAGTAGTAGTCGTCGTCTGGTTCTCATAGCACAGGGAACACCCAAGTTCGAAACCAAACGATTGGTGTGTATTGTTTGGCACATTTATTTATTTAAAATTTATTTCATGTCGTTACTCTGTAAAGAAACTACGAAAAACTAAGAACTATTTTATCATCATCAAATTAAAGTAATGCACTTATTAAAACTTTACCCAAGTACAAAGATTTATCGCTTCATTAAAAACACAAAATACACAAAACTTAATATATGTGGGCGTCCAAGCAAAAAGGGTCCAGTAGTGGGGTATTGAATTAAGACTAGATTCGGAATTTGGAATAGTCAATTGATAATAAGGATTAAAAAGATATTCGAAAGCTGGCATATATTTTTTTTATAAGACATTTAAAGTTAAAACTCTGAAAAAGCTTGTTTTGAGAAAAATCATTTTTAAAGTTTCATTAAAAAAATACATTTCTACTGTTTTTTGTTTGTTTCTATTTAGAAACATCATATAAAGCCATTTACTAAGCATTATTATTAAGCAGATTATTATTAAGCATTAATTAATAATTAATTAAAATCGCGAGATGCCATTTTTTCATCCAACTTTACAAAACTGCGTCTATCTCGGAAACTAAATGCCGACCACTGGACCTCTTTGCTTGGACGCCCGCATATAACGCTATATAACAATTATGGTGCATTAAAAAATTGAGGAGGTATAAAAACTTTTCATTTTAGAAAATCCACGTAAAATTTCTATCATTACACCTCATCTTCAAAAATATTACTTAGAAAATCAAATTAAATCTAATAAAATAAAATAAAAACCAAGGTGCATATTCAAAGACAATTATCAGGATGGCGTCATATTAACAAAGTATACTTTTGTTCACAAATAAAGTGAGAACTCAACAGCAAACTTTAATTTGCGGTTGGCGGTCGGTTATAACAGACACTACGGAACACTAATTAAATTAGAACGACTTGTACTTATTAAATTAAAAAAAAACTTATTACATAATGATTCAGAATATATCGCAGGAAATAAATGTCTATATCTTTTCATCTTAGTCTGAGAATAATCTTATTTGCATAAATTATGTAAATAACATTTAAAAAAATTAAACTAAATTAAAAAGAAAGGCGACATCATGATAAATTGTGGTGAGGAAATCTGAGGCCATAATAAATTATTTAATTCAAATATTCCAAAATTTAAATTATAATTCACGAGGTTTATTTTCGGGTAACTGCATTCGTTTTCATAATAAGGTTTCTCAGGAAGTTACTCAATTAACGGAAAATAGATTTATATTTGTTATAAAACGTACATTGATTAGACAATCATACCATAAAAAAAAATTTCATCGATGACAAAACAATAGTCTGGAAATAATCTTCTTTGTACATGCATTTTCTGAATATTATATTTCAATAAACCTATTGTACATTGATGTTGAAAAAATGATACCTAACTTGACGGTTGTCAATATACTTGTCTTGACGGTTCTTTCCAACGCGTCGGTTTTCTTTTCGATTCAATAGTAGATTTAACGTTCAAAAACATTTTCGATTTGGTTCTATTTTGACTTCGGTAAGTATATTACGAAGACAACGGCGTTTCAATCGGTTTATCCCAGTCCATTGGTCTGTATCTAACCTTTTTTTATACCACGAAGGTGGCAAACAAGCATACAACATCATGTCGAACGATTCCTCTGAACACCCTTATACGAACGGTAGGACCACACTGGGAAGTGAAGTCTGTCCTCAAACTCAGGTGTTTGAGATCCCTTCTAAGTCTGGTATCGTCTTCAACTCTTACAGCTCAGCTTTGTTGAATTGAGTCAAAAGGAGCAAGTTGATATGCAGGTACTCCCGCCCATAGGTGACAGCAATACTCCATATGGGACCAAATTTACGGCTTATACAATAATAGCCTCTGTTCCGAAGCGAAGTACCACTTCGCTCTGTTGAGCACACCGAGCTTCTTGGATGCCAGCCTGACCTTGTCTTCCAACTGATTTCAGAATTGAAGGTCGCGAGAGATATCGACACCAAGGATCCCAATACTCTCAGAGGTGGTAAGAGACATGTCTTGAAACTGTATAGTCACAGCAAATGGGGTTTTTAGCGGTGAATGGACAAACTTGTGTCTTTGTGGAGTTAAAGTGGACTAAGTTCCGTCCTCTCCAATCGGATACTCTGACCAGAGTGCTCTCGATTTCTATATTCTTTTTTCTTGATTTCTATATAGGTGTCTAATTTAGCTAATCATTTAGTATCATTTTTATTACTTTTTTGAATATTCGAGCAAAATACAATAATGAAACAGTAGTGAGCATTAAATCAACTAGCTTTCTAATAGTTAATCTTAAACGCATAAATTCCTGGAGTCCACTCGCCAGAGCGGGTCCATTGTACGGAGCCGCAAACAGGGCCGCTTCAATACAACAATGAGCAATTCATTATTAAACAACGTAAACTTCGACACGGCCAAATGGGCCGTTTCAAAATCTTTGTAACCAAAGGATTTGAGTATTTTTAGAATCCTTACCATGACTCGCACATGTTTTTAAATTTTCAAAGATTAATGAGTCTAGTCCAATGATTTGGTGGTGGTATTTTTTTGAATTCGAGAATTGAAAAACACAACACACATATGGAATCATCTCTGTCTCCTTTGTATGTTGTTACAATCACTTGACGTAAAGTATTAACTGGAATAATTGTAATAACTCTCGGCGCGTCAGTTACATTCCCAGTTGACATACATAATATTCACAAATATCATCAATAGGTAAGTATACAGTCTCAATTCCGTTAGTTACAACACGTACAAGTTAAAAGCTTTATTCATTTCATACGTTTCGTAGTTCATATTTCATCAGAAGAATGCTTATAATAATATGTACGGGTAGACCTGCGCGCTTTATTCACAAAGCATGTCCATTTGTGTTACCACGGTTTGTTACATTGTACCTTTTTTAATGAAGAAAAGAATCTACGGTTTAGCCATGTTGGGAATGAGTGAAGAACGATAAAAAATAGCGAACAAAATGAACGCATAAGATCGGCTTACGTAAGATATCCGCACGCTATATACCTGACGTAGTAGTCTGAGGATGGAGTGCTAAGCATCGTGGGCTTTCAATACTTCTTTTGTCTCCTCTAATAAATCTCATCATTCTCCTCTCACGCTTTCGCCAAGCTATGCAAATGCTTTTGACTTTTTCATCGGCTAACACTCAAACTATTAGATTTCGGTAAGTCAGCCTTGGTCTTCCTTACCTACCATTCACTTTCACTCCGCAGATTCATCCTCGCAGCTTCCTCGTCATTCGTTCATCGCTCATTTTTTCTATATATCCGAAGCATGTAAATGTTCCTTTCTGCATTGTTACCATAACACTGTCATCCAACCCTGTCAAACTGTGTATCTCTTATTTTTTTATTTTGTCCGCGAAGGTGACACCGCACATGTTTCTGAGAGATCACATTTCTATAGCTTTGATCTTACTTTCACTCGATTTCTGACATATCCAGGCCTCACTACCGTACAATATAATAAATTCGCCGCCAACACTACATTGTAACATTGAACATTTACATTGTGCCAAAGATTTCAATCATCAATTATACTAACATAACATCCTCAGTATATTTCAGAGGTTTTTACCCAGCGCTGACAAGTCTGTCTATCTGTCTGTCTACATGTAACAGTAGGTTTATTCAGTCATCTTAATGTATGAACTGTAATTTGGCCCAGAAATAAAAAAACAATAAGTTTAATAATGAACGTTTTAGAACCATTTTTTTTATGAACGTCTACTTTGTCCAAGATTGCTAAAGTACACTATTTGACGAGCTCTTGGCCAGTTTATTTTTTTTTAATAATTTACGAATGATGAATCTGGGTGGGCTTTCAGACCAAATGGAAAACTGAGGGTGGGCTAAACTATACGTAATTTAGCCATAATGCTAACCACTTGTCTGCATCGCGAGTAACGAAGCCAGTCAGTACCCTCACATTTCATTACGATCATGTGTCATCGGTTCGCATCGGATGCAAAATGACGGTTCATATAAAAGCGATTTATTTCGTTTAGCTCTGCAATAATAAAATCAAGTTGATTCGCTGAATACAATAGAAACTTCCAATTTTAATGCCAATATCTACGTAACCTACGTTAGACACGCACGCTGTGATCCTGAGTAGCTTCAGGTCTCAGAATAGTGGTTATAATTTCCGCCACTCTCGCAATGCAGAATGCATTAAGTTCTAATTTGCCGGAATATATCTAATATGTGAAATGGATTTTTGTACTACGTATAATATAAGCGTTCTAATGAAAAATGTGTATAATATACAATATTATGTTAGTTTAACCCCTTTCTTTGCCATACCATAACGCAAGTCGTGTGTTTACATCTAAACTTAAATAAAATTGAAGGTGTCTGTCTATGATTAGGAAATGAAGGCTTTATCTTAAGCTTATATGATTATTTGCACATAAACGACACACAAACATGCTTTTTTAGAATTGTCTGTTTGTCTGTATGTTTGCGCGGGCTAATCTCCGAAACGGCTGAACCGATTTTGTAGAGACTTTCATTGGCAGGTAGCTAACTTTTCAGTGTAATTAGTCTACTTTTTATATCGGAAAAATACCAAATTTAAAGCGGGTGAAACCGCGAGGCACGACAAATCAAAAAGAAAGTTAAAATTCTGTAGTACCCTTTATTACATAATAAACTCTATGGAAATACCATATATGTATAACATTTAATTAGTTACCAGCTTTGTTTTAAATCTAAATTCCCTCCCAACTCCCACGCAACGAAACAAATTACTTCTAATGTAAGAATCGTTGACTGTGCAGTGTATCATTGCTTTTGACAATAAGCCAATATGTCTTATTAGAGAAAGTTGCTTTTACCAAAGTTCAATAATGTTTGGCCATTAAAAAAATAGATTTTATTGTTCTTGTTAACTACAGTGACATTTTGATTTATCCGGCTTATTTAACACGACCGCTGAGGAACCGTCATATGCAACAAAAGGGGTCGATAACCACCCTAGTTTAAACATACATATATTACTTAGCCTATGCACTGGTAGATAAAATAGTTTAAATATAATCTCTAACTGCGAATGGTAATAAATTATTATTTATTATGAATATTTAATTTTTTTATTTATGTAGTTATTATTTTTTGCACACATAAAATTAACAAATAAGATACATACAGCAAAAACGAATGAAAGTACAGCTTATTTGCAAAAGAAAATTCTTCTAGCATTCCCGCGACAGTGATAATTCAGAAGACAATTATAGTATTGATTATGACTATGACTATGACTTATGCTTTAAGTAAAAAAAAAATGAGCCATCGTGGCAGGTGTATAACATCGGACCTATTTTGTATTAAAAATATGCTTGAAAGGATGACTAAAGGAAACAAATATGGCATAATATAAAAAAATTACAAAAATTACCAAAACAGATTTTTTTTTAACAAAAGCGTATTCTAAGGCGAATAACAACAATGCATACGCTATAGGTATACATGCTCAATACAAGCGCGTGGTGATGCGTCACCACGTCGCCACGCCAACAGCCTGTCTGACCCGTCACATATTTCACATCAAAAACACATATTAACTGCCTTAACACCTACTGTATTAGAGAATCATTTCATTTCCATTGCACACATGCAGTGTTAGGTTTCTTTCCCATTAGAACCGAACAAAGTATGAACGCGCTACAAACTCTCGCCTTGACTTCACTTCTATTAATATTTATATTTGGTTGGGGTGACAGAATGCGAAGTGGAACCCGATTTAGTCAAATTGCTAAACAAACGCCTATACAAATTCCTTATAATGAACCTTATCCCTCGGCCGACTACTACAGACTGCAGGAAGATAAGCAGCTATCACATGTCTATCCGATTATGGTGAAACAAAACGAAGGTTATGATTTTAACAAGCTGAAACCACTAACTAATTTCAACATGAGATATCATTGCATAATACATTGTCTATAGTTCGACATAAAGTCAAGGGCAAAAAAAATGTCGTCGGACCCAATCAGAAAGGGTATCAAATAGAACTCGAGAAGACCTTTTCAAAAATATACAACTTAAAGGATAAACATGCAACATAAAGTCAACGATGTCTATGTACTCGTAGTACTGGACTGATTGTTTGAAAGCATCATATAATAATAATAATAATAATAATCTTTTTATTTCAGACAACATGATCCAATATTGTAAGTAACAAGCAATCTTAAAACTATGTTAGTACTTATATTCTAGGTACGAGTTTACCCTATGTGTAAGGGTGTACAGCATCGGACAGTCCACCTTACTCGCGATTGTACGTACGCTGATGTTGCAGACCCCGTGCAATTTGCTTGACAGTGACGTCCTTTTCTTACGCCACAAGGCGTCAAAGCCATCTGTACGAGCTTCAGTGAACATTGTCATGCACTACAGAAGCGTGGCAGCCGCAGCAACGCCCTGAACGCATTATATTGGACGATCATATGTTCCACTCGGCTGTGACTTATGAACCACAACTAGCTCACATGCATTTTGAGAGAGGCTTTTGTAGTAAAAAACGTAGCGTATTTCATTTAATTTGCTACTTATAACTATTAATCAATAAAAAATTGAATAACTTTACACTTCTGTGATACTTTTAAGGTAAATAAAGAAAATGAGTACTCAATTTAACAGTGTATTTCATAAATACATCGTGGACAAGTTCATTGGCGCACATTGAATTGGACTTGCTCATTCGAGGCGACGACACAAAATGCTTTTGTCTCTGTTTTACTTACTGCGGGGCACCAGTTCCCACATCATACTCTACCAGCGCGTGGCGCCAGTATCATTGTTTTGATTTTAAATAAAAATAAAAGTTATAACATGAAAAGCCACCTTTAGTTAATCAAAACTTACAAATAATCACAATCACAATTTTTTTAATCTGTTGCTAGAATCAGATGCCTCGATATACTTTCCCTTGCTTAACTTTAATCAGGAACTTCATCTTCTTTGCGAGTTTTTTTTAACTAATGTAATCGAATTTTACTATAATAACTTTTATTTTTATATACTTTATTTTCTGCCAGTATAAAGGTTACTTTGTAATTATAATGTATAATTGTGTGTAAAAGACCTCTTACCGCAGTGAACGTGTTAAGATACAATAACAGATCACACAGGTCCATTATCATTACATCGCGATTATCGCGTTCTGTGGGATATTTACTTTTGATGTTATCGTATTAACAATGAATTTTTTTAATCTAAGTTTTATAAGCATTGAGTAAACCTATGGGTCAAGTTTGAGGATGCACAAAGCACGTTTCCCCGGACGATATATGGGCAGTGTATTGACGTAAAATAATAAAAAATTAAATTCGTACTTCGTGATTCTAAACAAAAAACTTAGTCACATTGTGCGAGGTAACTGACCGTGTCCAAACTTTACGGAAGATTCTTCAGAAGCGAAACACATGTTGGTTAATTTGTTTAAATTTTTGGTGGAATATAGCCAAAGAATGTCGTATACATAAATTAATTATAACTAATATTTATGGCTATTTTATCCGCATCTGAATTATTTAAGTAATCTGTATCTGTATTTGAAACAGTAAACAAAACTAAATTATACTCGTAATTTGTCCTCTCAACAGGCGATATGTCTGCGATTATGAACTGTGACGTAAGCCACACGCATAACTGAAACCAAAACGTCAATGACAGAGACTTATCGAGATTAAAAAAATATATAATTTAAGGTGTTGAAAACATTTTATTTTTTAGACGTTCGCGAAATATTTCTCACATTCATTCACATTAATCTTTATAAACAAAACGATTATAGGCTGTATGAATTCTGTTCATTGCTTTTCTCTATGAAATTTCATCGAACAAGAATAGGTATTATCAAAAATTTCATACCAATATTATTGTATTTTTGTAATGTTATTTTGTATAATCAATTGAACAGTAATCTAATACGTACAAATCATTGAATCGGATTTCACACTTTTTAAAATTACTACAGAAAATAACATATATAGTTCAATTATATTCATACATTGTAACAGCATTTCGAAAGTAAACAGAAATGAATAATATTACTAATTATTTTAAAGAATGAATGCGAAATTACTATATGTCCGTTCGAGCAGTATTTATGAAAGCTGTCTTTCACAATAGACACCGTTCGCAAAATTTCATCGACCTGACTCATTTTATTATTAGAAAAAAAAAACAAAAAAACACTTATTTTTAAAACACGCCTGCTACGCCACAATCTTTTCGGCCAGACGTTCTATTTTAAAAACGGTATTACAAAGCGTCAGGCGCGTTCCGATTAATTTGTCATACTATCATCGGATGCGTTCCGTCTTTCTGTTTATTTTTATTTTATACCAGCTAATCTTCATCGCGGCGAAAGATTTATTACATATGGAGGTTAGAGAGAAGGGCAATTATAATTCTGGCTGCAACACGGAGGCGTGGTATGTGATTATGAATTTGTCCCGATGCGAAGCGGAGCTGCGCCGCTTTTTGTACAGCGCCGAGTGGCGCCCAAATTAATGTTTCGTTTTACAGAACGGAACGTTGTTAATATCTAGAACAGTTAGTTGATTTAGAAATTAAAATTTTAACAAATTGAAGGTTTTTAAAATGCTTTTAAAAGTTGAAATTATGCATTAATAATTATCTACTGTGGTTCGTATTAATAACCTTACACCTTCCAAGGTGCGACAGAATAATTCCAAACTGATAGATAAATAATTTAACTCAAACAAATTTGGGCGTATTAATAATATATAAATATAAATAAAAATAAATGATATAAAAATTTAGTCTATTGTTGTTTAAGCATGCATTATTCTTAATTATGTGTACATTAAATCATTATTTTTATCAATAGAATATACATTATATAATAAATTGTATCTATGGCATAATCTATACATATAGCATAGTCTAGGAACTATAACCTATCCTATTATGAATAAATTCACTTTAGAAATTAATTTGATCAGAATTTGTTAAGGACTTTTTAATGGTAACTGAAAGAATAAAAAAATAAATTGTATATAGATCCCATAAATATTGTATTTCTTGTTGCTTTAAATTTGATTGGTTCATTAACGATAGTATCTCGGACCAAGTTTCACAAAAGACGGTGCATTTGCTCTAAAAGCGTGTCCTTAAAGTGACCTTCTTTTGTTGACCAACTTTCTAGATTTTTATTATGTGCGTGAGTAGGGAAGGTCACAGTACAAAGATACACAGCTGCACATGGCATATATTTTTTTATTTTTGTGAATACTAGTACTTAAAACACTTAAGATGTACGAGTATTTTGTAAATAATTATTTCATGACCAACTCACAAGCTGACACGGAATACACTGACAGTGAGAAGTTGCCATACATACTATAGCTAACTGTTTTACTCGTAGTTACGCTCAATTAGACAGAAAGAGACAGAAAATTCGTTTGACACACGTGACAAGAGTGGCCACTTATTATGATTTCGTCCATTGTTTCGTGGCCCGAGGATATATACTGCGCGTTGAATAACTATACAACATACAACTAAAGTTTGGCGTGTGAGAAGTGGTATATCAATTCATTCAAATTCATTTTTTATGTGATACAGAACCGTAAAAACGGATTATGATATAATTACGATTACGACGGCCTAATTTACAAAATTTCGTTCAACGAGAATGTGAAGATAATAACATTCTATTTTGTAAAAGCATGTCGATAATTTCCTATCGATTAGATGTAGAGCCTTTATCACACGAGGCGGAGGTGTGATACCGCCTCAACTAGACCCTGAGGCAAGTTTAGACACGGTTTAAGTGAAGAGCGATCTAAATAGAAACATTCCATAATTTATTAATAGAAACATATTGTCATAAGACCTAAGAACTCTCATTCTCAGACTGCCTCTTACCAAGAGGTCGAAACACATGTCGGCTTTTTCAGAGGAACTTTCGCTGGATGCGCGATGACAGCACCAAATTGGCGCTAAAGTAGTGATAACAACTAGGACGGACTCTTGCATCATCAAAACGAGAAATAAGAAAATAAAAAACTAATTTCAATAAGTTGTCCATACTTGACTTATGTTATAAAACATTTCTCCCACCCTGAGTTCTCTTTTGCGCTACAATCGAGTTCTACCCGCCACATGCTTCGTGCCTAGGGAATAAATAAAAAGTATACCTATGACCTATAGGTAAGTCAAAACTGCCGCTGAGTTTTCTATTTATTCCAACACCTTCTACGGTATTTATGCATTCCCATAAGAGAATACATATAAGCTAAGAAAATATAAATATGGTTTGTGTTCATTATATTTTTAGGAATCCCGTTACAATACCATCGCTTGGACCACCGAAGAAACACATAATTTGTTCAAAGCAGTCACGAGAGATGAGTTTTAATAGCGCGGTGATGGGATCAAGCCGACTTAACCTACGGCCAGTGAAGTCGAGCTCGATGGAATTAAATAGATAGTCGAATAATGTGCTTACTAATAATATCTTCACACAATACAAATTATTAATGTAACGAGGATAGTTGCAGGGACAAGAAATACTCTATAATCGTATATGATGATACCTCGCAGTTCCATCCGAGTTAAATTTGAAATTTTTCGGGATAAAAAGTAGCCCAGATTGCTCTCTGCAAAATCCTTTATCTATAAAGGAAAATTGTTCAGTAGCTTCGGAGATTAGCCCAGAGAAACAAATAGAAGAGATACATGATAATTAAAAAAAAATTGTGCTTGTTTTGGTAACGCGCAAATAACTATAACCTTAAGCTTACTAGCTTATGAAAAACTTATTTCGATATCACAGACAGGCACTTCAACTTCAGTATTATTATTGTTATTTTTCAAAATTTACCTTGTAATGGGGAAAAGGGATGTTGAGTTTTTGTATGAAACTTTTAAATGGAACGGAATATAGCTGTAAAATTAAGTACAATCATTGCTTATTGTAAATAGTGAGATACGCGTGTTTCACATTTTTGCAAAATTCCACTTGTAAATTTTGAAGTATGTATGAGGCGGTTTGAGTTTGTCCGCTGAGCTGATTTTTATGAAAATTACAATGGAGATAGATTAATCTTTGTCCTAAGGACATAGGACAAAGTTTCGGACAACAGTATGTTTAAGTTAATACCTACTCAGTTTCAATTCTGTAAATATTAACGTTTAGATATTGTTGTTTAGAGATATAGGTACTTCAATATTATGTTTACAATTGGAATAGTCGGTAGCATTTTTTTCTGTGTTAGTCTGTTGATGACGAGTAAACGTGTAATATTTAACGCATTCGATTTTTTTTGATAAAATCGCTATATAAAAATAGATATGTACAGCTTCGTAACTGTGTTAGGGCTGACACCTTGTAATGTCTAAAAAATTTACATATTCACTGAATAAAATGTTAAATATGGGCTGGGCGACCGAGCTTTACTCGGTGTCTTAAAAAAAAAACAAAAAAAGTCTAACCATATTGCAAGATTCGAACCTGCTCATTTATGCGTGGTAGACATTCGCTCTAGCCAATGTGCTATTGAGAAGGTAAATTCTGTTGTGAAATTAGAAGTTTAGAGTTTAGAAGTTTTAAGTGTGTGACGACACAGAGAAAACGTATTTTCGCAGAATTGAGATCTGGGTAAATCGATAGCTCGCCCCCCGTAAATCCTTATATTGTAAATTTCATCGAAATCGTTAGAGCCGTTTTCGAGAACGCAATTACAAATATACGAATATTGATCACATATAATACCGTTCTTTATAATACTATTCTTCTAAATAGCATAGTATCTTAAATTAAAGAAAGCCCATGAAATTTAACCTTCTATTCATTGTTCAGGAAAATAAATATTAGATTTTTCGTCATAACTTTTAGCCATAGACTTTATAAAAAACTCCAAAGCCGAACACCGTGCCTGAGTAGTAACGGTGAGCTAAATCAGATAGCCTGACTCACCTGTACACACTTATTATCAAATAAGCCGATCGGTCGCCATTTTGTTAGAACAGCACCCATACATCTACATTTTGATTTTATTTGCCTCACTTCGTAGTACGGGACAAGCTGTCTGAAATTATGTAAATCTTGTTTTCATTATTATTTTTCATTTTATTTCCATATTATAAGTACATTATTAAAGTGATATTTATTTTTGATAGGTAGTTATAGCAAACTGAACTTAGACGTACTATTTCAAAATATTTAAAAAAAAAAGTCTGACCACATTACTGGATTCGAACCCGCGCACTTCGGCGTGGTAAGCTACACTCAGCCACTGTGCTGTTCAGAAGATAAACTCTACTGCGAAATTAAAAAAGTTTAGAGGTTAGAAGTTTACCAGTGGGTGAAAAACTAAAAAAACTATTTTTCTCAGAATTGAGACCTAGCTAGATCGATTTATCGCCCCCTCAACCCCTATATTGTAAGTTCCATCGAAATCGCTGGAGCGGCTTTCGAGAAAGCGATATCAAATATATATACAAATATTGCTCGTTTACTGTAATAGTGGATTTAAATTTATTATATGAAATCGTACATTACTATGTATGAGTTGCAAAGTGGGAGAAAGAGAATTGGCGGCGGCAGCGTTACCACAACTAATAATCTGTTAGTGTTGCTAGCAAACTATAATAATTTATTTCGAACAACAACAAGATTACAGAAAGTGGTAATCCTCTAACTCCTGAACTAGTTAAATACTATATATCTCAGGGGCCAAAATGTTTTAAAGTGTTAGTTAATACGCTGATAATTATGCAAGTTAAGAAAATGTACAATGTGTTATGTCGTGACTCGCGAAACCTCGGGACAGTTCGGCGGGTTATTACCTAAAAAATTGTAGACGTTCTATAAATAATAGATACGTAGATCTTCATATATGATACAAATTATTTATTACAATTAATCACTGATCGCGCAGTGGTCGCGTGGCTGTCGCTGTCTGCCAATTTTTAGGTAATAACCCCATCGAGCTATTGGCCACACACTTCATAGAAAACTTCGGAGACAGTTTCACGGACACAGTGTTGTTTGTACTTACTGTAATTTATTGTAGGCTGTACAATATAAACCAGAATCAAATAGAGTCTATTATCATCTAGTCTTTAAGGACCCTACAAGTTTGATACCTTTTAAGTTTATACATTACATAGCACCGAAATTTGCTAAAATACTGAAATTGTACATTAAACACACTATTAAACTTATTAAACACTTGCTAAAATACTATGTGTAATAAAGCTCACTAGAAACACCATACACTGGAATAACTCACTGAACTATACTTTTGACTTTACTAAAAACGATTTTCGAATTAAAATAATTAAATAAAATTAATTTAATTTTTTATAAATAAAATTAGGAATGGCATTCCGTATAGTAACCGTAGGATGAAAAAAATTACAACGTTTTTAGGCGTGAAGGGTATCTTTAGATAGGTAAACTTGAACTTTTCAGCGGAAAGAGAGATGTTAAGTTGGAATTTTATTAAAATTTTCTATATTTTGCGTTTTTGGGTGTTTTAAGGTACCACAGTGACAGTATATTGAGCGTTAAAGTTCTGTGCAAGTGCTGAGAATTGGAAAGTTTGAATAAATATGTGCAACCGAAGATTTTGCGTTTTCCTTAGAAGTCCTTTTTAACTCGTAGGCTTTAAACCTACTATCACTTTACTGGGGAGTGTTAGGAACTTAGTAACAAGAAGACATTCGATTTTGCATAAGAGATACACCACTTTATTACATGAGAGTGGCAGAAATGTTTCTATTAAATGTGAAACGAGTTGTGTGAAAATAAGAAGAAAAGAAGAGATAGGTAAACTTTAAAAAACTTTCGAGTTGCATTATAAAATACCTAAAAAACTGGAAATTAACGCGATTATCTTTTATTTTGGCTTGACGCTTACAAATAAAATTATTTATAAATTGGCGATTATAAATAAATAAAAGGTCGCTTTCATTTCCCGTTTTTTAGATACTCCTTTAGGTCTTAAAAAATGATATAAAGATTTCATAGTTACCGTTTTATCTAAGGCAATATAAGGTTGCTGAGATATGGGTTTCGTAGTCGTAATAAGTATGTCCCCTTTAATTGTTCAACTATTGGATGGAAAATTCTGAAAAATTTGCAGCAAAAATCGTTTTGAATAAGATGTAATACAATACATATATACATATCTTCATGCCGTATCCCTAACGAGGTAGTCAGAGAGGACGGAGCGCCAAGCGTCGCGGTCCTTATATACTTCTTTCGCTTCCTCAAATCTCATCATTCTCCTCACACATTTTCGCCTAGGTATGCCAGTGCTTTTGACATTTCCGTCTGCTAACACTTTGGCTACTTGATCTTCATAAGTTACACATAATATAACTAAGTTATATATAATGATGCACCAAACAAAACACACCAACCATCTGACCTCAAAGTAGGACATTCCCTGTGCAATGAGAACCAGACGATGACTCCTGGGGCGTCTCCCAGTACACCCAAACCCAAAACGATCTAAAAAAGTCGTTTCCTAAATGGAGCCGAACGGAACTCGAACCCGGAACCTTCCGCGCTTGGAAGCAACGTCTAAGCCACTGCGCTCTCGAAATCGTCATCTTGTGTAATTTTTGAGATATAAGGTATTTTTGGTTACACGCTCAGCGACCGCAGAAACAATTATATTTTTCAGTGTCATTGAAAAACGCTGTGAAATACAAACTTATTTTTGTTGCTGAATAAATAAACATTGTGCATCCCGACTACGAAGCCTTTCACTGTGCGTGGTCCGAAATACACTTGGTAGGGTTTATTTTTATTTTTCCTAAACGTCTACTTCATTTAAAATTATTTCAGAATAACACGCTTTTTTATTCCATTTAAAAGCTACGGAACTTAAAAGTCTCTGAATAAACTAAAACATTTTTTGTCCAAAGAATTAACCCTTTCTATACCAAATTTATTCACAATCGTTTAAGAGACAACATAATTCAATTAAGTAACCCGACCTAGTAGTTGCGGCGGTGGGCAGCTACTCGTATCTCGCGCTTATCACTGGTATTATCTGACGATAATTCACTGCTAAGTGCTTACTTTAACTGTTTAAACGATTGTGTATATATGTATATCGAGGAGTGCACTGAGATACACACAGGTTCAAAATACCTCATATATAAACACGTATTTTTTTTAAATAAAATATAATCCTAAAAATCTATTTACAAACAATAGTTTTACCTTGCCAATTTAAAATAAAGCTAATTGGACGTAATTCTGCCAAATCAGTGCTTAACTAATATTTATTAGTAACTACATTACAGACTTTGAGAGCTTTCTTTTCATTAAAAACTAGCTGAGTCTGACCAAAGTTGGACGACGACCGACTTGTTCTGAGCCACGCAATGCTGTGGCTCAGAACAAGTTCATACAAAAATGTCATAGAAAAAGGACGTTCAGTTTTTCTTGAATTTGAAAATTTTCTGAGATACTTTTCCATTTTTTCCTTACACAAAAACCTAATTTGGACTATTAGGAACACTTTAAAACAAAAAATATCCATATCGGTCCAGCCATTATAAAGTGATGCGCTTACGAATGAATTGTATTTCAATTACATAGATCAGGTTAAAAAATGAAAAATAAATATGAGGAGCATGCGATAGATAATTGATGTATGAATATTTCACCTGAGCCACAAACAGGTTTATTGCACTAAAAATAATATGAACTATTGCGTGAGCTTTATCAACGATAACTATAATCTCTACATTCCTTAGGTAAAGCATACGCCACCGTGTTTCTCGTTTTAAATATTACAAATATTTTCAAAGCTATTAAAAATTGTTTTATACTTTTTACTCCATATTAAAAAGTGGTCTATTAATTTTTTTTTATTTACATACATATCCTCACGCTGTATCCCTAACGGGGTAGTCAGAGAGGACGGAGCGCCAAGCGTCGCGGTTCTTACATACTTAATTCTTTCGGTTCCTCAAATCTCATCATTCTCGTCACACATTTTAGCCTAGGTATGCGAGAGCTTTTGACATTTCCATCCGCTAACACTCTGGCTATTTCATCTTCATAAGTCAACCTTGGTCTTCCTTGGCTTCTTTTACAAGTCACTTTCGCTCTGTATATTTTCTTCGTCAGTCTGTCATCACTCATTCTTTCTATGCGCCCGAACCATCTAAGCATTCCTTTCTTCATGTTTACAATAACACTGTCGTGCGACCCTGTAAATAAATAAAATTATTTTATTCTTTTCAATATTTGTTTGGGAAATTTTGGAATAGATTTTAAGCATAGAGAGGATGAAGAACCAAGCATTGTGGTCCTTGCATGTACTTTTTTCGCTTCACGAATCTCATTATTCCCTTCACACACTTTCGCCTAGATATGCAAATGGCACTTACTTTACTTTGGTATTTCCGTCAGCTAACATTCTAACTATTTGATCTTCATAAGTCATGCTTGGTCTTTTTTTACTATGGAGCAAAAACAAAAAAATGTTAAAAAAAAACGTTTTTTGTAGGCATGTAAAAAAGTACTCACCTTAATTTCTTACGTTAATTTTTTTTTATGCCTCGAAGGTGACAAACAAGCAGATGGCCCGCCCGATGTTAAACAGTTACCGTAGCATATGGACGCCTTTTTATTATTTGTTGGATATCTTTTTCTTTGTGTTTATTGGTCTACACAACAGAGTTCAAATCATTATAAGTGCTACTAATACATGAATGTAAACAGAATCATACAATTAGATTTCACTCCTCTAGATGTAAACACAACATGCCGCTTAACTAAGTACAAAGTTCTTCCAAAAAGTAGTTAAACAAGATACATAATATAATCAAGAAATAAAATCTAATTAAAATTAAAATAAGTAAAAATATATAAATTAAAGCTAAATATTGTAGTTTGCTTTTAATTGAGGCTACAGAATCCAAAAAAATATCCACTTGTGATCGAATGATGTCCGTCATAATAGCACAACATATGTTTTGAAAATTTCAACCGAACACCTATAACCGTACAAAAGATGCTACCCTTTAAACGTAGGTCAGACATACAAACCGACGAATGCACGAACAGATGGAGTTGGTATAGTAATAGGTTATGGCCTTGTAGCCCTGGCCCGAGAATAAGGCTAGTGTTCCCCGCCTTTCATAAGAGGTAACTGCCCTCCCGAGAAGTGTGCTAGTGTGCTTCGGCACAGCGCGAAAGAGGCTCCGGTTGCGTTCCGTAGGAGATCCTGCAGGGTTATTACCTAAAAATTTGCAGACAGCAACAGCCACGCGATCATTGTGCGACCGGAGACTAACTATAATAAAAGATTGGTATCATGTATGACGATTGCGTGTCTATTATGCCATAACCGTAAAATGTACTTTCGCGGTAGATATAACGCCACTATACAAATTATAATATGCAAATTCTAGTTTTGACAGCAGATGTCTGCGATATGTGGCTGTCGCATGCTGACAGCAAGTTAGGTAATAAGCGCGCCAGAGCTCCTCCACAACGCGCTGATGACGATCTCCGTCGGGTGTTAAGGGTATACTCTGTCTAGAGGAGTCCCACATGCTCCTCGCTGCTCCTCAAGGAGGACGAAGATGCATAAAGCGCGATGAATTCGTAAAATGTTTATCTATTTTCCGCTCGAACTCCAAAAACCATCAATCGACACGCGTTTCGCCTCTCAAGGAAGCATCCTCAGGATATTCCAGAGATCAGACTCGGTCAGTTAACATTCGGTGCTGGTGAGCTGACCGAGTCTGATCTCTGAGATATCCTGAGGATGCTTCAATGAGAGGCCAAACACATGTTGATTGGTAGTTTTTGGAGTTTGTGCGGAAATAGTTAAAGATTTTAGGAATTCCTCACATGAAATGGATTTCCGCAAAGTAACACCTAAGTCTATAAAATGTACAAAGCGTTTCCTCACATTAAAAATAAGGCTAAGTAATAGGATCTCGTTGGTGCCCTTCGTGTATGGAACCCTAAAAAACTGGGTTTAAAGTATCCATTATATCATTTTCAATTTTTAATTTGTTAATTTGGCTTATCATTTTACGTTTTCGTACTGTCAGCTCAATAGAAATAAATATGGCGGAATAAATCACCCATGAACAGAGTACACAACTCTAAAAAGAAGACTTGTTAATTTTATGTGCATAAAACATTACGCGAGTCAAGTGAACGGCTGCTCTGTCACCATAAAAAGAGTAGAAAATTACTGAATAACCTGCATACATTCACTGTCAATAAATACAGTTTTATTGGTAGCGGTTAACAAGCGTATCTGTGAGTGTTTACTGACTTTTACAGACGTTGGAAGCTATCGTAAACATTGCGAACGTGTCCTCAGTTGCGATCGCTCATTAGTTCTATGTATATACAACTAAGTAATATTTTTGGAGATGCGCTTTAAAATTGGTAAAAATAACAATGAATGAAATTCATTAACCAGTGATCGGAATGATGAGTATGGATATGATCCAAAATTGCTTATTAATTAAGTAACAGTCAAAATAAAACAGTCTTCATTTGACTGTTTAGAAAAAAAATGTGTTTATTTTTGAGAAAAATATTGACTCCAAGAATCATAATGATTGTTTTCTTCACTTATTTTGGTAACCAATTTCCTGTCGTTAATTTTTATAAGCTTAACATAGATATTGTAGAAAAATATTTTGTATACACGGTTAATTTAAAAATGCTAATAACCTCTTAGTATTTTGTACAAAACATTATCCCCAATAACTTTTTTGTTCTACAAGTTAAAAATTCATAAGTTTTTTCTTTCATACAAAAATAAAAATACATTAAATGTTTCTAATGGCACCTACTCTACCCGGTCGCTAAAGCGGCACACGCACAGCGCGGCGCTGAAACTAGGAGCGCTTGCACTGTAGCATTGGAATACGTACACAGAGTAATTACGTTTCAGACAGTACAACAAAATTTAAGAAATATTTCTTGACGAACGTATTAAGTTTTGATAAAAGTCGTAGAACATAAGATGTTAGATATGATGACAGGAATTTTGCACTAAGAGGTTATTAGTATTTTTCAATTAATCCTGTATAAGCATTAGAATCATTCTCGTTCGGAATCTAGTAATGTATTTACATCCGCTCTGGGACATCCCGAGAATTTTGAGTCATATCCATACTTTTGATAGTAAGATATCTATGATTTACCCACATTTTTATTAAAAATGTTATATTAACTTAAAAAATAGGAACAGTCTATTTATTAATCAAAGCCTATAAAAAAAATTGAAACGATATGAAATAATAGTTTCGACTATAAGATATATACAAATCTACCTACATATAATTTCTACCAATTTTGTTTCTGCTGTCAATCTCACTTATACTATAAGAAGCCTGTAGTGTAAATGATTTAAGATAAAAATAAGTGAGAAAATTCTTAATTTATAGTTTACAATGGTTATCGATAACAAGTTATTTAGTTGTGGGAACTATTAATTTTAAATATGGTTATACTTTTATTAATAGTTAGTATACCCTTATTACACTCTATATAAAGGCATTATAAAATTCCATGCGGAAAAAGCCACAGGAAACAGTGATATCTCATGCATATGAGTACACGAACTAGTAAATCTAGTGATGCAATAATTATTTGCGTTCCCATTCGCAGAAATTATGGGATTAATTTTGCGAATTTATATATCAATGAAAAGGCTAAATAAATATTTATGGAAAAACAATGCAACTGAAGGTTTAAAATATTTTTTTATATTTGAATAAACAAGCTTTACAAACTAACAACCTTGATTTTATTAACTTAAGATTACTGATTAGTATTGTATGATATGTATGATAGATTGTATGTTGTACCTGATAATACTATTAGTAATAAGTATTCACATTTTCAAATAATGCGAATAAAATAGATGCGTGAATAACGGAGATAAATATTCGCATTCGCATTCATGAAAAATCCCACATTCGTTACATCACTAGTACATATGTACATATCTACAATTTCTCTATTTCTCTGTTTGGAAGCAGTTACCATGCAGCGTCGTGACTTGTTCTGGTTTGTAAGATATTAAACTTGTCGTCTTAGGTACAAATTCTGAGAGTTAACACACAATACGGTAACAGATTATTATCGATATACGATAGTTGATAATGATTTCTCACGTAATAATAACAAGCACTTGGTTCATACCTAGTGAGGTTAGAACAAAGCCAAAGTGGGTGGTCTGATCTGAGTGATAGCCACTAATACCCAAACTATCTAAAAAAATATCAGTTCTATAAAGCAATCTGAATCTATTAGACTATTTATATAGACTCAGGCATAGGCATTATAAATAACTCAAGACGCCATGTATTGTTTGACAACTGCGAGGCAAATCTGATAAGCTGACTCACCTGTACATACGACACACATTTAACGGATGTCCCAAAATTCACGCAAGACAATTTTGAAGAAAAATACAAGTTTTTAATAAAAATCGTAACTCTGTTTATTGCTTCATAAAGTATACTGTATAGGGATATAGTATCGAATAGTATATAGGCTAAATGATCCACACGGCTTTGCCGACATACACGCACTCTTATGTCCAAATTTATACGACTGTTTTGCATAAATGCGGCCGAAGTTCGTTGATACAGCGCTTGATTTCTTCCTTGAAGGCTAGGGTGGACGTAGACTTGTTGACATAAACCTTAGACTTCAAAAATTTCCAAAAAAATCTAAAGGCTCTCATGTTTTGTACGAAATTTGCGAACGGTTGATGGCAAATCTTCATTATTTTTATAATATTGTTCAACAACGAAAACGAGCTGTTCTTTCACGCAGCGCTCCATTTTTAAATACCTAAACAGTCAGCTGTCACGTTGTCTTTTTTTCGATGGCAACACTTTACCGTATAAATGGCGCAAAATTCAAAGCTTGCGTGAATTTCGGGACGGCCGCTATTTCTTTAAATAACAATAAAATCAAACAAAATATAGATGTGCAGGTGACACATATACATTTTATTTGCCTCACTTTGCAGTACAGGATAAGCTGTCTGGAGATATAATATAAAGTCTATGGACTCTGATGTCACTTTGTCACAACAGCTAACAAATTATTTAATTTCTTGCTTTCTGTTTATTAGGTATATTAATTAATTTAGGTATTATTTCTATGAAGGTGACTGATTACATCGACTGTAAAATACGGAAAAACATACATAACAAATTTGAGGTCTCCGTGTAACATGCTTTCGCTGTAGAACTCTAAAAAAAATTAAAATGTTTTAAATTATAATTCGAAGTACATAATAAGACGTCGGCAACATGCAAGGCAGTTTTACATCACAAAACGTGAACTAACTCCGAATACAACTTGTTCAAGGTTTATAACGTCATTATATTGAAATTATGAGTAAATATTTTAATAACAACAAAGGCTTCTTGGGAAATTCTTGCTATTATTTTATTATATAACTGTTATTTCGTCTGTTTGGACTCTATCAGTAAATTTTTCGTGCTGTTGACGGGTTTGGCTCCTCAATTTTTCAGTGTTTCATTTCAAAATTGGAAAAATGAAACAAACGCTTATGGAATCGCCTAGATCTGTGATGAATTCTTATAATTTTTAACTACCTTCTGTTCAAAATTCCAAAAATCGACACGTATTTCGCCAATTAACAAAGCATCCTCAGGATATTCCAGAGATCAGAGCTAACCAGCCCTGCATCCGTTCGGTGCTGGTTAGCTGCACTGAATTATACGTTAGTCGGTTATACAAAAGTTTTACTAAACTCGCGGGTTAATTTTGGATTAACGCACGGAAATTGTTGATTATACTAAACTTAAAACGTTGAAATATTTACCTGTTTTGTGTAATTAAGAAATTTGTTGAGGAAGTTTATTATTTAAGATAATGTGTAGTTTTAAGTTTGTAAATATTAACATATGTATGTACTTTTTATTAATAAAGCTTATAACTAAAAAAAAAAAAAAAAGAAATTTGTTAAGTAATATTAACTAAAGTAAGTCCGATGCACACCATCGATGTTCTTTTAAACTAGACTGTTTAGTAATTGTAACATAAAATGTAATATTATGTTAGAACGCGTAACTTCAATCTTTTTTATTTTGTAAATTGAACATTTGTGATATTGTAACAATAATTAATACTTTAGTGAACTTTGGTTGGTTTTACGAAACAACAGATCAATCCCCGGTATTCAACTAAAGTAATTTTTCAGTGTGCATTCGGAGATTAGTTTCATTCGGAGTTCATTCGCCGAATGGATTCAGTGCTGGTTAGCTGACCGATCTGATCTCTGGAATATCCTGAGAATGCTTCGTTGAAAGCGATACAAGCGTCGATTTTTGCAATTTTGAGAGAATGATATTTAAAAATAAAAAAGTTCATCCGTTGGAATGGATTTCCGCAAGGTAACACTTGACACACCTGAGTCTATATTACCTCGATCTGTATATCTGTTTGTCAGTCGTTTATCAAAATTTAACGCAAACATCGGCTTGGTAGAGAATGAATAAGAGAAAACATAACCCAAGAAAGACGAATAAAAGAGGAATATACGCAAGAAAAGAGAGGAAGTAAACAGAAAAAAGTTATATAATGTCTCTGACATTGTACACGTGAGGGGACAGGGGAGGCAGAAAAAAAAAGACTAAAACGTGTGCGGTTGGGGGACCCCCGTCATGAACGTAGGTCGAAGAAAAGTAAGAACGAGAGTCCCGGTGGCCCATCACCCCCTCCCCCTCCTTTCCCTATTTCCCTAAAGGCCGGCAACGCACCCGTGACTCTCCGGACGTTGCCGGTGTCCATGGGCGGCGCTGGTTACTCTCCATCAAGTAACCGGCTTGCTCGTTTGCCCCATCTTTTATAAAAAAAAATTCTAATCATTCTGTTTACACTTTCGATTAGGTATGCGAGGCTCATATAAGAGTATAATAACAATAAAATGATTTTAACATATCTTTTGCTCTTTTACATGTGCTTTGACAATTAATTTTAAATTCAAATACGATTTAGCAATGCCAACCGGTGGCTAACAAACTCTCAAAAACATATTATATGAATGTGTCGTCGTCCGAACCCAAAATTGGACAAATCAAAATGTGCTTGGGCATTACATGAAACAACGCCATTTCATAAAATGAATTAACTACCCATTATGTAATAAGATGCCTAGTGAAAAGTCGCACAGGTTGATGAGAGCAATAAATTTGTCGACATTTCAAGCTCAATGTCTGAAATTATGATATATCTGATTGGCCGTAATGGAAAACAGTGGTATTTAACGCTGCTAGTGATATCGTCTCCACTCCACGATTAGTTTGCAGTGCAACTTTGCATGCATGATTAGTTGAAAAAATGAAATAGTTGCAATAAAATAAATATTTACAGTACATAAAATATTGATTTTTACAAATCAGAATAACAATGTGTAGATTACTTATTTTTACTTGTATATATATACCAAACTATAGCTGAAGGACAATGGAACGATTTACATTGATCGATATGGCGGAAAAGTGAGTGATAAAAGAAGCCAAGGAATACCAAGGCTGATTTATGAAAATCAAATAGTCAGAGCGTTAGGCGTTGGAAATGTCAAAAGCACTCGCATACCTAGGCGAAAATGTGTGAGGAGAAAGATGAGATTTGAGGAAGCGAATGAAGTATGTAAGAACCGCGACTCGTGGCACTCCGTCCTCTCTAACTACCCCGTTAGATATACGGCGTGAGATATGTATGTGTGTATGATATAGCGGAAATTGCATAAGAGGGTAGTATTTTACGAAATCTCTAGACTAATCCTGATCTGCCTAATTCTCCAGCTATGAAACAACATACAACATATATTAGAGTAACATATAAATGCATTCTATTCAACTAAATAATTTTGGTTTAATCCTAGTGCTTTCTTTAAAAAGACATCAACGCGATATAAAAATATCATTACCATTACAAAAACGAAGTGAATTTAAAACGGGGAATGTACACAGCAAATGGATATGTAAATACCGCAGTGTATTACACAAATATTATAAATAAAATGGCTCTCGGGCCAGTTGGCAAGTAGTAATAGAGCCTTCAAATAAATTAGAGGACCCCCGTGGACTCGTTTCGACCTCAACTCGCAAACTTATAGCGATTTTAAAACGAATACCTATAAAAACTATGATGATAATGATCACCCATTCAATATGTCGCCGCGTGCAAAATTTCTCTTAATTAAGATATTGAATATTAATTGAAGAGCATCACTGTAAAAGTGTCTTTGGAAGCCAATATGGCAACAGTTATTTATTTGTACATTTTAGGACTGTAAGGAAAATAGTTGCGCAATTCGCTCAACGCTTATGAAATAGATCGAAATATTACACTCCAGGGATAGTGTTGGGAAATTATCGATAAACTTTTGTTTTTCGTTTTATGTTGACAAGTTTTATGGACGATGTGTTTTTAAATAGACAATATTTTCCATGTGAAAGTGGCCGTGGTTGTATGGCAAGTTCACTAATTTATTTTGTAGTTTTTATAGCATTCTTAAAATCGATAAGCGCTTTTATGTTACAGTTTCCGTGGGCATAATTTTATTGTTTCTTACGTAATATTTGAAAGCGAAATGTAGACTTTAATGGTCTTTAACTAATTTCCTACACAGATCTGAATGCACATATTATATTCATCATAACTTGTAAAGCGAATGATTTATTCACGATGACGCCTGAAACATGTATGAATATTAATAATCCTAACAGGTTAGGGAAACCAAGATATACAGCTTATGATACAAATTGTCACGCATAATGATAAAATATTTAACACCATAACAAATGAAATAGAAACTATACAAGGCATTCAATTCAAATGTAGACAATATACATGTGTTAGCCTCTCTACAATTTTAATCACGTCGATTAGCAATTCTGTGACATTTTTGCAGCATTTTAATGGTAAAAGTGGATTTCAAATAGGTTGCCTACGTATTAATGAGTTTTACTTCAAGTCTTTGTGAACTAGCCATCATGTGTATTGTAGACGAATAAAGATAGTCGGAGATAATTTAAAATAACCGCCGCCATTTGCTGTTAACTAAAAGTAATCTAATGAAATCAGATGTAGTATATACGATATATTTAGCTGTATCCGCCAACGGTCATTGTTTAAATATAATTTAATCAGTGATAAATTCAGTAAAAGTAGTGTGTCTCAAACTCTTAAAAAAAGGAATAATTAATTATCATGGTTTAGCGAATCGCGAAACATAATATCTTCATAAATTTAAAATGTGGTGTTTATTCAGCTTCTAAATGCGATATTTCAGTAAAGTCAAAAGCAGTGTTCAGTGAGTTATTCCAGCACATTCTATGTGCTTATACATACATGCATACACACGTATCTTCACGCTATATCTCTAACGCGATAGTTAGAGAGGACGGCGCGCCAAGCGTCGTGGTCCTTACAAACTTCTTTCACCTCCTCAAATCTCATCATTCTCTTCACACACACTTTCGCCTATGTATAACTTAAAAAGTATAATATAGGTATAGCTTAAATAATAGAATAATACAATATAGCTTAATAATAAGTAATAAAAAAACTTAAAAAGTTTGATTACAGAAATGACAATAAAAAATAAAAGTTATAAAACTGAAAACCGATTGAGTATTTTATAAAAATTTGCAAACAAAATATATAACTAATTTTTAGAATTCATTTCAGGAGTTTGAAACTTAGACATACTTTCCTGCGCTCAATCTAAAATCTAAACCCCAAAAATTGAGCTGTCGTTACTTATCTATACAGACCGTATCAACTTTCAACTTCTATAACTCGCGCGGAAAAATAAACAATTAAAATATCTTATATTTTTGTGTCTCAGAAATGAATGGAAGGAAATATTACGAAATTTTGTAAATGGTGGCAAAGAAAAAGTTCACAATTAAAGATGTCTGCAACTAACATATTCTTTAACAACATCTACAAGGTCAATCAAAAGTTTTAAAGAAATGAAAGAGGTATTTTATAATAACGATGTTCGACATTCCGTCTTCTCTATGTATTTACTCCATTCGACTCTGACTTCTTCCCAAAAGCGTCTGAATCATTATGACGGCCTCTGTGGTTAAACTGGCCATTGGCGCGTTGGCGGAGCATGTCTTCCAAACCGACTCCCAGGTTCGATCCCCGGTCAGGTCAATTTCTAAATTGCGATGGGGTCTGGTTGTTACTGACAGCTCCTCTAGTTCGTTGTGCGGTATCCATAGTATGAGCCCAGTACTTAGTTTGCGGCAGTTTGGGCCAATCAACTAATTTTTCAATCAAATTGATCAATCAGGACTAATTTAGTTACTAGACTAATTTAATCATAACTGAATATTTCAATCATAATCATGATAAAACCATTTCGTATTCAATCATTAGTTTTAGTCATACTCGTATGAAGCAAATGTTTCCTTAAAATTGTTTTTTAATATCAAGCAAATATTATATACCTTTACGCCGTATCCCTAACAGGGTGGTCAGTGGTGGCTATTTCATCTTCATAAGTCAGCTTTGGTCTTCCTTGTCTACTTTTACCACTAGCTTTCGCTCTGTAAATTTTCTTCGTATTAATATTTTTTTTAAATAATAATAATAAAAAAATAATAACCGATATAATAACTCTCATTTCATGTTTTGTCCTGCCAAGCGTTTATTATTACTACCATTAATCATAAATATAATTAATCATGATTATTTAACTAAGATTAATACTAATCAATCATTCGTTTCTATTTCGTGACTAAACTAATCAATAATTCGCCATCAATCATGATTTAATTATTCAATCATTAGTCATCAGTCGTTAGTCAGACTAGTTTTTGCCCTACACTGGTTTGGGGTCTCACAATTTATTAATTGTTAAAAAAAAGGCGGTAGAAAGATAATTTTATCGATTTAAGTCTGACACAAATCGGCGGACCATCTCATGGCCTATGTACAAGCCATGCTTACATTTCTACGAAGGTTTAGGACGATTGGATGTCCACGGGGATATTTTCCTTCTTAAAAAAAATTCTAACCACATCTAAAGCAACCGTTACACGCTAGGTTGCTTGTCAGTTAAACCACGGTCCAATCTAGACCCAACGCTTTAAATTAACGTGTAATGCAGTAACTGATTTAGCGAACCGTCACGCAATTGCCCCTCATTTTCCTTGACGCTCGCATGAGTAAAGTACACACTACACAATCTTATATTTGTATATACACCTACATGTATGTAATTCCGAAGGTTTTCTACCAAGGTTCGCCACTAATTTGGAATTTTCTGTCATCACCTCTCAATAGAGAAATCACGACTGGCCATCCTATCAACAATAGAATATCGTAACTGAAAATAGTCCTTGTTTGAATTTTATCTTTATCGGTATAGACATAAAGATTATTATCGTTTCAATGTTGAAATTCGTTGCAGTGTAACAATTTGTAGCGTAATTAGTGAAGGTTCAAGAACTATTGTACAGTTCTATTATATTTTATGTATCGAGTAATCAAAGGTAATACCTTTATAGCTTCGATGACATAATAAACAAATATCAATTATGTACGTGTATGAAAATGTATTCTATAGAACTCTGCACCAGGGGGCTCACAGGTCATCCCTGTAATACTACTTAAAACTGTACTGTATAGGGATTAGCAAAATAGGTTTTTTCGTAGCACAAACAATACGTACCATCTACAGAATTAATGCACGAGAGTCGCTGAGTACCTTACCCTCCGTTATACATCTTTGAAAACGTAATGTATGAAAAAATATAGATCTATTTCAAAAGCAAAATGTTATTAATGGTATAGAAACTCTTGTGGCAGCTGTGTTCGTTTTTATAATAAAATTCCTCCAGAAAATACTCAATTAACAGAAAGGAAATTTATTTCTTAAGAAGTTATTTGCACACTGATAGGAAAAGGATACTACAAAATTAGCGACTTCATTGAAGAAAAAACAATAGTCTGGAAATAATCCTCTCTGCATACGCATTTACTGGCTCTATGAATATTGTATTTTAAATAACTATTACAGAATGATGTTGAAAAAATGATACCTGACTGAATTTCTTGTCGGTTCTTCTCGGTATTCACGATTTCTTTTCGAACCGAACTAAATTAAATTTGACTTTCTAAAATACCTCGCAATTGGGTTTACTCGTATAAATGGATTTGACTTTGACTTTGACTATGGTATCATATATGACCCATCTGATCTATGAGGCTACAAAAAAGAACATCATTTGCTAACAGACAAAAAATATGTTCTGCAGCGATGGAGTGATTATTGTAGAGAACTGTATGAGAGTGACAACTTTGTCTCTGACACAGAGCGATCTTAACAAACTAGAGGAAATCATTAGTATGAAAGCGATTGAGAAAGCGATAAGAAGTCTAAAATGTGGAAAAGCTGCGGGAAATGATGAGATGACTGCTGAGTTGATCAAGTATGGTGGTACTAGGGTCTGGGATACATTCTGTAAACTGTGCAATCTTTGCTGGCAGAAGAGAGAGGTTCCGAAGGACTGGCGCGCCGCAGTCATAGTGCCTCTCTATAAAAGGAAAGGTTCCTATTTAGACTGCGCGTGCTGTAGGGCCATCAGCTTGGTCAGTTTATACCAAGATATTGACCGAACGTATGAAAGGCATTTCTGAAAGATATTTGTGGGAGGCACAAGGTGGTTTTAGGAACGATAGGGGTTGTATGTATAAGATTATTTTGCTCCGCAGTATCGTGGCGAAGTTTCTGGCCGGAAAGTTTTCTGCGCTTTCGTGGATCTTGAAATAGCATTCGAAGGAGTAGTGCGTAAGAAATTATGGAGTTTTCTGCCTGAATATGACGTGGAGGCATACTGCAGGTTGTTGGGCCATTATATCGGGGCCACAGTATCTGCGTAAGGGTAGATGGTGACTTCTCGGCCTGGTTCGAAGTATATTCAGGCGTCAGAAAGCGCTGCGTGTTGTCTGCCTGGCTATTCGTGCTGTATTTGGATAGTTGCCTCTGGACATTGAAAAGTAGTATGAGTGATATCATATATTATGGTACAGTGGTAAACTACTTTTTGTACCCTGACGATGCTACTCTTATAGCACCATCACAAGCGGAGTTGCAGACACTAGTCACGTGATGAAAGAAGACTGAAGTGAAAGGATCGAATATGAATGTGAAGAAAACTAAGGTTCTGATGTTTGAAAGGGAAGATGTACAGACAAAGTGTGAAATATGGATAAATGGTAAATGTCCAGAACCAGAATGAAATTGTTTATATGGGGAGTGCGTTTTCGAGGGATGGAAGACGTGAGTTGGATGTGGAGAGACGGGTAGCAGCTGGCAATAAATTGAACGGTGCTCTGTCCGCATTAGTAGGCAGTGTGAATATATCTAACTCAGCCATAATACGGAGCTCATTCCAACTTCATTGTACGATAGTGAGGCCTGGATATACCCGAAATCGAGGGAAAATGAAATAAATGCATTAGAAATGCGATCTCTTAGAAATATGTGCAATGTCACTCTTGCGGAGAGAATGAGCAAAGAAGAGATATGCAGTATGGCAGGATTGCACAACAGTGTTATTGTAAAATTGAAGAAAGGAATGCTTAGATGGTCCGGGCACATAGAAAAAGAATGAGTGATGACTGACGAAGAAATGAGAGACTGACGAAGAAAATCTACAGAGCGAAAGTGAGTGGTAAAAGAAGCCAAGGAAGACCAGCTTATAAAGATCAAATAGCCAGAGTGTTAGCCGACAGAAATGTCGAAAGCACTCGCATACCTAGGCGAAAATGTATGAGGAGAACGATGATATTTGAGGAAGCGAAAGAAGTATGTAAGGACCGCGACTCGTGGCGCTCCGACGTATGTATGTATCAATCGAAAATGTTTCTAGCTTTAACAATGCCATAAATCCACATGAAAATTATCCTCCTTTTTGCTATGTCGTAGCTGGGCCAAAATGTTAATATATCCTCATTTACTTAATCTCACTTATTCATTACCGAAATCTTTACAAAAATATGCGGATTTATGCGTATTTTTGTCGACACTATACCCAAAGACTTCTATATGAACTAAGGTAGACGCGCCAAATACCAAATTCTGAATTGCTGAATAGGAGTTAATTAACACCATTACGTGTGAAACGCTGTTACCATTGTACCTGACGTGGTCTTACAAAAAGTGTTTAAAATTAAAACAATCTTAAATTGCTTTCTCTTTTTATCTACATATATATTGCTATTTACAATTATGTAAATATTCTTTGTTTATATGTCTGTACAGTCAATGTTATAGTTTATTTCATGAAGTAAGGCGGGTCTACATCAGTTAATTTGTTAGAAGTCTTTGATTTCGACCTGGTATTAGTTTCAGATACAAAAAAATAACTATTGCATTAACAGTTTTAACATTTTAGCAATAAGGTTTTACTTCGAATAACAATTGCGAAACTATTACATATGACTAAATATATTTTTAGTTTCATTCGAAAATAGTTTTATTATCAGTAGAAAGAGCTGTTTAAATGCCATGAATGTGTTTGTTTTAAGTTGGTTACAAGAGGTCAAGATCGTCACCTCGCGTGCTAACTTTTCTCAACTGAACACAACAAATAGTACTCCTTTGTTTTGTTAAATATTGTAAGTCAACTGTACACAAATTATTTAAACTGAAGAACAGGTACTTGCAATGCCTTTTAATCATCCATATACGAAGAATCAATAAGGTGAGTTATAATTTTAGCAGCGTTTGGATGTATATGTAAATATCTGTTCTTTCACAAAAACGAAACCTTTCAACTCATTTCAACATACATTATGGATTCATTCTATCGTCAGTTACGCTGGTGCTACATACACGGTTGTTTTCTAAAAAATTTAAGACGGCTTCTAAGATTTAACACACTGATGTGAATATAAAATTTGCAAGAGTGGGATTTATTGAGAAAATACCCTGAATTTAAGAATAAATTTAATAATTCCGAAAATTGTCTCAATTTTTGGTCTTTCGGGAATGACACGTATTTAGTGCGAAGTAAAGTAATTTATAAAAAAAACGTATGTGTGTACTCAAGTACGCACGTGAAGTTATACTTCTTTGAAGTGAATAAAGCTAAACGCAAAACTGGTCAGATATGAAAAAACAAAACTGGCAAATTAAAAAATATAAAACTGGACGCTTGAAATAAATAAAAAAAAAATAACACATTGTGTGTTATAGCTTACAGCGGTGCGCGCAATTTTGATACATAGATATACATGTACATATCTTCACGCTGTATCCCCAACGGGGTAGTCATAGAGGACGGAGCGCCACAAGTCACGGTCCTTACATACCTCTTTCACTTCCTCAAATCTCGTCATTCTCCTCACACATTTTCGCCTAGGTATGCGAATGCTTTTGACATTTCCGTCTGCTAACACTCTGGCTATTTGATCTTCATAAGCTTTGGTCTTCCATGGCTTCTTTTACCTCTTACTTTCGCTGTGTAGATTTTCTTCGTCGGTCTTTCATCACTCATTCTTTCTATGTGCCCGAACCATCTAAGCATTCCTTTCTTCATTTTTACAATAACACTGTCGTATAACCCTGTCATACTTTTTCGTTTTTTATTTTTTAAATTTTTTTAAATTTAAGTTTCGTGTAACGAAGTTTTTAAATTTCGATACACGTTAAAAAAGTACACTCGGATCCTATGCTCTGATCTGTTTTTCCAATCGCGGCAAAAGAAGTGTAACTTCAAAAAAGTATGTAACGTACGCATGTAAGAACTTGTACTTCTTTAAAGTTAATAAAAATAAAAAACAAAACTGGAAACATGTAAAAAAAAATGGCCGCTTGAAATGAATGAAATAAAATATATAATAAATAATGTGTTACATCGGGTGCGCTTTTTTGTCTTTATACGCTAAAAAATACTCTCTGATCCTATGCTCCGATCTGTTTTTCCACACGCATCAAAAGAAGTATAACTTCAAAAATTCATCGAATGTCATCATCACGTATATCACATTCAAGACCTTAAGGAAATCATTTCAAAAATGCATATAATATAACATGTGAGATATAAATTCCATGTAAAAGAATATTTTTCATAGATAATTAGTTATTAGAAATATTAATTAACAAAATCTTGTATATAAGATCAAATAATAATAATGAGTACTTAATTCTTGAATCATTTGCAGAGTTGGAGACCTTTAGCAGGAAAAAGCACAACAGCTGCTAACCTATGAAGTCAAGAAATGACAATAATTGGTATTTAGTTTTCTAGCTTTCATTTTATATTCCTAAAAATAAAAATGTTATTTTAACAATTTGATGATTTCGTTACGTGAAATATAAAATAGTTACAACATACTTCAAACACCGGAGACATTAAAACTATGTTTTTGTTAACGGCAGTCCCATTATCAAGTAGCCATTTGCCGCATGCATTTGCCAAGTTAATGATAACGTAGTCACGTCTCAGTTACATCTTACCATCTCATCTTCAGATAGTGATGGAATACGGTCAGACGTGAAAAATACAAACGTACCCAAAAAGATCCTCACAGAAAAAGTTAAAATACGAGTGACGTGTAACAGTACCACATTACCTGAAACAAGAAGAAAATGTAATTAGAAATATAATCTGAGAATGATTCTTCTGTGCACGCAATGGCTTTACAAAAATTGACGATACATCAATAAAATTTAATTATAAAATTAACAACCCGCCCCGGCTTTGCACGGGAAGGTACATGAATAGCAACAGAAACAATCTTTAAAATCCCTATATGGGGTAATTAGGTGTATTAAATTATATATTATTGATGATATTAACGTTAATATTAATGTTGCTATTGAAAGTTTATTAATAAACATAAAAAGTTCATGATGTAATGTTGTTTCTTTAGAGGTTCCGGTAAGCTAAAAGAAAAACTCGTCCAAATTAATTCTTTAAATTACATTTAAACTCATTTTTACCCGTAGGCAATTCCTTTTACCCCTTTTACATACATGTAGATGTTAATCTTTCAAAATCAGCCAAATATGAGTTATTTGTTTATTTTGATGAAGCCTTAATCAAAGCTTTATGGTATAAAATGCATTTTGTTTTTTAAATATCAACTTTCACATTCCTCTTTATCCCTTAGGGATTAATTTGTATGATAAACCAAACACGCATTTAATTAAATATTATAATTTATAGATTTTTTACACAGTTCTGAGTTATTTAAATAATTTCTAATTTTTCCACTTCACCGCTTTTTAATCCCTCAAGATTTACATACATACTTACATATCTTCAGCTTCCTCAAATCTCATCATTCTCCTCACACATTTTCGTCTAAAGAACACCCTTAAGAGATGAATTTCCAAAAATCCTTTTTAGAACTTAACTGCTTAATATAAGGAACCTCTGTGCAAGATTTAATTTTCTAGATCTGTTCTTCTTTTATAATATACCTATAGAAGATATACCCGATTTATTAGGTATAAATTCCACATTATTCCTCTCAACAATCTGAACATAGAAAGCATTCTCTTTAAATATATGCAAACACATTAAACATTCTTTTCAAGTTAAATATCGTGACGGTTTCGCAAAATGTTCCAAAAATCTTATCACAGTGTCGCGAGCGTGTTGCGATTCTGTTTACAGTCGACAGGCAAGCGGCGAGCATGCGAGATAACATCGGAACGACATGCGTGTAGGCGGGCATACCACGTAAAGCTGTGTTCACATCCACTGAGCTGATTATACTATATTGAATTAATCAAAAAAGGAAACTTGTTTAGAATTATTAATTGAATCAAGCGTGCAAAGATGAGGTCTTTAGTCATTATAATTATTTTTTTGTGTTTACTGCAACGTGGCATTCTATTAATAACGAAGTTGGTAGTAAACGAAATAGAAATAACGAAGATTTTTCAATACAAATTGGTAATAAGGTTGTTACTAATAAAATTGAGGTTGCTAATGCTTTTGAAAATTATTTTTCGAATACACCTATAGAAATAACGAATGGTTTGGGAGCGTCTTCGCAAACAGCAGAGACGTTTTTGAGAAAAAATGTTGGAAAATGGTCCCCTAATTTTCAATTTAGGTACACATCTTCACTTGAGATAGAAAAAATTTTCAAGCAATTACATAAAAAGAAAAGTGAAGATTTATGGGGACTATCAGTTCATGTCATGACTGGTGTAATACCCTTATTATCGCCAATTTTGGTAGAGATATTTAATAAATGTGTCGATCAAGGGGTGTTTCCCAATTTAATGAAACACAGTAAAATTATTCCATTATTTAAGTCAGGTTGTATGTTGAATCTAACAAATTATCGCCCGGTGTCAATACTGCCAGCATTGAGTAAAATATTCGAAAAAATAATACTCAATCAAATGCTAGCACATTTTAACATTCACGGGGTGTTTCACGGTCAACAGTACGGGTTCACGAGAGGGTGATCAACAACTCATGCGGGAGCAAGCTTGATCAAGACTGTACTTCAGGCTTGGGAGGGATCTCAGGATGCCATTGGTGTTTTTTGCGATCTTTCCAAGGCTTTTGATTGTGTTAGTCACGAAATTTTAATTTGCAAGCTTAAATACTATGGAATTCGTGGTAACGCTCTCGATCTCGTGGTCTCGTATTTGTCTGGCCGGGAGCAAAAAGTGAGTGTCAATGGGGTTTTGTCTGTTGGTTCAAGGTTAAGAATGGGCGTTCCCCAAGGATCAATTTTGGGACCTTTTCTGTTTCTAGTCTACATTAATGATCTCCCATTTATGCTCAGTAACTTATGCGAAATAGTATTATTTGCTGATGACACTTCATTGCTATTTAAACTGGACAGAAAGAACTTAGATATTACCTGGGTGAACTGGATCCTGGCGGACGTCTCGAGGTGGTTTGCTATTAATAATTTACTACTGAATGCACAAAAAACCAAATGTATTAAATTTTCCCTTTCTAATGTACCCAGAATCCATGATAAAATAGAATTGGGTGGGAAACAGTTAGAATTAGTTAGGTCTGCCAGTTTTCTTGGTTTAACAGTAGATAGTAAATTGCAATGGGCGGATCATGTCGGGGCATTGGCTAGTAAGCTCGGTTCCGCGATATATGCCATTAGACGCATTAGGCAATTGACGGATGCGGATACGGCTAGGTTGGTGTACTTCGCATATTTTCATAGCCTAATGTCCTATGGCCTTTTGCTGTGGGGATCAGCGGCGCATATTAACTCGATTTTTAATTTACAAAAAAGAGCGATACGTGCTATTTACAGTATGAATGCACGAGAATCACTAAGAGATCGTTTTAAAGACATTGATGTACTGACCTTGCCGTCCTTATACATCTTTGAAATTATTATGTATACGAGGAAAAATATAGATCAATTTACAAAAAAAGGCGATATTAGTGGTATGGAAACCCGAAGTCGTGATTGTTCCAAAATTTTAAATTACATAATCAAATGTTTCATTTTTGGGTAACTGCGTTCGTTTTTATAATAAAGTTCCTCAAGAAGTCACTCAATTAACAGAAAATATATTTAGATTAGTTATAAAACGTACATTGATTAGACAATCATACTATAAAATAAACGATTTCGTTGAAGATAAAACAATAGTCTGGAAATGATTTTCTCTGCACATGCATTTACTGGCTCTCTGAATATTGTATTTTAATAAACCTTTTGTAAAATGATGTTGAAAAAATTATACCTGACTGAGTTTCTTGTCGGTTCTTCTCAGTGTCCAGGTTTTCTTTTCTCTTCTCTTTGAACAGAACTAAGGTAGATTTGACGTTCAAAAATACCTCGTGATTGGGTTTACTTGAATAAATTGATTTGACTTTGACTTATTTGATAAAAATGTGCCAATCTGAATGTCTAATATTCATTTTTCAAGGATCCTTGAAAAGAAAGCTCATAGATTCCTGTGTTTTACCTTCACTTACATATGTTTGTCAAACTTGGAGTCTTACCGAAAAGAACGCTAAAAAAATTTCTACATGTCAAAGGGCAATGGAGCGGACTATTCTCAGTATCAAGTTAAAAGACAAACAAAAGAATGAGGATATTAGAAAGAAAACAGGAGTAATCGATGCTATTGAACATGTGAGAAGGTCAAAATGGAGATGGGCTGGCCATGTAAGTAGATATGAGGACGAGAGATGGACGCGAGTGGTGACGGAATGGATTGGGCCAGAGCGTGGCAAACGGCGCCCGGGCCGCCCGCTCAAGCGCTGGGCTGACGATATTCGCGAAGAGGCGAGCGTTGGCCGCAGCTTGCTAGGGACAGAGACAAATGGACACGTCTGGAGGAGGCCTTCACCCGAACAGGGGTGCCTACACCTTGGGAATGACTTTTGTATATCTTATCTATTTAATTTAATTATTATGTACGTAATATTATCTTTCTAACTTTTTAATCAATCTAATTTATAATATTTTTTTATTTTAATTTGGTTGGGAAAGATAATAGCAATAATTTATAATAATTTGTAATATAATTTCAGTTTTTATTGAATGCGAAGTTCATTGAATAATTTTGAATTGATTTTAATTTATGTTTTTTTTTGATTGCATGGTGTTGGAATTTATAATAAAGGCTTATTTTTATTATTATTATAATATTCATTCCTCGGACTTGTGCTTTCGACGTAGGAAGTATTAGATCACTTAGGCTTCTTAGGCGTAATATGTAATACTGCATATTGCATATCTATTTATAAAACTTAAGTGCTCCCCCAGGCAAACAGGCAAACGCATAGAGCCCCTCATTCTAATGTCCGTAAAATTCTTTATGTAATTTAGTAATTATTGGTTTTACTTATGAAAAAAAGAGTCTTTTGAAAAAATTGAAATGGTCAAGTTGTTTATCATAAAATTATTATTTATGCATTGGTGTATATCGCAAATAAATATAACTTCTACTGATAAAGTAGATGCACGTATTTCAATTTTTTAGGCTTTATTTTGAATACAGTGTGTAAAAAGTGTTGTAAAAATGTTGAAGATTATTACTATATTTTTATTATTTAATTTTTTCAAATAACTAGAAGATAGCCTCTAAAATCTAAAACTTGCAAAAAAAAACAGTATTTCACTAGGGGAAACGCCTTAAGAAGAAGTGTTCAATTAAGAATGAAAATGTTTAAACAGGCCACTTGTACGAATAATAAACACGCTGCACTAAAAAAATACATTAAAATTGTAAAATATCTAATTGTATTAATAAAACTTACATCGAATTCGATATTGAACAATTATTTCTCTTTTAAGCGAGCAAGGAAATACTTTATATACCTAGTTTTCTAAACTTAATATTGTCTAATGCAGTTCATTACATTTGTGGGAATTCAAAATTACACCACTGTGCATGAAATTTGTCACGAATTCTCTTCACTATGGACTCGGCTTTACCCTATGTTTCGACAACTCAAACATCTCTCCGAAGTTGTTAACGTTAGCGAGACGAACGCGGAAGGAATTGACACTGATACAATTCTTTTACGCCTCGAAACGCGCGATAAAATTCAGAACGAGGAAAAGAAATGACGTAATAAGATTTGGGTATAGATTTATTGGCATTTTAAAACGTTTTGTCCCGACTACAGCGAAATCGAAAGCGCAGTAGCGTTTCCATTGCTTTATTTAGGGTTTAGTACCAATATGTAAAAGTGGAACTATTTTTAACAGATTCTAAAAAGGGAAGGTTCTCAATTCGTCTGTATATAATATGTATGTATATATTATATACACAGGGTTAATTGAAAAATACTAATAACCTTTTAGTGGTAATTCCTGTAATAGGGCCGGCGATTACTAAAAATCGTGACGATATAGTAAGTCTGTACTGTCAAGGGAACTATCGAGTGAGCTCCGGTAGTGATGGTGAAATATAACAACTACGAGCAAGAAAGAGGGTAGACTGTAATATGTGCTCTCGAATATCCACCCGCAGTCTCGCCAGTTAACTCGTGAATGGTGCTTGCAACAGCATCGAAATATCGGGAAACTCAAAATATTTAATATCGCGGTAATAACCCGTTAATTTATTGTTATAAATTATTCTTATTGTTATAAAGTTTTGATTAGTAAAGCAGTTATTTTGTAGTTTTCGATATTTTTTTAGGCGGTTTAATATATTTTTTAAATTTTTTTTAATTCTAAATAAAAAAAATAACTATCTAAGGCAAGTCTACAATTAGGTAACTTCTTTCTAATTCTGAAACACAACGATATACAAGAGAATCACCAATATAAATAAAGTTTATAACCAGGGTCGCGTTATTTGGTGTTATTTTGATGTATCTTCTAAGTCCAAACTTCAATACCGGTGAAATTTAAATGGGACTATCTCGGAAGCAAACAAAAAAAAATTTCGAAACCGGTCCACAATTGACGAAGTTACATACATAACGGTGTACATACATAAAAAAAATACATACTGAGGAACATAGAACCTCCTCCTTTTTTTGAAGTCGGTAAAAATGTTTCTTGTTCCACGTAATAGGTATAATATATAAAAATCAGTGTATGTTTGTTCGTATTTTACGCGCTGTCATCGTTTATCCGATTGCAATAAAATTTGGTATGGAGGTAGCTTGAATCCTGGCGAAGGCCATGGGCTATTTATTTAAAGTTTAAAAACGCGGGTATCAGCTTGTAAATAATAATAAAAGCTTTATTTAGTTAATTTGATAACTAAATAAAGCTTTTGATTCGATTTGATTTAAAAGTGTATTGTATCTTTTTGTAGCTTAAATTACAAATATATTTGTCATTTATTTGCTTCATCAAATTTTATATGTATTTATCTTATATTAGTTAAATGATGTTATATGTATAATTTGTAGACTATTAAGTGTCAACTGACATCCGCGATACAAGCTCGCGCTTAGTGCGGAGGTCGCTAGTAATTGAAGTCTTTTTAATCTTATTTTGTACCCTGTTTTAGTAATTAAGTATGTTATATTTGTTATGGTAAATAAATTATTATTATTATTATTATATAAAAATTATACATTTAATATCATTACAATAAAATTACCTATACATGTTTTTGATTAGGTTACTGTAAAATGTTTAGAGCAGGATTAAAATTCCATAGTTTATATGGACTACCTTCGAGTAAAAGCCTCCAAGGAGTTCCATTTCTCTTTATCTGTAGCTATGACTTCCATCATCGGTTAATTGGGTTCGGTTAACCCACGTACTTTACATTAAATATCACTTAAAATATTCATATTATGAAAAAGAGGAGGTAAATTGATGGTGCTCAAATAAAATAAAAGGAAAAATCGGTCGGAACGTCAGTTCTATTCACAAAAGATTACGTACGATAATTATTTATATAATCAACCAAGAGCGAGTCGGACTCGTGCACTGAGGGTCCTGTACCGCCATTCAATGTATTTGTTACGTATTTACCAAAAAAATATGACGATTTAGAAACAAACTTAACATCGCAGTTGAAAGACACATTATCCCATACTCTCCAACTGCAAATGTAATTTTGTAAGGGCGAAAAATGTGATATAATCACAAATTCGCAATTTTTTAATTTTTCTTTTATTATTCTGTGAGACCTCGCTTCTTGCAAAATTTCATGATTCTAGGTTAACGAGAAGTACCCTAGGTTTTTGTTTGAGTACCTACATTAAAATGGCCGTATCTTTTGATTGCGATGACTTAGAAGTCTCCATTTTTTACACCTCCAAGGAATCATAGACTCGAGTGTTTGATATCAATTTTATTTTAATATCTTTAACCATTCTTGAAATAAATGGTATTGACTGGTCATACATACGAACACATAGACAACGAAATGATCTTATAGGGATTCCGTTTTCCCTTTTGAGGTAAGGAACCCTAAAAATAGTTTTCTAAAATTAAATACAGGGATCTTTTTTATATTTTTCCTATAAACTGTGCATGGCATATTTTGCATATCAAATACTGAGGTCTATGGTTTCTAGGTGTATAAAATTCAAACTGCTAAGTCAGTACATACGTCATTACGTACAATAATTACGTACAATACGTACGTCATTTATTATATACTCCAACATCAATTTATAACCTGCAAAATATACTTGTACGTTAAATCTCCTAAGAATGTTCTAAGACGTTAATGACTAATGCAAAATATGTGAATCAACAGGACTTATCACAGTGCCAAATTACAAGCTTTTGGTAAAAATCCACTTTGATAGATGAACAGATGGACGGACATGCGGTCTTATAAGCGTTTCGTCTTGCTTATTAAGTTACAGAAAAGTAACAAATAATTATAAGGCCATTACCAATCACATAGATCCGTATAATCAGACCACATGTCTGCGAAGAAGCAAATACTGTGTTGTTGACGGTTCAATTAACTCTATTAGCATACGACTAGAACCAAGTAAACATGTTTAAATACATAATTTGATCATTTCAAGAAGCAAAGTCACGCAAAAAGCTATCGTATATAATTATTACCCGCAAAGTTTTCCCTATAAATTATGAAACAGTAAACCTGGCTAAGAGCGTGTCATTAATTTTGTTTCCATGACAATCCAAAAAAAGTTGATTAAAAAACAAAACCCCGACTATGTAAAAAGAATTGAAAAGAGGTTTGTAAAAAATTTTAAAAATTCGTACTTAATCCTTATTTTTATCCCAAAGAGTGCCTAATAGAAAAAATCTATGAATGCTTTTAAAAATGTATGATATTCAATCTAAACATGCAGTCGAAGGCTACGAATAATTTTATTTGGTTTATAAATTAGGTATATCTAAAAAACATTATCCTCCTTCTTGAGCAGTCGGACAAAACCGCAATCCGGGAAAAATATGAACCCAATTTGTTTCATTTTCTTGTATTTAACTTACCAGTAACCAGTTTACCAGTACCAGTTCGGGTAACCAGTTTACCCGAAATCGCTGCGAAACGGTGATTTAATGCATATTCCACATGCTGCTTATTTTTTTTAAATTTTATTTATTCATTTTTTTAACCCTTTCAGGAAAATGCTTAACAATTACTGTTTTCAAATTGTCCCTAAAAGCATCGTTCAGAAAAATCTGGAAATTGAAAAAATTATCATTAACATGGCAATGAGAATAGCCAATACTTTAATGTTATTTAAAGATTGATAATTCTCATGATTGCATAATGCATTACATACCTACTTTTTTACATGAAAATGGTTAACTTTCAACCTCAATTTTGCGATCAGAACAAATGGTATGAAACTCGATAAGTGATATGATATTATATTTCGTCCTCGTGCTGTATCCTAACGACATAGCCGGGGCATACGGAGCGCCAAGTATCGCGGTCCTCACATCTTTCGCCTCCGCAATCCTCATCAATCTTCTTACACACTTTCAGTTTGCGAGTGCTTTTGACATTTCCGTCAGCTAACACTGGCTATTTCAGCATCTAATACATGTACATGTTACATACAAAGTGATTAAATAGTGATAATACATAATGGCTATACATTATGTACATAATATGTCGATTGAGCTGTATAATAGTTAATCTGATAAGTTTATTACCTAGTTATTATTCATAACAGCTAGTTGGAATTAGTTGAAGTATTAAACACGATCTCCGTGATGGTTTTGCAATATCTATATTATGACGTTGCGGGTGTCCATGGACGGCGGTGGTCACTCACTATCAGGTGACTCGGCTACTGGTTAACCCCCTCCGCCATAAAAAAAACGACCCTTCATATATAATAATTTCCGACAGAATTGTGACCTCCGTAATAAAATCGTCACTTTTAATTGTTAAATTTAAGCCTAAACGGGAATAAATTTTCTGGAAATAAAGTATTTCTGGGTGACCATAAAATTATCTATATATAATATTAAATATTACATGGGTATGGGTAAAATATATTGTGTTTTATTACTTTATCGAAGTCCCACTAGGTATTATTTAAAATAACTACCGACATTCTTTGATTAATTCTACTCAACAAATAGTAATTAACAATGACTAGATTTTAGATATTACATTATCTAATCTGGTCATTGTTAATGTCTATAATATTTACAGATTATCACGAAAAACACTTTGGCTGCAACAGACACTTAGACGACAATCTCTCCATTATGAAGCATTGATGTAGGTAATACGTATATTTATTCTCTATCCTTTAATTGAGAATTCAAATTGGGTTACATGTTATATTTATCGAGAGATCAAGTGCCTTATTCAATTACCATAGATCCACATCCAGCATTGATCAGTAATCCGAACACAGTAATCACAAACTCAATTACTTGACGAGCTGTTTGTCAGTACGTCTGTTTGTTTGTCCGTCACCGTGACGGACCGCATCTGGATATCGTGTTGGATCACTTGACGTCTGTCGCGGTTAACGATAAGTAAACTGTGGACAGACACGCAGACGTTGTTAGTTGTGTGTGCATAACGAGTAGCACCTGTCTGGACGAACCATAATGGATCCCCCCAGGGAGGTATTTACAGCATTTCTTAATAAAGCTGCAGGGCACATCCTCACATTTTGGATCCAAAATGACCACACACGTCACCATTGCCCAATCGTTATGTGAAATACATGGTGGAGAGGACGAAAACGTGAAACGTGGTCCAAAAGAGAACTAGGAGCGAGAGAACTGTTTTTGTCAGTAAGTGAAATCTGGGGTTTTTTAATTTAATGAAAACAAGAATAGCTCACGAAGCCTGTTACGTATGAAATTATATTAGAGAAACATAATAGTCAAATTTGAATCAAATTTCTCTCTTTATTGCGATCTGAAAAAGAAATGCAACGTTGTGTATGATACTTAGTTTGATAGCCAGTTTTAATACCAACTAATTAACGACATTTTTACCTAAATTTAAAAAAATAAACGTGGGTTATAACCAAAGCAAAACGAGCAAACAATTTGTCTATAAATGTTCATAAATAGCACCAGACACAAAAGCTGACGTACTTCTTTAACATCAAATCATAAAATTTAAAACACTACATTATAGCTCAAATAACATTACGAGTATAATTACTATTAATAATTTAAAATGTCGATATTTATTGAGTTTATTAGTTTATACGTATTATATTATGACCAAAGTAAAAGTCCGCCCTAGTTTTTACCGCTAGATGGCGCTGTCACAAAGCACACCCTGAATACGGCTCCATAAAATAAGTTATTTATTTTGTTAACCCAGCCCAGCCCACTGTGAGACTGATTTACAATCATACCTTCACGCTGTATCCGTACTGTATTACTGCTGTGGTGGTGCTATAGTGGACTCGGCGTGTTGTCGAGGAGCTTCAGGGTTTCCTACGAACCGGAACGTCTTTCGCATTGTGCCGAGAGAGCTCTCGGGAGGGTATGGAGGTAGTAGCAACAAGCGAGTTTGTGGCCAAACGCAGACCTAATTTTTGTAAAAAAAATGTGATAGATCCTTCTGCAGTGCCGTGACAGCCGATTTACACGCGCTATCGTTTTCCACCGAGGAGTCACAAAAGGAGAAAAGAAGGGTAAAAAATTATGTACTCCGACTCTACCGTTTCTTTACGTTCCGTTCTCCCTATTTTTAAAAATTTTAGGGAATATGGACACTTACTTTAAAAAAGTACAACGAAAGATCTTAGATTTTGTAACTTATCTTTACGCTGTATCCGTAATAGGATAGTTAGAAAGGATGAAACGCTAGACATCGTGGTCCTTTAATACTTTTCTGATCTCCTCAAATCTCATTATTCCCCTCACACACTTTTGTCTAGGTATGCGAGTACTTCTGACTTTTCTGTCGACTAACATTCCGACTATTTGATCTTTGTAATTCAACTGTGGTCGTCCTTGCCTTTTGATACTACTCACTTTCACTCTGTAGATTTTCTTCGTCAATCTTTCATCACTTATTCTTTTTATGGGCCCAACCATCAAAGGATTCTTTCTTAATTTTTAGAACAACACTGTTTTTATAGTAACACTAACGGAAATTTATAATTTTTTTATAAATAAAGTCCGAAACCTTCTGTGGGCGAAGCGAAATCGCAACTCATCAGCGGGGTTATTACTTAAAAATATGCAGACAGCGGCAGCCACGCGAACACTGCGCGATCGGTGATTAATCGTAATAAAAAATTAGTATCATGTATAACGATTGCGTATCTATTATTCTATGACCGTAAAATGCACTTTTCGCGGTAGATTTAGCGCAGTATACAAATTACATTACACAAATTCTCGTTTTGACAGCAGATATCGCGCGATATTGGCTGTCGCATGCTGTCTGTAAGTTACGTAACAAGCGTGCAGTTTTTTCTTTTTTTGTCTATTTACATCAATATTATTCTAACTGTGTGTAGTCAGGTATTGCAACAAGCATTACCTATAGAGCCATTCGTTGTCCATACGCGCTGAAAGCTATGAATAATTAAATAAACATTGTATTTTATAGTTCGCAACTAATAATATGCCATGAAATTATAATTAAATGCAAATATATATGGCAAATAGGTGTAACATTATACGCAGACCGAAGTAAGCAACTTAGCGACCTAATGTCTGCGCTAGTGATATTAGCAAACCAGTTTTAACGCATTGTAAAACTTGTTTTGATAATTTCTTAGGGTTTCGTATACAAATAAAAAGTCAACTGATTTCTGTATGACAAGCCGTCTGTTTGTAATTGGAATCTCATTTTGTTATTCATATAATGAATCAAAAATTCGTAATAAATAAATTAATAACCAAAAATAGAAATAAAAAATGTATAAAGTAGTAATTTAAAATTATTATATACCTCGTCCGCGTTTTTTATTTCAAAATAGCCTATGTCCTTCCTTAGGATCCAAGATATATTCATAATAATTCCATCGTAATCAGATGAACGGTATGGCAGCCCATAAAATACGAACAAATAAACGAACAAACATTGATTTATTGATTTTTATATATATATATTAGTTTATTTAATTATATCTGTGTGTCTGAGTATACTGGGAGACGCCCCTAGTAGTCATAGTCGGCATTTGGCTCTCATAGCACAGGGAATGTCCTAGTTTGAGACCAGATGATTGGTGTTTTTTCTAGCGTATTTATTTATTTTTATTATTATATATTATTTGTTTTTTTTACAATATTATTATTAAATCTTTATTTACATTAACAAAAAGTACATACATACGTTAGTATTTACAAACTTAAAACTACACATTATCTTAAATAATAGACTTCCTCAAAGTTACCGCTTAGAAAGCTGTCATTGCTTAAGGTACCTATTTATTTATTTATTTGATTCGTGATTTAAAGAGCTTTCATTTAATATCTAATACAATAACCGAAAAAAAATGTTGAGCCTCGAAACTAATTCTAAAAGTAAAAATTAAACTTTGAGGTACACGCCAAACTTGTTTCAAATTTCAAGTGTTTACGTCACATAGATGTGAGAAAATTATTTGTGACAGACAGACAGACAAACAAATAGACACCGAGATGATTCCATAATAATAATAATAAGTTTTTCCAATTTTGGAAACGAACATTAAAGAAAAGTTTTTCCTAAACAGAAAAAAATTAACAAAAGAATTCTTATTCTGCAGCAATAGGATATCTAAAATGCAACGAAAAATGTTCTGAGACCTTATAAATATCTTCATTTATGAGGTATTTGTTTCCAAAGCTATTGTAAAACAGCGGAGTGCGATTATATGAAAGTGTAAAAGAAAATTTTGCGGAATATCGAAAAGTTCGGTTTATTTTAGTTTTTTTTTCTTTCTTCATGGCATGGCGCACAGATTAGCGCATTTGCCAATGTCACGTATTGTAATAGTATATGTAGAATCGTTATCTACAACGTTAAAACTTGTCCAGTAAAGTGATAGTAGACTTTACTGAAGTTTTATAGGACTTCTTGGAAGAGCGCGAAAACTTCAGCTACACATGTTTATTTAGACCTACTCCATTCTTTTCACTTACACAGAACTTTAAAACACAATATACTATCACTGTTGTACTTTAAAACTTCCAAAAATGTAAAAAATAGAAAATCTGAATAAAATGACAACCTTACTTCTCCCGTTCTCGCCAAAAAGTCCTTTATTTTAGTTAATATGACTACGTTCCTTAGGCAGCTACGAGCATTAAGTACTCAACCTATAGAGACGAAATATCGGACCATCTTAATCACCACTGCTCAGTTTATTTACACTAGCAAATATCAACTCTCACTCGCATTAAGCAGTACATAACCAATACTCGACTTGTGTGTACATCTCTGTATATTCCCACAGATAAATATTTATGTAATGGCTCATTGTTTTTATTAATTGTACAGCAAAAAATAAAACTATAAAACAGAACGCAGTAACCGCAACAGTGTTTAAACATAAATTGTTTTCATACAAAATAAATGACATTGCCACTCTATAGGTTGAGTGCTCTATGGCTACGAGCAACTGCACGCACGACGCGACATTTTACGACTGTTCTCATTTCTTGGCTTCCACTACACCCATAAACAATGATGTTTCAGTCAACAGTAGACTATTCTAGAGAGATTTAGTATGAAAATGATCCATATTCTCTGAGCCATATGACATGGCGAATTAAATATAACATCATTTAGGTCGCGAAATGATAAGAATGAATGACGAATAAAATTATTCGCTCCCCTATACAAATGAGCCCTGAGAAGATTCCTTTAATGGAGCGGCGCCTTCTGGGTCATCGACAGCCTCAAGGAGTTCGCAGACTATGACTAGCTGAGAAGAGTAAAAGATCAAATCTGGTGGCAATCCCCGGAGGAGACTATTCAACAGTGGACTGATATACATTGAAGATAACAGTATACAGAACAACAAGTGGTTAATGTCAGTCTCGTGATATGAGCTCAATGATGTCGGGTGCTCGGACCAATCGGTAAAATACCATTATAACGCAAGCCACGTATTAACTCTTATCAATTTTCGTGATTAAGGCCCTACATGAAGAACAAATAGCGCGAGTCTAAACGCTACATATTTGTGTGAAAAGGAAAGCATTAGCTGGCGCGATACAATGTTCATAAGCACATAATATTATAAAATGAATTTATAGTAATTGTTTTATAGCAAAATCGAATGTATAAAATAATAAGAAAGATTTTTCTATTGTAAAATTTTCTAAAATTACATAAAACTATTCACATTTCGAGTACTACAAGCGAAAGTTTTCAAAAACAGTCAACTTTGGTAAAAAATTATCGAAGAAATTCAATCTAATTGTGTTTTCCTTTTACCAGAATGTACATTATATCATCAAAAGTAATTCCATCAAAATTTTATTGTGGTAGAGCCATGCTACCTTGCAGCACGAATTGGGCCGGCTCGTCCGGTGAAATACCACCCTCTCACAGAATATCGGCGTGAAATAACAGCATCTATTGTTGTTGTTTCGTTCGGTGAGTGAGAGTGCCGGTGGCCCATCACCCCCTCCCCTCCTTTCCCTCCTTTCCCTATTTTTCTAAAGGCCAGCAACGCACCCGTGATTTCCCTAACGTTGCGGGTGTCGATGGGCGGCGGTGGTCACTCTCTATCAAGTAACCCGCTTGCTCGTTTGGCCCCTCTTTTTATAAAAAAATTAAATAAAAAATAACTACAATTGTCATACGACGAATGAATAGATCTTGCTTTCTGCCCCTATAGTCTATTAAATGTTATAATCATAATCATATATGTACATATAATAGATGCCAACACTGTCATCTTGAGGGTGTTGCGACTTAATAACAATTTATTTGTGATTATGGTAAGATATTTTCAAACGTCAAAAAAATAAGTTAATCGAGTATTATAAGAGCTAGCGAAAGCACGTCTTTTCACATCGTTAAATATTTTACATTTTCGCCCACATCGATATCCTAGAAGAGCGAAAGTCATAACTAGAATCTGAGGTTGCTTACATACAATGTATTTTATTTGGTAGAATTCTACAGTTTTTTTGTAGTTTCTGAGAAGGAAAATATTCCATACACCCAAGCGCTCTTCACGCCTCGGAAGAGAACGTAATGACCACTCGGTAGTATTAGGCTCGAACCAACTTGGAAGTATTTATGGCGATTACGAGAAAGATGACGGGTGCGTGGAACCACTCCGTCGTGACCACCATTGGGTGAGAGGTTTAACCTTCCCGAGTGCCAGGGGGCTTTGGTTGCGTGCCGCTGGCTATCCCGAAGCCTGCCGGATTGCACCATTGAAGGCCACCAATGATTTTTGGTCAGTAGAAGTCTGACATGACAGCCTCGTCACTCCCGAGATGAGGTGGCAAGCATGATGCGTTTCTCAAGTTAAAAAAAGGCCTGAAGCAACTAAGAAACGTATAGGCCGTTGTACTCGTATATACTGCAAGCATGACAGGTTCGACAACATAATCGGTGAAATGGATGGATTACAACTGCCTGCTGTACTCTTCAACTCTGTTAACTCTATGGAACATCGACTAGCGCCAACACACTGTGTTCAATTGTTTGCGACTAATTATTGTAACGCGTTGTAGAAATAATGAACAATATGTTAATTTATAATAGTCTGTCCACCCCGCCAAAACACGGCATGATATTTGACTAAATATATATATTTTTGTCTTTTATTTTAGTTGTAAGTTTACGAATAGTTTAGTTATAAATTTATTATTTTATTATTGTATAGGACATATTTATTAGTGAAATAGTTTATTATTATATAGAGATAGTTTACAGTGAAAGAGATAGATATAGAAATAGCGATAGATATAATCGATGTAAATATTATTACTTTGGTCCTCGCTAGTTGTGTACGAACGGGTGACCAATTAGAGAGCTTGATTTAATAAAGAGGATCTTGTAAAGGCGTTGTTGTTCGGGAGTTGAAATGCTCCCTAGAGATAATAAACATAGCCGCCTAGCGGCCGAGAACACATTCCGCTTCCGCCTCCGGACCAAGCAACAACACATGGAGAAGAAGAAAAATAGAAGGCTCGCCTTTTCATTCCAGCTTGAACACCTACCTACCTACAACTTTTGAGGGTGTGCGGCGGGTTTTCGAAGAGAAGGGAAGGGGAATGAAAATATTGTATTTTAATAAACCTTTTGTAAAATGAAGTTGAAAAAATGATACCTGACTGAGTTTCTTGTCGGTTCTTCTCAGTGTCCAGGTTTTCTATTTGAACCGAACTAAAATAGATTTGACGTTCAAAAATACCTTGTAATTGGGTTTACTTGAATAAATTGATTTGACTTTGACTTTGACCCGTCCACATCAACATGTACGTCTCAAGTCAGCCAATCACAGACCAGATGTGCAGTCAGACATCCTTGCGATATAAATTAACGTTATCATTCGTATATCACTTGTGAGACGATACACATATTCGCTATTGCATTTGAATTTTCACGCGAATTATGGGAATAACTGTTTTGTCACATAACTATTCGCATTCGGATTCTATAATTTTTATATGACATTCAAACTAACATAGAATGAACCAGCGTTGTGTACTTCCCTTCCCAGACCTTACTTAATTAATTTAAAACTTATTTTGTGAACTCCAAACATAATCCGCTTATAGTGATATCGCCCACATATGAGCACAATTTCTTATAGGAATCGTCCACAGACACCAAATTGTATGCTATCCGCTCCCATAACGTACGAAAATGCAAATCGCCGCCGAAGAATCATGTCAACAAAGTAACTGTATACCGCCACCGCCCACATGACCACCGTGCTGGAACATCACACACAACTCGGACATCCATCTTTTAAAAGTAATCTCATGTCCAAGATTAGGTAAATTTAGACAATGGATTTATCTAAATTCTCTTGGAATCTGACAGTTACTGGGTACTAGGTCTAGTCTTGTTGCTATCGCAAGTCACGTGACGATATCGAAACTGGTCTCGCAATTCTCGGAAAGTTCGAGATTTTCAAGACTTAAGTAAGTAAGAAGTAAGACTTAAGTAACTCAACATACTTTTTGCATATTTTAACGTAGGTCTAACCGTTTTTCTTATTCTAACTTCATTATTTAAGTTAACTCTTTCCATGTGCCCTAACCATCTTAACATTCCTTTCATCATTTTTGCAATAACACTGTCGTGCAACCCTGCCATACTGCGTATCTCTTCATTGCTTATTGTGTCCGCAAGGGTGACACCGCACCTACTTCTAAGAAATCGCATTTTTACTGCATTTATCTTACTTTCACTCGATTTCGGGCATATCCAGGCCTCACTACCGTACAATAAAGTTGGCACCAACACCGCATTGTGTATGAAAGAATAACGAAGATAATCTTTAGAGCAAAAGTGGTAAAAGAAGCCAAGGAAGACCAAGGCTGACTTATGAAGATCAAATAGCTAGAGTGTTAGCCGACGGAAATATCAAAAGCACTCCCATACTTAGGCGAAAATGTGTGAGGAGAATGATGAGATTTGAGGAAGCGAAAGATGTATGTAAGGACCGCGACGCTTTTCGCTCCGTCCTCTCTGACCTACCCCTTTGGAGATACGGCGTGAAGATATGTATGCATGTATGTATTATTTATTTATGTTATTGAATAATAATTAGTGCAAAACATGTGGATTAACAAGATGCACATTTGTTAATTCACATAATATTGTGCACTAGTAATCCTTTTAATGAACAAATTTTGTACTAGTTATATTGATAATCGCTATATTTTTCACTAGTAATCCCGTTAATCAATATATTTTGCACTAGTCTTGTTAATCCAGATATTTTGTACTAATTAAGATTTATTCAATACCTAACATGATTATCGATTTAATGTTGTTTTCCGCTATACTTCATATGTTTAAATAAATCGCTAAATTCCTACACCGTTTTACCGATCACCATGAAAGTTGCACGTCTAAGTATTTTTTCATGAAGAAGATTTTTATGCTATCCCCTTCGTTGTAAGTCGCCACCAGATGGCGCTACAGTATATCAACTTTTGGTATCGTTCAACTGATCGCCATGAAAATTCAACGCGGGCGAAGTCGTGGGCGCAGTTAGTATTATAAATAAATCATAATTGCGTCTATACATATGGATTAACAAAATATCTTTTATGTTACATAATATCTGAGAAAACAACCTTAAAATATTATGTAATATATTCCGGCAAGTGTATTTTATATTTATGTAAATTATAGCTGGGTGTACGACGCGCTTTATCATGTTCAACAAAATTTTAAAATCATAAATATTTGTAATGTCGCACATTCCATTTCGATTCATGATCGAAAGGTACTCTCATCAACAATAAATAAATCCAAATATTTGTTGGTAACCCATCTTTAAAACGATGCTTCTCAATGTTGTCGACAGATTCCGAGTTACTAAAGAAAACATACTGAAAACTGTTATCCAATTCATTTTCGACTTCATATCTAGACTCATAGGATTTCATTTCGTATGAAACATCTAAGGTTAACAAATCATCTTCATTATTGTATGTCATTGATATTATGCGTAGACACGCGTACGGATCGCTCTGGGGTCGTGTAGTCGACAAACATGAGGTAGAACTCTTTCAAAAATATAGCTTGAGGTATGGTAATACGATCTATTTTTAATTGAAACTAAATGAGGTACTCCTTGTGGACCCAATACGCAAACAAATGCTTTTTTTAAAAACACTAGCAATGTCGATATTACAATACCATTTTCAGAATTCCGATTCGAAAAAACACTTGAAAGAACACTTGGAATTACTTTGGTGTCTGTCTGTCTCTCGCAGTATTTAACATAAATTTCATGTATAGTATTTCTACATACACATACATACATATCCTCACGCTGTATCCCTAACGGCGTAGGCAGAGAGGACGGAGCGCCAAGCGTTGCGATCCTTACATACTTATTTCGCTTCCTCAAATCTCATCATTCTCCTCACACATTTTCGCCTAGGTATACGAATGTTTTTGACATTTCCGTCACCTAACACTCTAGCTATACCTATAGTATTTCTATTCTGAGATAAGTGTACTTTTGGTAACTAATGCCAGAAAAACTGATTCAGTATTTGGTAGGTGTACGGCCCCCCTTTGATTGGAATGGTGCTGGTCTCCTTGCATGCGGTCGGTAGGTGCACTAGATATCGCCGCTCAAAGACGCGTTACGATGGTTTCAAGAAATGAACGACCACTAGAAAGGCTGATTCTAGTACATTTTGTTCTAATTTAGTATTTATGGTTTTATGTACATACAGATCTTCACGTTGTATCTCTAACGGGAGTAGTTAGAGAGGACGGAGTACCAAGCATCGGGGTCCTTATATACCTACTTCTTTCGCCTCTTCAAATCTCATCATTCTCCTTACGCACTTTCGCCAAGACATGTGAATGTTTATGACATTTCTATTAATTAACACTACCAATTTGATCTTCATAAGTCAACCTCGGTATTTCTTGGCTTCTGCTACACTCACTTTTGCTCTGTAGGTTTAATTTAAAATTTTATTTTTACGTTCATAAATTTTGCCTTTATTTTTTATCGATCAAAGCATCATTCATAAGTGATTCGACTTCATAAGTGAAACAGATATTTTAGAGGAGCCGGTTATAAAACTATTCTATTCAGAAATTTCGATCAAACCGATTATAACAGTAACTTAAATAATTAAACTCATATTCAAGGCAATTTATAAATAACATCAACAAACAGATTAGCCTCGGATTGGCATCAGATTTTTTGTTGCGAATATCATCCTTACAAAGGAAATCTTTTTAAGGATATATAATTGAATGGAATCCTATTACAATAAATATATTACGATAAATATATTATTAGTTATCCATAACACAGGTCTCCCAGTGTGGAAACTAGAACGACTGTATAATGTTGTATGCAATGATTATCTAGAAATAACTTACAGTTCATATTATTAGTTGATTGCTTGGTGACTTTTTGATGACATTACAAGATATCATTACTGCAGAAGATTTCTACATCTGAATAATGTCTAACTCCTGGTGGAAAAGACGGGTATTTGTTTGACGCCGTTGGCCGTTTGCGTGTTTGTTTATGGCAGCTCTTGAACGAATGAACCGATTTACATGCAGTATATTTTTGTTTGAAAGTTGTAGTTTTCGAAAATGTTCTTAGATATTGGTGGAAATCAATCCAGATTATTATTTGTGACGGAGTTTTTAATTCCTTAATTTTAGTTATGGATAACCTTTGAGTAATCAGGAACGACAGAGTAACAGGTGGTAACTCAGCTAGCGCTTTATCAAGTGGACAATTTACGAAAATTCATATTCTCGCCATCCTGTTATAGCCCATCAAATTAATTTTCTTTCTACTCAACAAAATGAACACCGCCTTTTATCTAAATCAAAACATTATTTACTATTTATATAGATACGTAAATGGATATGCGATAACGCATTCAAATTTGAACATTAATGAAGAACATATAGAGTTGAATGTTCAATGCCAAGGTATTTCATTAAGGGGCAGTAACATTGTTTGTTCGACATCCGTGGTGGCTTTGTGCGAGCGATAATCCGCGAGTTGTGTGCGTACGCGCGACGTCCACAGACTCGCCTTAAGGCGGCGTGGAAAGGATTATAAATAATGAATTAATGAATTAATTCTGTGATTGAACGATGAAAGTAATCGAGAAATGCGTGCGGTACCGTGACAGAAATCCTATCCTAAAAGTTTTTATTATTATTTGTATGGATTGCAATGTATCATTAAATAAACATCTTTGTATGAAAAAAACAAATATATTTTTTTTAAATAATGATAGTGTTCAGATAATAAGAAATTTATTGTAAAACTCTAAACATTCATCAAGTGCATGTATTATGATGTATATTTTTTAGCTATCTTTCGATCAGTTTCTGTTAATCGCCAAATCGTCACGTGCGTCCTTAACTCTCAACGAAGTATCCTCAAAAAATCTCAAAGTACAGATTCAGTCTTTCAGAGCTCAGACTCTGTGATCGAGTCGAAGCTCTACAATTTCCTGCAGATGCTTCGTTGAGAGGGGAGGCACGTGTCGATCATCAAAATTAAAATTTTGGACAGAAGATAACTAAAAATATATGTAAATTGATTGTTCAGATGGATTTCCGCAAATAAATACTAATGAAATGAGAGACCACGAAGTAGCCAAGCTGAGAGTCGATATTCGGGTTTATTTCCTAATTTTTAATTGAATCCGCTGTCTAAAATTTACTTGTTTTCACACCAAATAGCTGTAGTCGATGAAAAAACATAAAATTATATCTAAACATACTACCGTGAATATTTTAATATTCATGGGAGAATTACAGAATTATCAAATTAAGTACTTGAACTAAACTTGACCACCCCTCTCCGCCAAACTATAATATTTACGAGAAATATAACAGAATGTCCTAAATCTTACAAAATATTTATTTCGTAGAGTACTTATACAGCAGCATACTGCTTCTCTAACAATTATTTGACGCGATTATATCAATGTTACTATTGAAATTGAAATTAAAATTAAAGAAAAAGAAATTGTAAACCGATATCGATTTCTATTTTAATAAACTCGTTTAAAAAGAAATCCTACGTCTTCAGACTTGCAAAAACTAAGTTCACAAAAACGTTTCATAAATATTTACGGAACCCGTTGTCCGCGAAACGACCTTGCACTTGATTAATTTTATAAAGCATTACCCACAGTTTCTTTTTCTTCCGAGCTTTAGTCGTAATATAACATAAACGGCTGTCCTTAAACAAGCGTATCCATCATCCATCACCGTCATACACGTTCATTTGTAGTTGAGCCGCCATTTTGCCCGGAGCAATCCCGGTATTGAATCCCGGGACGCTCTGTTTGACTAATGGCAGTCCCGACATCGGCCGAACTGATTTATTAAATAAATTAACGTCCACGTGATAAACGAGGGTTTTAAACGCAAATGCTGTCGCGAATTACCTCCTCGCGGAAACTTCGCCTTAACATCGCAGTTAATCCAGTTATACAAAGAGATTGGTTTATTTTCTGCATCAGTTAATCCTGCTTTTGATTCGTGTGTAGTGTATTCTGTCATGTAAGGCATTTATATAAGTTTTCTGGTAGTTTTAACACAAATACAATAAAAAAATTTATCCTGGAATAAAAAAAGCATACAGAAAAAGTGGCATTCGTAAACTATTTGCAATTTGAAAGAAATAAATTACGATCTCAATAAACGCACCCTCGCCTCGCACAGAGGGATATCCCTAATAAAAACCAGGGCGAGGGACAATGAAACCGATACAATAACTATAACGCCATAATTAACTCTATTCATATATCAAATTATCCGTATTTAGGGTCGTATCTCGCAAATTTGTGACATTCAAGTAAACGACTACAATAAACTAACACAAATGGTATGGAATGTGTGCGAATTCGATGCATTTGACAGCTGAGCGGCTACAATTTTGTATTGTTTACTTTTGCAAATGGTGTGTCATTGAGGCCTTATAAGCTGATATATAAAACATCTGTTTATTTGCTACTAAAATTCATTAAAACTATATGATTTCGGACATTACGGTAACTATTTTTAACAAGAAAATTCAAAATTATGTCATATAGAATTCATTTAACTACGAAAAGTGCAAATAAAACAAAATAATCAGTACGTAATAGACAGCGAAATAAGCGAAATCTATCTGTAATGAGTAACGACATGACAACAACATATATTATGTCAGAATCATTGTGTACTTTTGCAAATGGCGTGTAATCTTTTTACTAAAATTCATTGTAACCATGACATTTCAGATGTGAAAGTACATAATAACAAAAAAATATAAAATGACAATCTACAACGGCATTATCCCTTAGAATATTTACCTAAAGTCGTCTTCCAAGCATTATCCCGGTTGCAAAATATCACTACACCACTGTGTAGCGGTGCATAGAATATATCCACCTTCCAAATTTAATTTGTATAGTGCCAATAATTTCCGAGAAAAATGGCTGTAACAAACGAACAGCCAGACACACAATCGGACTGGACGAAAATTTAAGGGTTCCGTTTCAACCATTTCTAAGTTATCTAATATTTTTGTTTAAATTTTGTAGTAGTTACAGAAACGACTAAATCATAATATTGTTAATTGAAGTATTTTTACATATGGCAACTATTTTTTTAATTTTATTGTATTTAATGTTATGAGAAGTTAGAATTAACGCATATCATAAGTTGTATCCTTTTCGAATTTGTAAGGTATTGGTACGACTTAAGACTCTTCTAAATTCTTTACTTAATCATTCGACATTTTAAAATCACATCTTTATATAATTATCTTTATTTATTTTGTATTTATCTTTCAGTATTTTTCAGTCCCACTATTTTTACAATGGTTTGTCCATAACTTTCTGTCTACCAAAAAATTGTTTTATTAAAATTTATTCGCGTTTATGGTTCATTAACGATAATAAAAAAGAGAGCGCTAGGAATGATGAAACAAGAGAACGAAAAATGAAAAAGAATACATGTAAGGAAGATCGTCAAAAAAGCACTATTCATAGTATAGTGTACCAGAACTTAGATCTTGTACTTACTGAAGTTAAAAGTTCTAAGATCTAAGTTTTCACATAGACAAAAAATCGTGGAAATATATTAGTGACTTTAACATTAATCTTATTGTTCGCTCGCATATTTAAAAAGATTTTTGATGGTAAAATACTTTGTAAATAATACTATTTCCTTTAAGCGAAAGCGAGTGGTAAAAGAAGCCAAGAAAGACCAAGGCTGACTTATGAAGATCAAATAGCCAGAGTGTTAGCCGATGGAAATGTCAAAAGCACTCGCATATCGAATGATGAGATTTGAGGAAGCGAAAGAAGTATGTAAGGACCGCGACGCTTGGCCCTCCATCCTCTCAGACTACCCCGTTAGGGATATAGCGTGAAGATACGTATATACTATTTCCTTTAGTGCCAAAATCTCAGAATATCGTACTCTTGGGCATCTCCCAGTGCACTCAGACCAGAGATAATCTAGAAAAATTAGTTTCCTTAATTGACCCGACCGGGAATCGAACCCGGAACCTTGCGCGCTTAGGTATAAAACCTAAACCACTGCGCCATTGATGTCGCCAAAAAGCTTAAAAGCTTAATTAGTGAGGGTTTTTTTAACGCAAGAAATTTTGTATTATATCCATTTCATGTGATGAATTCCTAAAATATTTAGCTATTTTTCGTTCAAACTTCAAAAACCACCAATCGACACGTATTTCGCCTCGCAACGAATCATCCTCAGGATATTATAGTCAGCTAACCATGATCGAAATTCGGTGTTGGTTAGCGATTAGTTTCGAGTGGAAAATAACTAAAGATTTTAGGAATTCATCACATGAAATGGATTTCCACAAAGTAACACCTGAGTCTATACAACTATATCTATTTCTTCTCCTTCTCTTTTACATACGGGCAACTCGTTTCATAAAAATATTATAAACCCTTACCATTCTTATTTATAAAAGTGGTGAATCTCTGACGTAAAATATTTGTATTTTTCTTACTAAATCGCAACACTTGCCAGTAAAGTGATAGTAGGCTTCACTGGAGTTAAAAAGGACTTCTTGGAAGAATGCGAAAACTTCACTTACACATATCCTTTCAAACTTTCCAATTCCACAACACTTACACAGAACTATAACGCACAATATACTATCGCTTTTATACTTCATACCTCCCAAAAACACAATAAATAGAAAATCTAAATAAAATGCCGACGTCACTTCTCTCGTTCACGCCAAAATGTCTATTTTTCTATAATCTACTACCTGGTACTTCGTCCGCGCTTTTTATTTTTAAAATAGCCTATGTCATTCCCCAGGATTCAAGCTATCTCCATACCAAACTTCATCGCAATCGGATGTACGGTATGGCAGCCCATAAAATACGAACATACATTGATTTTTATATACTAGACTAGCGATTCGCCCCGGTTTCGCACGGGTAGACATTTTTGAAATTAAAATATAGCCCATGTTACTCGCCGATAATGTAGCTTTCTACAGATAAACCAATTTTGGAAATCGGCGAAGTAGTCTTTGAGTTTATCCATTACATACAAACAAAATTTATCCTTTGTAATATTCACTTTTATAAGTTTGACATTGACAGTCTTTTTGACATTGGCAGTATGAACGTAAAAAATAAACGTGATGTACTTATTTTGTAACACATATTACATGCAAATATTAGCTTTCTCTAGTCCTTCTCCATATAAACTTTAAGTGTACCAAATTTCACACTCCTCCGTCCGCGCAATTTTCTTGAAAAGGGGTACAAAGTTTTCTCTTCACGTATTAATATATAGATAACCATTTTCCCATAAGAGGTACGAGTCACGCAACCGTACCTTCCACAGTTTACAAAAGCTGGTAACAATTTCAAAACAAAAACATGAGACATGTATCAAAGGGATTTAAAACTCAAATTATTCATAGCAGCCGCCATTCACGAGACAGGCTGAAAATAAAGTGACACTGTTACCAAACACGCTATAAATCGTAACATAACCGCCGTTAAAAATAAAGTCCGAGTTATAGTTAACCGGGGTTAAATCTGCTGCTATTATCGTAACAGCGAAGACGGTTTTATGACTGATATTTGAACTAAATTAGCATTCTGTAACTAATGACTATAAAAATATTATAATACTGAATGTTTCATAACTTCCTGTGATAAAGAAAATATGTATCAGCTTTTAAAACTTTCTGTGAAACTCTTAAAGAAGTATTGGATACTAGTTGTTGCCCGCGACTTCGTGTGCGTGGGTTTGTACATCGTCTGCCTTCACATATCTAAAAAATAAAAAAAAATTTGGTCAAAAAAACTAGAAATAAAATTCTAGATCTCGACAACAGCACCACCTACCGGGTTCAACTATAGCTAAGAACTATTCAGGTGACCCCATAAGTCGTCTCTTTGGATGTCAAAGTGTACTAACCTGTAACGAAAAATTTAAAAATTGTATTGGACAATAGGTCTAACAATCATCTCCCCCCAAACATACTTATTTTCAAAGGCGATATGCGAAAAATTATTATTAGGTTATGTAAAAAGTGTAGGCCGTAAGTCACATAATTCCAAAATTATTTAAGTTTAGCTTCAGATAAGTTATATTTCATATTCATACAATTTTCAAGAATTTCCTGTAAAAATTATATCCATTTATAAGCAGTAGTGGCTTGAATACGAAAGTAAAAAAGTCTTTATGCGCGGCAATATTTATAGAATTTAACTTCATTTACTCAAAATATTAATTGTGTGGAATAGGTCTATTGGCCTCCAAAGCGACGACTTACGAAATGTTCATTAAAGTCATTAGAAGAAGAATTACGAACGCAGAAAGCACGCACACCGGAATTTTATGTTTAAGTTATGTATGGATGTATGTGTGTGGAATTTGTAGATTAGCAGCGTCAAGTTTAAATATGTCACACAGTTGCTGGTGTGTATGATGATATATGTGAAAGTCGTACCAGTGCTTCAAAAACCACTAACCGACACGTGTTTCGCCTCTCAACGAAGCATCCTCAGGATATATCAGAGATAGGATTCGGTCAGCTAACCAGCACCGAATCCTATCTCTGTTGATTCGGTACTGGTTAGCTGACCGAATCCTATCTCTGGTATATCCTGAGGATGCTTCGTTGAGAGGCGAAACACGTGTCGATTGGCGGTTTTTGGAGTTTGAGCGGAAAATAGCTATTGTAGGAATTTGTGACATACACGTCATAGTCAAACACATCACTTATCCATATTTAAGGCGAGACCATTACCCAAAATCACTGCGTTCATTACACTTAAAACATTAGTCCACTTCCTGAATCTCGATTGAAACTCACAGTAATCACAATTACTACACTTACAATTTACTATATTTAGATTAACACCAAAAAGCCTTGACCGAAGGAACACAAAACACTTTCCCAACAACACGAAACATCTCAACAAAAAGCGGGAAGTTGGAGATCGTTACACGGTGGTTGAAAACATCTCTTAATAGGAGTATCGCGTGATCGTCCACATAGCCGACATTGGCCGACAAGTGAATGTTTATTTTGGCTTGTTAATGGAGTTCTTATTTTCAATTTCTACTTTAATTTATTATATAATGATACTATATTATAAATCTCGGACAAAGAAACAATGGAGTCATAATAAGTTGCCGATCTGACCACTGTGTGTCAAACGAATTTTCCTGTCTCTTTCTACATCACTGAGCGTAACCACGAGTAAGACAGCTATAGTAAGTATGGTAACCTCGCACTGTCAGCGTATTTCCCGTCAGATAATGAGTCGGTCATGAAATAATTATTTGCAAAATACTCGGAAATCTTAAGCGTTTCAAGTACTAGTAATCACAAAAATAAAAAGATATCCATGTTCAGCTGTGGATCGTTGAACGGTGACCTTCTCTAGTCATACACATTAGTAAAAATCTAGAAAGTCGGTCAACAAAAAATGTCATTTCAAGAACACGCTTTTAGAGCAAATGCTCCGTCTAATGTGATACTTGATCAGAGTTCTAAATAGTCCGAAATATAAAAAAGTGAAAGTTTCCTTTCTTTTTTTGGAACTATCATAATTATAATGTCTTGATGAATGAGTCTGTTCAGGGATCCGTAGGTAATCACTAAAACCGAACCGTTATAGTTTCGTCAGCGTTTGTACGGAGCTAAAACGTGGTACAGAGACGAACATTGGTAACCTGAAACGAGAAACAATAATAAAAAAATTAAATATATGTATATTAGGCCCACTTTACCTTTTTTAAATTTAACGTTAATTTATTAAAATAAAATTCTCGTTTGTCCAAAATTGCTACGGAACCCGAAGGCGTGTCCCGGATCTTTTATATTTTTATATTATTCTAAATAATTTCCTCATAAGTACATCAATTATTTCGTCCCAGACTAAGCACAAGGTTCGTACTGTCGATCAACGCTGGGATGAACCGCGAACGGCCGTAATACTATAATACAATAAAACATTATATATTTTACTTGTTGTGCCTCGTGGTTTCACCCGCGCTGAATTTGGTATTTTTTTATAAAAAGTAGCCTACATTATTCACTAAAAAGTCCTCTAGCTGCCAATGAAAGTTCTGTCAAAATCGGTTCTGCTGTTTCAGAGATTAGTCTGGACAAACAGACAAACAGTAAACATTTAAATGAAACGTGTTTAAGTTTGGTTACGTGCAATTAACCGTATAAGCTTACGAAAAAGCCTTTATTTTGAAATCACAAACAAACGCTTTGATTTTATTTAAATGTATAGACGTATAGAAGATGTGTAAATAATATGAACACAAAACCATGCATAGAAAATAATTTCAACATTCACATTTTTTTTTACTAATCTTCAAAGTGGGCGGTCTCAGTTTTGACAGGCATCAAACAATTTGACCACTTGACGCGACACAAGAAACGAATCAATCCATACACATTACGACTACGACATACGATATTAAACTCAATGACTTGTGAAATACGATTCAAAATTACTATTTACAACAGTTACCACCAGTCCGGACAAAATGCCAGCTTCAACGAATTTCTTGTGTATAATAAACGAAAAGCTAGGTATCTTCCGCGTCGAGGATTTTTAAACAATTCGACATATTATGGAAACTTCAATTCTTACTCATACTGTCAATTCATGTTCTTCCCTTCACTCAATAATTTAAATAATCTTCACAAGCGGTTAAATCCGGCTAGCCTATTACCTCGTTTTTTTTCACAGAAGAAACTTGCATCCAAGTACCTATCCTAGAATTGGGACTGGGTTATGTCGACTTTTTACTTACTAAAGCTCCCGCGTGGTTTTTCTCGACGCGTTAACGAGACGCTTCTGAAGTCCTGAACCTCCTACGGAACACACCGGAGATCCTCTTGTGCTGTGTCAAAGCTCTTTTTAAAGGGGCAGTTACAGAGGCCCGTGTTCACCTTTGCAGAATAACGACAGCGAGGCCCACACGCACTGTGGTCCTCCTCAGGATCGCGTGGATGGACAACTGGAGCCCCCACACCCATCGGGCGGACCCCGAAGGCCCCTTCGTCTCTTACGACATGCGGGGAACACCGTAATGTTATGCTCTGGCCCAGGCTAACTGGGCTGAGGCTAGAATATTACCTAAGTGTAGTTAGTATATAACAGTCGAATTGACCGACGCGAATAATATTATCACGTATATTTAGCAGTAATATAGACTATTAAACTATACTATACACTATAGGCTGCTCTTTCGACCAATCAGTTGCTAGCTTTACAACTCTTCACAACAATTTTATTGACGCCAGTTAGCCACATGTGATTATTTTGTAACATTTCAATAACAAGAACGGGGATAAAATGGGTTATCAACGTTTTAATCCATAAAGCAGTAGAAACTGTGTCTGTACATTGAATAAATTTTCAAAAAATGAGTGTGGCCGATAATAAAAGAGTAACAGAACACAAAAAAGCATTTTTTTTGTTACATACTAATCTCCAAAACTACTCAACGAATTTTTTTGTGGTTATCAGAGGCAGGTTAAGTTCAGCTTGGGGCAAAATTTAGTTTGTTTCATTGAAATCGGATGACAGTGAAAAAAGTTATTGTAATTTGAATATAATTTTTACTCGTAATTCGCCGCTCGTCTGTTACAGGGTGCATAATAAAACCGACTTTTATTATCCTAATATTTATAACAGCTATCCCTTTCCATCCACTATTCTCAGACTTCGTATGTATACTTGTCATTCGCGAGCCTGCATCGAATCCACCTGTCTCCGCTCATTGTCTGGACATAAACACTTCATCCAAATCGTTACTGGAACGCAGTACGCGATCACCACGTGTCTATTACGAGACGCACTTGGCAAAACGAACAATTCAAATAACACTACACTAAATTGCTGTTATAAAGCTATAATAGAACGGTGCCTGTGCATTAGTAATAGTTATGATTAGGTTAGATTTTAATATTTTATACTTGTAACAGTTTTCTTTCGCCATTTCCAACCAAGTCTAAACTTTACAAATTACTAATACATTTTAAATTTTTTTTCATTCTTCATTAATTGATTTCAATAAAAATATTTATTTTATTATTCATAATCACGTTTCGTTTTCAGTAGCCTCAGTTTCCAAAGGTAGGGAACATTTCTGAACGCGATAGAAAGTTGAGAGATTTCTTGTGTTAGGCCTTTCTGAATTGAAAAGTTTTGAACTTTACCACTCAAATTTTTCTAAATTGCTTTAAGAGTTTAAGTGTTGTGGTACCTACAGACCCACAGTACAAGTTTAGTTTGAGAATGTACAGTAATTGATATTCTATGGACTCTTCAAAATGTTTTCAAATTTGTAAATCTTAAAATCGCTTAATTCTACCAACTTATCCCATAATCGTTGTATAGAGATCGTGTTGTCGGAGACAGCTTGACTACGAGCCAAGCCGACCGGCAGATAACGTGTACAAACAAACCACCAGTAATATAAACCCTTATCTAGGTTTTTTAACAAAATTAGTCGAGGGATACGCTGATGTCTACATTAGTTAATGTACTTTGTACAATTCTTTAGTAAAATATTTTTAGATTAAATTGTATTTACTCAGGTATCACGTTAAAATTCAGTTGTAGTCCTTCTCATATGCAGATCTGCGTATTTTTGGCCATATTTCAACAATGTTCTTTGTTATTCAATACGTATTTAGGTTCATCAATAAGGCATTCTTATGAACGCTTACACCAATGATATCTGTACTAGATAGAGTATTTATTTAATAGCATCATTATATGCCACTTAACTGCGGTTCGAGAACCACACCTTTTTTTTTGGTTACGCAGGAGAAATCTGCACACAGATACCCAGAATGCTGGGGAAGAGGCTGGGTTATGTGGGGCTTTCACCCACCAAAACTCCTGTGATGGTCGTCCTGGGCGCTCTATCGAAAGGCTCTGGGAACTCCTACGGAACGCGCCGGAGCTCTTCGCTAGTTCAAACCTGTTTATCCTCACGCTGTATTTCAAATAAAGTAGTCAAAGAGGATGGAGGAATAGATGAATGAAGCTGTGCCGAACAACTTCTCTGGAGGCAACTACAGAGCCCCCCGGCACTTTCGCATTGTCACGACAACGCGGACCACGCGCACTGTCGTCCACCTCGGGATCGCATGGACAGACGGCCGGAGCCCCCACTCCGTCCCTTTAGTGGCCTCTTACGACAGACGGGAAACACCGTAACCTTATTCTTTGGCCCGGGCTACAAGGCTATCGGGAACCACACCTAGCTCACATGCACTTTGACGCTTATGCATCGAACAACGTAGCGTATTTCACTTAAGGCGACGCATTGATAAACGATAATTTAATCCAAAATAGACCTTCTGGTCTATGCAAAATTGCGCGCGCTAGCTTACGAAAAATACGAAAAAGTAGTTTTTGTTTATAATCCAACTGTCATTTTGAAGAATATGTTTAGATTAAGCTATACAAAAAATTTGGAATCTTAAATCGGTCCCGTTACTCCGAAAAATGTAAATCTCTGTTTTAAAAGAAGTTTCTTTGATATTTTTTTTTGTGTTACAAAAGTTAACCAATCGTGTATCGCAACTGTCAAAATACAGTCAATGAAATGAAGAATGAAGTTACCAAATATCGCTTTCATATGTTTCGTAGACATTTAGAAAAATTGAGATCCCTGCAATCAAAATTTCCAATGCGTCGCCTTAATTTCACACAACGAATAATCAAGAAACAATTACTATTTTACACTTGTGTAACACTTTAAAGAAAATTAATATTCAATTTAATATTAGATTGCGTAAATACGCAAAATTAAAACCTCATGGTCAAGTTCATAGTCGCATATTGAATCTGACATGCCTATTCAGAACGATGAAATAATAGCTATCTCGCTTTTACTTATGGCGAAGCTTTTGCAGTTACAATTATATTGCAAAGCAGTTGCTTTGCATCAATTGTAAGTATATTTTCTGAGTTTAGAGGCGAAATTTGAGTCGAATAATAAGTTTTAATTTCGGCCGAATGTAGGTAACAAATACACTATAAAGGTATACGCAAATTGATGTACCTATTTACTATAAGTCCTTATAAGTAATACCCGAGCTATATAATGTATACACAATGTGATGATGCCGACTTTATTGTACGGTAGTGAGACCTGGATATGTCCGAAATCAAGTAAAATATAAATGCAGTGAAAATCTTAGAAATATGTTCGATATCGCCCTAGCCAACAAAATAAGTAATGAAGAGATACGCAATATGACAAGGTTGGAAGAGTGTGTTATTGTTAAACAAGAAATGCTTAGATGGTTCGGACATAAAAAAATGAGTGATGAAAGCTTAACAAAAACATCTACAGAGCAAAGGTGAATGGTAGCAGAAGCCAAGGAAGACCAAGACTACTTATGAGGATCAAATAGCCAGAGTATTAGCTGACGGAAATACTAAAAGCACATCCATACTTAGGCGAAAGAAGGTTAGAAGAGGCGAAAGAAATATGTAAATACCACGATGCCTCGCGCTCCATCCTCTTTGACTACCTTATTTGAAATACAGCGTGAAGATAAACAGGTTTGAAATAACGATTTACTTTATGATACAAAGTATTTTTAAAATTCTAATCTATCATTAATAAGGAAAAGCCTGTATTGGAGAAAATTGACAAGAAACTCGGAGAGTTTTGATTAGATTTTTTATGAGACCTATAAATACGTCGTTGGGAAGATCATTCTCAGTGTTACTTTCTTCAAAAAATCTTTTACTTTTAGTCTTAGTACAGCTTTCAATATGTATTACTTTTTATGATTTATTAATTAAAGACTTTTACTATAATTTTTTTCTAGTATAACAGGCCTAGTGCTTAAATCGCGGTCATACCATTATAAGGAATATTTATACCTTTATTTTCAACATTTATAAAGTTGTATTTATGTCAGAAAATAAAAAAAACATTATATTTTATGTTTCTTGAGAAACGATTCATAATATGAAAAGTTGAGATTTTGCGATAAATTACTTTCAAGATTATAACAATGGAAGAAATTGTTACTATGTTTCTAATAAATATGAAACGGGTTGCCAGTACATAAAACAGAAGAAAATGTACGAGACCTAAGATCTTTGTTGTAATGATGTGTCCCCATGTGACGTCAGAGTTAAGTATAAGTGTTTCCTTTACCTGTTTGAGATATAGTTCCGTTAAAAACCTTGTCAAAACTATATGAAATTACATTATAAAGTCACAAAAGGACTCAAACAAATCAATGATAAATACTACATTTTACGTCACTGATAATAAAACGATTTATTTCTTAATATCAGAATATTATCAGTCTCCCACACACGGCTACATGGCAGCTATAAAATAAATCTTAAAGCCACAACAAAACGTGTGAGCAACACTAAAATATTGTAATAAAACAAAATTATCTCGTACTGATCATGGATAGAGATCATCTTGATACGTATAGAATTTTGTTTGTATGTTTTTTATTTGACCGACATATCTTGAGCCAGCGCACTTGGGTAGAAACCTTCATACGTATATTTTATTCCAGTTCAAATAAAAATAAATGTATCAAACCAGAACCCACGGGGTTATTACCTAGAAATTTGCAGACAGCGACAGCCACGCGATTACTGCGCGACCGGTGACTACATTGCAATAAAAAATAAATATAATGAATGACGATTGCGTGTTTATTATGCCATGAATGTAAAATACACATTTCACAGTAGATTTAGCGCCACTATACAAATTACATTACACAAATTCTCGTTTTAACAGCAGATATCGCGCGATATTTGGCTATCGCATGCTGACTGCAAGTTAAGTACATAAGTGTGCCGATTATGCGTTTAGCAAAAACGTGCGAAACAGTACAAAATAAATCTAATGTCTTGAATTTTTTGCCTACCTATTATACTTTCTCTTGCTTATGGCCTCCAACTCCGAATTTGATACCCATTATGTTGAGGTTCAACGAACCCTTTTATTAGTCTTGACGTTGTGTCGTATTACCCGACCATAATTATTTTTCTGAACATTATCCTTTTTTGAATACACAGGAGAAATCTGTACATAGCTATGTACTCCCAGTCAGCCTATACCTATCAAAACTGCGATGGGCGTTTTTGGCGTAGTGGAGGATCTTCTACGGAACGCTCTTCTCGTCTGTGCAGCACTTCTCAATCAGTAGCAGAGCCCCCCTGCACTCTCGCAGTGTACGAAAGGAGCGCCCACTTCGATTGGCCACGACCCTAAAGGCACCTTCAGTTGCCTCTCACATCAAGCGAGGGACACCGTAGCCCAATTCTCTTGCCCGAACTACAGGGCTGTTCAGAAAACAAGTTAGCCTACGTTACGCATGTAATGTAAACGAATCAAATGATACTGCATCTGCTTTCCAAGCTAGGGTCCCGGGTTCGATCCCCGGTCAGGTCAATTTAGGAAACGAACTTTCCTAAATTGCCTTGGAGACTGGGTGTCACTGGGAACTCCCCCAGAGTTCGTTGTGTGGTACCCATAGTACAAGCTTACTGCTTAGTTTGGGGTCACACAATCTATGTAATAATTGTCTGGAGTATTATTATTATTATTATACATATAGTGCTAAAATAGTAACCCTTCTTTTTGCTTCGCCGTAGTCGAATAAATGGAACGTTCGGAACGAAATGAATCCCAATACATAAATAAACAACTACCAATTAATATTTCCATAATTACTAGTGATCGATGATCGATTGTAATATTTCTAATTTTAGTTACTATCTGTTACCCGCGACTTTGTCCGCGTGGAAGTTAAAAAGTAGCCTATGTCCTTCCCAAACGCTTAACCTCTCTGTTCTCAATTTCATCAAAACCAGTCCAGCAGTATAGGCGTGAATACGGAACTAACAGACAGAGACGCATTCGCCAGTATTTTATTTGAAATTATGAATACCTTTAAATAGTAGTAATAGCAGCTAATTTTAATAGAGTCAGCGAGAAATCGCACCAGTTTTGCGACGTCTAGGCACAAACGTAACTTAGGATTTCTAAACGAAAGTAGGCCTTTTACTTCATAAGCAAAAGATTTTTTTTTATTTTTGTTTTCCATAGTGTCAACCAAAGGCTAATTCGTATTTTTAAAACAGGAATAGGCGTTCTATTTCATAAGTACTTGTGCAAAGCCCCAACTGATATGTAACTTCGAATTTCAAACCAAGAATAGGGCTATTGCTTTATTAATAGATGTTTAAAATCTCAACAGAAATATAATTTCGAATTTGTAAACAAGAGTAGGCCTTCTATTTCAAAATAGTAGTTTTCATTCATACAATTACAATACAAGTATAAATTAAGATTAGAAGCTTAGGGCTTATTTTTGATTCACACAATGGTTACTGTCTGGGGTATTTATTTATATTTAAAATATCTAAATGACTTTCAGTTCTTCTCGATACAGTTTCTCTATTGACTATTTATTTCACTTTTTTAGGCTCTCACGGTTTGCAACAGCATCCAAATATCGGGAAATTCAAAATATTTAATATCGCGGTAAGAACCCGTTAATTTATTGTTATAATGACTATTTATTTGTCTTTATTTATAATATAAACAATATTTCGACGGGTCCTACGTATAAGGGCCAAAGAGACAATTTGGTCATTTTTGCTTTTTTGTAATAGGTAACTAAATACTTTCTTTCAGTAGTAAACATTTTTAGTGAAAATGTATTATAGTATAACCAATGAACTTTATAGTAAATATACAAAGTTTCATATGCTTTAGCTTCACAATTTCAAAAATATATCAGATTTTAACTTTTCTCCTGTAAAGTTTTTTGAACTTTGACCCTTATACGTAGGACCCATAGATTTCGTGACTTCGTGACCACGCACCATGAAAATATAAATATTACATTTTAACAGGTAGTGTTGTTAGAAATTTTAAGTACTGGTAGGGTCTACTAATCCCAATGCACCAGCCACTTTGTGTAAAATGAGATAAGACCTTACTTGTATTAGGTAGAAATATTTTGAATTTGAATATAGCATAGGATTGTCTAAAGATTTCCACAGTTTATTTTATATGACTGCCACAATATTGTGTTAGGAACTTCAAATACAAATATATGAAATTTCACATCGACACAAAACTAACATTATATTTTATTTCCGCGGTGGTTATACATTTTATTGCTATTCAATGTAACAGTTCACACGCTATGTCGATTACTTTCACGTCTAAGAAATAAAAGAGGAAATGGTACAGCATATTTTTATCTGAATACGGTAAAATCAATAGAGGAATACATTTGGAATATTGTTAACCTTTGAATTTATGTAAATTTCCATTATATACTGTTGCTTATCTGCTATACACACATATATATACATTGTATCCGTAACGGGATAGTCAGAGAGAATGGACCGCCAAGTATTGCGGTCTTTAAATGCTTCTTTCGCCTCTTCGAATATCATCATTATCCCTACACTTTAGCCTAGGTATACGAATGCTTTTGACATTTCCATCAGATAACTCTGACTATTTAATCTTCATAAGTCAATTTTGATTCTCCTTGGCTTCTAATACCACTCAACTTCGCTCTATAGATTTTTTTCGTTAATCTTGCATTATTCACTCTATGTGCCTGAACCACCTAAGCTTACCTGCCACTATTGACAAAACCTCTATGTCTGTCTGCCTGTCTGTTTACGAGTCACGCAGTCATTTTTCTGACGACAGACAGAGGCAGGCGACTATCACAAACTGCAGAAATATGGAAAAATGAGAGTAAGTAATGGTGGTAGTAGATTAGTAGCAATTTAGATTTCAAATTTTATTTTGGAGGCTTTTTAGGCTTTAGTTTTTTTCTAAGGGAGTCGTGTGGGATATCAAATGAAACCTCATTAAATCGTCAATAAAAAAATGTATTAGTTTAATAATTTTACGTAAATTCTCGTTGCCTTTTTTTTTTGAAAACTATGACTTAACTGTGACTCCTAGAAATATTTTTAAGTGTTTAGTAGTTTGAATGTATGAGTTAACAAGACATATTAACTGCTATGGCAAACAAGTTTTTACGCCGCATAATTTATGAGAAAAATAAGTGTGATAGACAGACAGACGGACAGCTGCGTGAATATCTTATAGGTTCCCTGTTTTTCCTTATAAGGAACGGAACCTAAAAAAATTACGTGCATCCAAAACGTCACACGTCATATAATTGTTATAATTCCTATATTTGTTAATTATTTTGTATGACTGTACCACATAGTTACCTCTTATGTAGAATTAAAACTAATAAGATCTTATTCCATGTTATAACAGAATATAAAAACAATATTACGAATATAATTCAATGTCTTTCATGTCATTCAATGTGTTTTCATTCAGCAGTGTCCCCTGTGCATAGCGTCCGCTTAATTGGACGGTGAATATTATCTAAATTAACATAAAAACTTTAAACTCTTTGTCTTGGTCACACTTAGAGCCGTTATACAGAAAAAATGTTAACAATACTAAAAATAAACTTTATGCACAAATGGGTTTAGAAAACTAATAATAATAGTACTCTATTATTGCACCATTAAAAGTATACAAATATATGAATAAAAAAATAAGAGTTGTACAATTTGGGCGACCTTATCGCTAAAGCGGTCTCTTCTAGGCAACCTTTGGGTAACAGAAAGCTTTAGAGTACATTTACGGTAGGCGGTGCAAAATTGATATTGACATGAATACGTACTTACATTAAAAAAATAATAATAATAGTAATAATAATAATAATAAAATACAAATAAATAAATAAATTATAAAAAATACACAAACTATTCGTAATAATGTATAATATAATATATAATAATATACAATATATATATTATATAATTACTCAATTTTTTCGCGTCCATCTTTAATACTACGAAATGTAACTTTGAACATTAGTTACATATAATAAATGTTAAAATGTTGCTTATCAACGTATAGATGTCTGATAAATAATTATAAAAAATATCCTATTACAAAACAAACGGAGAATAGCAGTATAAACATAAATGCTAGTGTAAAACATTACAGAGAAGTTTTAAAATTGTTATCATTCTACACAAAAAGGAGTTCAAGAATAAAAATTATATTCAATTTGAATGATAACTCTGTTAATACCTTATCAGGAGGCAAAGACACTGATAACAAAACAATGTATTATATTTAATAACACATCGCATAAAGACCTCGCTTGAATAATTTGATTCTTTAATGGACATAATTTAATAAAACTTTGACTAACACACATTTTATCTATATTATAAAGAAATAAACTTTGTTTGTTTGTATGTAATGTATAAACTCAAAAATTACTAAACAGATTTCAAAAATTATTTCATCTATAGAAAGCTACATTATCAGCGAGTAACATGGGCTACATTTCTTTTTAAGTGTGTAATAGTGCGAAGCCGAAGCGGGTCGCTAGTTAATCATTTAGATATAATAATAGTAATGTCCTAGATTGACGTGCTCCATCTTCGGCCACGTCGTCGCTTAGCAACAAGTGATTTAAATAATAATAATACCCTAGATAATTAAACAAATTGTATAGACTTGAACTATAAGTAACACAGTATAACACCCAGACTAAAAGCCAATTTAAAAAAGTTCATTTTCCAAAACCCGACTAGGATTCGAACCCGGGACTAGGGTTACCAACCGTACTATGATTATATAGTATTGTACTGTATTTGTGGTGTGCGTACTATATACTGATGAAGATATATATGTATAGTACGCAAAAATACTATATTGCAGTTGGATGTTAAACTTCGAGTTTTGAATCGAACTTTACTTTCTGTCTCGAAATGAGCTATTGATCCACATTAATTTAAAAATTGAATGCGATAAAACATATGACACTTTTATTGTAGACAAAAAATAGTTAAAAAATGCAAAAGGTGCAAAAAAATAAATTTTATAAAAATAAATAAGTAACAAATAATATCTTTGTTCATTTTTTACTTTTTCCGTAAAATACTTTTTTTTATAGCTTATTCTGAAAACTACTACAATCTGCCGTTGAAATGTTGGCAACCCTACCTGGGACCCCGGCATAGAAAGCCGCCTTACTTCCGCCAGCAGACCAGTCAAATCATTTGAGTTAAATGTAAAACTCTACTCCTCGCACATAAAGGCTTACATACCATAATTATGACATATAACGATATACTTCTAGACATGTACAAAATCTAAAACTCTGCTCATATTTTTCATATGAACTTCCAGTAACGCTTTATTTCCTGAAATCTGTAACATTTTAGATCAAAGAGTTTCAAGTACAACTCGACGCTCCCCAAGAAGAAAGTCGCATGCTAAATTCTCGGATGTAATATATTAGTCTTATAAGTTTTATTAAAATTTAAAAATTGTTATCATATTTCTATCTAAAAGCGATGTAGCTTTCTGAATATTGTATTATAATACACTGCTGATGTCTTCAACTTCGTCCACGTAGGATTAAAAAAAAAGTAGCCAATGTCCTTCCCCGGGGTTTAATCTACCTCCATACCAAATTTCATGGCAATCAGATGAAGGATATGGCAGCCCGTAAAATATGAAAAAACAAACATTGACTGTTATGAAAAACTAACTGAAGCCCGCGACTTCGTCCACGTTTTTTATTTTTAAAAAAGCCTATATCCTTCCCCTGTGTTTAATCTATCTTCATACCAAATTTCAATACAATCGGAAGAACGATATGTTCATAAGTCTATAAAATACGAACAAACGAACATTGTTTTTTATATATTAAACTAGATGATGCCCGCGACTTCATTCGCGTTTTTTATTTATAAAATAGCCTATGTCCTTCCTCAGGATTTAAGCTATCTCGATAGCAAATTTCATCGCAATCGGACGAACGGTATGGCCGCCCATAAAATACGAACGAACAAATACGAGCAGATTCGACGTTCAAAAATACCTTGAATAAATTGAGTTAACCTTGAAAAATGAAATTAATAAAATATAGTCATACCTCTAGAACTCTAGATGTTACATAGTGATTTTCATATTAAAATTTTATTTAAATATTCATTTAATACTCAAATAAAATTTAAATTTTATTTAAATATGAAATGAAAATAATTTCCGTATTTTTTTTCATTACGACTATATTCCTGGAGACCATAGAGTTATGATCAAAATAATTATCTAATAGTAGACCAATTTCCTTCCTCTTCAATTCTATGAATATTTTAAAATTAGAGTTTCTATTGCGTATAAAAACTAGAGATGAGTGGAACCTAGGGTTGCCAAATCATTCATTGGGCATTTCTAGGGTTATGCTAGAAAAGTATTAAAATATCTCGCAATTAATTCAAATTACATTTTTTTTTAATTATATCGAAATGAGCAAAGATTGAAACAAAAATATAACACTCCTCATAATTAAATTGAAACTTGGATATACCCAACATTTGGTGTAACTCGTTAACGAAACAGCTCTACATGGTAACTATTGTCAGCGACATAGACAGCTTTCTTAGAATGTCTTTTTCAAAAAGTTTAGTTTAAAACAGACACTATTTTTTTTAGTAGGTAGACATCTGACTGAATTTATTCATAAAAAACGAATATCCAGGACTTAAACGTATAAGTTCTGGACTTGGAACCAGAAAATAAATTAAAAAAATAAATATAAAAAATTCCGGAGCTTTACTAAAATTACCAGACATCACACAACCCTAGTAGGATCAGATAGATAAGTGTTTGTGGACCCATATCTTTTGCGGTACCGACAGATTTATGCACAAATCGGACACGTATCCTTCGGTATGATTTGTTTTCGGCGCAGTTGAATGCAATGTATGTGAATAAAAACGTGATATAGGTAACAGATTCATAATAAAATAATCTTGAAAGTAGGTCTACAGAGCTGGATCTAATGTAAAAAGTCAGGCTTACGTATCGCTGTTAGCAATATCATTTATTCAATATAGCTCTCTAAGTATTTCATTGAGCAGCTATTAAATTATGAATCGAATCTCAATACACAACGCATTGTTTGAAGAATATTATAATATTACGGCTACGAGAAAAACATGTATATAGGCACCTAATTATTTAGAAATCGTTTAAAATTCTTGACATTATCTTAGTCCCGAGCGAGGCAATTATCAATGTACTCATAGAACGTATCACAATGCAGAGCTAACAAACTCCGATGGCGATAATGCGGGGTGCGCCTACGCAGCTCTACGACGCTATGATTTGTGGCCGACGATCTCGAATTAACATAAATTTACAAACTATACTTTTAGAGACGTTCCAAGGATATTTTTTATACATTAGCTATTGTACTGTAATAATAATTTGTGAAGTATGGATTTTCGTTATTAATGAGAACTCATAAAGTTACATTTTTGTCTCGATATTAACTTGATTTATTTCATCTTTTTTAAATATTAATATAATGTTACGCAATTTGTTCTAGATATTTGAATAAAATTAATAAGGTATTAGGTATTAAGTTAGCCTAGAAATTCTATTCTCGGAAATTTTATTTTTGAGGTTTCGAAGTCAAAATAATAAAATGAATATTTCCAGTTCAATATTACAGCTAATTACTTCCATCATCTTTACACCAATAAGTTAAAATTGGTACAGTAACGCAAACTAATATCTTACATTAGAACTGAAAACAAAAATTGTTTTTGGATCCACTATTTAATTTTTTTAATTAAAAAATTTAATAAATTCGAGTCCCTTTGTAAGGCAATGAATTGAAATAATTACAATTATTTTGCAAGTTTTTATTTCAAGTAGCCGTGATTTACTTTTATAACTTTTATTTTTATTTATATCTTTAATTTGAAAAATGTTGCTACATATGTGTAATGTATACATCACATTTTTCTCTATGTGATGTGATGTAAATGGTCTTCTCAAGCTATTGGATTTGATACCCATCGACATGGGATCCACTTGATTTTTTAAAATCTTGACTTTATGTACAACAGTCGTCATATTGAATTTAAAAAAACAACCTAACCTCCCTAACCTTTCCAAAAAATTTCCTAGTCTATAGTACGCGCGTAATTAAAAGAAAAGCCTCATACGTTAAGTAAACAAATGAACATATTACATACATACGACCTCCGTGGCGCATCGACTAAGCGCGTCGGAAAGTAAATGGAGGTTGCGGGTTCGATTCCCGCCCCGAGTCTGGGTGTTTATGTATAATATATATTTATTTACAAAAGAAAAGTATATAAGTAGTATATCAGTTGTCTAGTACCCATAACACAAGCGCTGTACTGCTTACTTTGGGACTAGATGGCGATGTGTGAAATGTCCGAGTGTATTATTATTATTATTCCCGGTTTCTCGGCTTTTCAGCCGGTATATTAAAATGGTCACGGGCCTAAACCAAGTGAACATCATTATTCTACTGTTGGGGATAAACTGGTTGAGAGGAGGGATTTAGAAAAGTACGGACTATTGAGCAAGTATCTAGGATTGCTGATTTTTGTTATGGAATGTATGAGGATTCGTGTAGCTCCAGAATAGCAATCGACGACGCGAGAGACTTAGGAATGACGCCTGTTACTGATAATTATTATAGGGACTATTATTATTATTATACATGCATAAACATATACACACATACACACGTTGCTAAAAACAAAACTGTCCTTTCTTCGCCATAGTCGAATAAAAATCCTTTATCAGCACCTACCTACAGTCGGTGTTGAATAAGATGTAGGCTGCCTCAGCGAGGCCTGAACCCACGACCTCAGGTTACACAAGCGCATAATAACCTCTATTAATCTCAATTGATTTATTACAACGTGTAGCTATCGACTAATTAACTTTTACGGCCGACGCAGTGATAAATTCTTCACAGTTAGTAAAAAGTTAACGCATTACTTTGTGCATCGTAAAAATATATGTACAGTAATAAAGTTTCTTCAATACTATCACCAAAAGTCCGAATTATTTGTAGAGGTTGTAGTCTGAGGCTGATTTGTAAAATCGGAATTATTTCTGATTTATAGGACGCTTTGTGATTGTTAGGATTTCCGAACCAACAGAGCAAAAACTCTTTAAAGTCTTGTCATGCCTAGCAGTCTGATCATAACCGATTGTTTCATCATCTTTACACCTACTGATCTGAAATTTAGCACAGAGATAACCCAAAACAATAAATAAGAAAAAATCACCCATTTTTTAGGGTTCCGTATCTTAAAAGGAAAAAAACAGAATTCTTATAGGTACATTTCGTTGTCCGTCTGTCTGTATGGCCCTTGGAGATGTAATAAATTCAAGCTTCTAAGTGAACGCAAACAATGATTTATTTGCTCAAACAAAAAGCTACAGAATACTTTCCATTGACCTGGAATCATGAAATTTGACAAGAGGCAAGATCTCACAGAAAAACAAAAGGAAAAGTCAATAAATTGCGAATTTGTAATTATATCACTTTTTTGCCATTACAAACTTACGTTAGCTATTAGAGAGTATGGAAGAATATGGCAAGGTTGTTTGTTTTGAATCTGACTTATATTTTTTGACAAGTACGTAACTCAAATACTTTGTATGGTGGTACAGAACCCTCAGCGCGCGACTCCGACTCGCAATTGGCCGGTTTTTTTTTTAATATTCTCGCAACCTACCTTCATCGGATTTTTACTCTCGGTTTAAAGCTCTCGGTAGTTTAATCACGTGTGTGCAACTTTTTATAAGCTTTTATTTAACTTGCTGTGTTAGTAAGTATGGGTCAAATCTTGGAAGCTAAATTAGAAGCACTTTCTAACATTCGATTGAGCTCGAATTTGGTATACTTGTGTATCTTCGGTGACAATGCAATAATATGGTACCATGGAGCTGGTCTCATCATGGAGTCGCAAGGTGGCCACAGGATCTCCTAAAGTAAACAAAATAAACCTATCGAGGTTGGGGTCATTTGTTTTGTCTTGGCAAACACTTTGGTCCTATATGATATTTAGGTTCTGAGTGGAGCACGCCGTTGTGTATTTGGGCCCTAAACTTTTCATCGCTGGCCAAGCTTTTGTTGCCCTTAATCGGATAAAATCTTTAGGACTCCTCAAGAATTAGATAGTTCGAAATTAACAGGAAAAATACCTTGCAATAATGATGCATTACTAGAAATGCACAGATTGACAAAACTAAAAAGTTGAAAATAAAATTATTAATCAAAAAAGCTTTCTTTAAAACAAGCTTTTATTTAAAAAAAATTAGGAAAAAAATGAAACAGCCTTCAAAAAAAAGCACTGAAAAGTACAAAATAACTATCTTTTATATCAATCATAATTCGAGTACAATAAAAATAACTTTATAAGTACGATACACATACCTATATAATAATTAAATTTGACAGTTACAGCGCAAATAGAAAACAGAGAAAGAGGAATTTAAACTAAATTTTCTTGCGCGATACAAGCTTTTGAAATTATTTGATGTAATATTAGCATAAATAATTTTTATTAATAACAAAAAAGTACATACATATGTTAATATTTACAAATTTAAAACTACACATTATCTTAAATAATAAACTTCCTCAAAGTTGCCGCTTAGAAAGCTGTCATTGCTTAAGGTACCCAGCAGGCTGGCAGCATTGCCTCTTTGAATAGCAACTGATTCGTTGGTGGAAGAAGCTGCCAGCCTGGCGCTCTCCCGAAGCCTCGACCAGTCTCTTACAAATATCAGAAACCAGTCGATGGGCTTCGGAGCCCCAGGGACCCAAAGTTTCGACTGCAAAGGGCGTAAATATGAAACTCTCAGAGAGAGTCGCATACTTACGCCGCTTTAAGTTCTCGGCAGTGCTGGCCGCGGCACCTGCTGACTTGGAAGTCGCCAGCACATGGGAAACAGCAAGTGTATCGACACAAGTAGCATCCGACACCAGCGATCTTCCAAGTTTCCAAGGAATGAGCGTCAAATCATCCGGTCTCCTGCCGTCGCTGCGCGCAATACCTACAGGCTCTAAGACTGCAGGAACGCCAGCAGCGACAAGAGCCCGCCGAAAGACGTCATTCAAGGCAGCATGCCGTGACATGCGGCCCGCACTACGTAAACAGGATAAACTGTGGTGACCTAGTACATCGACGAGATCACCACAGCGGCAACGGTGAGGAAGGTTAGTCCTGGCCCCCAGACGAAGGGATACTACGAGAGCAAGCGTGGTATTGTCAATTAAGGTTCCTAAGTTTTTTGAAAGTATTACCTTCAACCAGATGTAATAGAATATTAGGTACAAATATGGATATTTATTTTTTCAGTGATTATCCTAACATCGTACCTATATAAGTAGATAGTTTTATGCAGAAATTAGATCGATCTATTTATTTTATTATATTCATCTATATAAATAACATTCATCAACACAACTTTTGCATAAAATTATTATTTTCGTTTTAGTACAATTGAATTTTTGAATAAAACTATGTTTTTAAAAAAAAAATTTATAATTAATAATTTTATTATAAATCTCGTAGTATTGTTATATACCCTGTGGTCCTGTTATTTATCTTCGTAATTATTACTTTTTACTTGTTTTGATTACTACTAATTAAAAAATATAATAGCTTCGTAGATCGTTATTTATAACCCATAGCGTAGTGCAAATATTATGATGATGAGCTATATCTCGAATGTTTCACACCTTTACTCAAGAGAATCGAAAGAAAAGCGATCGTCAACAATCATCAAATTGATAGAGTCGAATACCAATCGAATTAAGAAGTGATGTGGTCTTCTTTGATCATCAGTACCCAGAATTGAAACAACCTCAATGCTTTCTTCTAAGTAAATCAATTATTTACTCGATTGTAAACGAAATCAGATTATCTGGTTTAATCATTACCAGTATAGCGACAAAAAACTGATTTCCGAAAAAAACGACATTGATTTGTGACCTGCATCTCGATATCTAACCAGACTGAGAGTTAGATATCTGGATATATGTATGCAACTTAAACGTGGAAACATGATCGGAGAAAAATATCTCGATAAAAAATTCCTGAAAAAACTCTATTTTGCACAAAGATTCAGTTGCATCTCCGAAATTCTACAGAATTTTACAATGATTTTTACTAAAATGAATAGGTAATTATAATATTTCGAATCTCTAAAGCAAGTTTTTTAATTGGTAAGGTAGTTTTCTTGCAAATTATAATTAAGTGCAAAAACAAATGGCGAGATTTCCGCGCTAAAATATTATCAAACCGCAATTACGAAGACCAACTCCCATAGGGCGCAGGGGTAATGAACAAATTCAGTTGCACTGGGCTGCACAGGTGGATTCTTAAAACATGAATGCTGCCCAACCAGTAGGTGCTACACGGGACGTTATTAGCCCTCAGTGATAGCGAGAAACATCACAATATCATTTCGCCAAAGGCACCTATAGCGTTCCTTTGTTCGTCACATCTATACTACTATATAAATCTCTTGCGTCTGTCTGTAATTTCAGATTTTTTGTCAAATTTTGCAAAAGATAGTCGTTTCATTACTTACTGATTTAGATTCTACCATTTTTAAAATGTTTGTCTGTCTGTCTGTCTGTATATCCTTTTATAACTAAAGAAAGGCTTGACTGATCTTAATGACAATAGGTACGTAGTAAGAACACGTGATTGCGCTCATGATAGGTTACTTATTTTTTAGCCTAACCCCTAAAGGGGTGAAAATGGGGATGAAACTTTGTATGGGAAATGGTAAACCCCTGAACCGATTATAATGAATTTTAGCACTCAGATAGTTTGAGTTTTTTTATCAAAAATTAACCCCTATGATGATGATAAAAATGGCGGTGAAACTTTGTGTGGGAAACGCTAAATCTTGGTAATGACATAATTTTACTGTCAAATTTTGTGATAAATACTCATTTTATGACAGTGACTTCGATTCCACCACTTTTTACATTTTTGACTGTCCGTCTATTTGTGTACCTTTATAACTGAAGAATGGCTTGACCGATCTTGATAAAAATCGGTGTAGTAAGAAAATGTGAATGCGCTCATGATAGACTACTTATCTTTTTAGAAAATCTACCCCTAAAAGGGTGAAAAGGGGGATGAAACTTTGTATAAGAAAGGGTAAACCGCTGAACCGATAACGATGAAATTTGCAGGGATATAGTTTGACATTGGGCATGGGTTAGTTTTCTTATCAAAAATTTTCCGCAAAGAGAGTGAAAAGGGAGACATAACTTTATATGGGAAACACTAAATCTTGGTAATGATAAAATTTGGTGCGGTAATAAGAGTTTTTTTATCAAAATTACATAAACTATTTTTTTATAAAAATCTGTGAAAAAGGGGACGGGAGGGAGGGGGATGAAACTATGTACGGGAAATGCTAAACCACTGAAGTGATTGTGATGTAGCATGGATATAGTTTGACACATGGGAACGGACATAAACTACTTTTTTATCAAAAAACTATCCCTAAGGGGTGAAAAAGGGGATAAAACTTTGAATGGGAAATGCTGAACCGTCGAACCAATTATGATGTTTGGTACAGAGATAGTATGTTCCTGGAGACAGACGTAAGCTTAAACGTAAACTTTTTTGTGTTTAAACATACTATGTACTTTTACATATAATTTAACCTAATTCGGGAAAGCCACGTAAAATTTTTCCGCGCAGACGAAGTCGCGGGTACAGCTAGTTTTCTATATGTCTATACATAGTATAAAATAAAGTCGCTTCCGGCCGTCTGTCCCTCTGTACGCTTAGATCTTTTAAACTACGCAGCACATTTTAATGCGGTTTTCACCAATAGACAGAGCGATTCAAGAGGAAGGTTTGTGTTAATTTGTTGAAATATGACGATAATAGTTCAGATGTCGGAAAAACTCAAGCTGACTGAAAGCTTTCATCGAAAATGCTGTCTTATTCCAAAACAATGTATGATGGAATTGTTCCTCTTTATTAAGACTACAAAAAAGTCCGCGATGGCATATGTCTATATTATACGAATAGCCTTCTATAACCATTTTAATGTTTAAAAAAATGTGATTATGTGTGACCGTTGAAAAAAACGTTCAGTTTGGAAAGCTATTTTATTTAGACCGATACCAGGAATTAGTATCTACATTACACCCGTGCGAAGCCGGGGCGGGTAGGTAGTCGTATAATAAACATAGTTAAGTATAATGTGTAGACAAATCAGTCAAATAGGCTACTTGACTGCTCTTAAAACTGGTATATTTTAACATTATACTGATATAACTAAAAATTTTTGATACAATTGTGAAAAAACTATTTGAAGTTCATTGAGACAACAGGAGTTGTTGAGTTTTAAATTACAGTAGTGGGGACAGAATGAAGATAAGCTAGGGAAAGATGGCGTTACAGAACTATGGTGTCAGAAACTCACAGTATAAAAGTTTGACAGAGACGGAATGTATTCCCGCTCTGCTCCCACTACTTGAGTTTAAGACCCAGCTGCCAAAATTTTGAGCGTTTTTAAATAAGTTTGCAGAAGCAGGCACACGTTTAATGACTGTAAATTATAATATACATATATCTTTATACATTTTTCTATCGACTGCCTAAAATAATAACGCAATTTATGTATTTTCGTTCGATACATTTTTTCTGCAATGTGATGATGCTTGTTGGAGACATTTTCAAATATTTCTCCTAAATTACTTCAGTAAGTTAAATAAAATTGCGGCTAACAGGAAGAGCATACAGTTTACTAAATACTGGCTAAAGGATATTTTATTTTATGAATTAATATTCCAGTTATAACTACATATGTACATATAGGCAGGGCTTTTTTTGTGGGGGCACGTGGAGGCACGCAGTGCCCCCAAAAGAAATTTCGAAAATATCGAAAAATTGCCATAAAAATTGAAAAAATTAAAGAATTTGAAAAAAAAATGAAAAAAAAAAACTATTTTGGTAAACTACAAAAATTTTTGGATTTTTTTTTTAATACGTTTAATAATCACGTTTTATTTCCAAAGATATTATGTTTTTAAACAATAAAAAATAATTTACTTCGATTTTTTCCTCAATACACAGTGGCAAGGGGAGGGGGCTACAAAAAATTATGGACTTACAACTTTCGAGAATTAGCGTGCCCCCAAAAAAGAAGGAACAAAAAAAGACCTGCATATAGGTGGCGAAGTATAAAGGCGGAGCCTGCGTAAGAAACTTTTTGGGAGCTTGCTCTTAATTAAAGGGGAATAAATAACTCCTTTATTGTTCATTTTATTTCAATTATTTTTTGCAGTTTTATTCCTGATTACTAAACCTACCTGTTAATTAAGTTATTAAGAACTAGTCAATTAGCCTATTCATGTTCTGTAGTGTCAATTGCTCTCTACCGCAAAACAAAGATTACCGTAGAACTACAATCTTACTTTAAAAAACTTTTATAAAAAAATTAAACCGACTTCAAAAAAGAACACTGAAAATTATGAAATAACTATCCTTTACTAATAAAAACTTAAGTACAAAAATAACTTTATAAATACGATACAAACACTCATATAATTAAATTTGACAGTTACTGAAGTCGGTGCCAAGCCTACTAATCTAATAGACTTTCCGTTGTCGAACATTGATTTGGCACCGACTTCAATAACTGTCGAATTTAATTATATGGGTATTTGTATCGTATTTATAGTTATTTTTGTACTTAAGTTTCGATCCGTAAGGGATAGTTATTTCATACTTTTCAGTGTTCTTTTTGAAGTCGGTTTAATTTTTTTATAAAAGTTTTTTTATTTCTCCCTTTTGAGTGACCTTGGCCTAAATAAATATCTAGAGCAGGTCTACAATTAGTTTATTTTCTAATTCTGGAGCGCAATGTGTTAACTTCCATTCCATTGAGGAGCACAAACCGTGGGCTTTCACAATAAAAGATGCGAAAGATCGTACATACATTGCCCATTGTGGCCATTATCAATATCATCAATATCATATCAATATTAATCAGTTATAAAAGAACAGTGTAAAAGTTGCATCATAATTACACCCTAGCAGTATTCTTACAATCCGAAGACGACAGCCACCAGCCGTATTCTCTGTCCGCCACAAGACTGACTCTCCTGACTGAATTTATTATATCACAGCCAATTTATATCTTCTCCCTACTTTACCATTATACCATACTACCATTATACCATGAGGGGACAACGATAGTTAACAAATGACATACAAGAGAATCGTCAATATAAATAACCACGTCGCGTTATTTGGTGTATCTTCGAAATCAAAGCTTCAATACCAGTTAAATTTCAATGGGACTAATCTGGAAGTGTATCCTTTCGAACAAAAAAAGAATTTTCCAAATCGGTTCATAAATGACGGAGTTATGAGGTAACAAACATAAAAAAAAAACATACAACCGAATTGAGAACCTCCTCCTTTTTTGGAAGTCGGTTGAAAAGTATTTAACTTAGTGCAATGTTTATAATTATTTTTTTCCGTTCTGTACATTACCGTGTTCTGCTCAAAGAATTATCATAACTGTTCCTTTTGTCTAATTAGGGTACAGAAATTATAAAAAAACGGCCAAGTGTAAATCGTACTCGCGCACCCAGGGCTCCGTACAACCACATATTTGTATCGTGTATTCACCAACTTAGCGCAAGACAGACTCAAACTTGGATTTCATTTTTTGTTGTTTAACTTCAGAGTTTGTGCTAAAGTCACAATCAAGGTTGACGCATATATGGATTACTTTTTTACAATGAAGTAAAAACAAAAAAAACGTTGAAAAAGAAAGTTTTTTGTGATTTAATTTTTTATTTGTCATTTAATGTGTCATTTTATTTTTTGTCTATTCTATTATACTGTTAGGATTTCTGCCATAACAGCACATATTATGTGACAACTTCAACTGATTATCTATTACGGTTCAAAAAATATAATCCTTAAATTTAGGACAGACAGCCGCGCACCTACGGCGTAAATTTATTAACAGGTACCCGTTGGCACCCTTTGCAAACGGAACCCTAAAAAGGGACAGCTTTACCGAAGGAAATTTCTTCTAAGAGACCCGTAAATGACAGTTTCATGATGGTTAAGAAATTATAAATGTTGCAATCTTGAAAACAATTTAGAAATATCCGAATTAATTGACCGAACATCGAACCTGGCACTTTCAATTTGGAAAACAAAAACAAATAAGAAATATCCCACAAGAATTTTGCATGTTATATAATATAACATATCTTCACGCTGTATCCCTAATGGGGTATTCAGATACAATGGAGGGTGCATCACGCTGTCGAAAGAAGTATTTCTTTCGTCTCCTCAAATTATAAAATTATCGAATTATATTGTATTATTTCATATTTATTTCTGTTATATTTCAATTATATTGTTTTATATTTGTTTTTTGCACTCGCATACCTATAGGCGAAAGTGTGATGAGATTCGAGGAGACGAAAGGAGTATATGGATCGCAATTCTTGACGCTCCATCCTCTCTGACACCCACATACCAGAAGGTATGTTATGTTATTTATTTCTATAATTCACAGTACATTAGAAATAATCGTATTGAAATTACGTTCTTAGAAAAAATAATTAACTCATGTCGGACTTATAAAGAATTCCAGTCTCATAAAATTACAAATGAATGACATATTTTATCTATCGTAAATCTCGAATCAATAGTATTTCATAGAAATGTCTACAGACGTATTTAAAATGCACAAAAACATGTATTGGATCGCAGTAAATGTGTCTCGGTTCTTTTAAAGGAAAATTGTCGATCAGTGTATATGGACATAGTCATGCAATCCTTAGAAGGAACAATTGACAAAGCATTCTGGATATTCGTTTTCTCCATTAATCATTCTTTACTTGTTTTGTTTAACTGAGCGAATTATCTATGCAATCTTTGTTCTTTTGAATTTAATATTACATTTTTTTAATGTTAAGCTGCGGGTATAATTCTATCCAAAACTTTAAAATAGGTATCATTAAGTAAACCAATAGTTTGGAATAACCCAAAACCTTTTATCAATACGTCATAAATGCAATATTGTTTTTAACAAAATCAGTAACAACAGTTTTAAAATGATATTTACCTTTGCATTCGTTGGCGTCCCTAGCCGTAGCTCGTCCCCAGGGTCTGTCAAAGTGGAAAGGCTTGCATCTTTCGCAGTCCCTGCCGGCGGTGTTGTGCTTACAGTCGCAAGTCAGCTGCTGGACGCTCGTACCGGCACTGGCCTCGCTCGCCTTCATCGGAATGCATCGAGATGCGTGCCCGTTACACTTGCATCTACCGCCGACGGCAAAATCTGATACGGCGTAGTGCTGCGTTCCTGGCGGAGCTTGCATCTTACTATCCACCTCCTCGCCCTCGTTCACCATATGCAGACGGTTGAAAACTACCCTCACATCCGTCGCTGTCACCCAGTCTTGGAGAACCGGGGAAATATCAAAATTAGAAGCACTCGGGCGACCTTCTAACGTGCTGAACGCAAGCCTCGCTCCTCCAGCGCTTACGCCGGCCAGTCGATGAGAATCCGAACACCTCGCCTCCTGCTCGTTAGCCGCTGTGACGGTGGCCTTATTGGGTCGCCCGTACACCCTCCTACACTGGCTCGAATAAAATTGAAAGGGCTGCCATGTCACCCCGTAATCGGCACTCTTGTAGATGGCTACGGAGTCCGGGCGGGCCGCCTTCGGGCAAAACTGCAAGCTGACGTAGGTGAGCTCATACTTCTTGCCGAGCGATAGAGTAAGGGAGACGTTGTCGGGCGGCGAATCGTGAGCAGCGGGCGGAAGCGCAGCCGAGCGCCAGCAAGTGACATCGTGAGGGTTGTTGAGGTCGGTGAGAAGCGTGGGCGGGTGACGGCGGTCGGGGCGCGCGGCGTCACAAACGCGGCAAGGGTCGGCCGAGGTCGGCGCGGCCGCAGGCGGGTCGCAGAGTCTCTCCGGGCCGCGGCGGCCGCACGCCGAGGAAGCCAGCACGGGCGCGCCGAAGGCGGCGTTGACGAAGTCCGGGATGCAGCGGCGCGGGCGGCCGTCCTCGTAGCAGGGGTCGGGCGGCGCCGCCGCCGCCATTGCCGCCGCGGCCAGCAGGGCCAGGGCGCGCGCGGCCATGCCACTCGCTAGCACTCGCGGAAACTCGCACGACTTACAAGAAACGAAGCGACACGTACACGCCGGTCGGTCGCCGCCGGCTGACTGGCGGGGCGGGAGCTTTTGAGCTTTGTGCGCGCCGACTGCGCGACTCGTAGTGAAAGTTTGTTATTATTTCTTCGTTTTTTTATGCAATTCAGATCGGCTAATTATTACTGTGCATGTTATCTAAGGCCGGTAATACCATATCATAATTAAGAATGACTTTCGTTTCATATTATTCTATGCGAGTCGTAATTTAAATTTTAATTATGAATCTGTCACTATAGCGGTGTCGCTTCCTCTTTGATCGACTATTAAATTCACATTCGATTCGCATAGATCGTTTTACACACGTCTGCTACACATTTCACAAATAATTATAACTTGTGGAACTCATTAACGATAAAACAAGCTCTAAAATTCTCATAATTTAAATAATATTTGAAAAAAACGTCTATATTACAGAGTTACATAAATATACATGTTATTAGTTATTACGTAGGTATCACAGAATTCATTTTGTATTTATACTATATTTAATATTTCAAGAAATTACCTATATTTTATATTTATACTATATATACCTATACCTATATACCTATAAATGACGTTTCGCTGCCAACCCCATTACAAACTACACACTGTTTTGGAGTCGCATAAGTGAAGTAGTATGAGTTGTATAAGTGTGTTATCGCCAGACCGAGCTTTTATTCCATAGTATTCGAAGAATGTATGTAAGCACTCTACACTCTCGACGCAGCTCTACCTGGGACTAATTCATCCTTTCGTCACAACTTAGCAATACTTCCTGTTCAAATACTAAGTAAACACAGTGCGACAGGGGACGAATGAAGAATTTAATTACAATTAAGCAATTCTATTACGTTGTATTCGTGTACATTGTTGTAATTTTAGACAATATGGTAATTATTTTTGTGTAACACGGTAATAAAAGAAATTTTACTAAGTTACAAAAAATTATAATGCGTAATACAATTTCATTATATTTAATTAACATAACACTCATGAATTTTGTTTTGAATTGAATGTAATTCCAAAAAAAAAATATGAATAGGTTTCTGTGGATATTATAATGAATAACAACTATGGCCCGCGCAGCCCGTGCTGCTTCAATTTTAACTGACGGTTTCAGGTTAGTTTTCCTCTCAAATTTATTTAGTAAAATATATTTTATGAATTAATTAAGAAGCTATATATTATTTTATACACTCAAAATCACACAAATCACTGCACGCATCAATAGTTTGGTACATAATTTGGTCATGCAATTTAATTGATGAACTGTAGGTATGCAGATTATAACTGTAATTAAATATGTACTTCGTAATATATGTATCTAATTGTTTTAAATAATGTATTAATTACTTGTCACCCGCATACTTCACCCCATTTTTTACTAATCAAGATAAAACAACAACTTTAATTGTTTAATCCTTTTTTGATGAAGCCGTATAAAAAATACGACAATTGGGCTAAAAACAGTCGATATAATACCCATATGCATATGCATATGCATACCTACTTGCTCATTGCGTGTTCTCTCATATAAGAGAACCACATAATATTCTGTAAATTAACTTTTCCTTTTCCACCACATATTTCTTTCTTTCACACAATCCGGCGTCCAACAATAGGGGTGACACTTACACCGAACTAAAGTTTTATTGTTTAAAGGAGGCCTTTATATTTTTTTACCGTTAATTAATACAAAGAATGCTGAGGCAGCTTTTAATTGTAACAGAAATGCAGAAATAAGTTTTGAAATAATTACACACAATCCGGCATCCAACAATAGGATATAATTAGTAAATATTTATTTCTCTAATTCTTATCTGCTAATGTATAATACTGCATATGTAATGTATAATAATCTTTACCTTGTCTAATATTGTGTTAAGTTTCCTTTTACTTAGTCACTTACTGTTTTGCTATAGGCTTACATCTGTTTATTCTTTGTCATTGTAAAATCTGTATTATTATCCTGTTATTAATGTACCTTTGTTGTAAATTATTCGTGTAATACTTTTTATATTATTCTATATTAAATTATTTGTTTTGTCTGTTTATATTCGACATATTCATGCATGTTAACTTTTTATAGTATTATGCCAAAATTCTCTTGTTATAAAAGAAGTTTGTATAATAACTCTTAATATAAAATACGTCTGGATAATAAGCATTCATTTTGTACTGGCCGAAGACCGGAGTCAGTACTAAGAAAATTAGATTTAATTTGAAATTTTGAAATGGGAAGGCGGCGAAAAAAATAGAAGGACAAGTGTCAGGTCAGGGAATGGTATGAAAAGAAGTGAATTTACTTGCGCTACTCTTTTAAAAATTAAATTGGTTGAAGACGTAGATGGATAATTGAGGAATTCCTCTACGGAAATAACACCATATAAGTGAATACAAGGAACATCGCAATAGTCCAATCGTGGTATGTGGATTCAAGCAGCCTTCCATTGGGGACTATACAGAGGTCGCCGTAGAGTACTAACTAACAATTATTTATTTCATTTTATGTAATATTTACATTACAGACTAGTAAAACTTTTGTAAGTGTTATATTTGCGATACATAAGCTTCAGATATTACCTTAGAATAATAACTGAAGTCCTTCTTCCAAGGACCTTTCTTCTCCTAACAGTTTTTTTTAGAGAATATCAAATTGTATATATTGTGGAGCAATACATTTTTAAATATATTTAGTCTGTCTAAATTTTATTTTTTTGGTTTAATTATTGTCGCTACACAACAAGTGGTGACATTTACAATGAACTGTAGTTTAATTGCATACATAGGACTTTGTATTCTTTTACTATTAATTGAAGCAAAGAATTACTGACGCGGCTTTCAACTGTAACATAAACAGAAACAAGTTTCGAAATAATTAAAATTCACGTAAAAAAATTTTGCACCGAAAAAAAACAATTTCGTTCCGAATTTAATCCCTATACAAAAACAAGTTGATCTGCGTTTAATCCAGAACATTTCAGAAACACGATTTTAATCTCTATATTATTTTTTCAGTTACAAACGTTAAGGTAAATGCGGGTCATGTCAGGACGCCGCCTAGAGCTACTTTGTACAGTTGTGAACAAAAGCATTACAACTGAGTTCATAGCACTGCCGATTTACGGCAATATATTAATGAAATTATAGAATTATTAACCTTTTTTTCGCCACTGCGTACATATAATATGTATAATCTTCTGACAAATTCGTCAATTTTATGACCACCTAAGCTTCGACTGCAGAAACCACCAATAAACTGGATAAGTGCCTAGGGATAATCAAATTTTGAGTAGATTCGTTTAGACAATTAGGAAAATACCGGCCCAGAGCGTATGGAACTCTCCTTTAATTAGGATTGCGTAGCAATTACAAGAAAAATATGTGTGAGTTAACATAAAAAACGAAAAACAGAATTCAAAATACCAGTACATATTTCATGTCAATAGGTGTAAATATAAAGAAATAAATCGACTATGATATACGGACAGGCAGACAGACTTGGCGAAACTATAATTGTTCTTATTTTGCCATTTTAGATAAGCACCCCATAAAACCGAAAGAACTGGAAAAGGAAGCCCACACAAAGAAATTTGCTTTCTGAATGGACCAAATGAATCACAAAATATTCGTGTTAAAAGGTAAAAATATTCGTATTGAGAGGCATACGCTCTAAATCGCAATTAATAATAATATAATAATAATAATTTATTGCCAAAAAACAAGAATACATTGACCCCCACACTAGGCGCAGACAAATAAAGTATTATTTCTATACGAAGTACATATGTTGCGTAATTAATCCAAAATCAGAACTGATCTCCCCCCAACTTCGTGTATTTACCATCCTCAAACTCACCTACGAACTTATAAATTAAACTAAAAAATAAGAACTATGAAAATATTACTTGACCGCGTAGCTAATGACTTCTAAGCAATATAAAATGACCGTATTCGTCCAATTTAGCATCGAAACCAAGCAAAGAAACGTATATTTTTCAGTGCTTTTATTGTATCGATAAAAGCTCCCAGACACAATGAATCCATTATCCCGTTACGACACTTTTCCATTACCCTTATAATATATCTGCTATAATATGTATACGAAAGAACTAGATCCAAATCAACTTCACGTAATTACCACCATGATCAAACAATTCAGTTCATACATTACAAAGTAAAAGATCTAACACAAATTACATTTTCTTTAGGAATAGACTCACACACACTCATACGTATGTATGTATATACACATTATACACAGTATTTGAACTATCCCAATGAGAGCTTCCGGAGACAATGATTCAATTATTTCGTTACCACTTTTCTCGGCGAGTGTACCGCGTTCAGGAAGATGCAATTATACCCTTATCTCTAGACGCCGCGCCGGCGGTAAATCATTAGTCGCTTCTAGGGGTGTATCATGTGAGGGAGGACTTCTACTGACTCTAGTCTGAAGGTGTGTGATATCAATTTGAATTCAACTATTATTGCTAAAGTAGATAGAACATAGATCTTCGAGGCGATTAATATAACTTCATGATTCGTACGTGGTCGTAATAGGATCTTATAAACTGTATTTTTTTGAAGTCGCGAGGATTTCCCTGAAAAATCTATGTATAGAAGCAAAGTCTCATTACGCACCTAAGCCGCTGTACCAGAACGATACACAAGAACTCATGACTGGATCTCTGCTTGGGAATAGTTGGAAATAATTACAGTTATTCATCGCACGGAGCGACATCCCTTTCTGTGCTCAATCAGAGATTCACCCTTGATTATCATTCTGGAAAACGGGTTAGCGATTTTACAATTGCAATCTTGTCTCGCGTATGACGACTCTATGACCAATGACGACATTAAAATATCGTATTTCTGCGACTGCCTTGTTACTGCATTTCATAATAGTTTTATTGGACTTTTTTATCGATTTTTTTTCTCCCATCGTGATTTCCACGTTTGAGAAATTTAAGATAAGACATTGAAAGTATTAAGTGTCGAAACATTTAACTCTCGGTCTTCTTAATATAGAGATCCAGGTCACCAAACACACCAATATTCATAGCCCGGCTCATTAACTATAGACTATCTAATTACTACGAGTTATCTATTGATTCGACTTTAATTTCGATAGGATAATTATTTTCATAAATATTGAAGCTATCCATTTATTTGTTACACTAGGTTTATTCAAAAGAATGCATTTCATTTTTAACCGACTTCAAAAAAAGGAGGAGGTTCTCAATTCGTCAGTGTTGTTTTTTTTTGTTTTTTTTTTTTTGTATGTTTGTTACCTCATAACTCCGTCATTTATGAACCGATTTCGAAATTTGTTTTTACGAATGGTAGGTAATACTTTAGAGGTAGTCCCATTTAAATTTCACCGATATTGGAACTTAGACTTCGAAGATACACTAGATAACGCGACCTGGTTATAACCTTTATTTATATTGATGATTCTCTTGTATATCGCTTCGGAATTAGAATGAAGTTAATTGAAGACCTGCCCTAGATATTTATTTAGGTCAAGATCACTCAAAAGGGAGAAATAAAAAAAAATTAAACCGCTTTCAAAAAAAACACTGAAAAGTATAAAATAACTATCCTTTACTAATCAAAACTCAAGTACAATTGAAATAACTTTATAAATAATCGTATTTACACATACCTATATGATTAAATTTGACAGTTATTGAAGTCGGTGCCAAATCAATGTGCAACAACAAAAAGTCTTAGTTTGGTGAGCTTGGCACCGACTTCAGTAACTGTCAAATTTAATTATAATAGGTATGAGTAAATACGATTATTTATAAAGTGATTTTAATTGTAGGTACTTGAATTTTGATTAGTAAAGGATAGTTATTTTATACTTTTCAGTGTTTTTTTTGAAGGCGGTTTAATTTTTTTTAATAAAAATTTTTTTGGCGGCTCAATTAGTAAATCACTATTTTGAAGCGATAGGGATTTTATAACTGGTAAAACATGTAGAAAGAAAAATTGAATATTGTGAAACGTGAAGTAATTTTGAATAGTAAATTACTTCTCCAAGTCGAATTATAAAGTGAATGCATCTCACGTATCCACAATAAACTTGCAATGCAAAACGCATATTACTGTAGAAACGCAGAGAGTGACTCAGAAGTACAATAAAACTTAGTTTTTAACTGTGGTTTTTAACCACGGGACAGCGAAATATGAGTTCAGGAGTTTATTCGTACCGATGTCTGATGGCATTTTATATAGCGGTGACTGGACAGATTTGAATAGATTTCACATTTTGTATCACTCTGACGAAGCCTTTAAATCAATTTTAAAATTTTCTTATTTTAATAATCGAGTACTTAAATTTTTATAGACAGCTGCATTCGTTTTGTTAGAAATGCTTAGTAGGTCACTCAATTACCAGAAATAATTTGAACATGTTATTATTACATTTTCATCTAAGACAAGAATGTAACTAATGTGCGTAGCTATGTTCCTTTCTGCACATGCGCAGGCCTTTAGTAAACTGCAATTACAAATTTACAAATTTTTGCAATTACAAATTTTTAGAACGAAGTTCTTTAACGCGGCTTGCGACAGGTTTGAGCTGGTAGAGATCGTCACGTAAGGAAAAAACGTTACGTGGGGCGCGTCCCGCGCCGATTGATTCCTCAGCTCTATACCTAGATTCACAGTGATATTTCTGTCTCTTTCTATTATATATGAGTGTATGTGTGTGTACGAGTATCGAAATTTCTAATTTTTGTTTTAAATCATACGTGAGTTTTATTTTATCATTATTGTAATTAAGTTTTGGGCATGGAAACTGCAGCTAAGGAACTTCGTTCTTGACGGGAGTCCTCCGACCGCACACCTTTTTAACCGACTTCCAAAAAAGGAGGAGGTTCTCAATTCGGTTATGTTTTTTTTTTTGTTATGTTAGTTACCCCATAACTCCGTCATTTATGATCCGATTTGGAAAATTCTTTTTTTGTTTGAAAGAATACATATCCAGATTGATCCCATTGAAATTTCATTGATTTTGAACTTTTGGTTTCGAAGATACACTAAATAACGCGACCTCATAACCTTTATTCGTTTATATTGATGATTCTCTTGTATGTCGTTTGTTAACTATCGTTGTCCCCACATGGTATAATGGTAGTAGTGAGAAGATATAAATTGGCTGTGATATAATAAATTCAGTCAGTAGAGTCAGTCTTGTGGCGGACAGAAAATATGGCTGGTGGCTGTCGTCTTCGGATTGTAAGAATACTGCTAGGGTGTAATTATGATGCAACCTTTACACTGTGCTTTTATAACTGATTGATATTGATATGATATTATATTGATGATATTTATTATGGCCATAATGGGCAATAATATCCCATGTTCGATCTGTTCGCATCTTTTATTGTGAAAGCCCATGGTTTATACTCTTCAATAGAATGGAAGTTAACACATTGCGCTCCAGAATTAGAAAACAAACTAATTATAGACCTGCCCTAGATATTTATTTAGGCCAGGGTCACTAAAAAGGGCAAAATAAACATTATTTATAAAAAATTAAAGCGATTTCAAAAAAGAACACTGAAAAATATGAAATAACTATCTTTTACTAATCAAAACTTAAGAACAAAAATAACTTTATAAATACGATAGAAATACCCATATCATTAAATTTGACAGTTATTGAAGTCGGTGCCAAATTAATGTTCGACAACAGAAAGTCTATCAGTTTAGTAGGCTTGGCACCGACTTCAGTAACTGTCAAATTTGATGATTTGGGTGTTTGTATCGTATTTATAAAGTTATTTTTGTACTTAAGTTTTTATTAGTAAAGGATAGTTATTTCATAATTTTCAGTGTTCTTTTTTGAAGTCGATTTAATTTTCTTAATATTTTTTTTTTAAATGTGCATTTGTGTAATGCTGAAGAAATGATATCAGAATTTTTTGGCGGTTCTTCTCAGCATAAGTACTTTCCGAACCTCAAATCAAACACCTAGAAATTTGTTCGAATAAAATGATTCGACTTTAACATTCATAGGTACATACACTTGCGCCATTCGAAGTGAACAGAACATCAAGATGCGACAAATTCGTTTAACTTCTAGCAATTATCTTTTGTACTTGACAAAATAAATTTCGATAAGGAACTCTTTGACGTGTGAAACGACTTCGAAACAAAATAGACATGACATGACTGTTAGCTCATCGCTTATAGAAAATATAATGAAGAATGTTAAGATGGTTCGGCCACATGGAAAGAATGAGTGATGAAAGACTGACGAAGAAAATCTATAGAGCAAAAGTGAGTGGTAAAAGAAGTCAAGGACCAAGACCAAGGCTGACTTATGAAGATCAAATGCTAGAGTGTTAGCCGACGGAAGTGTCAAAAGCACTCGCATTCTACCTAGCGAAAATGTGTGAGGAGAATGATGCGATTTGAGGAAGCGAAAGAAGTATGTAAGGACCGCGATGCTTGGCGCTCCGTCCTCTCTGACTACCGCGTTAGGGATACGGCGTGAAGATATGTATGTATGTATAATGAAGTACGTATATATAATAATATACTTATATATACGCTTAATATTCAAGTACTTCTTAATGAACCATTTAGTAATAAGCCACAGGGCTTATAACAATTACATTTAGGTGAGGTAGTCTGGCACTCTTCGTTATTTGAGCTATTTAGCAGCTCGAATATTCAAATTAGATTCCCCCGTCATTATTGTGTGGAATAATTATTAAGTCTGCTCATATACCGCAGTGCAAGCGAATTTGTTCTTCACCCCTTACCCTATGGCGACAGTAATAAAGTTGATTATCACAGTTGCGTTTGATCGTATTTTTAGCGCAGAGATATAGGGTAGATGACTATTCCTTTAAGAGCTAATCAAAAGATAGGTTTAGTAATTATGAACAAAACTGCGAAAAAAAATTCGAAATACAATGAAAAATCTATTATCTATTGATTTAACTTTAATTTCGGTAGGATAATTATTTTTATTGTAGGGGACAGAAAAGGTAGAGTCGAGATGAACAAATTATAGTTTGTAGATTGAGAGCAGTTTATTAAATATTGGAGCTCTTCAGTTATTTTTTACGATAGATTTATTTAACAGAATAGCCTGAATATGGCTTCTTCAGTTACAAGCAAATTCAGAGTGGCAAATTTTGACAAGAGAGTCTCTACCATTAAGTATTCGACAACGTCAAAGATAAATTATAAAACGCTAAGCACGAAATAATGAGACGTGTAAAATGATATTCATTAATAACAAAAAAGTATATAATATCCTAACGATAATATTTATAAACTTAAAACTAAACATTATCTTAAATAACAGACTTTCTCAAAGTTGCCGCTTAGAAAGCTGTCATTGCTTTTAAAGTGCCCAGCAGACTGGCAGCAGTGTAAAATTATTGAATGATGAAAAGGAATAAAAAAGAAACTCCCTTTTTAATCTTAAAATTATTCTTAATATTTTATCTTAATATTTATTTAAAGAAATATAACCAACTACAGAGCGTTGTTATCGTTCATAATTTTGAACACTGCTTCATACAAAATTGCGATTTAAAAAAAGAAATAAGTAGCTGATTCGACTAGTTATCAGCTGCCCAAATGGGTCGTTTGTTACAATTACAAATTTATAACGAATTGTAAGTCGTTTTTACAGGATATTCGTTCAAAAACTAAATATGTTGTCTTTCTATTTAAAAACCATGAATCATCATTTCAATCTATGGTAAAACTACATTGGTTTTAATGTTTTTCTTTTTAAAAGTACAATAATAATTCATGGACGTAATTAGATATTAATTCAAGTATTAGGTAAAAATACAAATATACGTAATTAGAATGAGTTTTAGAAATCTTTACTTTAAGGACCTATTATTACGAGACTCCCTTGCTACGACCCTGTGACCGTTTTATCTTACGGACGGATTGCTGGTCGCAAAAACTGTCGCTCGAACGACTACTAATCGCGACCATTACCTCTGTATGGACAGCCAGATAATGCATAGAGTAGCTTTTGCGACAGAGTTGCGTAATAATTTGCAACGCTTGTACAGTTTGTTTTATACCAATTTGCGAAAAGGGTAAACAATTATTTAAGTCTAGCTTGGATATAACGCGCGTTATAAAGTAAATAAGGCGTGGTGTACATGAAATAAATAATTTAGGTTAGCTTATGTAGGTCAAAATTATTTTATATTTACTAATGTTCCGAGAATTGTAATTTATAAATGAAACGATAAATCCTGTTTAACGTTCTGGCAAATTCATTAGAAACGGACCTTACATACAATTACTTCCTTACAGTATGTATGTATATACAGTTGTAGAAAAGCCCTGTCCGATCCGTGAAGCCTGAGGATATTATTGGATATCAAGATTCGATCCTGTTTATGTAATCCTTTTCATATAATAATCAAAAAATACCCCAAATAAAATATATAAAATTTAATTAAACGCGGAAACTTGCATGATAATACTGGCGGTGCGGATGCGACGCGCGTTGGCTATCATGTTGCCATATTTACAATAATTGCGAAATTTTTGGGGTAATTAGGTACTAAAAACATATATTTAAATTGCAATGGAATTGCATTTATATGAATAATATAATTTTATTACTTTTTGAAATGTATGGGACTTTCTACATAATCATATTTTACTTTTCAACATTTTTTTCTGGAAAACCGTCCCCCTGTCCAACAGACTTGAAATGTATCTCATTCGAAACATTAGATCATTCAAACATCAATCAATGAATCAACTTCATTGTCACATCAGTTTGTTATATGTTGTTGTAGCAAAAAATTATTAACTTGCTACGATATTTCGAATCAGAGATTATTTCTATTATTGCATGCTATTCTATTGCAGTCTGTTGGTCAGGGCGACGGTTAGGTAAAAAAAAATTAAAAACTAAAACAAGTTTTAATGAAATACTCCATACATTTCAAGGATGTCGTCGCCGTAAGAAAGTACCAACTTACTACAATGTTTTGAATGAGATACGTTTAAAGTCTGTTGGTCAAAGAGATGGCTAGGTAAAAAAAAATTAAAAATTAAAACACGAGTTTCCTGGAATACCCCATAAATTTCAAGGATGTTGTCGTAGAAAAAAACTACCAACTTGCTACGATTTCTCGAATGAGATACATGTCAAGTCTATTGGTCAGGGGGATGCTGCTCATATAAAAATGCCCATTCGCTTTTGGCATAGTGTTACACCTTATGGTATAAAACAATATTTATCAAACAGTCAATACTAGTCTGTAAAACAAAAAAAAAGCATTTACAAGTTATTATGCTTATCATTACTTTAGCAATACCTATTTTTTCGCTATAAAAATGGTTGTAGCTTGTAAGTATTCTATGCAGTGTCCAGTACGCTTAAGGCGAGGGACTTAAACAGCAAAAACTACAGTCCTTCCTTGTTTAGTGGACAATTACTTATCCACTACTTATCGTTGTCGGCAACTATAGTGTATCGCACGGACTACCTCATTCTGCACATTTTTGGCTGTTTGATTGAATTTCCTTTAAAACTATCAAATGCATATTATTCTCAATGCGTTTTAGTACTTTAAAATAATTAGTCCAATAAATAATTAAACATGTATATGACTGATTTTCAAAAATCAATCCCTAAGGATCCTCCTTAAAAGTCCTCCTCCTAGATCACATTTAATATAAAAAAATAAAAATGCTTTTTGTAACCAAACTTTGAGAAAACGATGTGTTTTTTACCGATTTTAAACGTCAGCTCTAAAGGGGCAAAAAGGGGTGTCAAAGTTAATACGGAAAAAAACTAAATTCCATACGAATAAAGTCGCAACACCTAATTTTGTAACTATAATTTTTGGAAGTTATGAATTTCTACGTGTGTACGATGATTAGTAAGTAAAAAAAAGACGAGAGCACGAAATAAGAGCCAAACCAAATCAAAGTTATAAAGTAACGAACAGAACATGGTAATCAACAAAAACAAAGCATTTCTAAACGTTAAATATACAACATAAGGTATTCTTGCAATATAAACACAAATTTAAACCATGAGCCCATTGTCACTGGCTCTGCGCTACCATAGCTTTTTATTTTTCTTAGTTTCCTTTTTTGATTTTCTTAGAATCTCTATGTGAAGTTTTTAGCTCCCATTACCCAAATCTTTAACATCTTGAATTAATACATACATACATACATACAAACAACCATATCTTCACACTGCGTCCTCAATGGGGTAGTCAGAGAGAACGGAGCGCCAAGCGTCGCGGACCTTACATACTTCTTTCGCTTCCTCAAATCTCATCATTCTTCTTATACATTTTCGCCTAGGTATGCAAGTGCTTTTGACATTTCCGTCTGCTAACACTGGCTACTTGATCTCATAAGTCAGTCTTGGTCGTCCCTGACCACTGTTACCACTTTGTCTCTGTAGATTTTCCTCGTCAATCTTTCATCACTCATTCTTTTTATGTGGCCGAACCATCTAAGCACTCCTTTCTTCATTTTTACAATAACACTGTCGTGCAACCCTGTCATACTGCGTAGCTTTTTATTGCTTATTCTGTGCGCAAGGGTGAAATCACACAAATTTCTAAGATCGCATTTCTACTGGATTTATCTTACTTTCACCCGATTTGGGGCATATCCAGGCGTCGCTACCGTACAATACAGTTGAAATCAAGACCGCATTGTGTATAGCCGTTTTGGCTGAGTTTGATATTTTCACACTGCCTACTAATGCGGACAGAGCACCGTTAACTTTATTCTCAGCTGCTACCCTTCTCTCCACATCCAACTCACATCTTCCATCCTTTGAAAACGCACTCCCCAGATATACAATTTCGTTCACTTGTTCTAGACATTTTTCATTTACCCATATTTTACACTTTGTCTGTACATCTTCCTTTTCAAATACCAGGACCTTAGTTTTTTCACATTCATATGCAATCCTTTCACTTCACCGTCTTCTTTCATGCACGTAACTAATGTCTACAACTCCGTTTATCAAGGGCAGTTTCTCAAAGGCAGTTTATCACATATCATACCACTCATACTACCTTTCAATGTCTGAAGGCAACTGTCCAGATACAGTACGAATAGCCAAGCAGACACCACTCGAATTAATAAAATTAACATAAACAAAAACTGATAAATCATCTATCTTCCACTATTATCATAAAATTTATGAAATAGGGCATTTAATAAACACTAAACACAACAGAATAACATAAGTTCAAGTACTTACTTTGGTTGCGATATTTTTTTATAACGATGAGTTACAATACCAATTTGTTGTCATCATCGCCATACGCGTTCCACTAAGCTGACTAACAGCTATCATGTTGCATACCCGAAGGTTTTCGAAACCGCTCGTGTCATTTCGGTCTGACATGTACGTATATACATAAGTGTAAACTGTAGTAATAGCTCCCATTACCCGCTAGTTCTCATTACCCCGTTCGCCCCTAATCAGTCCCAAGTTCTATTGTCGTTTTTGACTAAATATGATTTTTGACCTAAGCCCACCAAAATTAGTAATGAAAAGGGCACTCCCTATTAAAAATTCCTATCAAATTGATCTTTCATGTTATCCTTTATTTTGATGTCCTGGAAACTTAATTTTTTCCGTAATTTTTAAAAGGCCAATTCTAGTTTTTAGCTAATAATTCAAAAACTATTAATAAAACTAAATGAAGTTCTAAAAATATACAAAGTCAGAATATTTTGAAGTAAAATAGTTATTCTTACTTCTTAGCTATTTATCTACATGTATAGTCGAATCTATCCTTTAGTATAGGATTTTTTTTAATCAAGATGTCAAGAAAAAACAAGAAAACACGATGACAAAGCCGAGGAACAAACAGTATGATCGAAACAATGTTTAACCAACTTAAAAAAAGGAGTATGTTCTATGTTTGTCTGTATGTGTTTTTTTAGATGTATGTTCACCGGTAACTTCGTCAATTATGGACCGATTTCGAAAATTTCGATTTTTCGCATATATCGAATCTAGAATAAGACAAGTTAATTTACGGCGTGGAGTTATGCGATGACCACGCACCAGTCGTATCAGCGACAGGCGGGCAAGAATGTGGTGAAAAAATCAACGGAAGCATGTCGCGGTATGTAGGGGTTGTGACGTCACACCACCAATTGAAGGTGGACGGACTAATAGGCTCAAGATTACAACACGCAGCCCCTATAAAGAAGGAATTTGATAGTGTGAGATTGTAGCAAGAAAGAGGTGCACATGAATAAAAATTACAATATCTATACGAGTACTTACAACATCCTTCATTTAATTTTATTGAGTAACTAACTGATGCCAGCGACTTCATCCACGTTTTTTGCTTTTAACTGACTTCAAAAAAAGGAGGTTTTCAATTCGACAGTTTCTATTGTTTTTTTTTTCAGTATGTTTGTTACGATTACTCCGCCAATTATTATGAATCGAATTCAATGATTCTTTTTTTGTTTGGTAGGCCACACGTCAGAGGTAGTCCCATTTAAATTTCACCGGTATTGAACCTTGGACTTCGAAGATACACTTAATAACATTAGTTGCTGACCTGCCCTAGATATTTATTTAGGCCAAGATCACTCAAAAGAGAGAAATAAAAAAATTCAGTTATTAAAGTCGGTGCCAAATTGATGTGCAACAACAGAAAGTCTATTAGTTTGGTAGGCTTGGCACCGACTTCAGACACAGACTTCCAACGACTTAACGACCAATGCAACATCCGCGGAACCTTAGTGCCTTATATACGGAACCCACTTTAGAAATCTCTAGCCTAAGGTTCGTATTGTATATACATATACATATATTTGAATCGGTGACGAGATACTTAATATTCTTAATATCCATATTCTGATTCCATCACAAAAAAACATCTATTGAATTTGATCATGTTCTTCATAATCACAGTTCATAATACTATGATTCGATGTTGGCAATTTCAACTCAACTGACTGACGCTTCACTAAAAATTAGGCAACGATGGATACAGTACATGAGTACATCGCTTAATACGGATCGATTAAAAAGCAATTTTACTCATAGAGACCTTATTCGAAAAGAGTCTGGAATTTAGCAGGAGAACGGTTGTAAGCTGTTACTCCATTTTTTCGTATCCAGATTCAAATCGGAACGCCTACAATTATCTCGGTGTATGTCTGTTTGTCGCAGTCGTTTCTTAGTGTACATACAAAGACATCCTCACGCTATCTATCTAACGGAGTAGTAAGAGAGGATGGAGTGCCAAGCATCGCGGTTCATGCATACTTCATTCGCCTCCTCAAAATCATTCTCCTCACGCTCTGTCACCTATTGTATGCGAGTGCTTGTGATATTTCTTTTAGCTAGCTATTTGATCTTAGTAACTTAAGATAGCATAAGTCAACTTTAGTCTATCTGTCGTCTGTCTTTCATTAATCATTCTTTCTATGTCGCCGAACCATCTAAGCATTCCTTTCTTCATTTTTACATTACGGAAAAAGATTAAATTATACGTATATTATTGTATCTAATTTCTTTATTAAATACTCTGTGAATTTCGATATTGATCCGTACCTACTATGTTCCACAACTAAACCACTGAAGCTATTTCGATTCGATTTGGTAAGTAGATAGCTGAACTCTGAGAAAGAACACAAACTACTTATTGTTCAATTTTATTTGGACGAAGTCGCAGACAATGGCTAGTGCCGCATTTCTAAAGATACAATTTTTTATTGTATTTTCCTAATGTACATATTTTAACAGACAGATATTGAAATAAAATTCGATTTTAAAATTTAATCGTTATTGGTTGAACTATTGTCTCTACTGTACAAATGATTAGAATCACCAAAATGTCCAAATATTTATTACTCTAATTACGAAAGATTTTTTTCACTAAAGTGTAATCTTTCACAGATTATTTACAAAGGAAAAAACTTCTTGCTGAATAACACATGCATCATTACAGCATTTTAGCGAAGCTTTAACGGCGAGTGATTGGCTATTAGCAGCCAAGGTGCTTTTTCATGCATACGCGGACAGCTGGCACGGTGCCAGACCGCGGAACGTATCAGGAATCAGGTAGTACTGGAAATACACAATACGCTCGTCATAACGTAACATAGAAAAACTGAAGATTTACGCACGAATAGCATTTTTATTTACTATCAATAGTAAGTTCTGTTGCTTAGAAGAATTTTATTAAGCACTAGTTGATGCCCGCAACTTCGTCAGCGTTTTTTATTTTCAAAATAACCTATGTCCTTCCCCGCGCCTTAAATCTATCGCTATACCAGATTTCATCGCAATCAGATAAACGCTATGGCGGTCCATAACATATGAACAAACAAACAAACATTGATTTATGTATATTAGATTATAATTAAGCAAGCTTGAATATTAATAACCTATCGAAATATGTTTGACTTGCTAACTCAATTAATAATAATAAGAATAGTAATCTAAAAAAAACATTGGCTGTACAAACTTGAGCTTTTTGCCCCATGGTACAAAAAAAGGTATCATTGAGAGATTATTTACTAATTATTTCTGGTGGTGTAAGATTGGCGTAGTTTTGCGTCCCAAGTATCTACTTTGTTGTGCATTATGTGGAATTGCTGAAGTACGAGCTTATAATGTAATGTAGTGTTGAAATTTTTTTAGTGGCTTAGTCTGCCTCAATGGATCGTTCTAGACTGCTTCAGTATATTTGTCGCCAGAAATTCCAAAAAACATTAAAATGTATTATGTCCTCATTTTAATGAAATAATATAAAGAATTTATATATACATTACTGAAGACATCGATTGTATGGGCTAGGTCCCTTTACCTTCTCTCCTAAGGGGGAATTGTACTATTACTACAACTGTCAATGACTTTTCGAGTTTTTGGCGGGATTTTATGAGGAGTGGTTGGGCGTTTATTTTAATTATTTGCAAATTGTTACTGCGGATATTGTGATGTAAAATTGGCATAGTTTTGCGACTCAATGTCTACATTATTGTGCATTATTGTGAATTTGTTGAAATACATGCTAATTTAGTAGCGTGACGTTGAGACTTTTATAGTGGCCTAGTCCGCCTCAGTGGAACCTACTAGAAGACTGCCTCAATATATTTGTCGCCAGAAACTCCAAGAGACATTAAAATGTATTACGTCGACGTTTTAATGAAATATTGTAAAGAATTTATCTATTTACTATTGAAAACATCGGTTATATGGGCACAGAAAGAACCCTTTACCTTCTCTCCTGAAAGAGTACCGTACTAAAAAAAAAGACTTTTCGGCGACTTTTCGGCGGGAAAAGGAGAAGTGAAGTTCGCTTTATTTAAAATTTCTATTTTGGAAATTTCGGGCGTTTTGAGGTGCAAAAGTATAGTATATTGCATTTTGTGTAGTATATTGTGCGTTAAAGTTCTGTATAAGTGTTAAGAATTGAAAAGTTGGAATAAATATGTGCAATTGAAGTTTTCGCGATTTTCCAAGAAATCTTTTTAACTCCAATAAGGCTAATTATCACTTTACTGGAAAGCATTAGCGCTTTAGTAATAAGACGAAAGACATCTTACGATAGAGATACTCCAATTTTTAGTGTCCCGTACCTCAAAGGAAAAAAGGAACCCTTATAGGATCACTTCGCTGTTTGTCTGTCTATCAAGACCGTTTTTCTCACGAACGCGTAGAGGTATCAAGATGACATCAATATCAAAAACTCAAGTCTGCAATTCCTTGGAGGTGTGAAAAAATCAAGTTTCTAAGTTAACGCAGTCAAAAGATACGGCCGTTTATGTTGCATATTTTGACCCTTACACACATATATTTTTGTTCGAGTCCGAGACCGCACTTGCCCGGTTTTTTACATGAGAATGGCAGAAACATTTCTAATACGTATAAAAGGAGTCGCCAGTATACAAAGAGAAAAAGAGAAGATTTTTCGGCGGGAACTCGAAAAACGTTTAGATTTTCTTATATTTACTTTAGATTATATGTAAATTACTTGTTATTTTATCAAATACTAATAACACACCTATTATTTAATTTATACATAAGAAGAGGAATGTCCTAAATGATTCATTCATAACAACTAGAATTTGCAATATACCTGACTGACTTCTTTGTTAAGTTGTCATGGATTTTCTGAGTCAACCCTGTACTGAATTCGATTACACAGCTAATTATTTAGTAAATAACCCAGAACAGCAATAAACAGCTGTGTGTTTAGGACCTTACGTCGATGTCTAGACCCAAATAACCTTGATTTCCCGTTTGCATCATTATAGAAGTTTATTAAAGAACCAGTATAAGAATTATACGTATGTAGGTATCAGAAACAAAGCTCCTCTTCGCTTCAGATTCTCACGAGGTTTCATTTCAGTTTTCTCCATTATTAAGAACATTTATTCAATAAAATTATAATGTATTAGATCGTGCTATATTATGTAAACATGGGTGAATAATCATAACTAGTTATAGGTCAAATAAAAAACACCAACGTAAACCGTAGCATGCGTCTAGTACAAATGTAATTTATCGTACGTATTGTCGCACGCTCGGCCGTTGACTGTGACTGACGTACGCCTATAATTACGCATAGTTTACCAGAAACTGGTCAGGAATAGCCCATCGACTTTTACTATTTTTAAACGCATTGTTAGTTCTGCCGATTTAAATTATATTAGGTTCCACCGCCAGGTGTCGCCAGTGCTGTCAATATTTGAAATTAAATTTTACGCTATAGTCAATAAAGTATTTACATACATACGTATCTTCACGCTTATCCCCACGGAGTAGTCAGAGAGGACGGAGCGCCAAGAGTCGCAGTCCTTACATACTTCTTTTGCTTCCTCAAATCTCATCATTATCCTCACACATTTATTATTATTATTATTATTTTCGCCTAGGTATGCGAATGCTTTTAACATTTCCGTCGGCTAACACTATATAACACTAATTAAGAATATATATGAATTAATATAATATGATAATATCATCTCGTAGTTCATCTTTTAAATATTCTTTACTATTCTGTTCCAAAATTTAAAAAAAACTGGAACTCTGTGTCTGACTGACTCTGGAATTAACGTAAACAGTAGTGCTATTCACAACTTCATTTCATCGGATGAAACATCGGATGAACGCATCGTTGACAACATCGATGAAAAATTACATCGGTTGTTCGCAAGGATTTTCCTACGATGTAACAGCCAAGGAGTTGGCAGCAAAAACTTTTTACAACCTACACATATGGTAAAAATGAAATTTAATAGTACAATATAAAAAACAAATTTGTTTTTAAAATTGTTCTGATCATTCCGATGATGTTTAAATACAAAGCTTATTTAAAATGTAAAAATACACGTATAAATATTTTAATGTATGTAATGTTACAATTATATGAATCAAACTAAATACCAACTCCCGGTCCATTAATTTTATTACATACGGAGACGTCATTCGTCAACTTGTCAGTTGTCAATTGTCAATAAGTTTTCAAAATGGTGTCGTGATTCCCGCTTAATATCTTTACTTTCGTCACTTACCTTTATATTATTTATGCAACGGTGTTGTACAGTGATCTCATATTCGTGAAATAAATGGTGCTAAGGATTTCTCAAGGTATTAATGTGACTAAAACTGTAGTTCATGGACATTTATGGTGATATAATGTGTATAAGTGATGATATAAACGCCTACGAATCCTACAAAAGCCTACAAACTAGCCGTTCGTTTCTGTTAAAAAAAAACATAAATAAATGTGAGACTTATGAGTTAATGCCATTTATAAGTAAGTATTGTAGAAGTTAGAACAAAAATGTGTTTCATATTTTGCTGTAATAGCCAACTAAACATTAAACAAAAAGTGAGGGAATCTGCATTCTCTGTAATTTGTCATGTTTTTGTAAAACTACAGCTTAAAGGTGTTTATTTTAATATTTCAGTGGGAATGGGTTTGAAAAGAGAGGCAGTGTCAAGTTCTCATACAAAGAAATAACCAATATCCACATCATTTTATGTATTATAAGGCAAAATCATGATGTAAAAAATAGAGATGATTACAAAGAGAAATGTTGATGAAGTGAATTGTTAAAATGTATTTTGAAGTGTAAACCTTGAATAAAAAAGAAATGATAATGTACCTGCCTACCATGTGCCTGTGAATTACAAACTACCTATGAATTACAAAAATGTTATAATCGGTATAGGTTATATTTATTTATATATATATACATAAATAGGTTTCTAAAACTTTGTGCTATTTTTGAAACACTATAGAAGTCATGTTACAAACAATTATTATCAATCTTATTTAATACAAATGTAATAAGTAGCTATTAAACTTTGCTTTATGAAATAAATACACTAATGATATCTACTGATCTACTTATTTTGAACCTGCATACTTTTATTATAATTGAGGTTCATAAGGTAAAATTTATAAACGAGGTACATTTTTTTTATTCTTTTAGTTCTCCAAATTATATCTCCATAAAATTATACACAATGTTTTCATACATCTTACCTGGGTACTTCTATACTTTCTGTAGGTAAATAAGTATTAATAATTCTAAAAATATTAGTAGTTACTCCTATCAATCATTCTTATCGGCAGTGCCATAGATAAATTACTAATAAATTATATCAGGAATGAAATTAAAAGACAGTAGGTATGTACATACTCTTGCTTTTAATAAATCTTTAATTATTATTTAACAATCAATACAAAATTTTCTGTGACTAGAAAAGTTGTGGAAACTTGTACAAAGCTGTGTTGAATGCTATGATTTCTCAGTTCTTACTTCTCAACAACAATGATAAAATTGTAATCAGTAGCTGTATCCATATGTATCTGTAAGAAAAAAAGTTGCATAAAATTCATTATCTAAATAAAATTAATGTGCAGCCATTGAAAAAGTAACTGTTTCTAATAGTCAATCAATTCAACTCTGAATTTTAATTCATTGCTGGTCATATTTAAAAGAAAAATGATCATTAATTTGTTATCCTTCTGAGTTATACCACTAATACAATTCAGAAAATGTACATACATATCAACATTTTATTAGAAATATACATACTTATTATACTACATACAGCTACAGCTCTATTAATATCATTAATGTTAATACTAACTTCCTTAAAAAGGTTCCTGTCTGTACATCATAAATAAACAATACTGTTGTGATTTCACTTACCTATACTTAAATACTTACAAAGGTGTGTAGTTCTAAAACTTCATGGTTATGAGTTCTTATTTAGTTTTAGAATATGTACATATTACAATAAAAGTATCCATACTCACATTTTGTGGACATTGTATTTACTGGATATATCCATATTTTAAGTCTGTATGCTGTATGTCTGCTGGTGCATGACATAAGTGATGATATACAGCATCCATTGTAACCCTATGATTCGAAATATGTTGTTTACAATTCCTGAGGTTTTTGAAATATGTTATCTACCTATCACACACGACATCGAAACATTTCAAATATTTAATTCTTACGAGAGATTTCGATTTATTACATTAAAGAAGAAATGGATATTAACAAAAATCAGCCAAAAACCATAAATTGTTTTTTATACGATTTTCCTTTCTATTTGAGAGGGAAGGCAAAGGGATCTATGCCCACAAAGCCGATGTCTTTAGTAAGATATAAAATGACAATACATACAAAATACCTGTCTGCAATAAAATAACTAGCAACCAATTTCATAAAATAATAATACTGTATTACTAGGTGTCTCTCTTTATAGCAAGGATTAATCTATTAATGTGAATGAGATAAATAATAAATATAACAGATTATATGAGACAAGTTATGAGACCAAATAAGGTCTCATAATCTATGGTAAGTAGTAATGGGTAGGTATTTATGTATTTCTCGTTCATACCACAGATTAATTAGTTCACTACCGTAAATTCATACGTACTTACTTATACGATAGTTTCACGTCGTATTGCTGACGGAGTTGACAAGCAAAGCGGTCCTTGAAGACTTCTTCCACCTTATCAAATCTCATTACCCGTCTATGCATTATTCCTCTCACACACGCCTAAGTTATGCAAGTGGTTTTAATATTGCTGTAATAATAATAACGGGTATTTACTATTTGAAAGAACGGATGTTATAAGTAGTATTTGTTAGAGCGTTTTTTCATTGGCTGACACGATAACGATATATCGTCGCAGATGCAGACTCATCGATATCGGGGCACAGAAATCTATGGAGCGACGCTTTTTCACTGAACGACGCGACCCCGATTTATCGTCGCCGGCGATCGGCGACGACATGTCAGTATTACGTCCGCTCCCCATAGAATCGTCCCGATAAAATCAAGGATGTATGACATAATTACACAATGGTGCATGTGTGGATTCAACGTCACCACCCTCCCACCTCCCCGCTAATCTGTCGTACACTCTACTCCATTGTACTGAACAGTTTATTTTGATTAAATATTCAAAACGACTTAAATAAGTTCCTTCAACGTTAGATACGTTAGACGTAAGTAAAGCAGATATACTAAATAACTAAATATAATTTGTCGTCTGCCATATTGAATAAGTATAGTTTTATAGTTAACGCACTGATCTCGAAGGTGTAATGTTTGTCATTGAGACATGAAAGTTCTGTTTTTATTTTGTCGCCATCGCTATTGGTAACGTGTCGTTGAATCAAAAAGTTTCAAGATAATAAAATATCTACGTGTGACGGCTACGATATTATCGTTATCGTGTCGGCCAATGAGAAAACGCCCCTACGTTAAATTAAATGATTTACCGCTAGAAATAAGGACTTATTTAAAACCGGCGGCAAGTGAAATTTTAATAATTTATCACATACATACAATTTATTGTATAATAGGTTGTAATGTGTAATTAGATTAGACTGATTTTAAAATCAAATTATACAGATTAGGTTTATATGCCTAGTTTCTAAGTGTTTGGAAACTATTTAAAATTAAAATATCGATTTTCAGTTTAATGCATACTTAGGTATATTCATGATGTAAGTTGGCAGGCTAACAGCTTATCCCTTCATGCTATAAGTACCTACTTATCCTCCATGCGATAGAAATATTTTATGTACTAACTATACTTATGTAGTTTAAATGTTTGCTCAAGTGTTGCTATGATTTTTTATGCTTTAGTCTTTTTAGTCTTAATTTATAATGCAATGATGGTGTTAGAAACCAATCACAAGTAGAAAACAATAAATTTATAATAAATACTTACTGTGATATTAAGACCATATACTTCATTGTAATGATATTGCATAATATTACCCAGTATATTAGATTTAGGAGTACCTACCTATTATTACATTGCATGTTTTACTAATTTTTCGGTATTGTGACTTGTGAGGTGGTGAATATATTAATATTGAATAAAATTACTACTTAGCTAATATCTACTAGAAAGTTAGTTATGTGAAAAAGGATGAAAATTAGTTGTTTAAAGTGAACTTTAAACTTCAATAAACATTGAAAACAATAAAGGATACCCCTTAAAAGAATGCTATTTCCTACATAAAATGGCCTCAATCTGGAAGTTTCCAATTATTATCTGTGAACTATATAATATAAGTACCTATTTTAGTAATCTAATTGTCCTGATTCATATTATATTTATCAATTATCACACTACAGCTAATTCATATAATTAAAACTCCTATTGTATTTTATGTTTAATTTTTATTAAGTACTCATGTTTACTTTGCTAAATAATATCTCTAAAACATTTTTAACTTATTCAATACATTATATACATTTTGGAAGATTTCTTGCAAACCTTAGACATGATGTTTTTAGGTAGGTTAGTTAGCTGAGTTACCTGTAATACAATAATATTAAAAGTATTAACTAGGTTACACAGAGATATAATGTTTATAACTCAAAACAAGATTAGTGAAGTTGTTGGAGGATTATGCATGTAAATTGAAGTCAGTTTTATGTTTTTGTTATTTAAGTCAGTATCAGTTTGCTCACATAGCAATGTGAAAACAGCTGAGTCAATTTCAGTAGGTACCTATAGGTTGTAGGTTTACCTATTGTTGTTTAGTTTTATTTCATTATGACTGATTGTATATCAACTTAAATCTTACATCTTTGATCTCACATTACTAACTAAATACTAATAGACTAGTGTTGCTTTATTATTAATATAGTGTCACCGGGTAACTAAAAAATCACTACACTTTAACACAAATATAATCCAGACAAGATTTGTATTTTGTACTCAAGAGCAAAATAAATACCTATATAAATTGTTAACTACATGGCAAAACCTTGTTTTTGTTCATAACTTTGTTTACATATAAATATTGAGATATTTTATTGTAGCCTGGGTGTGCTTCAATCCAAAACTAGGACGAAAAAATATTACCACAATTTTTCACCGCTAGACTTAAATTTTACTTAAAATAATTTTATATCATATACGCAATCGCACCTACAGTTACATGTACTTACTAATTTTATGAAATTAATCATTTATAACATTAATTATAATTTAGTAATAAAATTCAATCCAAGAAAACAATTGCAATATTCATGGAAACAATTGCAATATTCATGGTAACCTCACCTTCGTCTGCAAACACTAACAGCAAAATGAACATTTTGCGTATAGAAAAGATATTGAAAATCGCTAAATTTATTCGCTCCTTTTCTACTATAAGTCTACCATCTTGATGTGAATTTCCATACTAAGCGTCTTCCTTCACAAAATTAGTTTTTTTGTTCAATAAAATTGCACGTAACTTTATGACACATGTATCACACGTTGAAAATAGAGTATATTTAAATTATTTTAAGAAAAACATCCAAAACTTTAACTGTTCACCGAGAAAATAGCTTAACATCGTAGAACTCGTCTAATAGAAAGTAGCTTTTCTCTCGTGGATGTTTTCATACAATTTGACAGTTCACAAGTGCGAGGATGTACTCAACGTTGCACGCGACGAAGTGTCAAAATTACATTTTGACAGCTAAAGTCGAGGTTGAGAACGAGAGGTTATCGGACTTCTCTTTCTCACAATTTTACATCCGTGAAGTTGTGAATGCCAATTTCATAAATTAGTATGAAAAATTTGTACATCGGATGTGATCATCGGATGCAAACAACCTTGGCTCATTACAATTTAAAGCTCACGGATGTTTCATCCTATGCAAGGATGTTTACGTGTTGTGAATAGCACTACAGTTGTAGAACGTGATGGTACAAAAATACCCAAGCGTGAGTTTAAAAGTTTAGTTTTCAGTTTTAGTGGTCAATTTTGGGACTAAAACAAAAAAAAATGCTTTTGTAATCTTGATTAGTTTGGAGCATCAAATGAAAGCTTAGTTTTTAAACCATTAATACAAAAATGTAAAACAATAAATAAATATAATTATTTTCAGGTACTATTTAAACAACATATTTTTACGAAAAAAATTTTATTAAAAAAAATTAAACCGCCTTTAAAAAAAACCACTGAAAAGTATAAAATAACTATCCTTTACTAATCAAAACTCAAGTACAATTAAAATAACTTTATAAATACGATACACATACCTATATAATTAAATTTGACAGTTACTGAAGTCGGTGCCAAGTCCACCAACCTAATAGACTTTATGTTCTTGCACTTTGATTTAGCACCGACTTCAATAACTGTCAAATTAAATTATATAGGTATGTGTATCGTATTTATAAAGTTATTTTAATTGTACTTGAGTTTTGATTAGTAAACGATAGTTATTTTATACTTTTCAGTGTTTTTTTTGAAGGCGGTTTAATTTTGTATAATAAATTTTTTTTATTTCTTCCTTTTGAGTGATCTTGACCTAAATAAATTTCTAGGGCAGGTCTGCAATTAACTTCATTCTAATTCCGGAGCGTAACGATGTACAAGAGAATCGTCAATATAAATAAAGGTTATAACCAGGTCGTGTTATCTAGTGTATCTTTGAAGTCCAAGCTCCAATATCGGTGAAACTTAAATGGGACCACCTCTGAAGTAGCAAACGAAAAAAGAATTTTCGAAATCGGTTTATAAATGACGGAGTTATGAGGTAACAAACATACAAAAAAAAAAACAACAGACGAATTGAGAACCTCCTTCTTTTTTTGAAGTCGGTTAAATATGCTATCTTATCTCCAAAAGGATATTGAGAATAAGGTTTACATTGAAGAAAAAATACTGGGGTGGCATTATATTAAATCACAATGAAATCAATAATCTTGGAACCAAGATTTGGTAGTACTAATAATTTTTGACGACAGAACAAATGACCATGGGTGGCGTCAAAAATATTCGCTATTTTCTTTACTACAGTTTAGAAAAAGTAGAATAAAACAAAAATCATATATGATGTCACGCAATTCGTTTTTGTACTGCAAAATCCAGTGTGGTTCCTGTATTCTTGTATTAGATATAATTCAGTATGACAGTTGTACGACAGTGTATAAATGTGTAAAATGAAAGGAATGCTTACATGGTTCGGTCACATAGAAAGAATGAGTGATGAAAGACTGACGAAGAAAATCTATAGAGCGAAAGTGAGTGGTAAAAGAAGCCAAGGAAGACCAAGGCTGACTTATGAAGATCAAATAGCCAGAGTGTTAGCCGACGGAAATGAAAATGTGTGAGGAGAATAAAGAGATTTGAAGCGAAAGAAGTATTGTAAGGACCGCGAAGCTTGGCTCTCCGTCCTCTCTGACTACCCTGTTAAGGATACAGCCTGAAGATATGTACGTGTGTAGATATAATTCTTTTACATTAAACTTACAAACTATGTTTGCGGTCGATGATTTGGTAACAACTGTTAGTACTCGTACCTACAGCATACTAATTGCTCAAATAATATTTTTTTTAATGGTAACCACCAAGAATAACTTGCATTTAACCAATTTTTTAAATGGCAATAATATTACCACAGATTAATTAGTTACTACCGTAAAATGTTACAATCAAGGAACAAGTACGTTACCATGGTTGCCAATAGAGTAAGATTAAACAGAACTCATCTGTAAAGGCTTTTAAAAACTCGGCTTAAAGGTCATATTTCTTTGCTTCAAGGTTTATTATTTATGCAAAATTCCAACAAAATCCAGTACGATTCTGAGATTTTTAATAATTCCCCAATTCTTGCGAGGCGAAGGAAACCGTGTCCATACAGGTATGTCTTTGTGATTTATTTCGCATTAACTGAGCCCCTAACAATATTCCAATAAAAGGATAGTAGGCTTTACAGGGTTTACATGAGTTAAAAAATTTCTTGGAAGAAAAAATCTAAGCAAAATACTAACCTCACTTGTCCCATTCCCCCTGTTAAAGCCACTGTGCGTCCTAAGAAAATATATATTTAGGCATCACTTGTCGCGTTCCCTCTGTTAAAGCCACTGTGCGTTCTAGAAATATTATAGGTAGAATTAGGTAGATGGTTTATGAGATGTGACTAATGCTATAATAAAAAAAAAATTAATTCTAAAGCATCATTGCAATTTTTCCCGTAAGTAATATTAGCCAATTATTTTCACAAAAAACACAATACATTTATTTGAATCAAGTCCCCTCCGAATCTTATGAATCTACCCCTCTGTTTACGCACCAAACTAGCTAACGAAAACAAGATGCCACTGATATTCGCTATAACGTAACGAAAAAGCACCCTTTCTTAAACATTTTACAGCACAATAAACGTTATCGGAACGAGATAAAATCAGTTTTTGAACTGTATAAGATATTAGCTTTTAGTTTCAGTGTAAAATTCTAGGATGACGTGGAAAAATTCCACGCGAATCCATTTCCCGCCTTGCAAAATTGAATTTAGAGTTTAATTGTCTATGATACGATTATATATATAGATAACTTAAACCGAACTTTATTTATATTGACATAAAGTTTCAAATGCATTACTAAGGCTTTATCTGTTACTGCCCCAAGATTTAGTATTCTAAGAGGATGAACTCTTCTAGAAAGATCACAGATCAGCACAATTTTATTTGTAAATTAAAGAAAATTTTAAAGTGGATAAATTAACTGATAAAAATATTTTAACTGTGATAGCCTTTGTATAGGTCCCACTGTGTTTCTTTTGACAAATGAGGCGAACGCACACGTACATACATATGAGGCGGTGTGTTATCGGTGTTTGATACAGAGTGTCTCTCTTATTGTAAATATTCCTTTTTTGTCAATTTTACGACAAACAAAATACTAAAACGACTTTTTTATACCGGCTTAGAGTATAGAAGACGCCGCATACCCCTAGTTTTATGCGGTACTTATACTAGTAATTTATTTCTGGATAACGTGGGTAGTTATCATCATAATTATTATTATTTATTACTCTAATATCGAAAATCCTAGACCTATAAAGTTCAAAATATATGAAGCCTTATTTGCAGTTCAAGGCGAAAGTATAACTAGGGTCCTAAATTTTATTAATTGTCTAGAATCTATTTTAGAAACTAATAATTTTGTGTCCCATTTTCTTTCAATATTTGTTATTTAATATTTGTTTATTCACAATTTATTTTTAAATTGACAAAATAAAATACTTATGTACCGATTATAACACATGTTTAGATGTAAATAAAAATTAAATGCGCAACATACGATTGAGTACTTATTGTTCTAGTCCCCACACTAAGATACCCTGTGTCGTGAATTTCGAAATTTATTTAAAAGCCTTTTCCCTTTATACTCGAAGCCAACTTACATTCAACTAAATATTTCTATATTTCGACGTTGTATTCGTGATTGTATAACATCGCAGAATAATTTTATCATAATGAGATACCGTCTCTCAATAGTAACTTAAGTATCATTCGCCAACATAAAAGCACCGATGGATGAATCGCAAATATAATTTTATCCTTAATACTTAATAATGTAACACTTATTTTCAAAGCCATATAGCAAAATATGGATAAACTTGGTGGAAATAAGAACATTGTATTCAGCTGTCAAATCAGTGATCGCTTGAGATACTCGAAATTCTTGACTCTATGGCCTCACCTTAGTCGAATTCGTTTCATAAGATGAAATTACTGAATACTCTGTTTTATACTACTTAATACGCTTACTTTTGGCCACGACTTCGTCTACATAGTATACAGAAAATATGTCTAATACGCTATTAACCAGAGTTGAGTCGATAGTGAACGACTGATCTAACTTAGCCTTTTTCTTATATTAACTGACTGATCTAGTTCGCAGTCGCTTCTGAATGTAGCTCCGTAATTCACAGATAGCGCTGCTGAACGAAGCGCGTAATAGATCCAACTTACTTACCTACATATTTTCGTTCTATAGCTTTTTTCTTGGTCATTCGTCACTCATTCTTTCTATATGTTGTGACCTTTCTATGAGTAGTCCAGGCGTCAGGGAGCATTTACCTACCTTTTAATTACAAGTTCTGAATTTTTGCATGCTTTTTTAGTGCTCCCTGGAAACACTAAATCCAAATTATTCTATATTTTTTCTGTTTCTTAGGCGAACAGGTGCAAATCTTGTATCGCCTATATCTCGGCTATTTTTTATCATACGGCGATAAAAAAGATATCAACATAAAGGGCGCTTCAAGTGCTACAACTTTAAATCTGACGACTTTTGCGCTATCGTCAACTCTTATCACCGAGAGAGCGGGCGAAAGATTTTCGGAGGGCGAAACGTTTTCGGAGCGCACATTTTTTTTTTACTAATTGTGTGTATATACATGAAATGTTTATATATATTACTAATTATGTGTATATGCATTAAATGTTTAATAAAGCATAGCAAAAGTTAATTTCAATGAAAAAAAAATTTGCGCTCCGAAAATGTTTCGCCCTCCCTCTCGGTAATAAGGGTTGACGATAACGCATAAGTTGTTGGGAATCTAAAAGTACATCCTTTCAAATGAAAAAATATATTTCCAATGCGGTATATAAATGACGGAGTTCTGAGCTTAACTTAAGTTGGTTAAAAAGGAAATAAACTCTAGTGACTATTATTACGTATGTTAACATTTTACAGTTAAACGTAAAAAACTTACATTACTTATTATTATATTTATTTTATATTTAAATTTTAAAATACATATTTTATACGGTAGTGAGAGTTACATTTGCCCGAAGTCAAGTGAAAGTACAATAAATGCAGTGAAAACGCGAACTTGCAGAAACATGATGTGTAGTGTCATCCTCGCAGACGAAATAAGCATTTAGGATATACCTACGCCGTATGGCCGGGTTGTAATCGGTTGGATGACAGAGTTATTGTAAAAATGAAGATAGGAATGCTCAGATGGTTAGGGTATATAGAAAGAATTATGAATATTGTATTTTAAATTACTATTGTCGAATGATGTTGAAAAAATAATACATGACTAAGTTTCTTGTCGGTTCTCAGTGTTCAGGTTTTCTTTTCGAACCGAATTAAAGTAGACTTGACGTTCAAAATACCTTGTAATTGGCTTTACTTGAATAAATTGATTTGACTTATGACTTTTTTGACTTTTGAATGAATGATGAACGATTGATGAAAAAATCTACAAAGTGAAAGCGATCGCGCGCGGCGGCAGATACCAAGAAAGATCAAGGCTGACTTATAAAGAACAAATATCCAGTGGTGGCTGATAGAAATATCAAAAGCTCTCACATATCTTGGTGAAAGTGTGCTAGGAGAAAGATGAGATTTGAGGAGGCGAAACGTGTATGTAAAGACCATCATGACCGACATTCCATCCTCTCCGACTTCCTCGCTAAGCATACGCATGATATATGTATTTTATATTTCAACCCGGAATTAATAGTTGTTTTGAATAGGTAATAACGAAGTTCAAAATAGAAAAAAATGAATTTTCCCAAGTCGCCAAGTCAGATCTGATTCATCTATATAATCTTGATATTCGTACTACCATTTTTCAAAAAACCGAGTCCCTATCCAACTGTTGTCACATATTGTATTTCTGCTACTCGTTAGCTTAAGATAGAAAAATTTAATTGTCGTACAAAACGGGTAATGCATAAGCAACAGATGAAAACTCACTACCTATGAGTGTTCCGGTGGTCGAAGATTGCGCAGTGACACGCAGAATCGACAGGAAAGCATGGATTAAGACCGGCATGCGCACACGCAGTCATTTTGAACGTTTTGTCACCACGCAGTTTGCAAACATTATGTTTTATTGGAGCTAAATTTGAACGAGATTTAAATAGTGACTTTAGTGTGATGAATTAAGCATGCTTTGATATCTTTTATAATTTATAATATACATTGCATTTACATCGAGAGCTATTGCATCATTACCTAAACCCACGTTGAAGCCCTCGCCCTGATGCGAACCCCGAAATGCTGAATTATTTGCCTTTAAATGTATTTTTTATCCAATTAAATTAGTACATACATACATACATACATACATATCCTCACGCTGTATCCCTAACGGGATAGTCAGAGATGGAGCGCCAAGCGTCGCGGTTCTTACATACTTCTTTCGCTTCCTCAAATCTCATCATTCTCCTCACACATTTTCGCCTAGGTATGCGAGAGCTTTTGACATTTCCGTCTGCTAACACTCTGGCTATTTAAATTAATCTGTTTAAGAAAGATTACTTTAACACATCAACGTTAATTCTATTCGTGAACTATTTTAAAGCTGTTATACCAATAATCAAGGTCATTAAAAATGTACATTTTTATGTTTTCGTTAATCTTTTTTTATGACCTGACGCAACATGAATTGAAAGAGTACTTATTGTTCACTGCGTTTGAGAATTTTTTTTAAAATAAGTCCGCAACTTCGTTGCCGATATTTTTAAAAATAGTCAGTTAAAAAAATATGTAACCCTTTCCACTTTGAAATAATGATAGCGTAATAATACGTAACTGAGATCTATTAATCAAGTAATGCAGTCTGCATTCAAATCCATTCTACATTTTTTCAGTAAAGCTCAAACAAACACACAAACAGACAAAAATTCTAAAAAGTTTATTTTGGAATTGGAGAAGCTTAAAAATGTATCCCGATGATATTCTGATTGATAAATATCTTCAATATATTTTTTATTTTACAATACTTAGCATAGATTTTCCTGAAATCGTAGTCGAAGGAACTATGGGATTGTACACTCATCAAGTGAGGCTCGAGGAGGGGGGGCTTATAGTGAGATATTAAGATATCACGTGTATTTATTTTTTCGTGCAACGCGCGAATTTCCAGAATTACATTAGATGATACCTGTAATTAAAGATACTATTCTGAAAACTAAAGATATTTGTAAAAAAATACACGTGATTATGGGTAGGGAGGATTAGTCTAAAACCTCACCACGTGTCGTCACCAGGGGGGGACTAAAAGTTGCTAAAAAACATCACGTGATTAATGGACGACGACTGTTTCAGTTTAACGCTCTTTTATTTAAATGTGGGATTCCCCGAAATTGCACGCAGCGTTAGGCTTCCCGATATCCGAAGCAGTTTATCTGTGTTTCTTTTCTGCGGTGTTATACGAACGTATTTTTTTCGTTTCAAACATTTGTTGACGTTATCTTCTATATCTATATATATATATATATATAAAAGGAAATGTATGTATGTATGTATGTTCCTTATGGACTTCGAAACGGCTGGATCGATTTCGATAAAATTTTCAGGGAATCTTCAGATTGGCCTAGCGGGTGATCCTTGATTCTGTAAAGTTTGGTAACGATCGGATCAGTAGAATTTTTTTTTGTTTTTTACGCCCAGTGAAACAGACCGGGTTTGCTAGTATATATACATAATGAAAGTTTTTTTTCTTTGACCGCGATAAACTTGAAAACTACTGGACCGATCGGTATGGGACCATGACCATTCGACGCGAAATTAGTTGTAGATGGTTATAGGCTACTTATTTTTTGAACTCCATAGACTCTTCACCATTTTTCAAACAAAAATATTACGTACAAAATTGTTACTTACGCCAAGCGAAGCGGGCAGGAAATGTCTTGTTGTAAGTATAAATTTATATAATTTAACGATTGATATAGTGACAAATATTAGCATTTTTAATTTTTATCATGGGTGATAATAAAAAACACTAAATTAAAGCAACAAGAAAGAGAATTTCACTGGAAACTGAAATGCAAGTGATTAGAAGATTAGATACTGGTGAACGTCAATCTCAAATTGGTACTGCATTGAATTTGGCAACTGAATGACTGAATGATCTGAAATATAAACATGCTGACTTAGAATTTTATTTATTTTTATATGTATATTCGTTTATTATGTTTCTATATTTGTAAGTAATAAATTTTTGTTTTATTGTTATAAAAACACAATAAATTTAATGGTAAAATACCTGACCAATTTTCTACCCATCTTCCCCTAACCCCATTATTTACATGATGAGATAACCTCGTTGAACGCTGTTTCATATTACGCTCTACTTTGATGGAACGTATACCCCGCGTTAAGCGGGGTCTTAATGTAATTGTAATTATTATAACGTTGTTTTGGGAATGTATGTGTAGGGACACTGCAAGTGTGTTAAAAAAGACGAATCAGCGGTTTTGTGTGGAAGCGTGATGTATGCGATCGTCGACGGCAGTTACTGCGCACTGCCCGATCAGAACGAACGCGACCTAAATTGGGGTTCAGTTGGGACAATAAAATTGTACGGAACTATCTAAATTTACATCTTTATTTCTGCCAGTGATTCCCAGTATAACTCATATAAATAGGAATATCCTAAGTGGTGACCCCGACGTGATTTGAACACGCAACCTTCTGATCCAGAAATAAAGATGTAAATTTAGATAGTTCCGTACAATTTTATTGTCCCAACTGAACCCCAATTTAGGTCGCGTTCGTTCCGATCGGGCAGTGCGCAGTAACTGCCGTCGACGGTCGCATACATCACGCTTCCACACAAAACCGCTGATTCGTCTTTTCTAACACACTTACAATGTCCCTACATATCTATCTAAATATTATTTATATTGTATTATCTCCTGGAATATTTGGAATATCAAAACTTTTCTAGTGATTTATTGTGGTTTGTACATAACTGAACCCCACTATTTGTTCATGCTTTGAAACAACTTCCGGACACACATACATATATAGATGGATGAACACAATAACCTATCATTCCACTGTCACTCGATTAATTACATTGCAAGCACCATAACGAGAATTTCCACTAAATCATTTCGGCGAAGCGACTAACTATACGAAAATATATCTTTGTCTTGTAAAACGAAAATTGTAATGTGTTATGTTTATTTATGAGATGATAAATTTAACGAGGTTTGTTTGTCCGTCTGTCTGTTACGTCGCTGGTGGCTGTTATCGCGCCGTCGGGACAGGTTGTAAATTTTATTGGCCCTAAAACAAACTCAGAATAAAGTGGTCGAATAAAAGATATAACGGTGTCCCGAGAACGTAACTTTAACTAAAATATGGCAGCGAACAACTGTCTATTTTGTTTAATAAATGTATATTAATTCTTAATGATTTGTAACACTTTCATGTTCCACTAAAACAAGCAAAAGAACAAGCTATCAAACAGGGAACTCCGTTCTCACTCATTCAGTATTAGTTTAATATTAGTTGGCTATTTCGTGCAATAGTGGCATTTCACAAAATGCCCCTCTGCTCAATTTTATAATCGTACGAAGTCATATATCATTTTTTTTAAATGAATTATAAATATTTTAAGAAAACCCGAATTCAAAAAATACATAACTATCTTTTACTAATCAAAACTCAAGTATAAAAATAACTTGAAACATACGATGAAAATACCTATAGAATTAAATTTGACAGTTATCGAAGTCTACTTAGTAGACTTCAGTATGTACAAAGTCATTTTTGTACTGGAGATTTGATCAGTGAGGGATAGTTATTTTGTACTTGTCAGTGTTTTTTTTAAGTCGGTTTAATTTGTTCTTAAAAACTTTATTGTTCCTCACTTTTGAGTGAATCTTGTCTAAATAAATACCTAGCATAGGTCTACCACAAATTGTTTTCTAATTCTGGAACGGAATGATATTTGAAATATGTAATAATCTATATATATAAAAGGCGATGTATGTATGTATGTTCGTGACATGTAAACATGTAACTCCGAAACGGCTGGACCGATTTCGATGAAATTTTTAGGAAATCTTCAGATTGGCCTAGCGGGTGACGCCCAGTGAAACGGGCCGGGTTTGCTAGTATGAAATAAAGCTTATTAAGTTAGGATTATTTGGTGAATCTTCGAAGTTTAAGCTCCAATATCAGTGAAAAAATGGGACCATCTCGAGGATATATTGAACCCAACGTAAAAAGAATCATTAAAATTGGTTCATAAATAAAGAATTTATGCGCGAACACATAAATAAAATGTATAAAGCACATTCAGACGAATTGAGAACTCTTCTCGCAAATGTATTAATACCATACAAAACTTAATAGTTACAAATAAGTAACCAACTACGACACGATTTCCTGGTATGTTTAACTTTGCAAACATGTAACGAGACGAAACAATAATATTTACATTTTAAGCAGAAATTATTTTTGCAGTTTCAATCGCAGTCTAAACTCTGCTTTTACCTATTTGGGGTCATTACGAAAATAAATTAAAACGATAATTTGAAAACAATGCTTCAGTGAATATAATTTAAACTGTGACGAGGTCAGTACTGTATACAGTAAAAACATCTCAGAAAAATACTGTAAAAACATTGATATTAACAAGAAGATAATATGGCATGAGAGCTTTGCGTGTGGGCCTCTTATATTGTGAGGAAAACTCTCAATGTGATATGGAACAACGCTGAGTTGAGCCAAAATATCCCGAAGATATACGAGCAACGAGTCAACGTCAGCTCGTCTGACTCTCACTAGTGAGAGTTTATTGCGTCATTCTATCTCTTCTGATTGCGTCCTTCTATACATAAACGTATAACGTGACACTGAGTACAGTCTCTGTACTGAGTTGTCTTATGAGAGTCCTTTACCCGCTAAATCTCTTGCGATAGTCGTCCAGTGCATTTTCGATCTTCTGTCCATCTGGAATAGATTCTAGATCTCCTACGGAACGGAACGCGGAGTCACGGGTGCGTCGCCGACCTTTAGGAAAATAGGGAAAGGAAGAAAAGGGGTGGAGGGGTGATGGGCCACCGGCTTTCTCACTCCCCGAACGTAATACAACAGCAATAGATGCTCTTATTTCACGCCGATTCTATAAGAGGGTGGTATTTCAACGGGCGAGCCGGCCCTATTTGTGCTGCAATGGAGCATGGCTCTACCTACCCCACCTTTTAAAATCTCACACTTGACCAAAAAATTGAAAATGCCAAAATTGTTAAATACAAAAAATAACCAAATGGTTCCTGAGACAGTTCCTAGTATCACTTATAAATCTGGATTTCTGCATACTGTCCCAGTTAAAAAAAACACTCTGTATAGTGTATTTTGTTATATTTTGCGCCGCCGCTTAGCGACGAATAAGGCGCCCTAAAGGTTGCCTATGTTCCCAGATCAAATTAGTATCATAAACCAGTTCACTCAATATGTGAGTGACACGATTAATTCGAAATGTAAGACAATAATAAGAGAAAAATATCAGTGTTTGCTATTGCAAGCAATAATAATCTCCTATCCTTTTTAAAAGTACGTATTTTTACACTTATTTTGACGTTTATTATTCTTTTAATTCTTGGCGGTTTTCATTGAAGCATAAACACATGAACGGACTAAGAATGTTTATTTCACTAATAACTAATAAGTATAACAATCAATATGAAACCACCATCATCATTTGCGAACTAGCCTATCTCTGGTTATGTTATAAATGTCATAGCCGTCACATTTGTTTACATTAAAGACAGAAATGACAAAAATAGGATATAGGTAGCTTACAATGCGAAAATAGAGTAAAAAAAATGAGCTCGCAAATGGACATGGCATTAAATTTGAAAGTTCAACAAATGCCACATGTTAATGCCAATCGGAGCGGACCTAATCCCCGTCTGTCCCCTTCGCCCCTCCATTTAATAACAGGACGTATTCAAAACATTTAATTAACACGCCCCCAAATGCGCACCCCTCCATTTCACGCAGTCCGAACACAACATTCTTAGCAGCAAAGGAATTCTATGCGATTGCGTTTGAAACGATTTGGCTGGTTCATTAACATTTGTTGCGGCAATAAAGAACACTCGCATAGTCACTTTTACATTTAATTTCTCAATAATTAATAACGAACTACAAAGTATAACATGTTGTAACGAATAGCTAACGATGAAAAATTAACAGGTAATGCCGCAGAACGATGTAGAATGTTCCAGATCTTGGCACGCATCGGCTTATATAGATTTTCTGACGTTACTTCTCCCACGCCTTGGCGACAACAGATGTGGCAGGCAGGATGTGATGTCAGCTAGGCAGACCCGGTGACAGTGACGTCATCGTGCTACGTTACGCATTAGATATTTCGTAACAGCCTTGGTAACTAGAGCATAGAAAGATGTTCAAGTACCCACATCATTAAACTGATTTATTTCATGTGGGTCCTAGTTTTAGACACGAGCATCTACCTACCTAGTACCTACAAATGATGTAAAAAGATGACGGGCAGTTATTTGAATCAAGAAACATAATGTATAGAGCCATAATAAGTTGCCATGTTATTACGAACGAATTTTCGTGTCTCTTTCTATCTCATTGAGCGTAACGACGACTAAAAGAGTTAGTTATAATAAGTACGGCAACCTTGCACCGTCAGTGTAATTCGTGTAGCTGCACCCATTCCCAAAGTGGGCGATAACGCCCCCCCTGTGGGCGCTGCAGGCCTAAAGGGGAGCGGTAAGAGACCCAGAAAAAAAATGGGAGTGTTATGTAGAGGCCTGGGGGGTGATTTGTAATTTCATTTAGCTAGGAGGCATCTTAGACAACGACTGCATGAGCCCTCGACTCACTAGACAAAATAAGTTTGGGAACCTAGAGTGTAGCTCATGAGTCGGTCATGAAATAATTATTTGCAAAATACTCGTAAATTTTATGTGTTTTAGCTACTAGTATTCACGTCATATTTAGGTACCTATGTATCGTTTTACTGTGATCCCTCCTTGTCACGCACATTGGTAAAAGTCAGAAGCTCGGTCAGCAAAAGAGAGGACACCGTACGGATACGCTTTTAGAGCAAATGCCCTGTCCAATTTGATTCTTGGCCCGAGGGCAATTACCACACGAGTCCAGTACCTCAGACCAAATAAAAAGAAAGGCGTAGCGCTGCGAGCAAAATAGTGACGCTGAGATTTTAATTGTGTGGTACGTAGGCCGATGTTGCCATATTGATTATAATACCCCAGTTAATATAGAAAAAGCGCTATCATTAATAATGTTATTCTACTGATAACGTTATTTCATTAGTAACATATTTTTATACTTTACGACGTTGCGTATTGTACATTGTACAGAATACGTACCTACCCCTACAGTTCAATAATAGAATTATAATTTGCCCGCAACTCAAAATAATTGCACCTGAAAACAATTTGCTTACCATCCTTTAAAACCAACAAAGAAACAAGTAGCGTTACCTTGCATGTAACCTTGATTACCTATAATAATCGGAATAATTATAACACCACCAAGCAGCACTTGTTGAGGTTTTATGTTCAATAAGAATTTCATGCACGTCACATAATTGCGCCTAGATTTTATTTACTAATACTCTGGAGACCCTACGTTTAGACGCAATTATACCAGCTTTAATGTATGACTCCGATTGCTGGGTACATAAATATCGGACGAACCACAACTCCATGTCACAGAAAAGAAAATGTTGCGGTGGCCGGAGTTATAACCTTCAAAGACAAAGTCAAAAACGAACACTTGAGGAGAACATTTAAAGTGGCAAATTTAGACAACAAGCTCAGAGATGTCGAGAGAAGTCGCTTACGATGGTATGGGATGACCAATAACCTGGATGGGGACCATCTCCAAGGACACGAAGACGATGGATTTAGATCCGAAAATGATCCAGCAACATACAGAATAACGTAATAGGACGAGGAGAGCTGACCCCGAGAGATATGGGAGATAGGCGCGGAAGAAGAAGAAGACTCTGGACGCCCTACGGAATCAATGAGTTCAACTACAACTAGACGAATCATAATAATCGAACATTAAAAGACGGTATTTTAGGGTGATTGTGGTATTTCATGAAAAGGTGGTGTTTCATGAAATGCTCTGGTTGTGGATCTGGCACATCATTACCTTCTCTTTTCTACAATGGTCTACCGATATGGTTCCTTCATCTCAAAGCACCAATACGCCAACAAGTTGTCTATCGTTAATCGACCATGGTGCGATATTGTCTATGTATGCTTTATACATTGGCCACATAGAGCACTAAATAATAATACAATGCATAGGGTATAATATGATGTAATAGAAAGTTGTGAGTGACGGCCGGATATTAACAACTGCCGCAGTCGTTACAAGCCTTTCGCTTATACAGTGCGCCTACAACCTTACACAAAAGAACATATCAAAGAGCAAATCAAAATTAAATTAACAATAAAAATAAGAAAAAAAAATCAACAAATCCAAGTGCAATATTTGCCCATATACTAATTTATACCCTAACAGCTGTTATATGTGGCAAACTGCACCGGCAAAACAGTTCACGATTTTTTAACCGACTTTAAAAAAAGGAGGTTTTCAATTCGGGTGGACCTTTTTATTTTTCAGTTTTTTTTTTCATGTTTGTTACCTCGGAACCGATTTGGAAAATTCTTTTTTATTTGAAAGGATACACTTTCAGAGTGGTCCCATTTAAATTTTACTGGTATTGGAGTTTGGGTTTCCAAGATACATCAAATAACACGAACTGGTTATATCCTTTACTTATTTATACTGATGATTCTCTTGTATGTCATTGCGCTCTAGAATTAGAAAAGAAGTTAATAGTAGACCTGCCCTAGATGTTTATTTACGCCAGTCACTCAAAAGTAAGAAATAAAAAAATTTAACCGACTTCAAAAAAACTATCCATTATTATCAATATTTAAGTACAAAAATAACTTTATAAATACGATACATGTACCAAAATAATTGGTAGTTATTAAAGTCGGTGCCAAATCAATGTGCAACAACAGAAAGTCTATTAGTTAGTAGGCTTGGCACCGACTTCAGTAACTGTCAAATTTAATTATGTGGGGGTTTCGTATACTATTTATAAAGTTATTTTTGTACTTAAGTTTTAATTAGTAAATAATAATAATAAACTCAGACATTTCACACAGCGCCTCTAGTCCCAAAGTAAGCAGCACAGCGCTTGTGTTATGGGTACTAGACAACTGATATACTACTTATATACTTTTCTTTTGTAAATAAATACATATTATACATAAACACCCAGACTCGAGACGGGAATCGAACCCGCAACCCCCGTTTACTTTCCGATGCGCTACGCCGTTGCGCCACGGAGGTCGTTGATAGTGATAATGAAATGATAGTTATTCCGTACTTTTCAGTGTTTTTTTTGGAGTTGGTTTAATACTTTTATTACATTTTTTTTTTCAAAATTTTCTAAGCTTTCAAATTTTACTCTATGACTGTCTGCGATAAACTACTTACAACAAATTGAACCATGTACAGTAGAAAATGTTTTTACAGCAAGACTTTTAGGTAATATACAAGTTTAGTTAGTGAGTGAGACAAGTAAACTTGTCGCACTCAAATTTTAAAATGAGAAAATAGCTGTTTATCTAGCACAAAAATGTGCGTTTAAATACTGTTTATCCCGCATGAGTAATAAAAGATTACTAATTCTAAAGCAGCTCCATTATATATATCCCGTTTTCAAATGCCAATTAATATGAAAAAACTGGCTAGAATATTAATTCTTTGTTACAGTTTATATTCTATTAAATTTTACATTATACTAATGTAGGATTCAACTACATATTAAGTTCTAGGCAAGTAGTTACGGCTGACAAAAACTCCAGTCGAGCACAGAGCATCATGACAGACTCATTCCTAGCTCTCAAACCTTACAATAATAGTTTTCTACGGTTGCGTCTTTTGTCCGACGACACGGTATGCATAATTCATATTATACTACAGCGTATTGCCAAAACCTATACAAACATTATTCTAACCCAATATTGCTATATCTTATTGTAATTCCTTCGCTGTTATTTTTTGATTTTCGTGATACTAACGTGTTACAATTTCTTTTATATCACTTTATTATGTGTTTCCATAATAACTTCAATAAATATCTGGGAAAGAAAAATACATAAAATTGCCTGCTACTTATCTTCCCAGGCAGGCCATACAAGTTATTCAAAAAATTAGCTTTAACATAACAAATTGGTATAATTAAGCGACAGATTAGCAACCTCTAACTGATTTCGCTTTACAATGTATAATCCCAAATAAATATTTCTAGAAATGGAAAGATGTGATTTCGTTGCACCTTGATCCTCTGATATCCTCCTCGGACTAAAAATAAAAATGGACGGACCATTCGCTCTAAGAGCGTGACCTTTTTCAATCGACTTCAAAAAAAGCAGAAAGTTCTCAACTCGGTTGTATTTTTTTGGGTCTTTTTATGTTTTTTTTATTTTTTACCTCAAAACTCCGTCATTTATGAACCGATTTGGAATATTCTTTTTTTATTTGAATGAATGTACTTCCAGATTGGTCCTATTTAAATGTCATTGGTATTGGAGCTTGTATTTCGAAAATACACCAAATAACATCAAGTAACACGAACTCCTTGTAACCTTTATTTGTTTATGTTGATGATACTCCTGTATGTCATTGCGCTCCAGAATTAGAAAAAGTTAAAACTCAAGTATAAAAATAACTTTATAAATGATACAAATACCTGTACAATTAAATTTGACAGTTTTACTGTTACTGGGAACTGGGAAATGTTACTCCCCCAGAGTTCGTTTTGTGGTACCCGTAGTACAAGCTTATTGCTTAGTTTGGGTTCACACAATCTGTGTAATTGTCTGGAGTATTATTATTATTATTAGTTATTGAAGTTGATGCCAAATCAATGTGCAACAACAGAAAGTCTATTAGTTTAGTAGTCTGTTTAATTTTTTTATTTCGTTAAACTTTCACCGTTCGTTCTTTTACACGTAGCACTCTAATATATACACGAAACTATGAAATATTAATAAATAACACTCAATATTATTCAATATTGTATAGTGTTGAATAAATTTTGGTTATTTGTCAAGCGGTTTGTTTTTAATTTACATATCACTCAAAGGTCGCCTATATTCCCAGATGAAATTAGTGTCATAAATCGGTTCACTCAGGTTCACTCTAAAATGTGAATGACACAATTCATTCTAAATGTATGGCAGAATAATAACAGAAGAATATTATTGTTTGTGATGTGCAAACAATAATATTCGTCTGTTATTATTTATTTATTTATAAGTGTTTTTTTTACATTATTTTCACACTTATCTTGACGTTTTAATTCATAGTGGTTATTAGTGTAGCACGAACACACAGACGAAAAAAAATTCTAAAAATGTTTTGTCCCACTAACAACTAATAAGTATGACAATTGAGTCAATCATTTACGAACTACCCCATCTCTAGTTATGTTATAAATGTAATAGTCGCCACATTTGATTACATTAAAGACAAAATTTAAAAAAAAATTAAAAAAATTTGATATACCACGGTACCGCAAAAAATATGGATTCACGACTACGTATACAACCTATTAAAGATGTTGATCTTTAATAGCTCGTCCACGAGGAATAGAAAAAGAAGTTACGAATATGTTTTTGAGAAACAGGAATTCGAGTAACTGTTTTACTTATATTCCTAATATAAACGCACACCAAACGGAACAGCCAAAATGCCCATACAAATGTGGTGTTGGTTCCAACTTTATTGTACGGTAGGCCTGGATATGCCCGAAATCGAGTGAAAGTTAGATAGATGATTGCAGTAGAAACGCGATCTCGTAGAAATATGTGCGGTGTCACTCTTGCGTACAAAATAAGCAATGAGGAGATAAGCAGTATGACAGGGTTGTACGACAGTGTTATTGTAAAAATGAAGAAAGGAATGCTTAGATGATTCGGGCACATAGAAAGAATGAGTGATGAAAGACTGACGAAGAAAATCTACAGAGCGAAAGCGAGTGGCAAAAGAAGCTAAAGAAGACCATGGCTGACTTATGAAGATTAAATATCCAGAATGTTAGCCAACGGAAACGTCAAAAGCCTTCATATACCTAGGCAAAAATGTGTGAGGAGAATAATGACTTTTGAGGAAGCGAAAGAAGTATGTAAGGACCACGACGGTTGGCGCTCCGTCCTCTCTGACTACCCCGTTAGGGATAGAACGTGAAGGTATGTATAAACGGAACTCGATATCTTTTACTAGTAATCATCTCAGAGGCTCTGAACAAGACTATACTTTGGCAATGTGCTTTTCAATACCCGGCATCTGTCTCGAGTCTCGTAATGTCTGTTGTTTATAGAGCCAAGATAAGTATGTAAGATGTATGCCTGAACGCGTGTTTCACGAGAAACGCGACATGTAGCTACTCGTTCTTGTACCATACTGAATTAGTAAGCTCAGTCACGTTGAACATTTTCTTGCTTAGACCCCATTTACATAGAATTAATTTATCTTGGAAATTTTTCATGAACTAAAAATGAATAAACTAATTATTGTTTTGTTTCGAAATTGGAAAATGGAACACTTATAGATTCATCTGGGTGTCTGTTTATATGACCCTTACAGCCGTCCTTCTCGGAGACTGAGACAAATCAAAGGCAAAGACAGACGTTTCCTTCAAAAGTCAAATTTGTTTTAAAAAACGTATAACACATTAACACTTTTACCAAAATACGCGCCGAAATTTCTTGCGAAACTCTCAAAATCTTCAAAAGGAACGAAAAATATAAAAAGTATTGAAGAAAATTAATCAAAACTTCACAGATTTTCTTAAATAGAATGAAACAGTTTTTTTTCTCAGTTTGCAGTATTTTTTACACAAAGAGAAAACGACAAAAAAATCTATGACAAATTTTGTTTAGCTTTTAGCGGTTGGTGATAAGTAACAACCGACAGTGCGGAGTACTAATTGAACCTATATTGAACTTGCTCGTTTTTTACATAAATTTTGAGATGGGTGAAGTATCGATATACATTTGTGCTAAGTCATTGCCTATATACGTTACTTGTAAGTGCTGCCTTTTGTCAATTTAACAAACTGCGTAAAAAGGTTAGCAGCTACAATTTTTTTCGTAGACCAACGTGAAAGCACATTTTTTGAGACGTGTTTTCACAATTACAGCTTAAAAATTTCTTTTCATTATCACAACCTCTGAATTCTGAAAAGACAATTTATGTGTACCATGTTCACGGCCTGTGATAAAAACAAAAATTAATCGAAAAATTCTCTGTTTTTCTAAATCGTTTGAATAAGTTATAAGTAACAATAAACTCACAATAACTCTATGTTCCCAAAGTAATTTCTAAGGCGTAAGCAGTAAGCCCTACGGATTCTTCACAAAAAAAATGTTTATTCTTATGTACGCACGTAAGAAGTTATACTTCTTTGAGTTTTTGAGCAAAACTGGACACAAATAAAACAACGAAACTGGCCACATATATAAAAATAAAACTGGCCGCTTGAAATGATTGAAATAAAAAATAATAAATTATGTGTTATAGCAATTTCGTTACACGCTAAAAAATACACTGATCTGTTTTTCCAAACGCGCCAAAAGAAGTATAACTTTAATTAGAAGACGCAACAACTTTTTGTATTGGAAAAGGGGAAAAATTCCGGCGAACATTCAACCGAACTCTACGTTGACTAAGACTCAAACAAACTATAAACATTCTCCACCATCCTATTAGAATTTTACAGCGTCACCGGTCACATTGGGGTGAGCACTGAAGGCGCCCTATCAAATCATTATCATCGATAGCCTGAGGGTTCCTCCAGTCGAAGGATACATTAAACGAAAAACGAACTTCGACGCAAGGCATTGGCAATGGTCTTCTGTTCCCCGAACCTACGCGTACCGGACATACGCTCAGACATCTGAACAACAACGAATTTTACATTAGATATGTACTTTATAGTGATAGTTGAAGAATTTTTACATCAGGTTTGTGCAATTAAAATCTGAATAATGAACACGGAAGACATGGCCGTATGGGAATAGTTCCCTTTGCCTTCCAAAAATTGGGGAATAATTATTAAAAAAGCAACTTTTTGGTGGGAACGGGAAAATAACAGTTGACGTTCTATTGAGATTTTCTATTTTTTACATTCTTGGGAGTTCTAAAGTAGAAAAGTGATAGTGAGTTGTGGGTTAAAGTGCTATGCCAATGAAAAGAATGGAGGAGGTCTAAATAAACATGTACAGCTAAGTTTTCGCGCTCTTACATGAAATCTTTTTAACTCCAGTAAAGCCTACTATCACTTCACTGGTGGAGTGTTAGAGACTTAGTGATAGGAGAAATTATTACCGAAGACGTCGGCTACATGGGTGTAGATTTCTTACCTTTCCACTTAAGAGAGAATCCTCGGACCAAGAAAAATAATGGCCCGAGTCATAATAACTTGTCGCTCCTGTCACCGTGTGTCAAACGAATTTTCGTGTCTCTTTATCTCATTGAACGTAACGAGAAAACTGTTAGCTATAGTCAGTATGGCAACCTCGCACTGTCGATATAATTCGTGTCAGCTCATGACTGACTTTACGTACATTATTGAAATAATTATTTGCAAAACGCTCATAATAGGTGCTTTCACAAAAATAAAAATTTGTCATATGTATTATTGTACTGTGTCCCTTCCCTAGTCACACATATTAGTAAAGGTCTAGAAACTAGCTCACTAAAAAACAGACACGCTCTTAGAGCAAATGCTCCATCTATTTCGATTTTTGGTCTGAGAGAGAATCTTATGAACAATTTAAAAAATAAAGCTTATGTTCTTATTTCAAAATCATGTTTCCTTAGTCTTCATGTACCAACCTAAATTTTACATAATGCAATAATGCCATTGTTACGTGTTCTGGAAATCATATATTTAAAGTTAGTTGAAGCGTAAATTGGAAATTCGCGCTTTTTTTTAATAAGTTTCGTCAAAGTGACAACGTATAAATCAGATAACTCAATATCAATCATGATCATAATATCAATAGTGTGGCAGCGATACACCACAATCCATCGTACGACTGTTCTCAAAATTTCGATATTAATTTATGATGCTTCATCTACTGCGTTAAGAGTTACGACGATGCAGCGTTAACATGTATATGTATATAAATACACAACATGCCAATTAAACGAATGTTACATATTAAGTATGTAACGAGGCCTCCCTTTACGAAGGCCTTCCTCGAACGGCGTAAATTTAATTTATAGTGTACACGAAACAGATTTATTGCAATATCTCTGTGGCCATAAGTTTCATATACTTTCTGCTTGTTAAATTTTTGTTTATATATATCTGCTTTAATTTAATGGTATATAATATCCTTATTTTTTAAACACCGAAATTAACACATTCACTGCTGTAAGAGGTCTAAATAATCTCTCATCTTATTTTCACTTAATGTTTCCAAAAAGCAGTAACTAGCTTAGTATGTTTTGTCTTGATGTGAAAATAAGTAAGTTTTATAAGTATTTTAAAGATAATTCGTACCCTCAGTATTCGTACTAAAAAGAAACCAAACTCATAATTTAGAAATTATGTTTTGAGAATTCGCTACAATGAATCCAGTTATGAAATAAACGAAATTGATTTTTCACAAATACATGCATGAACATTATAACGCTATACAACTAATGAGATGGACAGATCGGTAAAATCATACTTAGATAGTTGTTGTGTATACAAACAGGAAATGAAACTATTTATGATCAGGGAGATAATTTTGTATTTTTATTGACTTCACAAAACAGAAAAACACAGTACACCATTTTGTTATTTTAAAAAAGAAGGGAAGACACATAGTACACTGCACGACACAGTGTCTGGCCGTGCGCTGCGTTTAGAAATTACATTAAATTTGCGTTTAGAAACTATATTTTCATTTATACTCAACAATAGTGGTTTTAAGTTCATTATTACTATTCAAATCTCTGAAATTTTAAATTAGGTCAGTTTGATACTAAAGGTGTGCATTATATACAAATATTTATAGTTTTTAAAAGAACAATGACGACCCCGTTAGGATACAGTGCGAAGATATGTATGTATGTATAAAATCTAAGACCCGATATCATTTTTCTATATATGTCTGATTGCTTTATATTTCCTGATATATTTAAGTTTCAGATTAAAGGAGAATGGTCTTTAATTCTCTTATAGACATTTTAAAATACTTGAGCAAAATATGTTATTAATAAGATATAAGAGTATAATACGTACTATAGTATCTACATTTCAAGTTGCATAGATTCTGAGAAAATCCTCTGTGACAGACAGATAGACGCACGAGTGAACAGGTACGGTTTTTCCTTTCGCGATACGGAACCCCAACAATGGGCACATAATGGAAACAAGACGTCAAGACCAATATCCAATAACTCGGCTGAGGCTCTCAACTCAATCCTTAACATGAAGACGCAGGGAGCCATCAGATTGAAAGGCGTAAGAAAGCCATAAACGTCCACTTGGCCCATACACGTCGTAAATAGATCAAATCCATCGGTATTACAGTCACTCTCCGACCCTTTGGAACGGGATCCTGCACAGAGACGTATCCATTTTTCCAAGTAAGGGGCCAATTTAGAGTAGTACAACTGTACAACACGAGACATGGCTCGGAAGTTGCAGCACGTTCGAGCGAATAAGTACCTCCAATATGTTTTATGATATAGCACGAATGCAATATTAACAACATTTAGCAGGTACCTACATAATCTACTCTTATTTCTGTGGAAATAAACAGGTGCAAATGAGAACCTCAAACAAACGTAAACTTCTGAAAGTTTTACAATTCTTACAATATTTATTCACGGGTCCATGTCGTGTTTATACTTTACGGCTAATTACCTATTTTATACCGACGTTTCGACCCGATTGCACCTATCGTGGTCACGCGCAGACTGATTAGACATAGACCCATGAATAAATATTGAAAGATGTGAACAAGTCGCGAAGGTTTTACAATTTTTACTTCTCCATGTCATTTCAAACTTTCAAATGGTTTCGAGTATGTCTCTTTGTATTTTGCTGGTAGAAGACTATTAACAAGCTGATTTGTAGTACTTTTTATTACTTTAAAGATTGCAAGTCACTGTCGCTCGAGGATTCGCATTTTTAACAAAAATAAAAGTTAGTTTTGTTTCGTGCCATATTAGCAAAACTTATATTAGGTAGGTAGTAGGTTTCTGAAATAGTATTGCTTTCTATTCAGATGTACACGCCCACGCGTTTTAGTGGCTCATTATGTATATTATATAAACGCGCGCATATTCGAATGTGACGTTCTTTAAAATTTCAAAGCAATCGGTGTATAATTTTCAGAGTTTAGGCGACGCATTAATAAACAATAATTTAATCCAAAATAGACTTTCTGTTCTATGCAAATATGCGCGCATTAGGTTACAAAAAATACGAAAAAACGGCTATTTTCGTTTATTTTAAAAACTATTATTAATTTTAAAAAACGCGACTGCAATTTTGAGAAATATGTTTAAAGTAAACTATACAGAAAATTCAGAAGAATAAATCGGTCCCGTTGCTCCAAAAAATGCAAATCTCTGTTTTAAAAGAGGTTTCTTTGATTTTTTTTTGTGATACAAAAGTTAATCGTATCGCAACTGTCAAAATGAAGTCAATAAAATGAAGAATTGGGATACCAAATGTCACTGTCATACCTTTTGTAGTCACTTAGAAAAATTGAGATCCCTATGGCGTCAAACCGAACAAACAAGCATTTAGATAGTCTTACTTACTCGTGTTATAAATTTCTAATTGATTATTTCCTTCAATCCATAACTCATAACATTACCAAAAAAAATGTTACTGCGTATGAATTTTAATAAAAGCAATGATTGCATCGTTTTTTAATTTAATGTAAAGAAGAATCGGTTTTTGTTCGCTTTATAGAGTAATTAGCGATCCGCGCCTTCTGCGTACGGGTAAATTATATCCTATTTTCTTCATTTTTGGCCATAATGTAAACAAACAAAAAACTAACCAAAATTTCGCAAGTTTTGACCATTCGCTAATAACACTGTTTTTCCGTTGTATACACGAAACTATGAAATACTAACAAATAACACTAATATTATTCAACATAGTGCAACATTGAAAAAATTTGAGATTTGTCAAGTTTTTTTTTTTAATTCGTAATGTTACCTTAACGTTACCTGTGTTCCTCACAAATTACTGTCGTAAATCAGTTCACTCCAATATGCGAGTGACAAAATACATTCGAAATGTAAAACAGAATAATAATCTATTATTCTTCATTTTTCAGTTTTTTTTAAAATACGAATTCGTTCACTTATCATGATATTCATTATTCTTTTTGAAAGTCAAAGTAAATTTATTCAAGTAAACAAGGTATTTTTTAACTCACTTTAGTTCGGTTCGAAAAGAAAACCTGGACACTGAAAAGAACCGACAAGAAACTCAGTCAGGTATCGTTTTTTCAACATTATTTTACTGTAGGTTTATTAAAATATAATATTCAGAGACCCAGTAAATGCATGTACAGACAAGATTATTTCCAGACTGAATCCATAATATTATTTTGTCATCGTTTATCTCATAATATGACTTTTCTATCAGGAATCTAGGAAATAAGCGCAATTAAAAAAACGCAAAGGAAACAAATACACAGAAATAAGCGCAATGTTATATAAGCCCGTACGGGTTTTTTTATATGTGCGCATTTACACATGAGAGGTTTTTTCCTTGTGCGATTTAATCCATGTGAGCAATTTTCCACGTGTGGATATTTCTTGTGGGCTTATATAACATTGCGCTTTTTTCTGTGCGTTTATTTCCCCTGCGTTTTTTTTAATTGCGCTTTTTTCCGGACACGTTCAATCAATATACTCACGTTTATTAGCTAATTTAAATTTATTTTTAAACAAATTTACACTACAAATACCTACCAACCCTGGTTATGGACCTGTATTCGACCGTATACTAACATAAGGCTATGAGATAACGGTGTTTTTAAAAGGAATCGACAGCCCGAACACTCGGGCTCTTTTCATGAAAATCGGTTTTTCTTTCCTCCTAAGTGAAGTCCTGTCGTGACATGATGAATTCGCAAATTCGTATACCGAATTAACACCTGTATATAGCGCATTTTTAACTCAATGTGGATCCATATCAAAAGTCATATGACAGTGGTGACGCTATATTACTAACGAGGTAGACAAACAGTATAGTACGCCAAACCGGTCGATCGGCCGCCATTTCACCACAGAACAGCGCACAAAGTAGACTTTGCTGTACTATATCTGTGAATATCTAAATCTAAATTAATATTATAATGAGATAAATTTTATAAGTTTGGATATAATCTCCTTAAGGTAATTTCCGGAACTACTTATCCGATTTCAAAACTTTATTTAGAATGAACCTATACTGTAAACTTAGGCTGTTTATTAAATTTTCCACGCGGACAAAGTCGTGAGCAACAACCTAGTATTACATATATCAAAATATGTTATTTCGATTAATATTTTATCAAAACTAAAAGCAGACCCGATGCTTACTTTGTCACACTTGGCAAAAAACTACAATTTTGATTACTTTTACTAAAGTATATTTTTATTAAAATTCGAACCTTGTGTTCAAACCATACAATTCACGTCATAAAAATTTTGTTAAATAAATAGTCCATTGTGATTGAATGTTCAATACTTGTGGTGTTTCCAATCGACCTAATATTGGACGTAAATGTGCGTAGAATTTACAGGCGGACAGCCTTTTGTATTGGTTGCTTCATTTGTGAAGTACGCAACGCGGAGTCTATCTTCAATCTTCATATGCTCGTCAGGGTTGCCGCCTTTTATTCTAGCAAATAGAGTACACTATTTATTTTCATTAATTCAGTTCATTAAATAAAGTACTTAATATTATATATACGTATGAAATTAATATCAAATATTTAGGTCTAACATTGTAAAAAATCAAGTTTCTAATGATTAGCAATAAAAGAGATGCGGCCTGTCAGAACGTATTTTCACAAACACATCCTCACGCTGTATCCTTAACGGATTAGACAGAGGCCAGAGTGCTAACAATGTGCAAGCATTGTGCTCCTTACATAGGTACTAATTATACTTTCGCTCTGGCTATTTGATCTTTATAAGTCAGCCTTTGTCTCTCGGTTAACTACGCCACTACTACCGCTCACTTTCGCTCTTCTTCGTCAGTCTTTCATCACTAATTCTATGAGTCCGAAATATATGTATATTTCGGCCACATATACATTTTTTTTAATTAAGTGGCTATGCAAGTGTGTTCCTTGAAGTGAGGTGCTGAACCTCCTCCGGATTCAGAAAATACTGGCCGAGACGGGATCGACAAGTGCGCATCAGTGGTCCGCAACCACACAAAATGCGCATAGGCGTTTCATCCGCCTCTTGGTAATACCGGCACATTATTATGTCGGAGAGCCCCATGTTATACATGTGCTTATTTAATCAATAATGCCCCGTAAGTGCTTTAACCAAGATAAGCAAGTTGCTCCGGCTCATTGCCATGACACTAGAAGCCACTCTGCGATTATAGACTTTATCAGATCTTTGGAATGCTCCTGACCTGGAATATTCTTCCAATATTTGGAAAAGGCTTTAAAACAGGAATTCTACAAATCAGTTGAGCCTAGCTTTTGGAATACCACAAAAAGGTTCTGGAGCAATAAATGCGATTTTGATACCGGCCCTTGCGAGTTCGTCGGCATTTTCATTGCCTACGATGCCTGCATGACCAAGAACCTATGTTAGAACCACCTCGTTTTTATTTCCCAGAGTATTTAAAATAATCACGCAGTTGTTGACCAGCCTCGAAGTGATTACATTCGGGGCTAATGCTAAAAGAGTTGGCTGACTATCAGAATATATTTATATGGTTCGGTTTACGGAGTGCTTTTTAACGTTAATAACCGCATATTCAATGATGGTGAACAATTCAGGAATATGGAGGCGTACCTCCCAAGATTCAAACTCCTTTTGAAACTTGGGCGATCTCCATAATTTCCACTTACTGCGTCGTTGTCCGATAGTGATCCATCGGTGTACCAGAGTAGACTGCCATGTTTCCAGGTCATTCTTTCCTGAAGCTAGTCATACCTGTAAGGCATCTCCACTACGAAATGGTTTTCGAAGGTACACCGCGGGAGCATGACGTCAGTTGGCATACTCAAAATCGGAAAAACTTATTCTATCTATATTTTTACTTGCCATATTGCCATATAACGTATTTTGTCATTGCTTATTTTGACCAGGAGCATTCCATTCCATTCCAGGAGCATTCCAAGAGCATCGCATTGCCATCGCAATAATTTTAGTTTCACTCGATCAAGTTATTCAAGTTTGTAAAGAACAGTACTGATAAGAACTCGCAAAAAGCTTAGTCTTTTTGATTCGACTTCCACTGATCCACTCAGTGATTATCGAAATGTACTTTCACTAATCATCGAATTAACATCAATCAATTAACATCGAATGAACAAACTGTAATGCGCATATTATTAAAAAATGTATGTATTTACGAATTGTGCGTCACAGGTTTCTACCTAGTGCACAGTTCAAAGACAGCATAATGATACTAATGTGAATTTAAATTGAAATAAACTATTTATTTATTTAAAAAAAACATTCATTAGTAACTGTAATTTTGTAATTTTTAGTGTTTTAGTTTTGAGTCAGTTTAGTTTTCTTCTTAATAAGTTATTTGTTTTATATATAGTTATACATACAGGTATACATATACTATATATATGTCTGTGACTGGAACGGACATCGTCAGATTTTAGCTAAACTACGGGACCATCCTGGACGTTTAATGTACTTTTAAATAAATAAAGAATCATCCACATCGGCGCACAAATGGCAAAGATATCGCGTAATCTATTAAAAAAATTTAAAAAACAATTGAGTAGTAGTATGATTCGCCCTTAGGAGGGAAGGTAAAGGGATCATAGCCCATACAACCGACGTCTTTAGTAATAATAGATAAATTCTTCATATTAAATCGTCAAAATGTTGACGTAATACATCTTAGATGGTTCTTGGAGTTTCTGGTGACAAATATATTGAGGCAGTCTTTTTATAGGATCAGCTGAGGCGGACTAAGCCACTAAAAAAAATCTTCACTCTACTAAATAAGCACTTGTTTCAACAATTCCACCTAATACACAACAGCTATATACTTGGGACGGAAAACTACGCTAGTTTGACATCGCAATATCCACTAGAAACCCTTTGCAAATAATTGAAATAAACGCCCAACCGCTCACCATAAAATCCCGCTAAAAACTCTCCTATACAATTGAATACGAATTGAGAAACTCCGCCTTTTTATTTATTTTTTTTTTGCTAACCAATAAGAATATTGTAATCTGTGATTCATAACCGTTGTAACGACAGCTGAAATCGCTGCTAATATCGATCGACTATTTGACGAAAATTTATAGAAAGTAAAAAATCAACTGATAATTATTATTTATCGGCGTATTTTGAAATTTAAAGTTATAGAGCAACATTGAAATAAATTTCACGTGAAGTGAAAATTGAAAAGCGATAATATTATAACTTTATTCATAATGCGGAAACCTTGGTTCCCGAATACGACTCGCACTTAGCCGGTCTTTACTTAAATAGCGTAGTTAAGTGAAGTGATAACAGAGGACTAATAGTCACTCCTGCTGATAAATTGAAAAGATCTCTTAAAGATTAATTTGTCTCATTTCACTGCTCGTTTGTCAGTTCCTTTTTCTGTAGTTTTGCAGACATTAACTTATTTACGAAAAAATAACAAAGAAAAAATTTTTAGATCCCGGATAACACAGCCTTTGCTCAAATACTCTATTTGTAATATATTTTTGTGTATATTGTGTGTGCAATAAATATTTAAAATAAAATAAAAGAACAGCTTGTAACTGACATTATTAATATAAAGTATAAACTAAAGTAGATTTGACGTTCAAAAATACCTTGTAATTGGGTTTACTTGAATAAATTGATTTGACTTTGACTTTGACTTTGAAAGTTTTAGAAATATCTGACTGACACATCTGCTGAGCTGAAGGATGACGATCTCGAGTTTAATCCCCGACTAGGATAATTTGGAAAATTGCGACTTTACAAATATGGCTTGGAGCAGTGCTGCCAGGTTAGCGCTTATTAAGTCAGATTGACTTGATTTGACTTTCAGATTGATTTGACTGGCCTGTTGGCACAGTGGCATATGCATCTGCTTTCTAAGCTAGGGTCCCGGGTTCAATCCCCGGTCAGGTCAATTTAGGAAACGAACTTTTCTAAATTGGCTTGGAGTCTGGGTGTTACTGGGAACTCCCCCAGAGTTCATTGTGTGGTACCCATAGTACAAGCTTACTGCTTAGTTTGGGGTCACACAATCTGTGTGATTGTCTGGAGTATTATTATTATTATAGATCAGCGCTCTTTGTGTTTATATCGCGTTTTAGAGCTAAATCTAGCGCTTTTTGAAATCTTTAACTTATTAATAATTTTGTAACGCAGAAAAAACGTAAATGCACAGGTACCTAGCCAACTGGGGGAGAGATTGATTTATGTGGGGGCTCTCATCCACTAAAATTCAAGAAAATTTACAGAAGGCATGGTAACATCTTTCGTGATGTACCAAAGAACTTCGGAGCAGTAACAGCATAATTTTTGAGCACCTTTGAATAAATAAATGAACTTAAAAAACTTACAAACATTTGAATTACATTTAAAAAAATTTACTAAAAACATGTGTGACAAACTACTATTAAATTCATGAATTCGTTCCTTTGTCAGCAATAAACGCCCATAAAGTATCCAGAGAGACTTAATCCTTTACGCAAAACGAGACAATATTAATATTACTGTAAAAAAGTTCTACTTAAGTTAAAATTATTGTTGTAATAAACTTTATACTTTCTCTACAGCTTTAATAATTATACTGTTATTTTGCTGCATAGTCATGTAGAACGTGAACCATGAAGACATCATCATACGAGATCTAGGCTCAGACCAAATAATATTTGGTCTGAGTTTCTAGATAGGCATTTATTGTAACTGATCGTGCCAAAATGTCTCATGCTATAATTGAATATGTATTTAAAAATTTAGGTATTTTATCACAGCCAAAGTATAAATATACAAAGATATTATGGAGAGACGGCTCTGTGTATCAAAAAGTGTCCGTAGAATGGCGTTAAATAAGGGTGGCACTACTATAACTAGAGGGTAAACTTTCACCATTATTGTTCTATTATTTTCAAAAGTTTTATAACAGTACCAATAAAATCACTAAAAGATATTAAAAGCTCACGATTATTATAAATCATTCTCAACGTGTTTCAAAGTGATTTTTTGTTCATGCTCGCTAGCTACTCTAGCGCTATTCTTGCTTGCTAGCTAGCGCTATACAGTTTTTGAACTGTTATTCACTGCTTACAGCTAGACACTTTCAACTGACCCCCATATAAGACAGTTCTCCTTATTTCTACCCTCCATAAAAGATATTCAGTTAGGGCATGGAACTTAACTGCACATGTACATTTTAGTACATACATACACATTACATACAATGAATCGCTAACGGGATAGACAGAGAGAATGGAGAGCCAACATAGCAGTTCTTACATAAGTACTTCTTTCCGCCTCCTCGAAACTCATTATTCACCTCACACACTTTTGCCGAGATACACGAGTGCTTTTAAAATTTCCGCCAGCTAACACTGTGATTATTTGATCTTCATAAGACAGCCTTGGTCTTCCTTGGCTTCTGTTACCACTCACTTTCGCTCTGTAGATTTTCTTCGTCAGTCTTTCATCACTTATTCTTTCTATTACATATAAATATGTACCCACATGTACATATACAATTAATACATGTTTTATATTTCATCAGTATTGAAATGTTAATAATATATTTGTCGGTGAAAATAATAAAAGGCACTCATTTGACTATACTATATAGCAAAGCGTGACTTCCGGTATGGAAGGGATAACACGCTAACGGAACGTCGGGGCCGGCGCTGAGAGTCTGTTAGACTACGGCGGTCAATGCGTTAGCATTTCTCCCACGGATCGTTTGCCATTATTAAATTTCCAATTACCTACGTAACAATACAAAGTTTTCTGTCGTTTGCACATTTACTTTGTCTTAACGTGGTATTTAATGGAGTAGTTCGCCTCTTGTAAGATTAGGTACATATTTCTCATAACTGAGTCGCAAGAGCACGAATTGCCCCGTGTCTTTTCCGACATAATATTATAAATTATGCTTTTAAATACTAGCAATACCAAAATTAATATCACTTTAAAGGGAATAATCGGAAAAAGAAAAATCCTAACTACTTTTATTGAATTTAGCACCAAGATCGAAGGCCTGTACTTATTACCTAGCCACGTTTCTATTCGATTTCTACGGACGAACATTACAAATGATTGATAAAGAAACACACAGCCCAAACCGCTGCCTTAGGAATTTAAAATTCTGTACAAAAATTCTTTAGATATGTAGGTATTATAGAAGAGTGTGCGATACGGCTCCAGGCACGACCACTGCGCGTGCGCCCTTTATAAATTCGGTAGGGTAACAAACATTCCCGGAACTGTGCCGACATCGACCGCTATTCGCGGCGCTAATAAACAAAACTGTACAAATAATAGAGGCTAAATACCTTTAATGTCCGTTAGTCTTCAGCGTGGTGGAAGTCGGAGGTGGCTTCCGGCGCCGTAAAGCCACAAAACGGAAGATAGATCCACTTATCACCTTCTTAACCTCTTTGCCTACCACTTCAAAAATGAAATAGTAAAAGTATAATGAAAAACAATTAAATACCAATTCCAGCCGGCGAAAACAACATGTAAACAATTTCTTTTAGCTTCAAAACAAAAAAGATTATTGAGATTTTCAAACAATATTTCAAAAACTTTCCATTTTTCTTATCGCAAATCGACCGACGCCTTTTTTAGACTTCTCCATTACAACTCCAATTCACATACGCTAAATTACCCACATACCAAAGAAAATAAATTACACCGGCGCTGACGGGACAACCAGCGCCATCTCCCAGCATCAATAAACAATAATACGTTTTATTCCTAACAAAGAGCATTAAAAAGAAATTTCTGGAAATTGAACAGACAAAAAATTGAAAACTTGTGTCAAAATAAGTGTGGAATAAATTGGAAAAGTTGTATAATCCATAACTATAGAATTCACGAATTTAGAATTTATGTAAAGAATTTACACATATATTGGGCGATTTTAAAAATCAACTCCTAACATGCTAAAAACGAATATCAAGTTTATTAAAAAAATTTAATTCCAAAACATGTGAAATTAAGCATTAACAAATACGATATACCTAAATAAATAGACCTGTACATACACCAAAGGTAAACATAACTCCTTTTTTTTTGGCTTGATTATGGTCAAATAATGAAATAAAAAAGTCACAAGTCATAATTTAAATGCGATTAAAAAACCCAATAAATATACCTTTCTTTTCTCATGAACAAATATTTTATATTATTCATATAATAACTCTGTGGCAAAGATATTGAACGATATCATAAATTCACTCCGAATTATGTATTTTAAGTATCTGGTCAGCACCGTATCGGGTAACCATGGTGATTCAAGACTACACATTGTATACATACGGCTACTAATATATTAAATAAATAAATCTTTAATTTGTTTGTAATGTTCGTTAGACTATAAATTAATTTTATAATTGAAATCAAATTTTATATCTAAAAATCTACTACTTCCGTTTCCACACTTTCTGAGAAGGAAAAACATGAAATGTGATAATTTAAGGAACTGTCACTATTTAATTCAGCTTTGCCATCTGTGAGCCCTACAGACACGTAAGCATGCGCTTACAAGATCACCTGCAACTATCCATAGTTTAATAATATATTATTTAAACGGCGACCACTCCCGCAGCTCACTAGTGCAGTAGAATTAGATTATCAATTTACGTTAATTGTGGTCATAATGATTTTTGGCACATCGATAGAGTTATGTCTGTGTATGATTACCTTAAATTCGCAACCGATTTGGAAGTGCGGAAAATGGTGAAAATGGAGAAAATCTTGGATTTTTGAATAATTCCAAAACAAAAATTGTGGTACTAGTTGCGAGAATACCACGTGTTTGGAGTACGAATACCTACCTACTCAAGCAATTTGGAGCGGTTGCGACATACGGAACATATCTAAATTTAAAAAAAGTGATTTTTCGTCTTTATCTCCTAGGCAAAATTTGTGGTACTAGTTGCAAACTCATCGGACACTTGTTTTAGCTTAATATACTTAGTTTTAAGTTTGCAACCGGTTGCGACCTACGGAACCCTAAGAAAATACTTTTTTCAAAATTCTACTTCCAGCAAAAATAGTGTAGTCAATATTATTGCTTATATCACATTTATAGGTCGTATTCCAACTGCATTGTGATCGCAACCTCATAAACCACTACGGAACATAGTCTATTTTGTAAATTCAATATATACACGCTTATTAGTTATTACGCATATTTCGAGAGGCATGCGAGCGGCGCGGGAGACAGGGTACGGCTCGAGCGACTACGACTCGCCTTGCGGTTCATTCATACATTGTTAAATATTAACGCATTAGCAAGCTATTATTCCAAATTGAAAATAGATGGACGTAGACCCAAAAGTCGGAATGGTGGAGTGTTTTCTTTTATAATTATGAGAAATAGGTAATAATTTTATCTTAACAACTTTCGACAGTAGAAAAAAAATTACACCGATTAGTTTTCGTTAAAAAAATAGGCGTCATTAAGGACTGCTGACAGAAGTGAAAACCTAAAATTATGAAATAATGTAAAAAATTATGCCCAGTCAGACTATTATACATTTTCAATTCAAATTACATTTATTTTCAAATATGTCTACGTATATTTTTCTACCTGAAATTTCGTTAGTATTTGCTAATAAACCCTAAATTTGAAATGAGTCAGTTTCAAACTAGGTTTGAATTGAACATCTAAGGCTTTTTTGCAAATTTTTCAGTCTAAAATTTCAAACAAAACAATAACTTTGCATTTGCATGTTTCTGAAAATTTAATATATAAATTTAAAATTGTTATAAAATTTAATAAATTTTTTAATTTTAATACCCACGAGGAAAATATTATCGAACACATAGAAATTTGTTTTACTACGCTAGTGAAATAACTCATAAGCATAATGCAATGAGTATTACATAGGTAATGCAATGAGTATTACATAGTTAATACTCATTGCAATATGTATAGCAGAGGTCAAATATAAAAAGAAAGAATAAATATCATGTCGTGACGCGAACTCATAAAATTTTACTCATTCAAAATTTAATATAAATTTGGAATTCTAAGTATAATGAAAGACATCGATATTCACACTGAAATCATAGGTATTAAAAATCGATTTTATAGGTAAAGATCTAATAAAAAAATCGATTAAGGTTAATGACTTTGGGTTCTACTTCTTCTTTGTTTTTGTATTATTGATGTTCTAGCTGTACCCGCGACTTCTTCCGCGTGGAAAAATTTTCCGTGACTTTTCCGAGTTAGTGTTTCTTTTTCACCCTTTTATGGGTAGATTTTTCACAAAAAGTAGCCTTTCTGTTTTCCTTTAAAAAAGTCTATCACTGTCGTAAACATCGTAATCGATTCACCGGTTTAGCATTTCCCACACAAAGTTTTATCCCCGTTTCCATCCCGTTATGAAAAGATTTTTGATAAACGAAGCAGCCTATGTTCGACTCCCGGTTTCAAACTAGATAGTTTGAAGTTCGATTCGATTTCGATTTCCAGTTCAATTTTGATGGCACGGAGATCCATGCCATCAAAATCGAACTGGCGGTTTATCCATGAAAAAGTTACAGACAGACAGACATACTTTTGCAAGAATAATACTTATTATTTTGAGTTAGTATGGATCGTATAGCATACTATGTACATTTTAATGTACATTTTATGTTTAAGAAAAAATATTATTTTCGTAATCTGCATCGGGAGCAACTTCAAAAATGACACCCATATCATTTTACTAAAAGAATAATGTCCTCCATCTTGGATTTTAAGATTAACATCATTTTTGTAATCTACACCCCGAAAAACCTTAAAAATGACGCCTATATCAATTTATTGAATACCTATAGTAATGTCTGCCATTTCAGATTTGAAAATAGACTTTTGTAAGCAGTACTCCGAGAAATCTCGAAAATGATACCCATGTCACATCATTTAAAAAAATTAACATGCATTCTTTTTTTTTTAATTATGACAAAGACGTCGATTTGAAAATATACGTCTTTGTCATAATTAGTTCCCCGAAGAACCTAGAAATTTCACCCATTATCACTTTATACAAAAAATTAATTTCGGCCGAGTACCCAGCATATGTTGCAATGCCGCACGTGCGCAGATCACATAATATACAGAAACCTTCTCCTGTGTTGTCCATTACATTGGATACCGATACTATAGAAGATCTTAATCAAAAGTCACTTCCTTTCGCGTAGCATCCGCTATATTGAATTTATGATGACGTCACATGTTCAGTAACCTTTCTTTGCGTCTTCCATTTCATTTGATACCTATATTGTTGGTGTTGAACAAAAAAGTTAACCATATTGGATTTATGATGACGTCATATATGCAAAAATCTTCTTCTGTGCATTTCTTATCATTTGATACCCATATTGATGGAGGTCTTGAAAAAAAAGTTATTTCCTATTGTGGATCATCCGCCATATTGGCATATCATATTGTATATGATGACGTCACATATACAAAAACCATAATATCATTTTTTCAATCACAAAATTTTTTGAAAAAATAGCCTACATTTGCTTTCGGGCAATTACTATCTCTGTACCAAATATCATCATAATCGGTTCAGCAGTTTAGCATTTCCCATACAAAGTTTCATCCCCCTTAGGGATACATTTAAAAAAAAAGATAGCCTATGTCCGTCCTCTGATGTCAAACTATCTATCGCTCCGGTGGTTTAACAGTGAAAACGCAGACTTTCGTATTTATAATATTAGTATGGATGTAGATAATTTTTTATTTATTTCGATTCAGACAAAACATAACGCCGTCTCAGTTTTATTTCCAAATATATTTTCATTGTACGTACTACATTTTCATTGTACATACATATATACGAAAAAAGCACTTCCTCCCGGTGACGTTTTGCACGGTGGTCTGTGAGGTTTCGATTTCTTTTAATCTTTTGATTGAGTGGGTTGATTTCGATAAAATAGACACTATATGTTACTCAGATAGAAGGTTCATTTTTTTCAGAAATTAGATTTTTAATTCAATAAGTGGTATATGCCTGATGTGATTACAAATGAAGACAGTCTACGATTTTATTACGTGTATAGATTATTCAAAAAAATTTGATGCAAGTGGACTCTGTTTCAATTAATTTTATTTCAAGCTGACTTGTTGGACGTAAATTAATTATTACTAAATTTTGCATATTGAAAGATGTATGAAAAGATAATAAAATTAAACGTAAACTAAAATGAATATACACGCATACATACATACATGCATTACATATCTTCACGCTGTGTCCCTAACGGGGTAGTCAGAGCGGACGGAGCGCCACGCTTCGAGATCGATACATACATCTTTAGCTTCCTCAAATACGCGTATAAAAAGAGTTAATTGTTATTTTAAATGGTGCTTCTTTAAGCTCTGTAAAAACGTTAGACTATAGTTAGGACAATAATCGCTTTTTTTTAAATCACTGTCCTGTATAGTTAGTAAAATACAGAAAACAAAAAAAATCTAAATTCTTTTTCGAAAAAAAAGAAGACATAGAAAGTCTTTTGTATAAGCAGTACTCATCACTCACCGACATCCCGTCTTAACTAAATTTTTATTGGAATATATTTCCAATAAAATATTAAAAACAGTTATCATACGCAACGCTAATTTCAACGCTAGTCCCGTACCTGTATACTTGTACTGTGCCTGTATCGCCCGCCCCGCGCCGCCCGCATTCCCCTCGCAAGATTCGTAATTATACGTACTTTTTATTTACAAAATCGACTAGGTTCCGTAGTGTTTTCAGAGGTTGCGATCACAAAGCAATTGGAATACGACCTATAAATGTGATATAAGCAATAATATTGACTACACTAATTTTGCTGGAAGTAGAATTTTGAAAAAAGTATTTTTTTAGGGTTCCGTAGGTCGCAACCGGTTGCAAACTTAAAACTAAGTATATCAAGGTAAAACAAGTGTCCGATGAGTTCGCAACTAGTACCACAAATTTTGCCTAAGAGATAAAGACGAAAAATCACTTTTTTTAAATTTAGATATGTTCCGTATGTCGCAACCGCTCCAAATTGCTTGAGTAGGTAGGTATTCGTACTCCAAACACGTGGTATTCTCGCAACTAGTACCACAATTTTTGTTTTGGAATTATTCAAAAATCCAAGATTTTCTCAATTTTCACCATTTTCCGCACTTCCAAATCGGTTGCGAATTTAAGGTAATCATACACAGACATAACTCTATCGATGTGCCAAAAATCATTATGACCACAATTAATGCAAATTCATGCCTTATTTTGAGCTAATTCTACTGGACTACACCGCCTATCCACTCTCGAATATTCAATATCCGATCTCAACGTGACCAATCAGATCGCAGAAACAGTCCCGCGCCTCGCAACAGTTTGACACGTCTGTTTTTATAATAAAATTACTCAAAGCGTCGTCTATGAGATTACTGGTTAGTGGTAAGCCTTAACAACTAGGTTATTAATAAAATTAGCGCAAGCTGTGTTATTGTTTTATCTTGATACTATTTCAACACTAGCACCTACTTTGTAGATAGAACCATAGACTGTCGAACTTGCTAATCGTCAACCATTCGTCAACATAAATCGTGCTCAGTGTACCTTTCTCATTTCGCCAATTTTTTTTAACCGGTCAAGAAATGAGCACCCCAGGAACTTCTTAAAAGTCGGCATTCCTACTGTTCTCCACGAATGGAAAAACGTGTTATGTTTGTAAGTAAAATGAATGACAATCGAATTTTTCAAAATTGCATATCTGTCTGTCTGTAGAGTGTAGAGTCATCCAGCGGTATCAACCACATTCTAATTATGACAATGTCACCTAACGACTTTTCGTAAAGCTCATACATATTATGAAATGTCCCCATACAATCATAGCCACATACATCAGACATCTCTTGGCTTCGACATTTCGTTATCGACGTAAAAATTCGTACTTTGTTAAAATTACTTTCACGCCTAACCCCTCGGCCCCTCCCCACGCAGTCTGCGTACGCGCACAAGATTACACGTACGTCGTCAGGTCACAAATCGCTCGGCATCTACCGGCCGGGTGGTCCGAAAACGCATCGTCACTCGCTGTGCCATAGCGTTAAAGATCGTTTAGATACGCTCTGTGATTTGACGACGGCACTGCAGGCTACGTTACTATGGACATACATTTATTATGATATCAAGATTTACTAAAATGAGGTATGTCGCAATACTTCTTCTTGTGCTTCATATTGGTAAAATAGCTAGCGAAAGCACGTCTTAATTATATCTAAATATATCCTATGTTTCCGTCCAAGTCGACATCCTAGAAGAACGAATAGCTTTCACGCGGGTGTTAGCGTGGGATCTACACTCTAAAGTCTTTTTCACCCATCGACCGGAGTCCATCCTTGCAATGCATTCTGCCCATGTCCACTTTCGACTCTCAATCTCCTCTACCCCGTCTCTAACTTTCGTCTTCTGCTTGATCCATTCATTCCTTTTATGATGTGTGAGCGTTATTCTAAGCATCAGTAGCTCTATCATCCTCTATATGTAACTTGGATTTTCTCATCAGGTCTTTTGGTGAGAGTTACTGTCTCCATTCCATAAGTGACAGTTGACAGGACACACTGATTAAACACTTTCGTTGTAGGTGTTGGGGAATCTTTTTTGATCGGAGAATCGAGCTGTTTGCTCCGAAGGCCGGCCATGCTTACGCGATACTTCTTTCGGCTTCTACCACTTAGTTTTCCATGCAAGGAGTGATTTTATGGCTTAAGTAAATATAATAGTCAACAACACCTACAGACAGCTGGTGATTTTTCGCCTCTGGGTTGTTCGTCCTGGTCTTAGTTTTTGACTTATTCATTTTCAATCCTATTTTGACCGACTAACTACGGGTCGCCGATCATAGTCAGCATATCCTCAACGCTATCCGCAACCAGTACGATATCAATTACAAACGACAAGTTATTCAGTCTCCATTGATAATAATGCCTATGTCACTCCAATCGAGTCCTTGGAAAGTGTTCTCGAGGGCTGCATTGAACAATTTTGACGAAATCGTGTCGTCTTGGTGCACACCTCGCTCCAGTTTGAACGGCTCTGAAAGTTTATATAGGCTGACCGATGACGTCCCATGTTGCTGTAGATGTTGCATAAGCTGGATGTACATTTCGTCAACTGTGCAGTCTACTAGAGCCCTCTCTACCTTTCTTGTGGAGCAGGATTATTATTGCGTGGTGCCAAACCTCAGGTATTTTGTGGTTTAATATGCAACTTGTAAACAGCAGTGCTAGAGCTCTCTATAGTGTCTCTGACCCTCTAGCATCAACATCTCGGGTTTAATCTTATCTTAGTCTGTAGATCTTCTGTTTTTTATTTAGCTTAGCGCAAGCTGTATCTCTTCCACAGACACGTCAAGAATTTCCTCAAAACCGACATAAGTAACAGATGGCCTGCATCTCTAACTCTGCGATCTAGAGAATGGTACTTTACCTTTGTACAGTGTCTCGTAAAAATGTTTTACTACTTGTAGCAGTTGCTCTTTATATATTTTTCGTGATAATATCGCCTTTATCTTCGAATAACTGGAAAATCGAATTTCTACTATTAGTAATTCCGCACGCAGTACTCGTTTGCTGGTTTTCGTTTTGAGTGCCTTTGAAATTCTGTCGTCCTGATATTGCTGCAAATCGACTTTCAGCTTTTGGCGAATATCATTAAGTGGAGCCCGGTATTCTGGAGTATCGCTCTGATTATCTAGCCTCGTCTGATGGCGTTTCTCTACGAGTTTAGGTGTGTCATCTGTTAATTTCTTGTGCTTGAATCTTTATATCGGGAGGTGTCAATCTATTCAATGCTTCGATCCTTACTGATGTTAAATGCTACTTTAGGTCGTTCACTAGCAGAGATCTCATATGTACGAAGTCTTGCAGATGATTTTCGACGTATGAGTTGTATTCCTCTGTAATCGGTCTGATAATATAAGGAATAAAGTAGTATGAATAAATAGCTATTATTAATCGTAATTTTGCATTAGGTATAGTTGCCCTTCATAAATATTATCAACAATTGTAGTGTACCTGCTCACAGCCATAAAATGCCTAACATATGATAAATAACAGTTTAAATGCATCACACTCGCACACGCACTTAGCAAAATATATCTTTGACCATTCGACTAGCCCACTGGTTCCCAAACTTATTTTGTCTACTGAGTCGAGAGCTCACGCAGTCGTTGTCTAAGATGCCTCCTAGCTAAATGAAATTACAAATCACCCCCCAGGCCTCTACACAACGCCCCCATTTTTTTTCTGGGTCTCTTACCGCCCCCCTTTAGGCCTGCAGCGCCAACAAGGGGGCGTTATCGCCCACTTTGGGAATGGCTGGACTAACCGAACATACGAGTGTGGCATGGCGCGTAATTCAAACAAAAAAATAACAACATGTCAACAACCAACCAATGTAACGGACTAAGGTTAACGGAAGTTCAGTGTAACGATAGTTAACAAGAGCATTAATATTTTTTGAAGTTAACTTTAAAGTTAATCCGTTAAGCAAATTGTTAACTTTGTTTTATTACTTTGTTCTTTACTTTACACAAATTGTTTTGTTGTATAAATAATGCGAGGAGCGATCTCTTTCCTCTCATCTTTTCCACCGATTGTGCCAAAGTCATGATTAATTAGTAATCTATAATATTTTAGCGTTCCCTATACTTTTACAAAATGAAGAATCTATATGTCGGGCTTGCCCTATTCTGGAGCCCTAGGCTCGCCACTGAAACGTTGGTCTTATTTTATTTTATTAAAGCACGAGTTATAAACATTAAGTAGCAAAGCTCAACAAATAAGATATTGTTGTGGTCTAAATGATTTTGAATTGGTAGGTAACTACTTTCAAAACGCTTCTATTTATTTCTTACGTGAACAATGCTACTCTTCTCATTCGTAATTCTATGCAAATTCAATAATAAAGGCGTATTCACATTAAATTCCATTAAGTATATCAATGACGGGTGCGAAGAGACAAGTCTATATCTACGTCGTCCGTCTGTATGTACCCACCTACTCCGTAGTGTCATGATTAACCGACTACAAAAAAGGAGGAGGTTCTGTGTTCGTCTGTATGTATTTTTTTTAATGTATTTTCACAGATAACTTCATCAGTTGTGGGTCGATTTCAGAAATTATTTTTTGTTTTTATGTTATTCGAAGTCCCATTTAAATTTCACAGGTATTTGGAGCTTAGACTTCGAAAATACACCAAATAACACCAAACAACGCGAACTGCTTACAACCTTTATTTATATTAATGATTCTCTTGTATGTCATTGCGCTCCAGAAGTAGAAAGTAGTTAATAATAGAGCTGCCTTAGATATTTGTTTATCCCAAGATCACTCAAAAGGGAGAAATAAAAAAAAATTAAAAAAAAAAAAATAAACTGCCTTCACTTTACTACTATCCTTAACTAAAATAAGTACAATAAAAATAATTTTATAAATACGATACACATACTTATATGATTAAATTCGATAGTTATTTAAGTCGGTGCCAAATCACCATGTAACAACAGAAAGTCTATTAGTTTGATAGGCTTGGCACTGACTTCAGTATAACTGTCAATTTAATTGTAGTGAAGCCATGCTGCATTGTAGCATGAATTGGGCCGGCTCGTTCGATAAATACCATCCTCTCACAGAAAATCGACGTGAAATAACAGCTTCTATTGCTGTTGTTTCGTTCGGTGAGTGAAAGTGCCGGTGGCCCATCACCCCCTCCCCCTCCTATCCCTCCTTTCCCTATTTCCCTAAAGGCCGGCAACGCGCCCATGATTCTCTGGATGTTGTGAGTGTTGTCACTTCATCAGGTGATCCACTTGCTAGTTTGCTCCGTCTTCTATAAAAAAAATTAATTATATAAGTATGTTTATCGTATCGGCACGTAGCCGCCAAACGTCTTCCTATGCTATCGTGAACGCTAGGCCTTCCCTCCTTCAATCGCTCGCGGACTATGATGGTGAGTGGTTGCGTCTCTTCGTTGATGAATGATGTTTATTTTCAAATCCAAGACGGCGTTTATTATTTTTTTGGATAAATCGACACGGGTATCACATTCTAGGTTTCTCGGGGTGCTGATAACGAAATGACGTTCATTTTTAAATTCGAGTTGGCGAATATTCAAGAATAGTTAATTGAAAATGGGCGTCATTTTCGTAATCAGCACCCCGAGAAACCTAGAATATAACACATATTCAAAAAATAATATTCGGCATCATGGATTTGAAAATAAACGTCATTTTCGTAATCAGCACCGCTAGAAACCTAAAATGGTGGTTTCGGAATCCCATATTTCGTAATCACACTCGCTTGAAATAGTTGGTGTGCGAGCGAGATGTCAGTTCCATAAATCGGGCTTAAATAGTTGTCGCAAGCCACCCTAAGCTAAGTACCTCTTTTATCCCAACGTTTCGAGCGTTTCGACCGTCACATAGGTCGTACGCTCTATTCGCCAGTGAAGCCACCATAGATTGAAGGTGTCGCTGATGGTGATGCGAATAAGCATGAAGATACCTGTCGGTGTGCGTAAGTTTTCTGTATGCTGTGTGAACCAAGGTACTATTATCTCTCACCGTAATTTCATATCGAGAAAGGGCAACGGTCTGTCTATCTCCATTTCAAATGTGAACCTGATGTTAGGATGTATAGAGTTCAATTGGGTAGCCAATTGTTCCACCTCCTGTCTGCCTCCTCTCACAATACAGAAGACGTCATCTACGCACCTCTTCCACAGTTTCACATGTGATCATTGTGGTTATACCTTTCTTCGAAGTGTTTCAATCAGATATTGGCCATTACCGGTGCCACGGGACTACCCATGGCCACTCCGTCGATCTGAAAGTAATATTGTCCACGGTATAAGAAAAAATTACCTTCTAAACAGTTGTTCAGTAAGACGATATAAGTATATTGTCCGACAAGTGTCGGACGGACCATTTTCCCTTACCAAAACACATATCTTCGGTGGTCGAAAGCTCTTAGGTCTGAAGAGGCGTTCAAACGCATCATCCGTAAAAAGACTCTTGTAGTCAGCACACATATTCTCTTTGTGACTCTGGCTATCAGATCATATGACACTGGTTTATGGTGAAGTGTCTCCTAAACGGTTCCGCATCTTGTTGTCGTAGTCACTAAAATTAATAATTACGGTGGCCCGGTTTACGGTGGTCATCAGTCTGCCCGTGACCACGATCGCTGCAATCCGGTCGAAACGTCAGGATAAAAGAGATATTTAGCCTTAAAGTATAAACGCGACATAGACCCGTGAATTAATATTGTAAGATGTAATGTATATAAAGACAAGTCGTGAAAGTTTAAAAACAGTATTTATTTATGCAAAATCATTTATCCAAAAGGTCTCTTAATAAGTGTCTTAATTCATATTCCTCAGAGTAAAACAGCTGTGGCAGACGAACGGGACGAAATTATCTATGCGTTTTTTTCTATTTGGCTACAGAACTTACAACAAAATAAAATTATAATTGTTTTATATTTCAGATATTGTATAGACTCAGGTGTTACTTTGCGGAAATCCATTTCATGTGATAAATTCCTAAAATCTGTAGCTATTTTCCGCTCAAACTCCAAAAACCACCAATCGACACGTGTTTCGCTTCTCAACGAAGCATCCTCAGGATAAACCAGAGATAGAATTATGTAAGCTAACCAGCACCGAATCGATGCTGGTTAGCGAGTTTGAGCGGAAATTAGCTAAAGATTTTAAGATGTTTTATATTTCATTTTAATTAGTGCAGACATACATAATTCCTACTATATTTAATTTTGTCTAAAATTTAATTATGATTATAATGTGTCATATCTAAATACATAATGCTGAGACACGAATAAGCAACAACTGTGGTTCCACTGTGTGGAAATGTGTGCGTGTGTAGTCTGTGACTGTATGCGTAGCGTCTTGTGCGGAATTGTGCCTACGGGCCGTGGGGACTCCGACCCTTAATATTAAATATCTGTGACCTGTTGCCATGGTTTACTTGGCCGCATCAGAACAGTGATTTTGGTTTATTGTCGCGTAGTACACTAGGCGCCTAATCTATGCTTCAGACATATACCTACATTTTTACTACAATAATTCTTGAGTATAAAATACAAAAATTAGTTATATACTTTCAAACATTTATTTAAATAGCCCGCTGGCGTGAAGGTTAATACCTACCTATTAACTTAATCGAAGGCTCCGGATTCGACATCTGGCCATCAAGGCCTTAATGACGTAACTGCCATTAACTGGAAATAGATTTCAATTGAATATTTTAGAGTCATTAATGACTTTTGCAATGGGAACACTAGAACTAGGGCTGCCACCTTTCAAAAAGAACAGACCCGGAGATTTCGGAAAAATCGCTATTTTCATTCAATAAAACAATGTTTTTTGAGATAAATATTATTTACATAATGACCCGGGAGTCCCGACACCGACATAAATTTTATAATTTCAATTTTTTTTTGTTTTATTGATTAAGGTATTTGTTTCGATGTTTGGAAATTAAAGGCTTTTACTATAATTATCATTATTTATTGAAATTAAACAAGTAGGTACAAGTGCTGTAATTCCAGCACTAGCAGCTTTATTTGAGTTGAGTCCTAGACTAGGACCAGCTAAATCTTTAAAACTATAATTTTTATTTGAAAGAAATTGTCTAAACATTTTTTCGTCGTCCGCTACCCGGAGATATCAATGTTAATCCCGTAGCCCGGATATGAACCATTCAACCCCGGAGATTCCGGGTCAAACCTGGAGGGGTGCAGCCCTAACTAGGACCAACGCGCTAGGTATACCTTATATAATACTTATATGAATATTTCAAAATTAACTTTCAGTTTGAAAATTAATGGGTGAGTGCGTATATATTAAGTGCTGTTCGGTAATTTGATGTACCGATAACATAACTTGTTTTTTTCATCAAAAAGACTTTGGAATAAATAAAAAAATAGATAAATAGCATAAAACTGAAAGCCAATTATGTAATTACGAGTAATAAAATTTGCAAATCAGATAACAACTAGTACCTACTTATTTCTTGAATTCTTTGTCGGAATTTCGAATCCGACAATGAATTAAAGAAATAAGTGGGTCACACAGGCCTTAAGCAAGGGACAATAATATGTATGTATACCTAAACCCTAAGTTATTAAGGCCCATAATTTTTAGCAAACCACTCAAAATTCAAAAGCCATTAATCGACACGTGTCATCACCTCTTAACGAAACATCCTCAGCATATTCCAGATATTAGACTCTGTCAGCTAACCAGTACCGAGCAAAGTCTAAAAGCTCTGCCTAAAAGTTATGAGAATTCGTCATATTAAGTGGGTTTCCTCAAATTAGTACTTAACTATAATAAATATAACATAGACGTATGAATTATATTTTTACATTGTTAAGCTCTAGATATCTAACAGTAGTATCACAATGGACGAAGAATTTGCTCACAAAGCGTGTTCTTAAAGTCCTTTTTTTGTTGACCGACTTTAATAGATTTTTACTGATGTGCGTGACTAGGGAAGGTCGCAGTACAACGATACACAACTGAACATGACATATTTTTATTTTTGTGAATACTAGTAGCTAAAACGAGTAGATTACGAGTATTTTGCAAATAATTATTTCATAACAGATTCATAAGCTGACACGAAATACACTGACAGAGCGAGGTTGCCATACATGCTATAGATAACTGTTTTACTCGTAGTTACGCTCAATGAAGCAGAAACTTATTAAGACTCCGTCCATTATGTTTTTGGTCCGGGACCCAAATGATAGAAACACCAAAAGTGATTGAAACGTATGAGAATCGAGGATAAGAATATAATTAATTAATGACAAATAAAATGTATCTGTAGGATAATTCATAATTTGAATTTGCTGTTTTTTTTATTTTTTGTGTGTTGGCAACATTATTATGAGGTGTAATTTTGGACTCATCTATTACATAGAGTATGATAATTATTTAAAAGATCTAGTATACATGTAATCGATGTAATACGATGATTATTTCGATGATTCGACGATCTAATCGATGTGCTTCGAATCGAAGTCATTTTATTCAAAATGAAATCGATATATTCAAAAAAATTATGAAATCTATTACGTCCGTCCTCCGGTCGTTCTATCCAATCGATTTATTTTATTTTTTTTAATAAATGTCATTATTTCATTGTTTGTCTTTTTTTTTAAATACGTGTGATTTGTCATCAAGCATTGGAAATCTGAAATTGGAATAACATAACCTAACTTTCACCCTTCTCAAGTTATACTTAAACGCGGTTTCCTCCTGTACATTTCTTATGTTTTCACAGTTAGCTTTTTCTATATCTCCTGTTCTAACTGAGGTTCGTTTTGGTCTAAGAACACTCGCTGGAACGATGTCTTTTATTTGACCTTTTGCTCACGTAAAATGGTTGAGTTGGAAGGAACCTGGGTGTGAACATTCAACGACTTTAAATTTTTGTATTCAACTTAGGTTATGTTAAAATTACTCATCATACAAGAACGTTATTTTTGAATTATAATATCAACACAATGCTGCGGAGCAGCTCGGGTCCTCACATTTATATAATTGTTGTTTTGTAACAACAAAACTATATTTTTAATTATAAAATTCATTTTCGCGTCGGATGCATATAGACGTCGATATAGGTAAGCAATTTGTCGCGCATCCTTGAGGCCCTCGTCCAACTATCGAGACCCTCAAGACACCTGAGAGCTCCCAACGAACATTCACCGAACTCAGGATCACGAGGTTAGTGCTCAAGGATTTTATTTGTATACACTACACTGCGTTCAATCGAAGTAAAATACATTCTCACATTCTTTGTCTGCCCTCTTTAGGTAGAAAACATGAAATTATTTGTATTTGTAAGGTAAACAAAATAAGTGTCGTTTTGGTCATAATTCATTCCAAAACTTATCCACACTTTCTCATAAACTCGATCAGTAGCGATTGACTAAAGCTCATTACGGAAAAGAGCGAAGTTACTAACATTGCATGATAGCCAATGTATACTGTCGACCAATAAAATTACAATAAATTAAGTATAACCTTAGTTTTGTTCACATTGATATTTGTTTCCTTCTTTCATGCACGTGAGCTATTATCTGCAACTCCGCTTTTGATGGTACTATAAGCATAGCATCTTCAGCGTATAAGACAATTTGTCACTGCACCATCACATATCATACCACTCATACTTCCTTCCAATTTATTGAGACAACTGTCCAAATACAGCACGAATATAGCAAGGCAGACATCACGCAGGCATATCTAACGCCTGAACAGACTTCGAACCAGGGCGACATAACACCATCTCTCCTTACGCTTGTAAAAAATATAAATTCTAATAATTCTAATTAATAAATAGTAACTTTTGTATTGAAGTTCAATTCAAAGCAAAAAAATTAGAGACCCTCTAATTAATAATAATTTGTACACATAAAAAATAACGACGATCTCTAAACTCAATATTCGCGCTGCTAAATTATAGTTGAAATATGGCGTAGAGTGCTAGACTCTGACTAGGTTCTCCACCTATCTGTAGGAAGATGTAAAAAACAAAGAATCTTTAGAACTAGGTACGTAATTGACAATTTAAAATAAACAGTCGCATTTCGTTGTTGCTAGAAAGAGATCGACTTACCGACGCTTATGTAAGTTTAACGCTTTCATTACCCTAGTCTCTAAGACTAGTACTTCAATTTTTGATTGAAAATATTTTCCCAACCGCGTTATACACACTCAGGTAAAACATAGAAATCAAGTGCATATTTTTGCAGGGCAGTGTAGCACGCATTTGTAAATTAGATCTAACTTGTTTAATCCGGTTTGCGCCGGCCCCCTCGCGGGCTCTAGACGTCACCTTAAAATATGGCGGACATTTTTCAGGGATTTAGCCCTTCACCCTTCGCAGAGGGATAGTTACAATGAGCTGCGTTTGTTTGCGTCAAACAGAATAGTGATTTAATTTTGTTGGAAACTTGAACGTGATAGATCCGCGTTTTATAGGTTTAAAGTTAACTGCTAAACGTGTTAAGTAGTTAAAGACATAATCTTAGTATAAACAAGCGAGGCTAATAAGAATGTCCGGTAAATATTTGCGAGGCATTCGAATTTGACAACATCAAAATATATTGGTACCTAATTGCATAAAGTGACAAGACAAAGTAAACATTAAACAACTTTTGTCCCATAAACTTCTATCTTTTAACATCCGCCATAGTTCAGGACACTACAAACTGCTTTTTTGGTACACAGGAGAAACCTAAACACAAGTACCTAGCCCCCTGAAAGTGGGATTGTGTTATGTGGGGCTTTTACCCACAAAAGTGCCTGCGGCGGCGTCACTCAGCGCATTCTCGAAGGCTTCCATGATCTCTTACGAAACACACCTGTCCTTCAAAGTCAAAGTCAATTCAATTTAGTCAAGTAAAATCAATTGCAAGGTGTTGAAATCGTTTATTTTATAATATGATTGTCTACTCAATGTACGTTTTGTAACAACTCTAAATCTATTTTCTGTCAATTGAGTAACTTCCTGAAGAACTTTATTATAGAAATGAATGCAGTTACCCAAAAATGAAATATTTGACTTATGTAATTTTTTTAATAAGCAATTTATCACGACCTCGGGTTTCCATATCGTTGATTATTATCGCCTTTCTCTTGATGATATTAAAATAGATAGGGATCTCTTACAATATCATAGTTACCAGTTAACAATAAGCGAGACAAAAATCATACGTGACGTAAGGCAAGTCATTTTAGTGTACTTAATCAATAGCAAGTATCTGCTTTTTCGTGTTATTTCATTATACAATTGCAAAGACTATATGTAATAGTAGAGTGTTTCTGTTATCTGTGTAAAAGAAATATACCTATGTATACTTTTAACCTATTATAGATCATTTTTATCCCCACAAACAAAAATATGAACGGCACATAACGCAGTTATAATAATATAAGATGATAAAACAGTGCGGTGTGAGCGCGTGTCGGATAAATCCAATTTTTAATAAACTCCGCGACCGTCGACCCGTGTAGGATACACAAACTATGACAAGATTTAGGATAAATTGCACTATTATATTCATATAAATCGATCAATTAGTCTAAAGTTTAATTCATTTAATTTGATGCTGACACGGTCCTATAGCCTCGCCACTATCTCGCAATATATCAGTTTAAGAAACTGATTGGATTTTTGGTTGTTTTCCCACCAAGTGATGGGTAGGTGGTACTACTTATTATTACCGGTGCTGTATATTTTATTCAAATGACGAAAATGTTTAGAATTGTTCTGATTATGACGATTAAAAAACTATACTGGCGCCATAAAAGGCACATTGTTTAGAACCCTTCTATAGTGCAATCGGTAAATTAGATTTAGTTCACTCAAATTGTACCTAGATGGCGCTGTTCGTTTTTAAAACGCGCCATCGTTTAGTTCACTAGGAAAAATAAGCTGTGAAATGTTATTCCTTTTTTATGACTTCAACAACCATTACAAACAGTTCACTTGATACGTTGTTTCATTTAACTACGAGTATCAAGCTACAGTTCAACGGAGTTCTACAGTCCTAACGCACATGAATCCACAAAAACACATGAGTACAGTGATTTCTTTTAGTAAATTGGATAAACAACTAATTGAAACATATTAATATGTTAAGGACTAATGAACTATTTACGCCTGTACATTTTTAATAGCAAAGTATTTTAAAAATAATTGTTTTGTTGAAAAATAACGCGGGGTGCGATCTCTTTCGTCTCTTCTTGTCCACCGGTTATGCCAAAGTCACGATTTATTAGTAATCTATAATATATTAGCCTTTCCTATACTTTTACAAAAACAATGTACCAATGTCGGGCTTGCCCAATCCTGAAGCCCTAGGCACGCCACTGGTATTAATATGTCCTAAATTTTAATAAAACGGCTTGCGACCCTACAGAGAACTCCCCCAACCAGTAGCAGGTATTGTTTACATTACTGGCGGATTTTACGCGCCGCTCCGCTAGAGGGCAGTCGTATGTTATCTTAAATTTTCCTTATATGAAAATGCTATTTTTCTTGACTATTAATAAAAATAGATATACGCGGTCCCTGTTTCGTCTTTTTATTGCAGTTTGTAAACATATTTACCTATCTTCATGTCATTTTCCTTTAGAGGTCGACAAAGCACAAAGTATTGAGAATAACAGATTTAAAATTAGATTGCTAGACTGTCACTTCAAAAGCTCGATAGACTACATTAGGTCCTGTAGGTAACGCAATAAGTCCTAAGAATTTAAGCACAGTTGATGGTTCATCAAGAACATGATCGATCGAATATATTTGGTCCCAATAGCTGATAGATTATTTTCGTAAAATATTTCTTTTGAATTATGTATTGTCTTAGATAATTCAAAAGGATAGATAATCCATAAATATAATAGTTGATGGGGAGTCTGTTAGTTATCGTGTAACTTCGGAACTACTTGACCAATTGAGGTCATAATCCCACAATTTTGTTGTCGTGACAATAATTCATAGCTATCCTAGAACCGATAGGTGACGGTGTAGTAGACAATTGTGGGTGTAACCGGGAAACGTAGCTAGTGATTTATATAATCATAAATCCGTGCTAATTAACATAGGGAACGAGGTAGCGAAGGGAGTTAGAAAAAAATGCTGACTACCGTTGCTCACTGACTCTTGAAATTTATGGGTGACTATCCACAGATATACAAAATTATACATCCGAAATTCGCGTAAGTGACCTCTCGGCCTGCGCTCGTGCCACTATTGCGAACGACTCGCGCCAGCATCCGCCGCGCAGTTCAGAGTGACAATCATATTTTGTTCTTCACCTCACCGATGTCAATTTTCGAAATAACACATGTACCTATTATGACTTTTTGTATATTTAGTTTATCGTTCAAGATAAAGCAATTTAAATTGCGATAATAATTTTTTTTTTCTGACTTTTTTTCAATAGTTGTGGGCAATGGGAGTTGATCACCTGACTCCATGCCTGACTTTTACTTTCGCTCTGTAGATTTTTTTATCAATCTTTCATCGCTCTTTCTTTCTATATGTCTGAACCATTTAAACATTACTTTCTTCATTTTTACAATACCGCTGTCGTCCAAATTTATTACATGGGTATCCTTTCATTACTTATCTTTCCGCAAGGATGACCAGTTGACCACCCACGAAGTTTTTTCTCCATGGCGACACCGCATGTATTTCTTACAGATCGTATTTCTACTGCGTTTATCTTACTTGATTATTCATACACTACACAATTTAAAACTACTGAAACAGACAATGGGACTAACATTTTCGTAAATATCAAATGAAAAGGTAGACATAAAAATCCATACCAAATTCTCGCATTCGCCATCAACTCGTAAGCCGTCGACAAGATGGTAGGAATCTCAGCGAGAAATAATATTCCATCTGACTGTTCTGACGTCGCAATGTAAATCTACTTACAGTGACGTTCATATAACATTTCATAGAATATCGATATTTTGTAATTGTAAGAATTAATAAACATCGATGTCCAAAGTAAATTTTGTTCACGACTTCATTTACAAGACTTCCTTTCATTTTTTTTATCTGCTATGAAACCATTAAAGTGATAATAAAGTATCTTAGGATTATGTTTTCGCTTAAATGTGCTATTGTAAGTCTAATAAGCAAATTACGCATGCAGGCCAAACTATTTATTCGTTCTAAAACGTCTGGCGAGCTGAATTATCCCGCGGCAGTGTTGGGCAAACAATTACAATAAAATTGTAATTGTACAAACATTTTGTAGGCAAACAATTACAATTACAAATTTTAATTGTAATTGTTTTTGCATTTACAAATTTTAATTGTAATTGTTTTTGCAATTACATTTTGCTAAACACTGCCCCGCGGGACCTTTCCCCAATGCTCGCGACGCGTCGCGAAGCTTGCCGCGATTCCAGTCGCCCACCTCCACGACAAATAAACGCTTATATTTTTGTAATTACTATATCTATCACAAAAAGAAAGCTACTCGTGTAAATGTAGATATGTAAAGATTTCACTAAAGTAACTTCGAACTGGGAAACTAATTTTTACCAGCAGGTTGAACTGAATGCACGGATATTTTTTTTTTTATTTTTTTTATATTTACGCTGATTTCTCAAGAAATAATAACGAAAGTATATAAATGTAGCTCTTTCGTTATAAAATACATTCTCTTAACTTTCTAGTGATACCAAAATTATATGTCAAACCTGTGTAATGAGAACAGTAGAACGCAAAACATAATACGCTGTCGTCGACAAATTTCATGCAACCAGCGCTAATCGCTTGAATTTTTTTTTACAGAGTGCTATACAATAAAGGCGGATCATGTTTTACACACCAGGCATTTGATATAAGTATTACAAATGAACAAAGAACTTAGTTACAATTAGATTAAGTTACTCTAAAATAACCTTATTTATCACCCGCCATTAGCAACAACGCGTTCATTGAAATTATTTTCAATAAAGATTTTGCAAATAAAACTGCACCTTCTGTTAAAATATTTATATCAATGAAAAGCACAATTCAACACGAAGGTTTTGTTATATGCTAATTGTAACAAAATATATATTTACGACAACTTTTTTCAAAACAAAACATATCGTACGTACAATCGTCTCACTAGAAGCACAAAGAAGTTTGACGATTTATTTTTATTTTTTAATTTTCGTAAGCACTGGCGATGTTAAATTGCTGTTACACGAAACTAGAATTCAATCGAAACAAATTGGTAGGTATATCATGTATAAGGCATTAACAATTCATAAAAATAAAAAACAAAAATTTTCGCGCTGCAGTGCTCAAGACCAAAGCGTGAAATGCTATTGGCAACTAGAGTGGCAAAACGCGCGTAAATTCTACACAACTATAAAGTATTAACTAGGTACATTACTGGCCGCTAACATAACAAGGCGGTGGTATATAAGCGATTAACAGAGCCGCGCGTTTCCTTTGCGTCATTATACATAAATGAAATTCAGCATTTTAGCATCCCCAGGTAGCTACAAGTAGTACGTCAGAAGATTGTGTACTCGAAAAATGGATCAGATACGACAGAGACACTACTCTCACACCGAAATGTCATGTATCATATTATGCTGGTATTAAAATAGACATAATGAAACAATATACTCTAACGAGAGCAAAACAAAATATCATCATTCGTTGCAAATGATCAAAGACGTATCACATCTTTTACGTCTTTTAGATTTCATTTATATAACCTATCCATTTTTGTCTGAAATTTCTGAGATATTGATAAGTACATAATGTCGCGCCCGCAGGGAATAAGACAAGGGTTCATATTCGAAGTCTAGTAATATGAACTCCATGAAATTGGGTCCTCAGCAAAACCGACAATAGCCGTATTATCACGAGTCACGTACTATTTTTTTTTGGAGGCACCACAGCGTACATGACAGTTTCTACGATGTGACCGTTGAGCGAATGGATTACAAACGCTGTCCTACGTCATCGATTTTGTCTACGTACGAAGCCAAAATCCACATTTGTTAAATCAGCCAAATACAAATTATGTGTTTAAACTTTTTCCACGATGTCAATTATACTCATTATCGTTCATATATCGCTCGAAACATACATTGCATATTATATGCCTGAAATCTGTGTGGTGTCACCCTTGCGAACAAAATAAGCAATGAAGAGATGCGCAGTATGACAGCGTTGCACGACAGTGTTATTGTAAAAAAAAATGAAGAAAGGAATGTTTAGATGGTTTGGGCACATAAAAAGAAAGAGTGATGAAAGACTGACAAAGAAAATCCATAGATCAAAAGCGAGTGGTACAAGAAGCCAAAGAAGACCAAGGCTGACTTACGAAGATCAAATAGCCAGAGTGTTAGCTGACGAAAATGTGAAAAGCACTCGCATACCTAGGTGAAAATGTGTGAGGAGAATGATGAGATTTGAGGAAGAGAAAGAAGTATGTGAGGACAGCGACGCTTTGCGCTCCGTCCTCTCTGACTACCCTCTCTGACTACTCTGTTAGGGATACAGCGTAAAGATATGTTTATAAATAAGTTCTGGTGTCCGCCGTAAACTGTGATGTCTTGTAACAAAGCACAATTCAAACTCAAAAGATATTGTTAAAATACCGATTTTTATCGAAATAATGTATGCTCATCAGCTCATCACTAAATGCGTCGAACCATGCATCGACGTTAATCCTACGAAGTGTGAAATGCAGGATGTTTTATTCGAGAGAAATCCGCCTAAAGGTTGCATCTGCTGACATAAATTGTGTTTTGTTACAAGAGTAACAAAACACAATTCTAATTCAAAAGATACTGTTAAAATACCGATTTTTATCGATATAACGTATGCTCATCAGCTCATCACTAAACGCGTCGAACCATGCATCGACGTTAATCCAACGAAGTGTGAAGTGCAGGATGTTTTATTCGAAAGAAATCCGCCTAAAGGTTGCATCTGCTGACATAAATTGACATAAAACCATGAACAAACCAATAATTACATTTTCATCATCAATTACGGGGGTCAACTGAGGAAGCGTGCTCGTCGCGACCCCTGCCAGCCCTTTTCAGGGCTGCAATTCCTCTTCTGTGCATACCATGCGGGACAACGGCAATTATAATGTTAGGGCGTCCCCCGGAAGCGACGTACACCGGTCTGTCCCCGCTGGTGTGTGCAGACTGCAGTTCGGCGTTGGGGACCGCCACCCAACACGCTGTGCACCTAGCGGCGGGAAGTGGAGGGAGGAGTGCAGAGTAGCTGCGTGGAATGTGAGAGGTGGGATTGAGGAGAAGATGAATGAAGTGATTGATATTATGGAAGAGAAAAGATTGGATGTGCTATGTTTGAGTGAAACCAAGCGAGGCGGCAGTGAACTTGCCGACTTGCCCGGAGGAGGCATCGCTTTGTGGTCAGGGGTACCACAAGGAGATAGGGGATGTCAAGGGGTAGGCGTTTTACTGTCCTCTCGTATGGTTAATTGTATGACTGAGTATGAATGTATAAATCCCAGACTGCTCTGGGTACGCCTCAAGATTGGGTTGACAAGAATTTTTGTTTTGGCAGTATATGCCCCAGTGTCCTCTGTCGGTTTGGCTGAACTAGAGCAGTTCTGGGAAAATGTTAGAGAAGTTCTAGCGACGGTTGAAGAGAACGAAAGAATTGTTGTGTGTGGAGACATGAATGGATGGGTTGGGACAGCTCGAACAGGATTTGAGTCTGTCCTAGGCAAATATGGAGATAAGAGAGTAAATGATGCTGGTAAGATTGTGCTAGGACTGTGTATGGAAAAGGATCTTTTTGTGGCTAATACCATGTTTGGGCACAAAAGGATCCATCAGTACACGTGGGAAAGAAAGGGTGCGAGAAGTATGATTGATTTATTCCTGGTGGATAGCAGACTTAAGAAGCAGGTAATGGACACAAGAGCGTATAGAGGAGCCGATCTCGGGACAGACCACTTTCTGGTGATAACCAGAATAAGGGGTCTGTTCGCAGCATGGCGACATCGCGTAGTGTCCAAACCTGCAGCGGTTAGCCGCATTAAAAGCTGGAAACTGCAGGATGCGACCACCAGGAATGAATATGAAAGGGTATTATCCAGTAAGCTTGATGATAGATTGAAAGTGTTGAGCGAGGATGTTGAAGAATGCTGGCAGAACCTTAGAGATAGTATGGTTGAGGCTGCGAAAGAAGTGTGTGGAATGAATAAGATTGGGAACGGCAAAAAGCGTGATGTGTGGTGGGATGATGAGGTGAAAGTGGCTGTGTATAAGAAAAAGAAAGCATGGCGAGACTACCTTGCTACTAATGACTGTGGTATGAAAAATTTGATGAAAGACAGGTATAAGCTGCAGAAAGCAGAAACGAAGGCACTAGTGAAAGAGAAGCGTGAAAGGTGTAGGGTGTTAGATGAAAACAAGATGTCGGACAACTTCGAGGAAAATTCCAAATTACTTTGGAAAGAAGTACGTAAGTACCGAAGTGGTCCGGCACCTTGCAGAATGAATAAAGTGCGTTCGAAAGAAAACAATCTGCTTACAAATAAAAAGGATGTTCTGCAGCGATGGAGTGAATACTATGGAGAACTGTATGAGAGTGGCGACTCCGTCTCTGATACTGAGAGCGATTCTAATGAATTGCCACACTCGGGCCAGGGAGTGGAGGATGCCATTAGTATGAAAGAGATTGAGAAAGTGATAAGAAGTTTGAAATGTGGAAAGGCTGCGGGAATTGATGAGGTGACTGCTGAGATGATCAAGTGTGGTGGTCCTAGGATCTGGGATGCCTTCTGTGCACTCTGCAACCTTTGTTGGCAGAAGGGGGAGGTTCCAGAGGACTGGCGCACGGCAGTCATAGTACCTCTATATAAAGGGAAAGGTTCCTACCTAGACTGTGCGTGCTATAGGGCCATCAGCTTGGTCAGCTTAGCGAGTAAAGTCTATACTAAAGTATTGACTGAACGTATGAAAGGCGTTTCAGAAAGATATTTGTGGGAGGCGCAAGGTGGATTCAGGAACGGTAGGGGTTGTATGGATCAGATTTTCTCGCTTCGCGTTATCGTGGGAAGGTTTCTGGCTTTAGGTCAGAAAGTTTTCTGCGCTTTCGTGGATCTAGAGAAAGCATTCGATAGAGTAGTGCGGAAGAAATTGTGGAGTCTTCTGCCTGAATATGGCGTGGAGGGCTCCTTACTGCAGGCTGTGAGGTCATTATATCGAGACCACAGAGCCTGTGTAAGGATAGACGGTGACATGTCGCCCTGGTTTGAAGTCTGTTCTGGTGTCAGACAGGGCTGCGTGATGTCTGCCTGGCTATTCGTGCTGTATTTGGACAGTTGCCTCCAGAGATTGAAAGGTAATATGAGTGGTATGGGATGTGGTGACACAATGGTAAACTGCCTATTGTACGCTGACGATGCTGTGCTAATAGCACCATCAGAAGCAAAGTTGCAGACACTAGTCACGTGTATGAAAGAAGATTGTGAAGTAAAAGGATTGAAAATGAATGTGAACAAAACTAAGGTTCTGGTGTTTGAAAGAGAAGCGGTACAAACGAAATGTGTGATTAGTGTAAATGGAAAATGTCTAGAACAGGTGAATGAAATTGTGTACCTGGGGAGTGCGTTTTCGAGGGATGGAAGATGTGAGTTGGATGTGGAGAGACGGGTAGCAGCTGGCAATAAAGTGAACGGTGCTCTGTCCGCATTAGTGGGTAGTGTGAATATATCTAACACTGCTAAAATGGCCATCCACAATGCGGTGTTGGTGCCAACTTTGTTGTACGGCAGTGAGGCCTGGATATGCCCGAAATCGAGTGAAAGTATGATAAATGCTGTGGAGATGCGGTCTCTCAGAAATATGTGCGGTGTCACGCTTGCGGACAGGATAAGCAATGACGAGATACGCAGTATGACAGGGTTGCACAACAGTGTTATTGTAAAAATGAAGAAAGGAATGCTTAGATGGTTCGGGCACATGGAAAGAATGAGTGATGAAAGACTGACGAAGAAAATATACAGAGCGAAAGTGAGTGGTAAAAGAAGCCAAGGAAGACCAAGGCTGACTTATGAAGATCAAATAGCCAGAGTGTTAGCAGACGGAAATGTCAAAAGCACTCGCATACCTAGGCGAAAATGTGTGAGGAGAATGATGAGATTTGAGGAAGCGAAAGAGGTGTGTAAGGACCGCGACTCCTGGCGCTCCGTCCTCTCTGGCTACCCCGTTGGGGATACAGCGTGAAGTTATTATTATTATTAATTACATTTTAAATTGTTAACAAATATTGACTTATGCTATTTTAAGTCAACGATTTAAACAAACAAATTATTTAGTTGTATTTATCTTAATAAAATCTTTGTTAGCAAAGTTATATAGTCCTATGGTGACCCTATCCTACTCTTTTGTTTGACTTTTTAGAAATACAATATCAGGCATACTCATTAATAATTACTACCTAAACATTTTTATCACACGCTTGTGATAACGAATTTAATAACGTAAAATATAACTATATACTTAAAGATATTTTTGAAAAAAATTACTGCAGATTCTGAAAAAACCCTTTAATTAAAATAAAAAACACAGCCAAATAATTACATAATTACATAAAGTAAATAACAAAGCAACTATTCTTAAGCTTTTAACTCGAACTCCAAATCTCACTCCTCACTGTGTTTGCTCGAATGAGGCAAAAACTTGCTAAAAGTTCCAAATTGGCACGGAGTTACTGGCGATTAACTACTAAACGGAGTTTTACTCCGCTTTCTTACTTTTACACATAACAATAACTTATAGTCAACAGACAACTACAAACTTTTTATTTATGTTACTGAAGGTAACTAAAAATCTACTTTGTACAGAAACGCCATTTTTTAAAAGTGCAAAATTGAGGCCGATTTACACTGTATGGTCAAACCGAATGCGAGATTGCAACTAGTGTAATGCATGTGAAACTAATGTGCAGTGCGTGCTCAAAAATGTGCAGTGCACGTGCATCTAACGTGCAGTGCATATGCATCTAGTGTGTAATGCGTATGGAAATAGTGTGCAGGTGTATACAGCAAACAGAACTTGTAATATATAACATGAGCTAGAAGACTGTTTTTAGGGTTCGTTAGGCAAAATGGCTTAAGCGGAACACTTATAATTACATCATGTCTATCTGTCCATCTGTTCTTATGTCACAGCCGATATATTCCGTTATCCTTACACTTAATGTGAACCTTAAATCTAATGTGCTAAAATTAAATATGGATATGAAAATTAGTAACTTAAAACCAGAAATGAGAATGAATAATTATATTTATATGTAATGAAATACATTCAAAAACCCATTAAATAAATGTTTAAAATATACGCTCAAAATACCCTTATTCTGAAGCGAATTTATTTATTTTTATTTTTACTTTGCTCTTTCTTGCTACGGAACCCCAGTTCCGTAGCAAGAAAGAGTTAATGTGTGTTCAGTACGCTCTTTTCGTTCTTTATTAAAAAGTAGCCTAGATTCTTCACTAAAAAGGCAACCTGCCAATGAAAATCCCGTGAAAATCGGTTCAGACAAACACGAAACAAAAACAAACAGACACACAAAAATAAGTCTTTGGGTTTTGGTCACGTGCAAAATTGCAAATAACCATATAGGCCGCTTTTATAATTTACCCTTGAACGTTTTTATCGCCACGATTTTATCGCTTACGATACAATAGGGAAGAAAAATGTATTCCATTGTTTGAAGACGCTTTTAAATTTCGACATTTCCGTCCACGATAACGTCATGCCGTGGACGTTGAAAAAGCTTCTTTTTCTACACGATAGGGAAGCATTTTTCTTCCTCTTTTTTTTTCTTTCTTTATGGCATGGCGCACAGATTAGTGCATTTGCCAATGTCACGTATTAATAAGTAGAATCACAATCACAAGTAAGTTAGTTTTTTTCTTATCGTAAAACTCCTGCAGTAGTCATAATAGGCTTTACTGAAGTTATAAAGGAGTTCTTGGAAGAGCGCGAGAACTTCAGCTACAAATATTTATTTAGTCCTACTCCATTCTTTTCACTTATACAGAACTTTAAAACACAATACGAGTATACTATCATTTTTATATTTTAAAACTCCCAAAAATGTAAAAAATAGAGAGTTTAAAGAAAATGACAACCTCACTTCTCCCGTTGCCGCCAAAAAGTCGGGAAGCATTTTACTTACCTATGGTATCGTGAACGGTAAAAGCGATAAAGACGTTCAACGATAAATTATAAAAAATCCATGAAAAAGTCAGTATTTCGGAATACAGACAGATATTTCAATTTTATTAATGCTTGTATACATGACAGTCGTCGACGTTAGGTACCCTAAACAGGCGATTTCTAATGCGTCCCACCAAATCTCACAAAATATCACCAACGGAAGGAGGGGTCCAATTAAAAAAACAGCTCACGTAATTAATGGATGCTCCCTTATAATGGCCTTAGAAGCAACGCAACAACCCTACATATCTGGCCAAGAGTAGGCAGTTCTGTACGCATGAGGCGGAAGTCAGTCTTCTTTTCTACATATTCTCCGATTAGAGCTTCAATAACAGGAGGACTTTTTGGCGAGAACGGGAGAAGCGAAATTTCTTTTGCCAGCGAGAATATTAGGGAACAATTAAAAATAAAAGTCAACAGTGCCATTGAGTTACGTTGTAATTCGTGACAAAGATAATTGTAATCCCGTACGGTGTATGTATACCGAGTACGTGATAATCTTGAGGTAATATAATGCCGCTTACTTTAGGTCAGCCCTTTTCGCGAGTGGTGTTTTCAATTTGTCCCAAGGGAGAAACTACCATTTAATCTCACCTTACCTTGCACCCTCCCTCCTAACGTGCCAAGTTGGCACATGCGGGAGCCGTAAAACTTTTACGGATAACTTGAAAAACTAATCAAAAACGTGACGTAATATTGGCTAGGCTCATTTAATTTTGTCTCTAAATTAAAAGCTGTATAAAGGTAGACCCTGGTTTACCAACCCGGCAACAGACACCACCTGTACTCTAATAGTCGAGATTTGATATATGAACGTCTTGAGTGGACAACACCCCCTCTGTGCGCCTCCCACGCTTGGTTCTCGTCGACTTGCCCTTATCTAATTGACCACCAGTTAACAACAGTTGGACACGAGTGGCGAGGCGGTACTGATTGGGTAGGTACTGGAATGATAATGAGCAACTTTTTTGTAATCCATACTTTATCATAGATTATAGATAACTCCATACGTCATATCCGAGCAGCAATGGTGAGGTAAATCAGATAAGCTCACACGCATGTACATACAACACACATTTATTTTCAGATTAGCTGATTGGCCGCCATTTATTTAGAAAACAGCACCCACGCGTCTATATTTTATTTGCCTCACTTCGCAGGAAGGGACTGGCTGCGCGGAGTTATAGTCTATGTATTATAAATGCGAACAAGTAGGTATTTGTTTGTTTGTCACGCTCACGGCTAAACCGCTGGATGGAATCTGTTGAAAATGGGAATAGATTAATGGCGGCTTCCACCAACTGTTTAAATCTCGATATAAGGAACTGACATCTCGATTTTACTAGTAAAATAGTTGGTGCCAGCCGTCCTAACACCTAGAGAGCAACTTAGGCTAGTTTTTTAATTCTACGCTGACGAACTCATGGACAACAACTAGTATAAGCGATTAAATATCAAAATGTATTTCCTTGTATTGCAATAAAGCCGCTATTATAAAAATTTCATCCGCTAGATTTATTTCTTCATAATTTTTAAGTATCAATTACACAGGCACTATTTTTTAATAATAATAAAAATGTGATAAATTCCTAAAATCTTTCGCTATTTTCCGCTCAAACTCCAAAAACCACCAAGTGATACGTGTTTCCAACAGGTCAGCTAACCAGCACCGAATCAGTGTTGGTTGGCTGTCCGAATCCTATCTCTGGTATATCCTGAGGATGCTTCGTTGAGAGGCGAAATAGCTAAAAATTTTAGAAATGTATCACATGAAATGGATTCCCGTAAAGTAACGCCTGAGTCTATACAATAAATAATAAAAATATTATTTTTATAACTTCAACGATCTTCTTAAATGTTCACTTCCTTACTGCCGCTATTTAAGTGTTGCCAACATCGAGAAAAATTACCCTACATTTCTGACTCGACTCTCGCTAAATTTGCATAGATTTACGTAATCTGACCCCCGCGTTATCTCCAGTTTAACAAAGGGTAAGTCTTTTAATTGTTATTATTATAGCTGCCTTGCCATTTTTAATTGCCCTCATAATTATAGAACCCTTCAGACGTCGAAAGTGTAGTGGAATTGCTATGAATAAATTTTCTTTCAGATATCCGTTATAAAGACGCTCAGAATAATTCCTACTTTTTAAATTTTCCTTATTAACTATGTACCTCAATTGGAATTTTTATAATAGGTATTTAGAATTGAGAGAGTAAAATAGGAATAATATAATAACATTACATATACAAGGTTATTTTGAAAGGGGGTATAAATCCGCTGGAGTCCCAACGTGTCACTGTTGACTGTTATAATGCAATCTTAATAATTACGGGATACGTTTAGTTTGGTTACCATACAAAAAAAACATTCATTTAATAGAAAAAAATGTACAACCCTATCATTCTGCCCTATATATTTCAAATGTTTGATAGCGACAAGAAAACGCTAATATTAGGGTTGTCTCACCTTTATTTTTATTTCAACTGAGGTTTTACACTGGAACTATTCACTTTTGGCGAAGCTATAGAACGCAAGATTTCCGTTGTCATGGGTACTTTTACTCATCCTTTCAAAATAACCTTGTATATATGTAAGTAGGTAATGTATTACTCATTATCAGTTACAGAATATTACTAGTCTCTTCTTACTTTTAATTTCGTTACTTATAGTTCTAGTAAGTATGACTACATTACCATTAGAAGGTACATTCGATTCACTAATAACTCATACAATTTCATCTTGGTCAGTAGTAACAGGTACACAGAAAAGTTTAATTTGTGGTAAACAACGATGCCGTATACTTAACCTGTATTTCAATGGTAGTAAACAGTGAAGAGGATTTTTTTTTTATAAAAGAGGGGGAGAACGAGCTAGGCGTCACTTGATGGAGATTAACCAGCGCCGCCCATTGATACTCACGACGTCCGGAAAGTCACGGGTGCGTTGCCGGCCTTTAGGAAAGTAGGAAAAAAAGGGAATGGAGGGAGAGGGGTGATAGGCCACCGGCACTCGCTCACCGAACGAAACTCAACAGCAATAGATGCTGTTATTTCATGCCGATATTCTGTGAGAGGGTGATATTTCACCGGGCGAGCCGGCCGAATTCGTGCTGTAATACAGCATGGTTCTACCACTCAGGTTATCATATTGTCTTATTATATAAGTTTTAAAGGGTTTTTCTTTGGCTATATTCTTCGTTTTTGCAATATATTTAGTCTTGAGCACGTTTTGAGCATACTCGTAGCTTCAAAATATTAAGACTTGTTAGATAATCTACCCCATATTATGTAAGCAAAAACTACAATTTGGAACGCTGGAGTCTAAAGCAATTTGGCAAGATGCTAAATAGGTCGCATGAATGAGAGCCAGACTATCTCCACTTTCATATGCAAATTGCCGTACCAATTCGGTTGGTCGAATAATTTAAATTCTTACTTATTCTTACCTAGATAAAATAACCAGAACCAGGGCCAATTTTACGCCTTCGTAGTGCTTAGCGAGTTTCTAAACGTGGTATTTTAGTAAAGTCAAAATAAGTGTTCTGTGAGTTGTTCTAAGTGGGTACATTTCAAGTAAGCCTTATACATACATACATACCTTCCCGCTGTATCCCTAATAGCCTAAGAGCCCGTGACGGCCAGACCTTCGTTATTCGTTATAAAAGCTGAAAGTTTCTCTGCGTATTAATGTTTTTAAAATTTCACGACTTGTACACATCTTACAATATTTATTCACGGGTCAATGTCACGTTTATACTTTAAGGCTAATTTACCTATTTTATCCCTATTTTCCTATTTCCTATGATTTCTGTGATGTATGTAATATGTGGGTAAACAAATATTTCACATATAAAACTGTTGTATAAAAAGTGCACTAGTGCATACAGCGAATACATACATAATAGTTGGCGACGAGAGGACCTGCGTAATAATTAAACAAAATAATGGCTGTGGGAAAGATTGAGCCCTTTCAAGTAGATGTCGACAATTGGTCATTATATGTGGAAAGGCTCGAACAATATTTTATAGTGAACGGAACCAAAGAAGAACATAAAATACCAACTTTAATTACCGTTATGGGCAGTGCTAGCTACTAGTTAGTGGTGACTTTGTGTACGCCGCATAGACCGGCTAATAAAAAATTTGCGGATTTAGTGAGGGTTATGAAGGAACATTTACAACCGAGTCCAAGTATTTTAGCCGAAAGATATAAATTCAGAAATAGGAAACAATCACAGAATGAATCGGTCTCAGAATACGCGGCCGAGTTAAAAAGCCTGTTTTCGGACCAATTTTTGGTCCGAAAACAGGCATACCAACGATGGCAGCATCCAGATTACAAAGGTGGGCCGTGTTGTTATCAGGTTATCAATACGACATTGAATATATTAATAGCAAAATTTTGTAATTTTGGTGTGGGTTTGAATGAAAACTTGAGGGATTAGTTCGTCTGTGGAATTAAAAAGGAGGTATTTCTACAACGATTGTTCACAGAAGAAGACTTAACATTTGAAACAGCGTACAAGTTAGCAATCGCGATGGAGTCAGCAGAGGAAAATGCAGCGGTGGTGGAAGGCCGAGAGGAGAAAGAGGCATGTTATTCGTTGCAAACATCGGATAGAAGACACTCGAGAGGATGGGCGCAGCGGCCAGGGGCGACAAGAAACGCGGCGAGCAGAGGGCGCGCATTCACGTCGGCACAGACGCCGCCAGCTTACGGTGAACGGAGACTGTCGGCGGCGGGAGCGGGGCCGGCGCGCGGCGGCGCGGGCGCGGGCGGCGCGCACGGCGCGCGCCAGCGCGGCTGTACAGTGTGTGGTCGGCAGCACGGGCCGTCGGAGTGTAAATATAGACAATATGTATGCAGAGTATGTAATGAACCGGGGCATCTAAGGAGAATGTGTCCTAAGTTACGAAGTGACACCGCATTTTCAGGCACATATAATAACAAGGTACAAGAATTAACGAACTTGGAAAGTGATAGCAGTGAAGAGGTAAATTTTGATATTTATAACATTGAAAATGTATATTTACATAAACCTTTTATATTAACCGTTAACGTTGATTCAAAAAGATTACATATGGAGGTCGATACAGGGAGTGCTATTTCTTGCATAAGTCAGGAATTGTACCAACAGTTGTTTACTAATTTACCTATATATAAAACAAATATTGTTATGAGTTATTACACTGGGGAAAAAATTGTACCCATAGGCAAGATTAAACCGTTAGTTAAATATAAAAACAAAAACTTAAATTTAGATTTGTATATTGTTAAAAATGGAAGAAAACCTTTGTTGGGTAGGCAGTGGCTTCATGAATTTGGAATTCGATTAGTTGAGAAATGTAATAACAATGAAGTAAATTCGACGTCATCGATAAACTTAAAATCTCTCAGTTCCAGATTTCATGAAGTATTTTCGGAGGGTCTCGGGCGTTACACCGGTGGCGAGGTGACATTACGCGTGCGCCCAGAGGCAACGCCGATATTTATGCGGGCACGATCGCTGGCGTATGCGCTGCGGGAACCGGTGGAACGCGCACTTGATCAGCTGTTGCGCGATAACATCATCACGCCGGTTGATTGTTCTGACTGGGCTACGCCAATTGTTCCCATAGTAAAGAAGGACGGAACAATAAGGATTTGTGGAGATTACAAGTTAACGGTTAACAAATTTCTGGAAGTGGATCGCTTTCCGTTACCGCGAGTAGAGGATTTATTAGTTAAAATTCAGGGAGGTGAGAAATTTACTAAAATTGATTTATCTCAGGCCTATGCGCAATTTGTGTTGCATGACGACTCAAAAAAGTGTACTGTTATAAATACCCATCGCGGACTTTTCAAATATAATAGGTTAATTTATGGTGTGTCGTCTAGTCCGGGAATTTTTCAGCGGAAGCTCGAACAAATGTTTTCTGACATGTCTAAAGTAGGGGTTTTTTTAGATGATGTCATATTAACAGGCAATAATGATAAAGAACATATGGAAAATCTGTATAAAGTTTTAGAGAAATTACAATGTTTTGGTTTAAAAATTAAGAAAGAAAAATGTAACTTTTTTGCAGAGTCGGTTACTTATCTGGGCTATGTTATTAATAAAGACGGCATTCATACTAACCCAGAAAAAGTAAAAGCTATAAGACGAGTACCAGTGCCAACCACGGTCACAGAGCTACGAACTTTCTTGGGCATGGTCATGTATTATGGAAAATTTGTCAAAAATATAAGTACTTTATTGTCGCCGTTATATACATTATTAAAAAAAGGAGTTAAATTTATTGGTCCAGTGAGTGTGATACTGTGTTTCAAGAAGTAAAAGAAATACTTGGTTCTAGGGAAGTGTTAGCTCATTATAATCCGGAACTACCGACTATATTGACCACGGACGCGAGTAGTGTTGGGGTTGGCGCTGTCATCTCACAGGTGTCGCCGGACGGCCGCGAACGACCCCTGGCTTACGCATCGCGAACGCTCAACAGTGCTGAACGCGCCTACTCACAAATTGATCGGGAGGCGTTTGCCATTGTCTTTGGTGTTAAAAAATTTCACCAATATCTTTATGGACGACAATTTCGCCTTAGAATAGATCATTAACCATTAGTTACAATTTTTGGTCCGAAAACAGGCATACCAACGATGGCAGCATCCAGATTACAAAGGTGGGCCGTGTTGTTATCAGGTTATCAATACGACATTGAATATATTAATAGCAAAAATAATAGCGCCGATGCATTGTCTCGCTTGCCGGGTATTGAAGAAAAAATACTCAAAAAGGAGACAACTTACATTAATTTTGTTAATGATTTTTTACCCGTAACTAGGGAACTTGTCGTTAGTCAGTTAAGTCTGGATCCCTTGTTACGTAAAGTAGTCATTTATTTACAGTCGGGCTGGCCAGCACATTGCACACAGGAGGCACTAAGGCCTTACTTCACACGAAAAAATGAATTGTATTTGGACTCTAGGTTATCATGTGGGGATATCGTATTATTATTCCCTCCATATTTCGAGAACAAATTCTACAGGAACTACACACAGGTCACATGGGTATAGTCAAAATGAAGTCCATAGCTAGGAGCTACGTGTGGTGGCCAGGTATAGATGATGATATAGAACGTATGTGTCATGGATGTGATACATGTGCTATAGAAGCTTCAAATCCCCCAAGAGCACCGCCACAGCCTTGGAAATATCCGGCGGAACCATGGAAGCGATTGCACATGGATTTCCTTGGGCTACTTAACGGAAAAACCTTTTTAGTGGTGACAGATGCTTCTACAAAGTGGATTGAAGCTTTTCAAATGACAACCACAACAGCTACAGCAGTATTAAAGGTTTTAAGAGAAATTTTTGCAAGATTTGGGTTGCCACAAGAAGTAGTATTGGATAATGGACCACCGTTTACGAGTGGTGAGTTAGCTCAGTTCATGAAAAATAATAGTATTACTCACACTTTCGCCCCTCCGTATCACTCCGCTTCAAATGGTGCCGCCGAGAGTGCAGTTAAATTGTGCAAGAGGGCTATTAAGAAAGCATTAAGAGAAAAATGTGATATAGACGTAGCATTGCAGAGCTATTTATTATCTTACAGGAATACAGTTCACGGTACAACAGGGGAATCACCAGCGATGCTTTTACAGAGGCGTACACTACGCACGCGCTTAGACCTGCTTCGTACAGGAAAAGATAGGGAAAAGCGTGTACATGAAGTGCAACAACGCCAGGTGACGGCAACGAAAGGTGTAGAACGATCGTTTAGTATAGGGGATACAGTGTGGGCAAGAGCTTATGGTAGGGACAAATGGGTTAAAGGAAAAATTAATTCTTTAGTGGGTTCACGTAATGCGATTATAGAGTTGGAAAGTGATCCACGTGCGCAGATAAAAAGACATTTTAATCAACTGAGACTTAGACCTGCTTCTTTATTGGCGTATCCCAGTCATAGGCCGTTATTAACTTCGGTGCCGCTGCCGGTGGAGCGTACCAGACCCCCCCGCAAAGTAATTAGCCCCATACAACGTTATGTTGATCCTATAGAATATTAGTATATACGTTAAAGGTACTTAGGAGGACCTCCGTGGCGCAACGGCTTAGCGCGTTGGAAAGTAAACGGGGGTTGCGGGTTCGATTCCCGTCCCGAGTCTGGGTGTTTATGTATAATATGTATTTATTTACAAAAGAAAAATATATAAGTAGTATATCAGTTGTCTTGTACCCATAACATAAGCGCTGTGCTGCTTACATTGGGACTAGACGGCGCTGTGTAAAAAATGTCTGAGTATATTATTATTATTAGGCAAATTAATATAAGCATATTAAATTAAATTAAGAGTTAAGCTCATGTTTATTACTGTTGTTATATATTTTGTGTTTTTTTTTTATTTTTTATTAGTGTATAAAATTAAGAGCGTTGGTGAAATTGTATGTTGTTACTATACCCAATTCAAGGGAGAAAATATCCAAAATAATTTAATATTTACTTAATTGTTAAGTTTCATGTCAAGTCCATAAGACACTAATGTATTCAAAATTATTTTCAATTAGGTGGTGGGGTGTGATGTATGTAATATGTGGGTAAACAAATATTTCACATATAAAACTGTTGTATAAAAAGTGCACTAGTGCATACAGCGAATACATACATAATAATTTCCTCCTATTTTCTCTGTGTATGTCCAACGATCAGCGACTATGAAGTTTGGATCATCGCAGCTTTGCCAGGTAACACATTTTCTTCGGAATAATGTTAGAAATCACATCATCCACTGCCAAACAGTATCGTGGCAACCCCCTGCCAGACAGTCGCGGATACAGGGGGGAGGCCCAGGGGGCCATGCCCCCCCAAACTGTGAAGTGCGGTTGGCCTTAGACTTAATAGCATATATTTTTTTATTTATTTGCACAAAAAAAGTACACAGAAACAGTAGTCGAAAAAAATAACAATGACAAAAAGCAATGCTTATCTCTTTAAGAGATTTCTTCCAGCACACCTCGGTGATAGAGAAAATGAACGAGGGTAGGATGCATAGTTTGTATGAGGTATGTGATGAGCTCGCGCTGTCCCGCTGACCGTCGAACGAATTCGGAACTATCGTATTATACAATTATAGGATATTAGCTGTGCCCGGCATGTGTTGCAATGCCTTTTTTTGTCAGAAACCTTCGCGGGCGTGGGCACAACTCACCAAAGTTTCATCAAAATCGGTCCAGCCGTTTTGGAGTCCCTAGGGAACATACATATGTTCCCTAGGGACTCATATCACATACATATCACATCGCCTTTTATATATATAAGAAGATGAGTAAAATAGTTCTTTGATATAAATAATGGTTCAGTCGATATGTTGACGTGTCGGGAAGTTCCCTTACTTTTTATCCGATTTTGATGATTTTTTTGAATGCTCAGAAAAATAATGAAAGACGTGACAGTTACGATCTGTGCAAATTATTATTTGTTTAAATAATAGGTCAAGTGAGAGTTGGACTACCGTACCGAGGGTTCTGCACTATACAAAAGTATATTACATAGTTTGACGACCTCCGTGGCGCAATGGCTTAGCGTGTCGGAAAGTAAATGGGGGTTGCGGGTTCGATTCCCGTCTCGAGTCTGGGTGTTTATGTATAATATGTATTTATTTACAAAAAAAAAGTATATCAGTAGTATATCAGTTGTCCAGTACCCATAACGCAAGCGCTGTGGTGTTACTTTGGGACTAGATGGCGCTGTGTGAAATGTCTGAGCATATTATTAGTATAGTAACAAAATAATCAGATCAAGAATTATTTGTCACAACTTTAACCAACTTAATTTTGCAGCTAACCTTTTTTAGTTTAAAATTATACTGAGTTGATTGTTGCAACTGCAAAAAAGACGGTTGTTGTATTGTATAGACTCAGGTGTTACTTTGCGGAAATCCATTTCATTTGATGAATTCCTAAAATCTATAGCTATTTTCTGCTCAAACTCCAAAAACCACCAATCGACACGTGTTTCACGGCTAGCTAACCGATTCAGTGCTAGTTAGCTGGCCGAGTCCAATTTCTGTTATATCCTGAGGATGCTTCGTTGAGAGACGAAACACGTGTCGATTGGTGGGTTTTGGAATTTGGGTGGAAAATAGATAAAGATTTTAGGAATTCACCACATGATTGCTTGTATTACTCATAACTTTTTTTCTATTTTATAATTAACTGTTTTTAGTATTTGTTTAAGTACAGGAAATGACTAATATAATGTACAAATTACAGCTTCATACTTAAAGCCATTTATGTGATAGACCTGGTAACAAACTATGTCTAAAAACGACGACTTTGAGTAGAGCACAATAATATATTTCTCATCAAAAAAATCGAAACACCCCTAAGTTTGGTTTTTAATAAGTCATGATTTTTTTACGCTAAAACAAAAAAAAATAGTGCCAGTTAATTGCGGATATTATAAGGTATCGTTTAACAAACATTGATGTTTCAAATTAAAATTAAATTTCTTTATCTAGCGTGTTTTGTTCAACAGGTATGGTTTTACCCTTTGAGAAGAATTTGTGAAAGGTTAGAAACAAAGACGTAAGACAAAAATATGTTTAAAAAAAGTTTATTCAGTATCTCGTATTTATCCCCGGGCCCTAATGACTGCTTCCATGCGGTTCCTCATGGAACGGATGAGAGTCACAATCTTGTGTTGTGGGATGTTATGTCATTCTTCTCGTATAGCCGTTTTAAGCTGACCAAGCGTCTCCGGAGCAGGATCTCTCGATCTTACTCGTCTCTTCAATTCATCCCATAGGTGTTCTATGGGATTCATATCCGGGCTTTTTGCTGGCCAGCCCATAACCGTAATACAGACTTCGTTTAGGTATTCATTTACAATGCCTGCAGTATGAGCCCTGGCATTGTCCTGCATGAAAACGAACTCTTCGCCATTAAAATGTGCGTAAAGTACCACATGAGGCTCCAGACACTCTTCGACGAAACGTGACCCATTTAATGATGGTAGGTCCAGATACAAATGCAGTTAGTTTATCCATCGGCGCTTATGCCTCCCCAAACCGTCCATGAACCGCCACCTTAACTGACTCTTTCTTCAATGCAACACTATGCAAAACGCTCTCTCTCTCTTCAATACGCCTTCTTTCTTCCGTCGTTACCATACAGCATGATCTTACATTCGTCAGAAAAGAGAACTTTGCTCCATTTAAGGTATGACCAATTGAAGTGCTCACGTGCAAAGCTAAGGCGCGCTCTTCAGTGGTCTACCGTCAATTTTGGGCCATTAGCTGGTTTATGAGGTTTCAGGCCACGCTCCGCCAATCTAACGGTAGAATCGCTCACAGTCAATCCTCGAATCTCACGGAGCCGCTGCTGCAGTTGAATAGAGTTAAATCGACGATTTCTTAGAGAAACTGACACAATATACCGATTATCTCGTTCAGATGCGACTCGATGTCTACTAGATCCTGGACGGCGAGTAAACATACCAGTCTCCCCAATGATGTTATAGTACAAAAGAGGTAGATTATATGCACGTAGAGGCGCATGTAGAGGTAGGTTATATGCACTCGAAAAGTGGCACCCTCAAAACTTTGCTAATTAGCCAACCCGGACTTGGTCAAAGAATATGAAAAGTAATGTTACAGAACCAACAATGTCATGCAATGACAACACATTCAAAATTCTAAAATCTTTTAATAATCCAAACGTTTTTTATAATATACACGATCATGTGATGACGCAGCCACCCACTTTTAATCATCGTTTACATTTATTAAAAGCAATAATATATAATTCATCATTTTCAAATTTATAATTTAAAAATGTTGGCGATCTTTTTAAACAAATACGTTCTCATGTACATGATTCAAGAAAAACGAAATTCGAAAAAAGCAAACATTGTTTTTTATTGTCTAATCCCATTAGGTATCAATCATATTTTTTTTAAATGTCTGTTCTGTGGAATTAATTACTAATATTCTATGAATTAGTCACGGATTCGCTTAAAATATAGTAAGACATTGAAATTGACCAATCACAATGATTTAGAGATCTATGTGATTTGTTGGTTTGAAATGCAATTATGTTTTACATTGCATAGCGAAGCAGTGCAATGTATATTTGTCTCACTTTTTAACGTTGTAACTGGGACAATATTTTACTTGGATTAGTACTAAGGTAACCTATCTACCTCTTTTGTATTATAATATCATTGAGTCTCCCGATAACACATACACTCTATTGACAGCAGAGAGGCTAAGATGCAATTGTGCAGCCACAACACGTTGACTAAGCGCTGGATTCAGCAACGCCACGACTTGGGCGGCTTCCGTGGCTGGGGTATCCATATTTGTTAGGAAAATAATCTCCTTGGCCTACCAAGGATGTTACAAAGCTTTGTTATCAATCTCTATTAAAAAAATTATATTTTTGGCAAAAAAATGTGATTAAATGCAGAAATTCCGACGGAATACACATTGAAAACAATCTCCACATTGACCTCCATATTCATTTGTTCGATGAAAATTCGAAAATTTTAATTCAAATGGAATTGTGGTACACCATTGTGTAGACTAAACTACCAGCTATTTATTGGAGTATTTTTTTAATGATATCAAACCTCTTTTTTTTAAATGCCGCCTGAATAGCACTTGCAGTAGTGTTTCGATTTTTTTGATGAGAAGTTTATATATTTTTTAAATATTATTGTGCTCTACTTGCTAAATTCTTTTCAACGTTTTCAGAACTATAGAAATAAAAAAATTTGAGATCTCTCTCTCTGATAAATCTTGAGATGAGGTCCGAGGGCCCCCCAAATTGAAATCTTGGATCCGCCCTTGCTGCCAGTCATCCTTAAACTTTAATAAATTGTAATTATACTTACGTTATAGTATAAAAGTTAAATTTTATATATGTTGCTGTGATGTAGTTATGGTATAGGCCAGTATAGGGTCATCTTCATGCTGTTAATTTACAATCATTCACATTCACAAATACTCACTCGACACGTAGAAATCCGCACACAGAACATAGGGCATACATCGCGTCCAAACATACACGTCTTTATCGGGCACTAATACATACACATGAGCAAGCACACGTTTACGTACGAAAACACACAGAGAGATGGGCCGAATGTGGTTTGAACCGAATACGAACTTCGGCCGAACATTCGGTGAAAATAAAAAATTCCGCCGAAATTCGGCCGCACTTTCTCGAAGTCGTAACTTGTTTACGCACTTTCCTCAATTATTGCTAGATGTACCCCGCCCGCACACCGCGCTCTCCCGCGTGGCGTCCTTAGCAAATACGCCATCGGCGTGTCGGAATATATCAAGTGTTTGGATATTTTATACAGAAACTGACGAGGAAAATAAAGTGAAATGTATCATATGTTGTTCGCTGATATCTCGTGGTGGTAGTGGTCGTTCAACGTCTACTTCTGCACTAACCAACCACATTCGTATGAAGCGTGATCGGGAATATACACAATTAAAATATCCTGTTAATTCACCAAATCCTTAAATTAAATTAAGAAGAACTAATTTAATTTAATTTGTTATCGCATACGAGTTAAGGTTTACAAGTTCCTAACTAAAATAAATGACCATGAGTATATAAGAGACTTAATTTTATTTTACTGTTATGACAGACATGCAAGGAACATGGGTCGAAATATGAAAAAAAATCTTGGACCTCTCATACTAACTTCATCAGCTGAGTGTTCATTTTTATGAGAGGACCAAAATTTTTTTTCATATGTCGACCCATGTTCCTTACGAAAAGTCGTTCAGTTTCATGGGTACGTCAACCCCCTTTCGATAGTGTGGGTACTTTTGTAACACCTTGTATAAGGCGATGCCTTGAACCGACGTATGTCCTGCATACGAGGTATCCCTTCGCTGGAGGAACCCTCAGGCAGTCGATCATTTGGTCGAGCATGTTCCTTGGCCCAAAACGATCGGTGACGCTACAAAAGCCACTAGCGCTAACAGCAAAGAACAGTTTTTTTAGTCGCTTCGAGTCGTTGCGAAATAATATTATTTGCTGATGTCACTTCATTGTTATTTAAATTGGATAGAAAAGGGCTAGATATTACCTGGGTGAACAGGATCCTAACAGACTTCTCAAGATGGTTCGCTGTTAATAATTTACTACTGAATGCACAAAAAACCAAATGTATTAAACTTTTCCTTTCTAATTTACCCAAAATCCATGATAAAATAGAACTGGGTGGGAAACAATAAGAATTAGTCAAGTCTGCCAGTTTTCTTGATTTAACGGTAGATAATAAATTGCAGTGGACGGACCATATCGGGGCATTGGCTAGTAAGCTCAACTGCCACGCGGAACACTAAGCACACTAACTGGCCTTCAGCCGTCTCGCCGGGCGGGTCTTATAGAGGCCCAGCCCTCACCCGAAAAGGAAGCTAGTTAAAATGCACGCAGGTGCGGAAAGCTCCCCTGGCGACGGCTTGAGCCCGAGGTCCGCCCTCCATACGAGGTATCCCTCGGCTGAAGGAACTCTCAGGCGGTCGACCATCTGGCAGGGCGCCTTCAGCGCTCGCCCCAACGCGACCAGTGACGCTGTAAAAGCCACTAGGGCTAACAGCAAAGCGGAGTTTTTTTAGTCGGTTGGAGTCCGACATTACTCAGTCGGCGACTCTTCATAGTCTGGTTTCATAAATTGAAAAAAATACTCGGTATTCGCCATTCAATGTTCGTAACAACAGTCTTACCCAAGATGTAATTCACTCACTCGTTTTATATAAATTAAATGTGTAAGTTTTTATGTAGCAAATCATCTATTTGCTTGTGTAGTAGCTTAGCGTAGCTTGCGTAGGCGTAGAGTCCGGCCGAGTGTCCGTGGGGATTAAAAAGAAAAAGTATTTACTGGTTTTCTGAATATTGTATTTTAATAAACCTTTAGTAAAATGATGTTTAAAAAATGATACCTGATTTAGTTTCTTATCGGTTCTTGTGTCCAAGTCTGTAAACTTTGTTCGTCAGTACTTCAGCACTCATTCTTTCTATGTGAAACATTATATGAAAATATTGTGGTGCGAATTCTCTTTGAACCGTACTAAAGTAGATTTGACGTTCAAAAATACCTTGTAATTGGGTTTACTTTAATAAATTGATTTGACTTTGACGAGACTAAACGCTGAATTCTGAAAAACAAGCAGTTAAGCAATCTTGGCAAGAATTGTTTTTATTTTATAGATACTCGTAGTACGATAATATTACATCAATATGGACTTAATCTATCCATTCGTAAGGCTGAATTACAAAACTATGTTAAGCATTTAAATTTTTAATCACAGATTTAAAATAATACCATCTATGATTTTAACATTATTGTCGCCAATTACGACAATGCCCTGAACTTATTTATTATAGGAAACCTTTAAATAAAAAAAAATTTGAGTTTAAATATTTTTTTACTTAATCATTTCACACTACAATGTCAATGTACTTAACATGTAATAAGTGTACTCAATATGTGTGCATATTTATTTCACGTATTACATTGTTAATAATAATCAATAAAATTAATACTATTTATTTGGTAGATAAAGGAAAAATATGTCACCTTATAAATAAGATATTTTAAAGCATTAGCGGCGAGAAGTCATAGAGTTGGCTACAGTATACTGATCAATTGGTAAATTGGTAACCGAGATTGGTTTGGCTTAACTTCAGTTCAAATAATTTGGTGCAAGATTATACGTGTTATTACGGTACCGTAGCAATTCTGGATGTTAAATTTTAAAAAGAATAAAAAAGAATTGGTAATTGCCCGTATTAACTTCCGGCTTTCATTTCTGGTTTCAAATTATCCATTTGGCAAACATTACATACATAAAATTACATAACCTGATTAAACATACAAACAGACAAGCATAATGAAACCAAAAAGTTCAAAAAGTATAAAGGATCAGTTTTTTGGTATTTTGTCTACAGACTCCTGAAAAAACATGCTTAAACTGCTCGGGATGACTGAAGAATGATTTAATGAAGATTCCAAGCGAATGAGTAATAAGGGAACTTAAGGTCGAGATTGACTTGTGAACGTCAAATGTCAAAAGCACAAGACAAAACAAGACAGAATATTGAAAATGTTGACGCCAGGGATCTAAATTTTCTAAGTGACTACAAAACGTATGATAACGATATTTAGTATCCTGATTCTTCATTTAACAAGGTTAACAAAATCTAACCTAACCACCAGAAGTATTTTTTTGGTAGAAAAAATTTCGTGAAGCTAAACTTTATTTTTGAAATTTGATTAATAACGAAAACACCATCTATACAGGCATGGTTTTGGCTCCCAAGAACTAGTTAAAAATATCTGTAGTCAAGTGGCAAAGCGGGAAGCAATATTTATTGCTAAGCTTAGTCATAAACACTATCTTACCACTATAATGAAACATGTATTTCAGAATTCCCTAAACTTAAGACTTGTTCTCATATCGCGAAAATGTATTTTAAAAAAAACGTGAAATATGTGCCAGATATTACTCTGACACAGCAAATCCTGATCTTATGCACGATCTACGAATTAAATATCCGCACTACAAGGGAACTTGTCACGTACATCTCCAACATAAATAGTCGTAAGAATTGGAAATAAGCATGAGATGTAAAAAACAGCTCTATGGCGTTAAAACGCCGAATCAGTACGAATATAATATCTATCAAATCCGCAGTATTATTTACCAACATGAAGCCCTAGAAGTACCGCAATGAATATATTATACTTTGTTATAGTCTTTTAATAAAATCGCATTGTATTGTATCACATTGCAAGAAAATTTTAATAATATAGATGATACAGTAATATTGATAAAAAGAGATATGAGTCCCCTCTCCTCTTCTCCTGCCGCCAACGCTCATATAATTAAACACAAACAAACCACAATAATGATATACGAACTACATAATCTTAACATACAGTCATACAATAAAAACAAAAAATACAAACACAGCGCCTCAACAAGACCAATACCTTAAGAGATCTACAATCCCTTTCGTTTATAGAAAGTGGAAAAATGTATACAACCTTATCAATGAATTTTGTTAATTCTGTACCGACATCTTAGTTCCTACTATGCGTTTGAAATAAGAATACGAGCCCGCTCACAGATAACTTCACTTTCTACTGTGTACTTTTTGATACTACTGTACTGCCAGCAAAAAAGTACTTTAAAAAAAAATGCGAATATTTTTCTACCTTTTTTAATATAGCATCTGGTCGACCGAGCTTTGCTCATTGATATCAAAACAAAAAAAAATTTGACCACATTACAGGATACCAGTTCGCGCACTTCTGACGTGGTAAACCTACGTTCTAACCACTGTGCTTTAAGAAGGTACACTATGTTGCAAAATTAGAAGAGTTTAAAAGTTTTGAAGTATTAAGTATGTGAAAACATGGAAAAAACGAATTATCCCAGAATGGAGACCTAGCTAGATCGATTTTTTGGCCCAGTAAACTGTTATATTGTAATTTCATCGAAATCGTTAGAGCACTTTTCGAGAACGCGATTACAAATATACAAATATTGCCCCGTAAAATACTATTCTTTATAAAATTATTCTTCTAAATAATATAGTATGTTACATTAAAGGAAGTCCATGAAACATAACATTCAATTCATTGTTCAAGAAAAGGAATAATAGACTTTTCTCTGTGACTTTTAGCCGTAGACTTTATAAATAACTCCAGAACCAGACGCTGTGTCTGAGCAGCAACGGTGAGCTAAATCGAATAACCTGACACCTGTATGTCTACATATTTGATTTTATTTACTTCACTTCACAGTATGCAGGCTGTCTGGAGTTATAAAAGTTTATGCTTTTATCATTATTTTTCATTTTTTTTTTTCAATATTGTTCTTTTAAAGGAAGTAAGACCTTATTTTCTTATTATAAGTGCATGATTTAGGTGATATGTTTTTAGTAGGTATTTGTTACAAACTGAATTTAGACATATTATTCCAATATATTAAAAAAAGTATGATCACATTGCAGGATTCAAACCCACACACTTCGAAATGGTAGACCTACGCTCTAGCCATAGCCAAGTTGCTATTGAGAAGGTAAACTGTTGCAAAATTAAAAGAGTTTAGAAGTTTTAAGTGTAAAAAGAAGGAGAAAACGATTTTTCCCGAATTGAGTCCTACATAGGTCGATTTTTCGCTCCCTTTAACACCTATATTACAAATTTCATCGAATTCGTTAGAACCGTTTTCAAGAACACGATTACGAACGTATACATATATGTATATGTCAATGTATGATTGTGAACACCGTTAGTTTCCCGTTTATCCCGTGAGATTGTAAAATGTCGATAAATATGGTGACATATATACAAATATTACTCATATAATAATGTAGGATAAATTACATTGAATAAAAATATCTACGAGAAGTGATCTATTCTTATTTCGAACGCATAGTATTCACGATTATACTACTTTTATAGCACTTGACTTTTCTCTAGATCCTATGAGACTCTGAATTACAATCACGTCACACTCTTCCTAGTCCGCGAAGACCTCCGAGTGACCCTGGCCGCATCGAGCTGCACCTCCCGTAGAGCCGCCGCATCGCTCGCCTCCCTCGCCTCCCTCGCCTCTCTCGCCCCCCTCGCCTGCCCCGCAGACTTCCGCGCCGATCTGCGCGGGGACTTCGCCTCGCCCACTTGAGCCACGCTCAGGCTTTTACGACGACTCCTCGTCATAACCGGACTTCTTTCCTCAAATGCATCCTGTCTAATTAGCTTCAGTTTATTGTTAATATTCTCCTTCTCAGATTCCTTTTGAATATCCATAGATGTTGCACTAGTAACATGAGTTTCCTCCTCTGTTTTACTTTGGTCGCTAATTTTCTCCTCTTCTTTCTGTCCTGTATTTTCATCTGTGGAAGACTTTTCTTTCTCTGCAAGCGAATTGTCTAAATCGTTATCGTGATTATTAAAAAGCACCACCTTGACGGATTTCTTGCCAGATTTCTGTACACTGGCAACATTAGTTGACTTCAATATACTCCGGGAAGGTGTGATGTGTGCATTTGGTGTTGGTTTAGGAGTATCCTGTAATTTAAAAAATGAAAAATAAAGATAAGCAAATGTATTTTTAACATATTTTCATCGCTCAATAGATATTAAAATTTTAAAACCTCTGACAAAAATAATGTCAACCAATTTCAAACTACAATTTTTGAACAGGAATAACCGCGTAAAAATCGATTCGTACATTCAAGAACTTCAATGTTGTCATAGGCAAATACCATAACGTGAAACTTTTAACGCCCCAAATAATAAAGAATTTTATTAAGGAGTTAAAAATACATTTTCAAGGACCGTGTCTTTTTATTGCCTTCAGAAAGAAATTTTAACAACGAACATACGGATAGCCCACCAATCCTATAAGAGTTCAAAATGATCTTATAAAGCTTCAAACATAAACTATATATAATTCCAGATGCCATACCCAAGTAGCCACGGTGAGGCAAATCATATAAGTTGACTCACCTGTGGCACATATCTATACCATAATATTATAGAGTTACCTCTTAACTGTTAACTTAAACTGTTTGTTTGTATGTAATGGATAAACTCAAACATTACCCAATTTCAAAAATTGTTTCAGCTATAAAAAGCTACATTATCAGTCGGTAACATGGACTGTATTTTATATTAAAAAACGCCTACCCGTGCGAAGCTGGTGCGGGTCGCTAATTTATTATCAGACAAGCTGATCAGCCGGCATTTCGTTAGAAAACAACACCCACACATACATTTCATTGTATATTATTTGCCTCACATCGTATTATGGGATGGGTTGTCTGGTCTGGAGTTATAAACTCTATGGCTTCAACATGAGCCTTTAACTAAATTTTACAAAAATAACTAATTAATATGTGCCAAAATGATGATATCGGCGCAGATTTTTCATTTAATATTTTTTTTTGGTGATTGAACTCATATAATCTGAGTTTTTAGCGGGATTTTATGCGGAGCAGTTGTAGGCGTATATTTTAATTATTCGCAAATTGTTTCTAGTGGATACTGTGATGTAAAATTGGAGTAATTTTACATCACAGTATCCATTAGAAACAACGCTGTTGTGTAGTATATGGAATTGTTAAAATAAGATATTTAGTAGTGTGATGTTGAGATTTTTTAATGACTTAGTCTGCCTCAGCGGATCCTATTAAAAAGACTTGATAAGAAACTCCAAAAATTATATGAAGAATAACATAATTTTATTACTGAAGTGTCATCAGTTGTTATGGGCATAGATTCCTTTGCCTTCCATCTCAAGAGAGAATCATACAAAAAAAATCTGAGATAAATGAGACAAAATTTCTAAAAGATTCTTAAATAGGGTTTCTAATCAAGGCACTTCTGATCAACACGATTCTTTAGTAAAATTTCTAGAATATTTCAGAATGATCCCGTATAGCAAAATGAAGTAGAATGAAATTTTTTGATATTAAGATATGAAAAACATACAATTAATCTCACCTGTAGAGGAGCAATCCCTTCAATTTCGATACTCTTGCTGAAAGACGAGGCACGCAAAATCGCGTAGGCGGGACTCTGAAAAAAAATTGAAGCATTACTTAATAGCGTTCACGTGACAAGAACGACAATCACCCATTGTATTTGTGATCTAGTGGCATCCATATAAGCGTCAACATGATAATTAAAATCGCATAAACGAATGTCTCCATGTATGCCTAAATAATTCTAGTTATTTGAATCGAGTTTTTTTTTCTTTATAGCATGGCGCACAGTTTAGCGCATTTGCCAATGTCACATATTAATAAGTAGAATCACCAGTAAATTAGTTTTTTCTTATCGTAAAACTCCTCCAGTAAAGTGATAGTAGGTAGGCTTTACTGAAGTTATAAAAATAAAGGACTTCTTGGAAGAGCGCGAGAACTTCAGCTACACACGTTTATTTAGACCTACTCCATTCTTTTCACTTACACAGAACTTTAAAACGCAATATACTGTAAGGGCTTAGGCAGCAGAAATTACTGTTCGCTGTCGAGCGCTGCGTCACTCACATGAGTTCAGTTGTTGCCCGGCCCCCATTAGAGTAAGATACACGTAATTGTGTAATTGTAATATTGTAAAGTGAAAAATATACGTATACGTACTACATCCTCACGTTTCCTTTGTATATCACCTAGAGAGGCCAGGAACAACTCACATTGGTGACCCCGACGTGATATAGCTGCTATAATACTATCACTTTTGTACTTTAAAACTCCCAAAAACGTAAAAAATTGAAAATCTAAATAAAACAACAACCTCACTTCTCCCGTTCCCGCCGAACAGTCGAATCCATAGTTATCATTCTTCAACATAAGTACAAGAAATATATTTAACAAACATGAAAAATGTCACCATTTGCATTGTTCTTTTATTATTGTTTACTATATGTATAATTAAAGGTATGCTCTCCACGTGTCACACCCTAGATACGACAGCCCTAGTATCCTGCCGAGAGTAGGTAATTAGTACCGCATGAGGCTGAAGTCGGCCTTCTTTTATACATATTCTCTACTATTACTAAATTGTGTATTGTAATGTACATACATACTCTCGTTATATCCCTAATGGCGTAATCAGAGAAACCACAGTACCAAGCATCTTCTTTCTTCTTCTCAAATCAAATGATTCTCCTCACACGCCTTCAATGAGGTATACAAGTAAATATGAGCACACACCAATATAACAACATATATTCAACCTATAGAGACGAAATATCGAACCATCTTATTCACCACTGCCCAGTTTATTTACATTAACTAATATCAACTGTCGCTCGCATTGCATAACCAATACTGGACCTGTGTGTACATCAGTGACGTGCATAGACATTTTCAGTAGGGTAGACGAAAAGAACACTCACCAAATTCGCCACTTATAATTCGTATGTAATAAATAATATTAACGTGATTTAATTTTACATCATTTGTTTCCTCAAACTACTTTGAAAAATATTTCAATGATAGCAAAATTGCTACTTGCTATCTTATAAAGGTACAGTAACAAAGAAAAGTAAATTAAAGTCAACACATACCTATACCCCATATTAACGTTACTCTAACCATGATACATATTGTAATATAATTTACTCTAACGTTATAAGTTATAACATTTAACAAACATATTCATATTCTTTATGAAGGTTATATGTTAGTTTTTCTAATACTTTAAATTAATCGTTTAACTTCATCATGACTAACTGTATAACTATGTATTAAGATTCAAATCATAGACAATTTCTTTTTCCGGTGCTGCTATTGGCTAGAGACGCCGTCTCTTCATTACCTTGTGTGCGTGTTTTGAGTTAAGTAAACATTCACAACCACTACAGATGCACGTGTGCAATTATATGAAACACACTAAGAAAAATTTGAATGTGTTTAAATCGAGCCACAATTTGAACTTGTCTCTCGAATGAAGGTAGACGGTGTCTATTTGTCTCTATGGAATGCACGCCACTGGTGTACATCTCTGCATATTCCGACATATATTTAAATATGTAATGGCTTATTGTTCTATTTGATGATGTGGTAAAAACAGCAAAAAATCATACTATATAAAGAATGCAGTAACCGCAACAGTTTTTAAACGTAAATTGTCTTCATACATAATAAATGACATTTCCACTCTATAGATTGAGTGCTCCATGTATTACAAGCTTTTCAATTCAACAAATCAACTCTACTATTTAATACCTTTGAGGCGGAGTATTTTTTCGCTTCATTCGATAGAACCTTCTTAAGCAAGCTGGGCGGAGTGCGAGCGAGAGCGAAGGCGGGGCTGGCGGGGAGCGGGGGCGGCGGGGGCGAAGCGCGCACCGGCGACTGCACGCTAAAGAAGCCGCCCTCGAACGTCTTACTAGAGCGGGGCGTCGGGGGGAGCGGGCCACCGGCCGCCTCTTGCTCCTTCTTGGCTTTTCTGGCAGCTGAATTAAACATATACACTATACACCTTCTTCTTTCTTCATGGCATAGCACACAGACTAGCATATTTCCCAATGTCACGTATTAATAAATACGATAGAGTCACAAGTAAATTAGTTCTTTCTTATCGCAAAACTCCTCCAGTAAAGTAATAGTAGGCTTTACTGAAGTTATAAAGGACTTTTTGGAAGAAAGCGAGAACTTCAGCTACGCATGTTTATTTAGACTTACTCCATTCTTTTCACTTATACAGAACTTTAAAATACAACATACTATCACTTTTGTACTTTAAAACTCACAAAAATGTAAAGAATGGAAAATCTAAACAAAATGTCAACCTCACTTCTCCCATTCCCGCCAAAAAGTCCACTGTTCACCTTATAGAATACAACCCAACATTCCTTCCTCGGACCGAATATCGAAATGGATGTAGTAGCATTTGCTCTAAAAGCGTGTCCTTAGTGCTCTTTTTTTGTTGGCCGACATTCTAGTCGGCCACCTAACCAGCTTCGGTACTGGTTAGGTGGCCGAATTCTATCTCTGGTATATCCTGAGGATGCTTCGTTGAGAGGCGAAACACGTGTCGATTTGTGATTTTTAGAGTTTGAGCGGAAGATAGCTAAAGATTTTAGTAATTTATCACATGCGATGGATTTCCGCAAAGTAACGCCTGAATCTATACAATATCTTAAAGTAACTTTGATTTAATTATTAACCAGCTGTGCTCCGCGATTTCACCTGCTTAATTTTGATATTTTTCTGCGATAAATAGTAATCTAGGTAAAGTCCTCTACCTGTGTCAGTGAAAGTCGGGTCAAAATCGGCTGTCATTTCAGAGATTAGCCCGGACGGTCAAACAAAAATTTATAAAACGCATGTTTAAATTTTGGCAACTTGCAAATAACCATAGCAGATTAAGAAAAATCGTTCCTTCGAAATCGCATACAGACAAACATTTACTTTATTTATTATTATATTTATACATAGATACGGAATAACTACCGCGCCGAAGTGGCAACGTCGCGTCTTACTTCACTATTTCGCACAAGTCGAGGCGACGTTGTGACTGTAATAGTAACGAAGGCAGGTCATGGTTTCAGCAGGTTGCTGCCGAAAGCCAAAACCGAAGCAAAACTAATTTTGCGCCGAAATTTGCTGATACAGAAAATTCGGTCAGACACTTTCATAAAAAGTATAAAAAAAAAACGTTACTTCAAAAGAGCATAAGTAATATAATGTATGTACTTCCTAATAATGTATATATGTCATTTTACTATCAGCTAGATATTATACCAGCAATCATCTCCCTCAGCCTGCTAGGTCCTGGTGCAGGCTTGTTACTCTTCTTGGTCCGCGCCGGCGCCACTTTCTTCTTCTGCTGGGCAGTCTGCTCCTCCTCCCAGCCGTGAGATCTAAGCTGTTCTAATTTCTTGAACCTCATGTCTATGTCTTCAATCTGTAACATTGGCTATTTTCAGTCAAAATGAAATTTACATTTTAGGCTTTAGGCTTCTTGTTTAATAGGTTTTTCGAATAACAATTTATTGAGATTGTATTCTTTTTAAATTTCTTCTTTTAGGAATTTATCGCATGAGATGGATTTCCGCAAAATAACACCTGAATCTATACAATATCGTGGTACAGCATGTAAAGCAAGCCGTTGTGTCAGACTTTGTCGAACGCTTTCGCCACATCAAAGAACAGGGCGCCGGTAGGAGTGGGTTTCCCTTCGGGCGGCCGGAGACCGGCTAGGATGTGTTCGGTGAGCAAGTGTAATTGCTGAACCCAGGAGCGACGGGCGCGAAAACCGAACTGCTCCGGTATGTGAAGGCCTTTGAAGTCGATATAGAGCGCTCATAGAGCTTCCCTAATCCGTTTAACAGACTAATAGGGCGATAGCTTGTGGGGATCGAACGGGGCTTACCGGGCTTCGGGATGCCGATGACGACGGAATGCTTTCAGCTATCGGGGAAGATACAATTTTGATGGCTGCATTCAAGATGCACACCGAGAGCGATACTAAAAACGCCGGAAGAATGTTAATTAGCCTGTTAGAGATGCCATTAGAGCCGAGGAGTTTTTGGGGCGCAACTCCTTAATAAGGGACCTAATTTCAATGACGGTGACCAGAGGCAGTATCCCGCAGAGGCATGAAGGGCCTACTATCGACCTCGAAGTCCACCTCGTCGTCTACGTGTCAGACGTCTACGGGATGCGCGCTGGGGGAGCACTGGGCCTCCACGCTGTCTGCGAGGCATTCGACCTTTTCGTCAACGTCGAACGCGGTAAGGCCATTCGGCCTAACTAGCGGTGGGGTGCCTGGCACTTGATCGGTCTTCAGCGACTTGGCTACTTTCCAGTAGGCCGTGGTAAGGGGTGATGTCCGAGAGTAGATCGTCGTAGAGCGATTACAATTAAATTAACAATTAAGAAATGTTAGGAGTAAACAGATAGGTTTTTTAAATATGCTTAGCGATATCTAAATGCAAAATGTGGTTTTAAGGGGCGATTAAGTTGAAATCTGTCGACGAATAGTAAAAACTACATGAACAAGAAAACTTTCTAGAACTTTCGATGTAATATTGTATAAATTGTTACTTGTACCATGAAATGTGATATTTTTTATGGTATCACAGCATCTATCTGAATGCGACTTGCTATCATCCACACGGCACTTCATTTTCTATTGTATCGTCGCTGAAAATATTATTTTTTTTCTTTAAATAATACGCGCGTCTGTCAGGATTGAACTGGCATACGTGTAGTCCATACACCCCTCTACGCTTTAAAGCTGAGCCTCTTTTTCTACAGTCTGAACCCGTCTCGAGACTGGTACTGATAAGTTTAGCGTGCAAGATATTGATTTTTTTGCTCGTCGTGAGCGCGCTAAAGTTAAGCCATTCGTCGTTGTCGCAGACGAAGATCGATGGCAGAGCTCGTTTATTATTATTTTTTTTTTTTTTGTTTATCGGAAGGGAAGAAACTCCGCACGAGCACCCAACCGCCTCCGACGCCTCACGAGAGAACGACGGGCGCGACCGGGTAGTGCCGGGCTCGAACCGGGTAAAACTACCCTCCACCGCCACTTGACCCTACAGGCCGTCGTAGCGAGCCGAACGCGTAGCGGGGAAGCGCGGAGGGCGCTCCCCCAAGAGAGGTCGACAAAGCCTGAGGGCCCCTCCGTCCGGGGGGTACCCGGGACGGAGGACGGAACCTCGGCTCAGGTTGTCGACGGGAAAATATGCACCTGCGTGCGGTCTAGAAACCTATACGGGTGAGGGCCGGTCCCAGAGTGGTTTTGACCGGCCGGCGTACAATCGGCTGAAGGCCCGAAATGGTGTGTACCTATCTTGTAACTCAGCGCGAGCGGAAAGCCCGCGCTCAAGTGAGGCCCTATCTGTGCGTGAGTGATGTAATCGTCGAAGCGAACCTACAGAGAGGCCCTAGTGTTAACGCGCAAGACGTCGACGCCCCCTCCGGCGGGGGCGGTGTGATGTCGCATCGTTGTATGTACTGTTTAACAGGGCGTCGTTCGCCGCTGTTATGAGGTCGTCCGGCTCCGTCAAAAAGTCCCTAGGACGTCTACGGTGGGGTAGGACGTTTATTACACAACTTAATCATACCTATATATAAATTTACATACACGCAACCGGCGATAGTCTAAGTCATACGAAATCAACATTGTCTATCTCGCTCGCATCGCTTATAGGTCCACAACTAGCGGTGCTCAAAGCTATACACTGCACTTCACACACATACTTGTCAGTTGTTATGGTCGTCCGTAACATGTACATCTTACAGATGGCGAAAAGTAAACGAAAAAAAAGGATATGAGTAGTGTATAAGTGAGAAGGTAGTGTTTATAAAATAAATAAATGTAAAATGACTCCGAAAGTATATCAGAGGATCAAGGAGAAAAAGGTGTATACAATAGGGTGACCTGCATGAAGACCATATCCCAGAAGCCGCTGAGGTCTGCGGGCGTGACGAGCGGGTGCCCGGGCGCGGGGCGCGCGCACCGCTCCAGCAGCGCCGCGAACTGCTGCAGCTTGGCCGACACCAGCAGGCGCGCCTGCCCGGTGGCCGCCAGCGCCGCCTCCTGCTCGTACCCACGCACGGTAAGAAACCACTTCACATTGCATATGCGTCGAGCCGCGTTAGAGATGTGACAACTTAGGATGTATTGTGTATGCCATTCTGAATTTTAAAACCAAAACAATTATAAGAACACGTGCCACAAAACACAAACGAGACTGATCATTGAATGCGAATTGAACACGTCAAGTTCAGATGAGTCAGTTTGCTTTCAATTATTGACTTGAACCGCCGAAAGTCGAAAGGCGGTGAACTTTCGTTGAATCGATTTTTGTTGCTTCAATTTACTTAAAAGTCTGAAGTTCAGATGGTTCAAATAGCAAGCAATTTAGCAGTTGATCAACTGAAATTGCCCCGTGAGAACGCGGTGTTAGCAAATCTGAAGCCTAAGCTGTTATGCCTCTTCTGCCAGTTCACCAGCTGTCTTAATCTCCATATCAGACCACAACAGTGTAAGCACTGTTAATTAGCAGCAGGTTTATATTAGCGAGTATGGGGTGTACTCTACAAATGCTAAAAAAATTCTCTGATGCTTTTTCTGACAATTTTGACAAAACTTGACAAATCATATTCACTTTACAGTAAGTCTTTATTAAGTTGTAGTAAAGTTTGTTTGTTTGTTAAGACGCGGTACCAACGTCCGAACTGTACTTTTGAGGAGGTGAAGGCGGGGCGAAGTATTCCCCTCCGCGCGGGGGCATGCGTCTCACCATGGTCTCACCGTGTACAACGGGTTTGTCAAGACAGTGCGGCGTGTTGAAAATAGAATTTATTTAAACTCACATAATATGCCACACTGTAGTAATTATTATGTAGAATCATACGTAAATTTTCCATAAAGTTAATATACATAGCGAAATTTTTAATCCATACTATTATCCGTAGGTACTTATGCGAAAATGTGTCTGTCTATCTGGTACGTTTTCACTGCTAAACCACCAGACTAATTTTTATGAAATTTGGCAAGGAGATAGTTTGACACCAATGGAGGACGGACATAGGCTACTTTTTTTTTTTAATCTATGAACCGATTAAGATGAAATTGGATACTGACATAAACCTTTTCCATTAAAAACATAGAAAAAAATCTAGCCCTAAAGAAGTGAAAAGGGGGATGAAACTTTGTAGGAAACTGCTGAACCGATTATGATGAAATACATCATAATCGGTTCAGCGGTTTACAGAGATACTTAGCGGAAATATAGAGATAGTATGTGGCCAAAAATAAACGTAGGCAATTTTAAAAATGACATGTGGTTTTTTATATATGTGACGTCATCATGAATGCAATATGGCGGATCCGGCATATTAGGAAATAACTTTTTTGTTCAACAACAATATGGGTGTCAAATGAATTGGAATACGCAGGGGAAGGTTTCTGTATATGAGACGTCATCATAAATCCAATATGGCGGATGTTCCACAATAAGACATAACTTTTTGTTCAACACCCACAATATGGGTATCAAATGAAATAAAATACGCAGGGGAAAGTTTCTGTATATGTGAAGTAATTCATAAATCCAATACAGAGGATTCCAACCAACACCAACAACATGGGTATCAAATAAAATGGAATACGCAGGAGAAGGTTTCTGTATACATGACGTCATCATAAATCCAATATGGCAAACGTACCGCAATAGAAAATAAGTTTTTTGTTCAACACAATAAGAGTATTAAATAAAATAGAATACGCAAAGGAAGGTTTCTGGATGTTAAGTGACGTGCGGTATTTCAACACATACTGTGCACTTGGCGGACATAAATTTTTTGAATAAAGAGATAATGGGCGGTAATGAAAAACAAAGTAGGCTACACATTAGTTTTCGTACACGTACTATCTCTGTACCAAATTTCATCATAATCTATTCAAGGGTTTAGGATTTCCCATACAATATTTCATCTCCCTTTTCACTCTCTCAGCCTATGTCCGTCCCTTAGTGTAAAACCAATCTTCATGGCAAATTTCATAAAAATCGGTCTGGCGGTATAAACATGAAAACAAACAACAGACCCGACAGACAGACAAATTTTCGCATTTTTAATATTAGTATGGATTACGAACGTACTTATTTATACGTTAGCATTATGCTATACTTCTTTTTTTCTACACTGTGACATTTTTTCTTGCAGTAAAATGTTTTCAAATACATATTGCCAGCAATTATTATTGATAGGATTAAATTATCGATTATAATTGTAGTTTACAATTTTCCATAATTATGTTATATCGTGATATTGACATAAATTAATATTCTTGGATAATTTCAGTTATTTATTACATACTGTTATATATAGTACTGTTTATTAATTTCATATTTTTGATTCCTCTAATTTAATGATAACTGAATTGTCAATTTCATAAAATTACTCGATTATGTGCGAACTATTTTTCGCGAATAATGTAATCAAGTTTATAAATAGAAGAATATTGCCTTTGTCAATTTTAAGTCACATTGTCAAATTTACCGCTATGTATACAATTTTCTCACGAGTTATATAAAATATTTATGAAGTAAAATCATTCTTTTTGTATTTATTTTCGTTTTATGTAGAAGAAATTTATAATTTTGAATTTAAAACGAATGTGTTTTACACACGATTATCCTATGAATGCGCCGCACAAGCCGACAGCGATTCTACCTCTAACATGGTCCCGACGGGACTGTAATGAGCGAAATTGACACGCCTCGATGTCGAAATCGTAAAGTTAAGTAATATTTTAAAATTGTAAAATAAGGATTCTTAAATTAATAAATCCAACTTAATACTACCCTTGGAAATGCGATGACAGTTATTTACTTATAATTTTTAACGCATAAATGTCGATAGATTTCATATGAAGCAACTTCTAAACCATTAAACTAACACAACTTTGTTAAGTTTTTTGATGCTATGAAATATAACAAATCACGTAACGTAGTCCATACTTCTCTCGTCGACATCCTCGTAATTAACATATATTTTTTTTAGAGATCGAACTTTAATATTTCATTACAAACAATGCATTTAAAATCTCGCAATGTCGAAGCCACCTCGCCTTAAGTCAAAAAATAATATAATGTATATAATGAATCATTTCATAACTTTCACATTTAATTTTTCACAATGAGTGCATATGCGACGATAGTCTGGATTAAGGTCAGATTAGAGCATGAAATATATCCCTTATTGTACAATAAATGCAACAATTTGTAGTATGGAACAAACAGCACCAAACAAAATTATTATTTTTTCTAGATGAATGCTTCGATTTCTCTGATTTTCACTGACCACCTTAAGCTTCCCTGACTTTCTACAATTTCCCAGAAAGAGGACACCCTAATCTTACCCACCACATATCTTGCACGAATAAGACCTTAAAATATTCAAAGGAAAAAAAGAGATAATATAAATAAATAAATAAGGTACTCAAACTCAATTTGAACATTCCTTCTTGATCTCCGAAATTACTGGACCTATACTATAATACTATAAGTTTCAGAGAATAGTCTTTCTAAATTAAACAAGAGAAATATAACGAAACGCCTTATAAGCCTCCAGAAATTAATTTTAAAAATCTATAACTTTATAATTGTTGCAGTTGAACCCTATCTCAGACCCATAAGGTCGATTATTGAATAGTATATGACGCGTAATTATTAAGCCTTATATCTCGAGACTGTGACTTCGAGGAACCACTATGATATCTAGGAACCCCTATAACTGAATTCATGTGTACTTGGGTACCTGTGCTTGTGTATGGAAATAAACTGCATTTATAACTGGCATTCTATTACCCAGAACTCGTAACAATATTATCATTTATCAACTGACGACCTCCGTGGCGCAACGGCTAAGCGCGTCGGAAAGTAAATCGGGGCTGCGGGTTCGATTCCCGCCCCGAGTATGGGTGTTTATGTATAATATGTATTTATTTACAAAACAAAAAAGGAGTATATCAGAGCCTTCAGCGCTCGCCCCAACGCGACCTGTGACGCTGTAAAAGCCACTAGGGCTAACAGCAAAGAGGGGTTTTGTTTAGTCGGTTCGAGTCCGACACTCCCCAGTCGGCGTAGAGTCCGGCTGGGTAGCCCGCGGGGGTTTCATTTCGCCTCTCAGAAACCAAAAAAAAAAAAAAAAAAGTATATCAGTTGTCTAGTAACTAGTAATCATAACACAAGCGCTGTGCTGCTTACTTTGGGACTAGATGGCGCTGTGTCAATTGCCTGTAGTATATTATTATTATTATATTATTATTTATCACAGATTAATTACTTATAAGCTTAAAATATTGTACAAAATTCATTATATGTAAGAGCTTTGTACTCAAGTGTTATTTAGTTTTGTAAAAACATTACTATCCTTTGCAGTTCATAAACTTTAAGTAATATAAATACCTGAACATTGTCCGGTAATTGTGTCTGCTCCATAATCTTATCCCAAGTGTCGCACATCTCCATCATCCGCTTGACTTCTGAGTCGAGCTGATGCCGAAAATCATCCACGTTGTTCATGTCACTGGCGTCTTCATCCAGCAACCCTTAGGGTAATCATAAACTCATGCAATACGGACCGTCACTTGCGATTTAACTTGTGATAAATTTTATATTTTTCCAAAATAAAAAGTAGACTATGTTAATACTCTCTAAAAAGCACTCTAGCTTCAAATAAATTTCCGTCAAACAGTGGTCTGACGGGACTGGGGAGTGGTTGATGGTTCAGATTAGTCCGGAGTCCGGACTAACAAACAGACAAAAAACACAGAAATTAAAAAAATAGATATATTTAGATGTTAGTAAAATGCAAATAACTGTATGTTTAAGAAAAAACTTTTTTCGAAATCACGAACAGACATTTCAATGTTATTTTTAAGTGTATATTTTATACCCCCAATAGAAAAGAGGCCCTACATTTGAAACCGTTGTTTATCTATCCATCTATGTTTGTGGCACATAACTCATGAACAGATAAACAAATTGCATACTTTTTTTTTTATTTGAAAGCAACAGTTTTGGAGAATGTTCTTAGCTTAAGTTATGATGTTGGAGATGAAGATGTTGGCGATTTTTATAATTTATATTAAAAAAATGCGATGTAACTTAGCTCTTAGATAACTTTAAGCTTGGATATCAATAGCTAACTTAGTCTTACATAGTTTTTCAAACTAAAAAAATTTGATAAACATTGAATAGAAAAAAATTATTGCAAAATCTTTCTTATTTTTCTTTCCATTATGGGTTTCAATTACCAGTCCAAATTTCAGCTTCTCAGTAAGTGTAAATATGATGGAATAAAACAACATATGGACAGATAGGCAGTGACGAGCTCCGTGGCGCAACAGCCGAGCGCGTCGGAAAGTAATGGGGGTTGCGGGTTCGATTCCCGCCCCGAGTCTGGGTGTTTATGTATAATATGTATTTATTTACAAAAGGAAAGTATATAAGTAGTATATCAGTTGTCTAGTACCCATAACACAAGCGCTGTGTTGCTTACTTTGGGACTAGATGGCGCTGTGTAAAAAATGTCTAAGTATATTAATATCCTATTTCGATTATGGATCTCTGAGAATCTGAATTTTGCTGTAATTGATTTGCAGACTCGCACTAGTATATTAGTGTTATACCATATAAATAAATGTAATTAATTGTGTAATGTTTCATGGAACTACTGTCAAATGAGTTCGATTCAGTCTTTAGCAGCTTTAACATTACCTTCGTCAATTTTCTTCTTCATTTCTCTTCTAGCATTATCTTTACCACGAGAAAGGGTCACACAAGGACTTATACGGTTGGGCTCCTTAATTATCTGCTCTGGAGTTTTCAACGAGTCTTTAGGAGAACTTGATTTCATTTCAGATTCAAATTTATTATTTGGCTCAACCTTTTCCAGAGGTACATCAGTCAATTTCGTTTTTCCACTGAAGTCTTGCATCGATGACTTTGAATTTTCTGTTAAAATATTCTCAGAAGATTCTGAAAAAATATTAATGGTTTATTATTCAGTTTACAAAACAAGATTTACCTATTTTTTTAAATTAAACTTTCACTAACACTATAATCCTACAACTATAATTTATTTGGGTAAAGGTTTTTATATTGTATGAAACTATGTTGGTGACTTTTCACACTGTCTTCGGTAGTGATCATAGGAACCGTCTTAAACACTAGAAAGTATTTTTATAGTAACGAAACTTACTATTGTGTACAATTCGGAATAAAAAAATGTAGGTAATTAACATATATGTATTTTGAAAGTGACTATCCTCAAAATATATAAAATTCTAATAGATATAGCGAAGTTAAAAATAATACCTGAGTTGTGTAGATTGTTTTCAATTTCAAGTGGCAAGTCAAAATGAGAATTGCTTTTCGCGACGGCTTCGTTGGGTGATCTAGGTGACCTTAGTCGTGCTTCAGTCATGGACTCACTCTTTGGAATGTTTTTCTTAGATACGATACGCTTCTTTCCTTTGTTTGAAGACTTTTGTGACTTTTGTAATGTTTTTGTGGTTGACACTGCCATTTCTGCATCGCTGCTTGGAGGTGTTAGTACTATTTTAGGAATAACATTTTTATTACCATGAGTCTCCGTTACCGCCTGTTTGTTTTTTGCAGCTCTAAAACGTGTCTGCTTACTTGTAGATTGTGCTTGATTAGCTGGCAACACTGGATTAAACATTATTTTAGGATTGTCTTTTTTATTTCTATTCACTTCTGGTAAATTGGGTAAATTCTTAAGACTTATTATTTCTGGTGGTCGAAATATAGCATTTACTGGCGCGAACGATTGTAATGGGTTGGAGGTCTGTTTAGGGTTTGTGATTGATTTCTGTATCGTTTGCTTGTTCTTTGCTGTTTGTGACCTTGTTACCCTTCCTGTACCAGATAATAGCTTAGGAGGAATGGGAGGAGGAACAAATCTTAAAGGCGCATGAGCCACTCCAGTTAAAAAAGGTTTCTTCTTCTGCGCAGCAGCCTCTCTCTTCTTCTTTTCTTTTTCTTCTTTCCATTTCTCTAACTGTAATCGTCTGCGTTCTGCCTTCAATTGTAATTCAGTTAGAGGTGCGGGACTTGGAGAATCACATTCTGGTAAATCTCGCACTTTATCAAACACTGTGAAGCGAGTATTTTTTCTAGTCTTTATGTTGTTTTCAAGCCTCTGCTTGACCTAAAAAACAGACTGATGGTACTTTTACTTGTTTAATAGATACAAATGTACATTACTTCACATTATTTACAGATGGCAAAGCACAACTAAACATTGAAAACTTGATAGCACAGCCTATACATGTTCCTAATAACCAGGCGCGGGACATTGGGGGGAGTCGCGTTAGTAATAAACTAAGTCGCGCAAATGAAAATTTAATACGCAACAAAAAAATTAAGAAAAATTAAATAGGTTTGTCAGGCTTTGACGGATTGGATTTGACGTGATTTGGGGGGGAGTCATTACCAATATGAACCGCCAACACTTATAACACTTTTAGCTGATTTCGACAACCTGTATATTTTCGATTCTACATTTAACACGATGACTACCACGTAATTTTTCACGATTCCTATCTAAAGAGGCAATTTGATTTCATTATGTTATAGTAAATAATCAAAAAGCTTACAAAATGATTTTTTTTTAAAACATGTAATTTAAGCCAAACCTCATTTTTTGTTCTCTTTCCTGAAGGTATCTATTCATATTTACATTGTTATGCTACGCATTTCCTCTCGCAGCTGTAAAATATGGTAAGTAATGAAGGAACGAGATAACTCATAGTAGGCCTCCTGGGTAAGTAAACGAAGTCAACGTAGTCAACATTTATTTATTTCATAATTGCGTACATGTATTTTACAGTTACAAATGTTATGATACAGTATGTAAACAATAAGTATAATACATGGACCCCATTGGGGCGCTGCAATATATATATGATGAGGATGAGCGTTTTTAATAAATTTCACGTATCGTCTTTATTATGAATGTAAAAAACAAACCAAGTATAAAAGTGCATGCACACGTCGGACGACTGTGCAGAAATTATTAATTAGATTAGTTTGTCGCCACAGACGGCATACGGCAAACCCATTTACAACGTGCTATCTGAGAGGAAATTATTTACACTGTAGTAACATTTTTTTATTATTAGCGACTTCAATTTATAATTAAATAATCCATCTTTTTCTTTCGATTTTATAGCATTTGGAAGTTTGTTATATTAATAAATTTGAAATTTGGACTCTTTCGTACACTTTGTAATTTATTTTTATTTCTAAATTCATATCGCTTGCAGATGTCATTCTTTGATTTAAAATAATTATTTCTATATTTTCTTACGAATGTTGATACTTTTAGAATATATATTGAAGGTAGTGTTAATATTGTATTGCTTACGAAGTGTGGTTTACAACTTTCATTTTTTTTAAATTACATAGAATTCGAAGACATTTTTTTTGTAAGATAAAAAGGTCTTTGAAGTCTGTACTGTCTCCCCACAGTTAATCACAATCCCGTAAGAGAACCATATGCGTAATACGACGTTAAGTCGGTCGCGTAGTTTGTATTTGATTTTAAAATGCTTAAGGCGAATACAAACCTTGACAGTTTCGCCGAAATTTTACCGATATGGTCTTGCCAGGATAAGTGGGTATCTAGGGTTATTTCTAATAGGGAGAATTCACTCACCGCCGAGATGTTTAGAATTTTTATAATGCACAATCCAGACTCCAACAATCCAGATTCATTGGTTTTCTTTGATATGTTTTAAATAACATAACATTAGTTTTTTTGAGATTAATTTCTAAATTGTGATGTTGCAACCATAATTGAGTTTTTTTAAAGGTTTCAACAATTTGTAATTCATTTTGTATTTTGTCGCCAAATTTAAAAAGAAGTGAGATATCGTCTGCAAAAAGAACACATGCCGAGTTTATTGCTTTCGGTAGGTCGGTGATATCTATCAAAAATAGTATACATCCCAATACGCTACCTTGTGGTATAGAATTTTTAGTGACCCTTGTAAGGGAATCGATATTACTTATTGGATTAGCCATTGAATCATAATAGTCCAATTGAACGTATTGTTACCTATTTTGTAGATATGATGTAAACCACTTATGCGTATTGCCTCTTATTCCACATGAGTTTAGTTTATTAATTAATATATTGTGAGAAACTGTATCATATGCTTTCGTCATTTCTAAATATAAGCCGAGAGCGTAGGTTTTATTATTGATAATGTTGTATATTTCTTGTACGTAGTTGTACACTGCTAAAACGGTTGATTTGTTTTTCCTAAATCCAAACTGATTTAAATCTAGGATACCTATTATATTTCTCAAGAAAATTACATATACGATTTGACATAGCTCTTTTGAATACTTTTGATATTGTCGGTAGTAGCGCAATAGGTCTATATTGGCTAGTATCTTCTAATTTCCCTTCTTTTTTTGCTATAGGTCTTATTCTAGCTATTTTTAACTTTTCAGGAAAGCATCCCTCACTAAACGACTGATTAATTAATCTAGTTAGGGGGGGCATCAATTCCTCTTTGCATGCTTTTACTAATATGGGCGGTATGTCGTCATAACCAAAACTAATTTTATTTTCCATTTTTTGTATTATATTATAAATTTCACTTTCAGTCACCGGTTCAAGAAATATAGAATTTATCACAGATTGAGCCGTTGATTTTGGTATCCTCTAGTAATACGGGCCCCGCTAGTTTCACCAACTGATATAAAATAGTCGTTAAATTTATTTGCTACTAATTGCGGTATCTTTATAATGTTTTCATTTATTTTCAAGGTTATATTTTTTGGTATACTTTTAACTGATTTTTGTTGAACTTGATAACTTTATTTATTATATTCCACATGGTTTTAGTTTTGTTTGTAGACCTTTTCATTTTATTTATAAATTCCAACCTTTTTGATATTTTTACACTTAATTTTTAATTTTTTCGTATTTTTTATATGTTTGGAGAACACGACTTACTTTGATTGACCATAATTTTAAGTATTCTTTTATTATCAATATTTTTTAATATCAATATTTATCAGATTTTTATCACTGTGATCAATTCAGATCTATTGTGATTGTTATTATATTTTAAAGCACTACCAAGTCCTACTGCGATCAAAAACTGCAGGAAACTCCTCGGAGTAAAATACTAAACATTAAATTAAAAAAATAAAATCACAATAATAATTTGCGATACTTACCCCACTAGCGACGCTCCCGAACTGTGCAGGCTTGCTCTTATGCTTCTTTTGATTATTCTTCAATAATGCTCCGAAGTCAAAACTTTTCTCTGTAACACATTTATTTATATAATTCTTAAGACATGGGTATAAGATCTTGAGGTAAGATACAAATGTTTTGGTATCACTATGCTCTGCCTCATACATGGCTTACAATGAAAAGCAAAATATTTTTTTTGGTCGTGTAGCCAAAAAACAAAATACGAAACTTTATAATTTCATCCTGGCCATCAGTCATCTGTCTGACTGTATGTTACAGTTATTATACTCTAAGCTTTCGACACTATACAGAATCAATTTTGAAAGTAGGTGTCTTCTATGAACTGCTATACAATGTTGGTGATATTACGAAAAAATTAAAATTAGGTGGCACACCATTAGAGATGTGCCGGATTGTTAAAAATGTATAACCGCGAATACGGATACGGATTATCAGTGTCTAGATCCGTGAAATGGATATGGACTTCAACTTCCGTACTTCGTTCGTTCGTTCGTAATACAATGACATTAATCCTATTTTATGTAAACATAGTGAAGTAACACTATTATAGTATTTATCATAATTATTTCTTTGATTTGTGCAAGAAAGTGCCAAAACTGTAATTTTAAGAAATAAAAAGCAATTTGAAGTTACTGTATTATATGTGACACAGACATTGAAAAGTAGTATTAGTGGTATATGTGATGGTAGTGGTAAACTGCCTATTGAACGCTGATGATGCGTGCTTATAGCACCATCAGAAGCGGATTTGCAGACACTAGTTACGTCCATAAAAGAAGACTGTGAAGTGAAAGGATTGAATGTGAATAAAACTAAGGTTCTAGTGTTTGAAAGAGAAGACGTACAAACAAAGTGTGATATATTGGTAAAATGTCTAGAAAATGTCTAGAAGAAATGAACGAAATTGTATATCTGGGGAGTGCGTTTTCGAGGGATGGAAGATGTGAGTTGGATATGGAGAGACGGGTAGCAGCCGGCAATAAAGTGAACGGTGCTCTGTCCGTATTGGTAGGCAGTGTGAATATATCTAACTCAGCCAAAATGGCCATACACAATGCGGTGTTGGTGTCAACTTTATTGTACGGTAGTGAGCCCTGGATATGCCCGAAATCGAGTGAAAGTAAAAAGAAAGGAACTAGAAATGAGAGAAGACGATGCCTTTTTATTGAAGTCTACGAGGACAGAGAAATTGATGTTAATTTAAGACGACATCACATTTTGTATCAGGAAGATCCATCATTTCGTTGCAACAAAATTGAAAACAACACTCGCTCATTGAAGATGATTGAAAACTAGTTCACAAGAGTTCATGTCCGTTCTTATGTAATTTACTTCTTATGTTGTACTCTGGTGAAACAATGTGGTAACTGAAGAACGAGCCAGGTGTCAGTGGCATCGATTGTACAATGGGATATAAAGGAAGGTTTGCATAAAGTAGCATCATTGCACGTTTTTAAAACATAGAACGCCTCTATTTGCATCTATGACACGTATTGAGTACTGCAAAGCACGCAATCCGCTGTTCAATTTTTGCATTATCAAATATATTTTTATTATTCATTAACAGTTTTTTTTCGTTGCTTATATCTTCAAAGTTTGACACTACGAGGTTTTGTCAAAGAATATTTCTTATTTATATTGATGTTAGCTATCGATTTTTATAAGAATTATCCGTGGCTGCCATTTTGAAAAAAAATCAAAATGGCGGACGGTAGGTGGGCCAAAATCTTCAAACCCCTTTAATTAAATAATTACACCACAATGACCAAATAAAATAGAATTACTGCATCTGTTTCCCATTTGCGGTGAAATGAGCATCAACGATGGCAACTATTATTTATAAAACAAAACTATATGGGGACAAATGACCACTGAGGACCAAAAAAATAAAAAAATAAAATAAAAAAAAATATATGGCGACTGAGCACTTGTTTAAATTCTTTAAACTGAGAACTTGATTTATTATTCTTCTTTTGTGGCAATAGTGCTGTTTCCAATTTTTCACACATTAATTAACTGTCAAAATACATAAAACAAAAGACAAACATATTGTCAAAATGATTTTTAGTAGATAAGATTTGACAAACAATCTAAAGATTAATATTGTTAGGATTAATTTGGTCACACAAAATATAAATAACAGAGGAGTTTATGTAGGTTAAAAAAGTATTGGAATTAATAGGCCGAGGGATAGTAGAGGGGAGGAGATTGTAAAGGGATGAGGATATTTTAGGATAGCTAAAGAAGAAAATATGGCCCGGAGTTCCTTCATCTAGACCACATTCACAGAGAGAACTGACTCCGATTCGGATCTTTGCTAAGTGTACAGAGCTGCACGTATCAATCTAAGTCTACAGATTATGCTCTGAATATGCTCAATCTAAGTCTACAGATTACAAATGAAGCTCTCTTATTAATATCATGGATGTTAAAAAAACAGGGTATACTAGGCAGATTATTTTGAATTGATGCGTAATGTTTCACCCTTAGTATTCTGTGATTTCTTACAAAGCTCATCCCAGGTAGTGAATAATTTAATTCTACCAGATGTCATTAGATCATACGTCAAGTAAGTCAAATATTGTGAAGTACATCCACTAAGTATGACATCCTTAGCAAACATGTCAGCTGTTTTAATCCCCTCGGTACTGCTATGTACTAGTATCTACATAGACAGACCTGAATTTCCTTGATGTGACATCTGAACAGGGAATGTTTAATTTTGAGAATCAATGGAAATCTAGATTTACTGCGGAACTGGTTGGATAGAATTACCTGAAGACAGCTTTTGGAGTCCAAAAATAACAGTTTTATCAAATGCTTTTTAGATTATTTAATAACTATATACTTAAATGACATTTAAACATCGAGCGCTAGCATCCATAAGGAGGAAGCTCTTGCATTTAACTCTTTCGAATTACACAATGAGCCGTGTTGGTATAGAATTTTTTAGGGGTAAAGTTAAATGGTATTGGATTACTTGAGCTTAATCTTTTGTGCCAACAGTTTAAACTTGTATTTTCGGATAGAATTGAGTCATTCGTAATTGATTCGGTCAATTGATTCAATCATTTGACTGATTCAATCTCAGTACTTGTCGATTTTAATTGATTGCTTATGCCGTTTAATATGATAAAAGGTGAAATTACAATATAAACACACACATATTATTTCTCAAAACACAAATAAAATTACAAATGTGGCAGAATTGTAATAAGAACTTTAAAAAATCAAAATCCTAAAAGATCAGATTACTCATACAATCATTCAATCTTTTGTTTCAATCAGAAATACATGAATCTATATGCATTTATACATATATTTATACTTATATGACAGAAAAATTTTTTTTTCTCCAATTTAGAAATGCATACCCTCTGTATCTTTTATAAATGTAAAACCATACTCAAATATGAAATTTGATCTTTCTAGCATGATTGCAACCCGTGCCGACCAAGCTTCAAAGTTTTAAAAAAATTGTATTTTGTCCTATTATTTCAATCTTCTATAAAATTAATAAAAATGAAATAAATGAAGTGAATATAAGGCAAAATGAAATTATTATAATATTTATTTTTATTTAAACACATAAAATAATAACAATCAGGCAGGGTAACTTTTCTTTAGTGTGGTTTTTTTACAGTCCGGATATAAATTTCTATGTTCATTGACACAGCGTATCGGTATTGTTTTTGTTCTACTTCAGCTTTTGCTTGATGTTTACCAGAAGAACTCTCTAGTTTTGGTACTGCAAGGAGCTGTTCTTTGTCATCAAATGAAACTATAAGTGGCAAGCATTCTTCTTTTGAATCTTGTACATTCAGTCCTGGTAATAGTTTTCCATCCCAATGGACTGTGACTATGTTAGGTACATTGTTCTGAAAATTAGTTTTTATTGTTTCTGCCCTATATTTTCTCATCCGAGTACAAATTTGCTGAATCAAGGATTTATTAATTGGAAAATCATCACTGCTCAGACCAAGCGCTTCGACAACCGCTTGAAGAATGTAAATGGAGTCCCTTATGCTTAACTGACAGCAGTCTAAAGCTGCGTCAAGTTTAGGTGTTACCAGATTGTTTCTACCTCTTTTCGAACTTGTTTCAGAGCCCGGAACCACTGGAAAGCTGATTTCAGAATATGGAATCTGTTTGCCGTCCGAATCTTAGGTATGTTCCAAGTTTTGTATGGTAGAAGTAGATGCAACAGCCAATATTTCTATTTGTCTTAGTTTTCTTTCCTATTCGTCTAATTGTCTTTGTCTTTGTAGAAGAAAGTTAGCTCTTTCTTCTTTGTCCGCCAACTTTTTGTCTACACCAGCTAAGCATCCCGGTCGACCTGGCTCTCTCTGTTTCTTCAAAAATACTGTCTTCCTCTATTTTCATTTTTTCAGGCATCAGCATGTGCTATATCAAATAAGTTGTCAAGGTCTTTTTCAAAATTATTTTCTTGTTTCTTAAAAGCGTCCTGGGATTTTTTGCAATTTTTTTGCAGCTCTCTCCATATATGATATAAATCAACAAGTTTCTTGCAAATGCCGTTGTGGGAATTCTTGCTTTTTCCCACTATAATGCACTCCGTAATCACTAGATTTGCACTTTCACTGACAGTCAGCTTGACTTCGCGTATATTATAAAATAAGACAGCGAGAACTTGTCGATTAAATTGTAATTCTGCACCATTTATTTGATGGCGAGGCAGTCCAATAAGGAAAATAATTTGTTTATCACTCCGTAATTCAACAGACATTTATACACAATAAACAACAGCTACTAATAGTCTAAAAAATCACGTAGGTACAGGTCGCAGTGCAGTACCCGCGCAACTTGTATGAACAAGTTTAAATCGCAAGTCGGCACGGGTTATCGTTCATAAAACGGGCTAATATTTTTTTCTAGACTATATTGGGTTATTACGAGTTTTTAGAAGGTATGCGTAAAAAAAATGAACCTAAAATTTTAGGGACACCCTAGTATACAATCAAAAGATTGGGTTAGATGATAATGTTGATTATTGATTGTCAATCAAATGATTGATTGGATCATTCGATCGAATCTTTTCTTATATCAACACTCCATTGTAGAAAGTCTTTAGGTACCTTCTGATGACTCCGGTTGTTAACGAAAACATCGACAAAAATATTGTTAAACATGAATTTAAAAAAATTGTGACAAAATATATGTAAAATAGATAATCATTAATTTAGTCATACTAAAGTATAAAAAATATTCAAACTAAAAGAACTTACCCATTTCATCTGAAAAACTTAACACAAAACAATTAAGAACAATTGATAACAGACATGAAATTCAAATAACTGTCAAATCAAGAAGTAGAATTTTTTTTTTATTGAGGTTCTGCCGGGTTCTCCCTTATGAGGAAAGGTAAAAGGTTTTGTGCCCATATAACCGATGTCTTCAGTAGTAAATAGATAATTGTGAAATTCTTCACATTATTTCATTAAAACGTCGACGTAATACATTTTAATATCTCTTCGAGTTTCTGGCGATAAATATATTGAGGCAGTCTTTCTAGTGGGATCCATCGAGGCAGACTAGGCCACTCAACGTCGACGTCACGCTACTAAATTAGCACTTATTTCAACAATTCCATAATAATGCACAATAGTGTAGACACTGGGACGCGAAACAATGTCAATTTTACATCACAATATCAGCCAGTAACGATTTGCAAATAATTATCAAAATAAACGCCCAACTGCTCCCCATAAAATCCCGCCAAAATCTCCACAAGTAGAGACAAAGAAAGTAGATAGTACGATTATCCGGATGAAGGTAAAGGGATCTTAGCCCATACAACCGACGTCTTCAGTATAAATAGATAAATTCTTCAATTATTTCATCAAAATGTCGACATAATACATTTCAGATGTTTCTTGGAGTTTTTGGCGACAAATATATCGAAGCAGTCTTTCTAGTAGGATCCGCTGAGGCAAACTAAGCCACTAAAAAAACCTCAACATCACTCTACTGAATAAGTACTTATTTCAACAATTCCACATAACAGCACAACAGCGTAAAAGTAATATAATAATACTGTAGATAAACAGACTATGATCGCAAAACTTTTGAAATCTCTTAGAAACTTAATAGAACCTCTAGATAAAACCTTCTAATAACTATATAGAATCTTTCAAAAGTTACTAGAAACTTCATAGAATCTATCAAAAACTTTATAAATATAGGGTTGAGGGGGTGTGAGAAATCGATCCAGCTAGGTCTCCATTCTGGGAAAAATCGTTTTCACCGTCCTTCACACACTGAAAACTTCTAAACTCTAAACCTTTTTAATTTGCAGCAGGGTTTACCTTTTCATATCACAATGGCTAGAGTGTAGGTCTACCACACCGTAGTGCGTGAATTCGAATCCTGTAATGTGTGAAATAACATGTCTAAGTTCAGATCGGAACAAATACCTATTAAAAACACATATCTTTTTAATAATGTACTTATAGTAAGGAAATAATATGAAAAATAATGATAAATGCATAGATTTCATAACTTCAGACAGCCTGTACTACGAAGTGAGGCAAATAACATCAGATAAAATATAGATGTGTGGGTGCCGTTTTTTAACTAAATGGCGATCGTTCAGCTTATTTGATAACTATTATATTTCGTCGCTTCATTCTTCAGATATAACCAGGTAGTCTTTTAACCTACAAGGCAAACTCGCACAGTGTATAAAGATTTAAATCGATCGTTATCGATTTTTTTTGACACGTATTGGTAACTACTATCAGGTCTATCACTTTATTCTTTTTTCGTGCGAGGCAGAGAGCACACGTGTACTCTTTTCGAATATTAGTCTTTAAAAATCTTAACACATAAAAATAATTAAGTAATCATGCCCAAAAGGTATTATCATGATAAAATCGAACGCCGTAATCGAAATATAAGAAGTCTGGAAGAAAAGGAAATCCGTCGACGGCAACGTATTATTTATTCGTCCGAGTGCAATGACTCGAGTAAGTCAAACATTCATTATTAATTTTACTAAAATATATATGTCTTTGTGATGAAAAGCGTTAATAGAAAACCTAAATGTTGACCACGGGTCATCACGATGGTACTTTTTACACCTAGAGGTTAACCGTGGGTTAACACGATGATACTTTTTAGACCTGGAAGTTAACCGAGGGTTAACACGATGGTACGACATTAAGCATAGAGGTTGGATGTAGGCCATCACAATTGCAGTTTATAGTTCTTTCATCTCCTTGCTGTATAATAAATTACCATAAGCAAAATACAATACTTTTATATTTTTCGTTATCACAAAGTTTTTGTAAAACTACCTCCAATAATTTAATTTTCTCCAAAATTAATTTTAGAGAAGTTCGTTTTCTTTTGTCATTAGATAATGGTTTGCAATCTAACGATAACTCTAATGACAGTATAATTGACTAATATCTTCTATTGAAAGCTTCTACTAGTCAGGGTCTGAACGAAGAGAAATCTGATGCTACTGCTCAGGATACAAATCTAGATTTGGAGTAAGACCTTGACATTCTCCTTGCATTAGGAGATCTATAAGAAAGCGCCAAAGTTTGGTGAAAAAGTTCGCGACGATTTGGTGCGTCTTTGGTTACTTATTTTCCGGAAGAGTTTGGGTAAGGAGATCAAAGGAAAAGAAAACTTAATAAACAATTTCTGATCCCAGAAAATTGTACACTTTCATTAGCTCCTAAATTAAATGTAGAAATTGCTGCAGCGATATCAGACGTTACTAGACTCCAAGAGAAAAGAGTCTATACAACAGTTGGGTTTAGGAATCACAGCTCTCAATATGGGTCAAACCCTATTACTAGATGGCGAAAAGTACAAGGTCCAGGCTATTAAATTTTTAAACGATAAATAGCTGTCGTATCTTATGTGATCTACATTTTATCGAAACGGCGTTACAAGCTTCCAAGGAGGAAGCTTGTAACGCCTGGCTCGAATAAATATTTTACAAACGTTATTGAATTATCTCAATAACGTTTGTAAAATAAAATCGAGAGATGCTGTGCTGTAATGAACTTTTAAAAAATCCAAGCTTAGAAAGTTATACAAAAGCAATGCCTGTAAAATAAAGAAAACTATTCCCGCACCAAAATTTACATCTGCACCATCAACTCCGTCAATAGTAAATCGATTACGCTCTCAGACAAACTGGGCGGACCCTCATCGTTATCCTTCGAGCAGAGGGGGAAGGAGGAGGGTCGAAGAAGACTGTGCCAGTCTAACATTTTTTTGGCACCTAAACCTAATAGAGATAAACGTTATGCTAAACTTGAAATCCCTTAACAAATTTATTTTTACCGGCCACTTTAAAATATAGTATAACAGAACTATAGCTGACTTCATTCCTAGAAACGGATATTTACCACAGCAACTTGATTTAAAAGAAGCATATCTTTCAATACCGATATGAAATGCAAAAAAATTTTTTTCGTTTGCTTTCCGATATCATGAAAAACCTATGACTTTCATGGTATGCCGCATGGTTTTTCCATTGCACCTACGGTCTTCTCAAACATAACGAGAGAAGCTATTAATTTCTTAGGATGTCAGGGACATAGTTCTGTTATGTATCTCGACGATATATTATGTATTATAGGTGATGTACACATGCCGTGTTTCTCAAACGTTCACGAAACTTTTATTTATAGTTAATTATAAAAAATGTGTCAACAGACATGAAAATATTTAGGTTTCATATTTAATAGTACAAATTTATCTCTAGGTCTACCGTCAGATAAACGTAAAAATATTACACAATTAATAAAAAAGTGTTTATTGCTTGTACTATGAGATAATTTTTTCGATTAATTAGAGTATTTGTAGCGACTTGTCCTATGATGAAATATTTGATCTTTATACTAAGTCAAGGCTTTATACTAAGTACCTAGATTGAGAGAAACAATTGGCACTTAAGAAATGCAGTGATTTTGATGCCAAAATTGAACTTAAAAATGTTATCTTACTTGTGGTAGAATCAAAACGTTACCTCCTCATCTAACAATTGAAGACCCCATGATCATTTTAATTTAAAAATATATACAGACGCCTCGAGAACAGGATGGGGCGCTTTTTGTAACGGTATAGCCATGTGAATGGCTGGTGGAAGAAAAATTAACTTTTTTTCCGTAATATTATTTAGAATTGCAAGCAGTTTTTATGGTCTTAAAACGTTTTGCATGAAATTGTACTAGCTGTAGCGTAATGTTGCGGGTAGATAACACAACCGCTAAAAATCATATTATACCTGTGGGGGGGAATACAATTTCCACATCTAAACGACTTGACCAGATCTATATGGCAGTGGTGTGAGAAACGAAATATTTGGCTTTTTGCTTCTTATATAAATTCGAAAGTCAACTTCGAAGATTATAAAGTCTTACAGAGTGAAAACTATCAAATTTGGCCTTCTAAACTATAGTTGACACTTTGGGATCCCCGGATATCGATTTATTTGCTTCGAATACAAATACCAAATGCCACGTTTACATCTCTTGGAAACGGGATCCAGAGACTTTAGCAGTGAACGCTTATACTATAGATTGAAGTTTGGAATATTTTTATGCGTTTTCACCTTTTGCTTTAATTCTTAAATGCCTTCGTAATATAATAAATGACAAGGCCACTAGCATATTAGTTTTTCTATGTTGGCCAGGTCAACCTTGGTTCCCGCTACTCAGAACAATGCTTCCTTGGAAATGATATATTTTAAACTTGAAAGAGATCTTTTACTAACACGTTGCAGGTCATTACATCCGTTAAATCGAACTCTTACCCTTAGGGCTGCAACGCTCCCAACACAGAACACATTAAAACAATATAGTGTCTCATATATATATTCTGGTGACAATTTTGTTCTGACAATAGCTTAAACCCATATAGCCCATCATTAGAATACTTTCTAACTTTTATTTCAATTCAGTTTCATAATGGAGCTTCATATATTATGATTAACAGTTACCGTTCGCCGTTGTTTCTTCTCTTAGGAGATAACATAGGATCTGACAGACATGTGAAGATTTTTAAAAGGCATTTACAAGCAAAAACCTTCATTACTTAAATATTATGCAAGTACTAGGGACCCTCAATTCGTGCTTGGTTACCTAGATACCGAAATGATTCCCCAATAAAGACTTAACATTAGACGAGTTAACTAAAAAGCTATTTGTTCTTCTAGCTTTGAGTACTGGACACCATATGCAAGCTGTATCCCATTATTAGATTAAGCAATATCAAAAGATGTAACAATGGCGTAAAAAATTAAATAACCGATGTTATTAAAACAGCAGCAGGTAAAGACAAAATGACAAAGAATAACCCGTCCTATTTCTTCCCTATTTCATAGATAATCTTATAATATGCCCAGTTACCACTTCATCACATTGTTGAAGACCAGCAGGTATGGATTTTCTGGTCCCTACAGCTAGAAAGCCACATAATACAGCCTCTCCACAAACTATTAGTTGGTTAACGTTATCTGTTAAAACGTTATCTGTTAGTGGCCACAATGTTAGTGTTCAGTGCATATTCCATACGTCATTATGCGACTTCGGTAGCAACTTGTGCGGGAGTATGTATTGACGCTATTAGGAAAACAGCGGGCTGGTCTATTTCCTCACGGATATTTGCTAAATTTTATAATCGTCCTGTAGTGGAAGAGGGCACTTTTCCCAGATCGATATGCTCACTAACTAAGTGAACAGTGATTTTAATATGATAATTATTTTGTGATTCAATAATCTATCATATTATTTTTTTTGTTGGAAATCGAATGAACTTTTTCTCAAGTAAAAATAACTTTTGTTTTACAATATCTCTAAACATCTACCTGGTTATATCTGAAGAATGAAGCGACGAAACGTAATATATGATCAAAAGAACTTGTGAAGTGAAGTTCAATCATTATTATATGAGTCTCTTCATTCGATGATATAAATTACCCTCCCTCCTGTGGTCCATTTTTAGAAAAGAGTTAATTCAATTTGACCTCTAAAGTAATAACAAAATGAAGTGATAGTAGTTACCAATACTTCTCAAAAAAAAATCGATAACGATCGATTTAAATCTTTACATACTGTGCGAGTTTGCCTTGTAGGTAAAAAGGACTACCTGATTATATCTTCGAATGAAGCGACTCATATAATAATGATTGAACTTCACTTCACAAGTTCGTTTGATCATATTATATGTGTCGTATGTACAGGTGAGTCAGGTTCTCTGATTTAGCTCGCCGATGCTGCTCGGACACGGCACGGGCGTCTGGCTTTGGAGTTATTTATGAAATCTATAGCTAAAAGTCATGGAGAAAAATCTATTATTTTCCTAAACGATGAATTTAATGTTAAATTTCATGGACTTCCTTTATTTTAAGATACTATGATATTTAAAAGGGAAGTATTATACCAGCAATGTTTGTATATTTATAATCGTGTTCTCGAAAACGGCTCTAACGATTTCGTTGAAATTTACAATATAAAGCTTTACAGTTCAAAAATCGATCTGGCTGGGGTCGAATTCTCAGAAAATGCGTTTCTCTATGTTTTCACACACTTAAAACTTCTAAATTCTAAACTTATCAGATTTCACAACAGAGTTTGCCTTCTCAGTAGTACAGTGGCTAGAGCTTAAATCTACCAAGCCGAAATACGCGGTTTCGAATCCTACAATGTGCTCAGATTTTGTTATTTGTTTTGTAAGTCACTGAGTAAATCTCGGTCGCCCAGCTATTATACTATAATACACACAAGTACATGCAAAGAAATTATAACTTTTTGTGAACCGATTACATAAAACAAGTTAAAAAATAATAGTTTATTACGGTTCTACGATGTTTTCAAGAAATTTCTCATTTCTTGTGCTGTAAACAGCCTCAACTCCGTTAATGTTATATATACCACAGACAATCATAAAAAAAAATTCTGAAATCATACTTTCCACAATTTTTAAATACTCTAATTACTTTATTATACAATTTAGAATGGATTATTCAAATACATATTGTAGATGTCGCCATGAATCTGGCATATCAACAGCCAACGCCGATCACACCCGCAGTTATTCCTATCGACGTCGATGTTCATTTCGTCTGTAGGAACACGGACAATTTCACAATTTTGTTAAAATGTCAGCTTTTATGTTCAAATATGACATCTACAACGGAAAATAACTTTAAAATTTTCTGTAAAATTAAGCGTTCTAGAAATTATCTCAAACTTTTTTAGATTAAATAATGGCGTTTTTGAGTTACCTACCTATTTAAAAACGTGTTTACTTCACCCCCTTTTTTTGTCAGGTGAACCTGGAAAGCTAAAACGATTAAATTTCACGTGTACGTTTAGAACATATTTATAAATATTACCTCAAAACTTCAGACGTCTACTTCTGTTTGTTTCGATTTTAATCCTTGTTCGACTGCTGGACTATAAGAAGATAAATTTGATGTCATCTGCCTAAGTATAATAGTTAGAAAAATACGATCTAGAACATTTTCTTAGTAAATTTTATTAATACAAAGAATCAAATGAAAATAAAAAAAATATATGCTAATAAATTTTTTTTAACAAAAATTTGAAAATTCTGTTTATGCGAAAAAAAATTGTAACGTTTTGTCAACCGATTACAAAAAAACAAATTGAAAAATAATAATTAATTACAATTCTACGAAGTTTTCAAGAAATTTCTCATTGCTTCTGCTTTGAACCGCCATAACTCTGTTAATAGGACACTTACGACAAAAAGGTGTGCAAGCAATGTTACGTAAAACTTTGCATTCTATAATTTTTGCCTAAAATTTTTTGTTTATGACTTACCGTTATAGAGTAATTTAGAAAACAACGTTTTTCTGACTTCTTTTTGTTTTTCGAGCGAAGCCGGGGAGCTAGCTTGTTGAAATTTTACATGCATGTTTAAAACACTTTTATAAACACTATATCAAAAATTCACCCTTATTATTGAAATTTTAATTTCAATCGTTATTTGATTTGAAGTCAGAAACACAGATCGTAAGAAGAAAAGAAAAATGACTAATGCATGGCTACGTAGGCACAGCTTAATTTCGAATACTCCTGTACCACCTTCGATCACAAATAGAAAACTAGATACACAATCATCGCCCCAAAAATGTACAAACCGAGTGCACTTCTGTTCTTCCTCTTTTTTTTTATTTGAATGGCACTATCGCAATTGCGAATATTGCCAATGTCACGTAATAATGAGGGTAACAGAAAAAAGGGGGGGCCATTAAGGTGATATTTATAAAGATTCCAGCAATTGAAGTAGGAATATACACAATGGGGATCTACATAAAACCTTCCTTTTGATTTCAATTTGGAGATTGGAAATTTGAGCCGAAATCCACACCTAAAAAGGAATAGAACAAAACAACATAGAGTAAATATAAACGGACACAAGACAACACATTTCACAGACAAACTTGATAACAATGACATCCACATATAACATAAAGTTACCCACATTTAAAAAAAAAGACAATACACACTTAAGTAATAAATAAGTGTAAGGACAATATAATAATAATTACAAGCATATTACACTTTAATGTTATTTACAGATATAAAATTACAGAGGATGTTGACAAAAGGGGAATGGACTAAAGATAATTAGTATTTGAAATTTGTAGGACGAGGAACATCAGAAGAAAGAATGTCATATTGGGAGAACAATAGGTTGGGACAGTTAAAAAATATGTGATCAGGCGTGCCTTCATCTAAACCACACTCACAGATAGAATGATCACGAATATGAAGTTTAGACAAGTGAACTGGTGTGCACGCATGGTTTAATCTAAGTTGGCAAATAGTAGAGATGACCTTATTATTTGCATCTCTAACCGAGAACCAGGGTTTATGGGGAATTTCGGATTAAAGATTTTTTTTTCTCATAAGAATATGTTACATTCACTTAAAATGAGAAAATTTAATTTACAACATGATTTTACAATTATGCATTTGACCAGAGTGATGACAATAGCAGACGCAGTCAAAACATACCCAATTAATAGCATCAGTCTGATTTTTCTAAATGTTTCTTAAGCTGGTGTTTAAATGTGGCTAACTTTCATTTTGGATATCGCCGTCTGTAATAATTGTCTGTAGAGCCATGGGAAATTGCATGCTTGGTACAAGAATCAGCAGATTCATTGCCTGGAATGCCGCAATGGCTAGGGATCCAAGCCGAGACTATTTTTAAGTTACTATGAGAACAGTAAAAAAGCTCCTTTCTAATGCACTTCTGTTAGTAATATTCAAAAACGCTAACAGCGAACATGTCAAAGTGCTCCTTCAAAAATTGTAAAAAAACACACCTAGAACAATAAAAAAAACGAAGTTCTAATTTTTGTTTAATCGATAAATAATATTATTTACATGTTCATTATTTCGTTATAGTAAAAACGTTCGATAGCCCTTTTTCATTAAATTCGTAATCATATTTTTAAATATTGCCCGACTATCTAATGGTAGATCGCTGCTGACCATAATATATGTCTCATCCTTGTCACTCACGTAACAAATCAAAATGACATAAATAGCAATGCAAATAGATTATGTGAATTATACTTTACGCGCGACTTGTAAGATTGCATTTTAAATATTTTTTTTAACAAACTTCGTTTCAATGTCAAGCAGAATCGTTTACGAGCTTTTATAACCTTATGATTTATACTTATAACAAACAAATTAAAAAAGAAAAATTAATAAAACTAGCTAATAGAAATGGATTGTATCCAATCTTTGAATCTAGCTGGATACCGTACTCCGAAGAGGTAGTACACAAATTATATAATCTCGAGTAACCTTTGATCACAATCGTTTCAGTGAAGTTCTTTCTAACTCTTAGAAATAACTCGGAAATATACCTACTAGTATGTATAAGATTGCTATATATAAATAAACCAACAGCAAAAAATTAAAAGAGATGGAGGGGAATGGAAACATTTCAAGATTAAAAAATACAAGAAGTGCAAAAAAAATTTTTTTTATGAAAATAAAATAGTAACAAATACATCTTTGTCTATTTTGTCCATTATTCTTTCCATAAAATACTTTTTTTTAAATGTTCTATAATTTTTTAGATATTGTTTTCAACCGAAGTAATTTTGGCGACCCTAATTAGAACACACTGGCGGGGTAGGTTGACATTCACGTGTATTTATTAAAAGCGAATGTAAACTCTATTCACTAGGCAACAACGTTTGACGCGGTTACTCGCGTTCACCGCGCGGTCGCCGCGCGGTTGGGTAGTTCCCAGAAATTTGAACGTTGTTGCCTAGAGTATAGAGTTTACATTCGCTTTTAAAAAATATACGATAATGTCAACCACACGGCCGTCGCGCAGCGGCCGCGAGAAAGTTTTCGCGTCGTGTGTCTGCGCTGTCAAAGCCTCTACGAGGACTCTGACTAAATAATATCACATAAAATTAAAAAATGTCTAACATTATCAAAATAACACCGAAATAACATCAACAACATCAAAGAACACACATCACACTAAAATTAAAAAATTTCATTAATTTACAAGGCTATCAATACAGTACTTTTTAACTTGTATGAAATATCTACTTTTGTTTGATATTTTTACTTAGAATAAACATGAAAGCAGAATTTTTAATTTAGGGCTCCTTATGGAGTCTGTATTCTGTAACCAAAAAAGTTTGAGAGCCGCTGGCCTAAATAAACGTCTTCCACTGAACTTTTCGCGATCTTCTAAAAAGTCCTTTTTAACTCCAGTAAAGTATATTATCTTATTTGACACTCGATTGTTAGGCCGTTATTCAAAAATCTTCCGATTACTTGTTAAAAATTAAAAAAAGATATAAGTTCGGCCGAAGTCAACCATACTCGCCATAAAGTGATCGGTGTAATGCTGTTCCGTGTATCGTAAGTTCCGTTGGTTCATCATAGATTCATCTTAACCTATTTTAAAGAAAGTAGCTGGCAACATTCTTGCATTTCCGGCTGTCAGCTGATAGTTGCTTTCCAAAATCCATTTCGATTTTCGCAGAGGAAAACGTCAGGCACCATTCAACATGGGCTCTAAATACGCGATCAAAAGCTAGTTATAGCTAAAATATTGTTCTAATTGTAGTGTTATTGTTATTATAGTTTCATTTTACATGTACATTGTGTAACTCTTAAAATAATCGAAAATGGATACGTTTATCTTAGGATACCTCGGTTATGGCGTTTGTTGATCATTAAAAATTTCGTTCGGTTGATAATTTTCTTTATATTTGATGTCCGCTTTTTGTTCGTAATCGTCTATTACGTTCGTGTTTACGTGTATTCTCATAATGGTAAAGGAAAAGCCTAATTCTATTCGGATATATGACGATGAAGGGTTTCGACGCCGTGCGGCATGTATCTGCGTACGCTCTGATGCCGAAACAGAGGTTAGTATTTTGTAATTTATTGTACTTAGAGCCACTAACCATTGTTGTGGTTACATGTGAATGTCCATTATCTAGCTTTTTAATGTGTACTGAGAAACATGAATAACTTGTAGGTACATAACGTTATTGAAGCTTAGTTTATCCGGTCAATGACGCAGCGAGCTGGCTTAGTCCTTGTTGTTTGTTCTGTCTATCTTTAGATGAGAAAACGTTAATTACTGTGGTATTTCTTAGGTGGAAATAATTATACAAAAAATGCAAAATTTTTCTGGTTGACATTTCACGTGATATCATAATTCAATAGGTACTATTAGTGACATCTTCTCGGCGGCCCGATAACTGGATCGTGCCCGGAGGAGGTGTTGAGCCCGAGGAGGAACCATCGGTGACTGCCATGCGGGAAGTTTTGGAAGAAGCCGGTGTCATTGGCAAGCTCGGTCGCTGTCTTGGTGTTTTTGAGGTATTTTATTGATTTTCACTCGTATTTTGAACTAAGCTAGTTTACAGAAGTGTTTTCAGGAAATGCATTAATTGTTATTTTTAAATAATTGTTATTCCCTGAGCGTTAGTTAGAGGTTTTAACAAGTTTTATGATAAATCTTTTAGAATAAATTGTAAAATAAATTTAACACATATGTACAGAAATATAATTTCTACAATATTATTAAACAAATATACATGAAAATTTGTATGCATATACATAACATATATTAGTTAAGCGATACCACATTATAATATAACACACAATTTTCAAGAAGTAGAAGAAGTAATGCTCAATTACACAGAAGCTCAGTAAGATATGTATGAGTAATTCTGAATGATGACAAGCTCTAACATCAAGTACATTATTTATTTTTATTTATATTTAAATACAAATTTGTGTCCCAAAATAGCTCTTTTAGTGTCATACTGTACAAATTTCTACAACACTGACCAAATTTGGTTAAAATCTAACATGAACATAATAAAATTTTAAATAAAAAATATTAAAAAAAACCTTTTAACTAATGTGTAAAACAAATAAAATAAATCGTAATATGAATACTTTATGATATGTTCATAATAAATTGATTTTTTCGAAGTTATAAGCTTGTAGAGAGATTCAAATGAACAAAAACTACTTCTCACAACAAGCTTTAATCAAAAAAAAAATTAGAAAATGTTAATCATGTTTCAACTTCTTTTTATGTTTTAGTACAATGCTTAATTAAAAAATTGATTTTAAAAACATTGTTTTGTTCTTCTTACTATTCTATGATAAATGTTTATTGAAATAAATCAATACATACCTATCTTAATGTTAATATTTACAAACTTAAAACTAAGTGTTATCTTAAATAATAGACTTCCTTCAAGTTGCTACTTAGAAAGCTTTTATTGCTTAGGGTGCACAGCAGACTGGCAGCATCACTTTTATATTTTTTGTCATATATTTCGCTTGAAACCCTTTTCGAAATAGGTAATCTGCCATCTCGGAATGATACCACTCACTATATCATTTTCTACTTGTCAAACCCTTTCATTTGATATACAATGATTGTAAATAAAAGTAATCCACCACCTTAGACCACTTTGAATTAATTCCAATATTGAGTATATTATCGTGCTGTTGCTCACACTAAAAATGTGTCCAAAATTTTAGTTTATTGATTAGGTGGAACTGGTTTCAAATACAGTTGCATGATTTGCCCCACATGCCCACCGTACTAACAGGTGGACTTAAAAGCTTCTAGTAAAAATAAATAAAATTCTACGAAGAGATTACTTAATAGGGTAAATATTAATATGTTGTCTTTAAATAAGGGTAGACAATGCCATTTAACTCTTAAGATTATAGTCAATAAAAAAATCAATGAAATCAACGTCAAAAAATAATGAAGATGTTTATTGTATCTTGGAAATATGTCATTAGTTGGATTTATTTGGTTTTGCTAATTTTTCCATGTTGTGAACAGCATGGCATTGCATTTAAACAACATAACACAAAGCAGGACTTTTTGGCGGGAACGGGAGAAGTGAGGTTGTCATTTTATTTAGATTTTCTATTTTTTATATTTTTAGGAGTTTTAAAGTACAATAGTGATAGTATATTGTGTTTTAAAGTTCTGTGTAAGTGACAAGAATGGAGGTGATCTAAATAAACATGTGTAGCTGAACTATTCACGCTCTTCCAAGAAGTCCTTTATAACTTCAGTAAAGCCTACTATCACTTTACTGGAGGAGTTTTACGTTAAGAAAAAACTGATTTACTTGTGGATTTCTACACTATGGATTCTACTTATTAATACGTGACATTGGCAAATACGCTAAACTGTGCGCCATGCCATAAAGGAAACTTCGTTTCCCTCTTTGACTCATATTTACTTGATCAATGGCTAAATGCAATCTGCGAAACCAAAACAAAGAGAAAAAAAAATCACCAAGCACTCATTAAGTGCAACATTGATTGATTATCAATAAAATACATATAGTATATTACGAAATTGAAAACCTTTTTGGAGAACAGTGGAGGTTTATTTTAATGGGTTTGACTAATTATGGTCAATATTACTTAAACCAAATTAATTATAATTAGTCTTTAATATAATTAACTAAATTAAATGATCATTTAGCAATTATGTTAATTGTATTTAAACACATAGTTTTGTACAATTAGGCAGAGCATCCTGTCGATTCATACGACGCCGTCAATTCACGAAATGACCTATTGTCTAACCAGCATATAGTGATGTGCCTAAAAAAATTTCGATCGGATCGATGAGAGGTAACACGTCTGTCAATATTCCAAGCTTTAAAAAACATAACATAGAACAGTTGTGTTTGTATCCGTCAGTGACGCTGTCTCCACGCTCTTCGCTTACATTTGCGCCTCAAAAATTACGCGCAAGTTGGAGTGCATGGAGTTACAAGTTTTTTGCAAGTCGCGCAATTGCATTTAACTATTATTTTCAAATACTTTGGACACCCTCCAGAATCATTTTATCAGTGGCCTAACAATAGGGTGGCATAGCGGCCAAAATGCCACGGGCCCCCGACCTGAGGGAATCTCCGACCCGAGAGAGCCGCGCACGGACGATCGTGACATTTATTTTTATAAAATTTAATGAATAATAGTTTTGTTTTGAATTAATTTACCTGTTAAACTACATACAGATTGAATGCATTCGTAAGGAAACGAAATCGCCTAGTTTTAGAATGCGACCGTAACGTAATAATATCCATTTTACATTGAGGGAGGACCTCATCCTATGAATTTGTCACGGACATCAGCGGTATTGTTACGCCACTGATCGTTGTGCTCAACAATGCCTGGGCGAATGATTAAAAATTTACATCTAATAATATGGCGCGTATATTTGTTGGTCATTTTATGATGTGGCGGCGGCGTTTCACGAGATGCTCAGGCATAGCGGTGATCTACTCAATTCTGAGACCTTACTTATATTGAAACTCAAGCAATCAAATAAAAATTTGCGTAAATGTTTATTGACAGAATATTTTGTTTCTAAGATTGTCTTCTCACTGAGCATTTCTATAGGAATCTAGACGTAGGCTTAAAAAAATAGTAATAGGCGATCATTATTAGTATTAAAACAAAATTTACACAAGTGGAGCTGTAGGACATTTCAGTTCGCTAAAGCGCGCGGCACGCAGAAGGCGAATTCGAAACAGAGCCGTGCATTGTACACGTGGCGTGCACACGAACCGGTGCAGAGAAATTACAAGACAAAGACAGATTGGTACACACCGGCGCGGGAGTGGAGCAGAATTTTGGGCGTGTGTCGAGGCGAGTCACATCTTAGGCGGCATTTGAGAGCTTAACACTTCCCGCGCCCCTGTCGTACTAGAACATATTCTTGGCTCGCGCGGCGCGCGACTTGTACCTTGCAGTCGCTGCGCTTTGTTTCTGTGTGAAAGTGTGCCGCTCCGCACGCTTATTACGTAACTTGCAGATAGCATGCGACAGCCAATATCGCGCGATATCTGCTGTCAAAACGAGAATTTGTATAATGTAATTTGTATAGTGGCGCTAAATCTACCGCGAAAAGTGCATTTTACGGTCCTAGAATAATAGATACGCAATCGTCATACATGATACTATATTTGTATTACAATTAATCACCGGTTGCACAGTGATCGCATGGCTGTCGATATCTGCAAATTTTTAGGTAATAACCCCGCCGGACTGCATTTAGTTCGCCTCCGTTACCCACATATTTGCTCCGGACGTCTGTTCCTGGCGCTTTAAATTCCACATTAAACGAGACCCTACCAACTTTACATATGGGTGTGAGGTAAAATATTTCAAAGTTATTTTAAAACACTTTGGCAAAGTATAAGTAGAGAACCAGTAGGATTATTTGGAAATAATTTCTAATCATAATTTATACTTGATAATGTCTCGGGCTTACATCGTAATAATGATAAAAAATAATGCCGGTGAAAAATACTAATTATTAATTAACATATTATGTATTTGAACAATGCTTTCATAATTGTCTGGAGATAGAAAAATATATTATACTAGCTATGCCCGCGACTTCGTCCTCGTTTTTTATTTTTAAAATAGTCTATGTCGTTCCTCAGGTTTCAAGCTATCTTCATACCAAATTTCATCACAATCAGTTGAACGGTATGGCCGCCCATAAAATACGAACAAACAAACAGATTTTTATATATTAGATACATTGTACATGTTGCTTATCCAACTAAAAGTCATCCAAGTGAAGAACTTATTGTGAAGAACTAGCGTACAGATGGGCTGACAATATATTCGTTCAGGTTTGCCATCTAAAAGTGCTAGTCACTATATAAAAATATAACATGCAAATCTTCACGCTGCATCCCTAATGGGGTAGTCAGTATGAAGTGCTAAGCATACGATCCTTGCATATTTTTTTCGCCTCCTCATGTCTCATCATTAAGAAATATAATGTTATTACAAAAAATTTTACCATTTCGTCAAAAGTACACTGGCTAGAGAAAATAAAATTAAAATAGAATTACGTGTATACCAAAAAAGTACATACATATGTTAATATTTACAAACTTAAAACTACACATTATCTTAAATAATAGACTTCCTCAAAGTTGCCGCTTAGAAAGCTGTCATTGCTCAAGGTACCTAGCAGACTGGCAGCATTGCCTCTTTGAATAGCCAAACTGATTCGTTGGCGGAAGAAGCTGCCAGCCCGGCGGTCTCCCGAAGCCTCAACCAGTCTCTTACAAATATCAGAAACCAGTCGATGGGCTTCGGGGACCCAGGGACCCAAAGTTTCGACTGCAAAGGGCGTAAATATGAAACTCTCAGAGAGAGTCGCATACTTACGCCGCTTCAAGTTCTCGGCAGTGCTGGCCGCGGCACCTGCTGACTTGGAAGTCGCCAGCACATGGGAAACAGCAAGTGTATCGACACAAGTGGCATCCCACACCAGCGATCTTCCAAGTTTCCAAGGAATGAGCGTTAAACCATCCGGTCTCCTGCCGTCGCTGCGCGCAATACCTACAGGCTCTAAGACTGCAGGAACGCCAGCGGCGACAAGAGCCCGCCGAATGACGTCATTCAAGGCAGCATGTCGTGACATGCGGCCCGCACTACATAAACAGGATAAACCGTGGTGACCTAGTACATCGACGAGATCACCACAGCGGCAACGGTGAGGAAGGTTAGTCCTGGCCCCCAGACGAAGGGATACTATGAGAGAAAGCGTGGTATTGTCAATGAAGGTTCCTAAGTTTTTCGAAGGTATTACCTTCAACCAGTGTCCTGACTCCTTCTCAGAAACAGCCAGGAGGCGAGACCGATCTTTTTCGGTACTACAAAAATCTAAAAGTTGTAAATGAACATTTTTGTATAGAGGCTCATCCCAGTGTTTCTGAGAAAAGGTCGAGGTAGGCAGGTTAGTACTCGGACAAACACTTAACCAAGCATTTCGAGCATCAGTCAAGCACGGTACCTCAACCGATCCTAAGGAAGGGCGAATAACAGATAGGAAAAGATTTTCCGTGCTGTAGGCTGACGAAAGAAAAGCAGGCAGTGATACACTCGAGATTTTGCGTATGCCCAGGCCTCCATAACAGATAGGAAGCGAGGCTTGTTCCAGACCCTGTCATCAACAAAGGAGCAATTTAATATTTTAGATAATGTATTTTTTACAATATTGTACAGATTTTAAAGCGTTTAAAATTTAAAAAGCTGAGAACACGTGTATAACTTTTTCCAATTATAATCTCGGCTGTCATCATAACGATGACATCAAGGAATGACATCTGTCCTTAATTTAAATTAAAACATATGTGAGTGAATACATTTTAAAGTTTATGATAAAGTACCTTAGTTCTGTTGTAGAAACCATTAATTTTAAATACTTGTAATAAGTTCTAGTTTGAATTACTAATTCTGTTACCCATATACATATTTCTAAATAGAACATGGCTTAAAGAATATATTTGAACAAATACATACCTATTACATAATATATTATAACATACTTTTATATTAATAATCCCCAAACCATATACACCAAAGGAAACTAAAATATTTCGTCGCGATGCTAATTGTGACCTCTTTCATTTGGGTGTTATTTATTTGAGGTGATTTAACGGATAAGATTAGTGTGTCTATGCTCCAGATAAACAAATTCAAAGATCAAACCAACTGTTTGGCTTCAAACTAAGGATTAAGGCACTTACAGGCGCACTATAATTAAGTTAAAATAGAGCATAGGCTGGACATGTTAGGGTATAATTTACATACAATGTTTTAATGACCACAAGGCACGTTAATTTAATATTTTTTAATACAACTGACACTATATTTTGAAGTAATAAGACGCCTAGCATCTGTGACTTACTTTATAAATTTGACTAAATAAAAGATTCGGGGAGTACCCAGTAATATTATTCAAAGTACATAGATACATTTTTATGTATATTTCGTAAGAACCGGCCAATTGCGAGACGTATTCGCACACCGAGGGTTCCGTACCACTATCCCAATATATGTATGTATTGTGTTATGTAATTACCAAGAAATAAAGAACATCCAAAAAAGTATAAGCCGGGTCAACAACAAACTTTAATTTTTAAATGACAGACGCGTTCTTCAACTGTAAAAAGTATGATATAATAACAAATTCGCAATGTATATATTTTCCTTCTTATTGTCGTAGTGCTTGCTTCTAAATATTATTCTGTGACATATTAAGATCATTAATTTTAAATATGTGATTTATATCAAAAATAACAAATTTATAGAGAAAACAGTCAATTTTTAATATTGAGATTTGTAGATAAAGTTACTAATTATATAGCTCTATTATATATATCCCACATAGATATAGATATACTAACAGCAAAAGATAAAAAGAGATAGGAGGATTATAGAGATGTTTCGACATTAAATTTCTCGACTTCAACTATCTCTTTAGAGTACGTACTCCTGTTTCAATACTGCTCCATGTATAGAGTGGATTCCGATCTAGCTCTTCGCCGGCCGCTACCGCGGCACGCTCGCTCCGCTCGCTCGACTCGCGCGTTGAGGTAAGACGACCTAACCTAATCTAACCAAAAAGTGTTATAAAGATATCGTCGTGTTTGTATAAGGTTGCAAAAAATTTGCAAAATTTTACCCAATGCGAAATCTAAACCTTAGCCTGCATTGTCATCACGATTTACTCTCAAGCAATTATTAAAATTTTCATCATTACATCACATTAAAGTTTCAGTGATTTAAGTTATAACCAAAATTTTGCTGTAATAACTGTTAATTTTGAAGTTTAACGTTTTTTTTATAGCAAAATCCATTAATTTTAAAAAAGATGTGATTTCTATCAAAAGTAGGAAATTTATAAAGAAAACCGACAATTTTAAATATTGTGATTTGTAGATAAAATTACTAATTCTCTGGCTCCATTATTATATATCCCTAATATAACCTCATAACTTTATACGAGGAAATTTTGTTTAAACTTATAATGTTTTAAATCATCCGTGAGTTTTATTGTCTCATTATTGTAATTAAGTTTTGAGAAATGGAAACTCCAGCTAAGGAACTTCCTGACGGGGGTCCCGCGACCGCACACGGTTTTTTTCATACTAAGAACCTATTAATTAAGTAGTTACGAAGAAGACAAACGAAGAAACAATCCACCTAATGGTAATTGGACTGAGTCCCATGAACATTACAATGTCAAAGCTAAGAAAGCACTTCAGATACTTCCGATTGGAAATGCATTGTTAACTCTGAGGACTAAGATGTGCCAGTAATTTCATCGGCAGTCTTACACTCCATACCGAAACCCAACAGTGTAAGCACTGCTATTTGACGGCAAGATTAGTAGTAAGATGGTGGTATCGATCCGGACGAATCTCACAAGGTCGTACCATCCGCAAACGTGAACGTTTTCACAGATCCCGCCAACATCGTGAATACAGAACAGAATTATTCCGAATCAAGTTAATAGGCTGTTACGTCATTGTAGCTTTGTGGTATTACACCTGCAGATCCTTTTATCTTCTGTTAATGCCGTGTACACACGGCAACAGCGAACGCGAATCGCCAGCGAAAACTAACGAACGACTAATGTTCGGAACTTTTCCAATTCCGCTCATAACCATTTTACAGGAAAAAACGCTAAAGATTTTAAAATGATTAGATGAAAGTGGACATGCTCGGTGTACTTTTTTCATCATTTTCATTAAAATTTTATTAATATTTTGTTCCATAAAAAAACTTACAAAAAAATTAAACCGACTTCAAAAAAGAACACTGAAAATTATGAAATAACTATCCCTTACGGATCGAAACTTAAGTTAAAAATAAATTTATAAAAATACGATACAAATACCCATATAATTAAATTTGACAGTTACTGAAGTCGGTGCCAAGCCTTCTAAACTAATGGTCTTTCCTTTGTCGAACATTGATTTGGCACCGACTTCAATAACTGTCAAATTTAATTCTATGGGTATTTGTAATTTGTATTTGTAAGTTATTTTTGTACTTAAGTTTTGATCCGTAAGAGATAGTTGTTTCATAATTTTCAGTGTTCTTTTTTGAAGTCGGTTTAATTTTTTTATAAAAGTTTTTTTATTTCTCCCTTTTGAGTGACCTTGGCCTAAATAAATATCTAGAGCAGGTCTACAATTAGTTTATTTTCTAATTCTGGAGCGCATGTGTTAACTTCCATTCTTTTGAGGAGCACAAACCGTGAGCTTTCACAATAAAGGATGCGAACAGATCGAACATAGGATAGTATTGCTTATTATGGCCATTATCAATATCATCAATATAATATCATATCAATATCAATCAGTTATAAAAGAACAGTGTAAAGGTTGCTTCATAATTAGACCCTAGCAGTATTCTTACAATTCGAAGACGACAGCCACCAGCCGTATTCTCTGTCCGCAACAAGACTTACTCTACTGACCGAATTTATTATAGCACAGCCAATTTATATCTTCTCCCTACTTTACCATTATACCATACTACCATTATACCATGTGGGGACAACGATAGTTAACAAATGACATATAAGAGAATCGTCAATATAAATGACCAGGTCGCTTTATTTGGTGTATCTTCGAAACCAAAGCTTCAATACCAGTGAAATTTCAATGAGACCAATCTGGAAGTGTATCCTTTCGAACAAAAAAAGAATTTTCCAAATCGGTTCATAAATGACGGAGTTATGAGGTAACAAACATAAAAAAGAAAAAAAAACATACAACCGAATTTGTTACCTCCTCCTTTTTTGGAACTCGGTTGAAAATTAAAAAAAACCGATGTCTACTGTCTCTATTAGTCGTTTATTTCAAACACTACTTTCTGTAAAAAGCTGAAAGGAATAGTTATAGTAACTGTAGTCCAAAACTCAAGTGTAAACTTTAAGAAAGAACAGAAATTTGACTTTTGTTTTTAGGTTTGGTTTTTGTGGAAAATAGAAATATATTGTGTAGAATCAGGGGGCTAGATAAGTGGCTCAATTGTCGTAAACGCTAGTAGAATAGAATTTCAAATACTACGTGATCTAGCGTAACGAATTTTAAATTGGTAGTCAAACGTTATTAATTTTCTATTCAATCGAAAAGTAAAATCATTGCAAAACGCCGTTTAAAACGTAGCCAAATGACACTTTTGACTAGCAATAACTTATGTAGACGCTCTGGTGTTATTTTGCAAAAATTCATTTTAAGCGGTCAATTTGTATTCTATTTTTTAGCTATCCTCGCCCAAAGCTTCAAACTGTTAATCGACATGTTTTTCTTCTTAACGAAACATCTTCAAAAATTTCCTCTAATAACTTCTGAGTTCTTAACATATTAATATGTCTTATTACTCTCTCTGTCAATATTACTAAAAGAAATCACTGTATTCATGTGTTTTCGTTAATTCATGTGTCTTTTATGGCGCGAGTATAGTTTTTTAATCGTCGTAACCAGAGCAATTCTAAATATTTTCGTCATTTGAATAAAATATACAGCACCGATAATAATAATTTATATCTTCTCCCTACTTTACCATTATACCATACTACCATTATACCATGTGGGGACAACGATAGTTAACAAATGACATATAAGAGAATCGTCAATATAAATGACCAGGTCGCTTTATTTGGTGTATCTTCGAAACCAAAGCTTCAATACCAGTGAAATTTCAATGAGACCAATCTGGAAGTGTATCCTTTCGAACAAAAAAAGAATTTTCCAAATCGGTTCATAAATGACGGAGTTATGAGGTAACAAACATAAAAAAGAAAAAAAAACATACAACCGAATTTGTTACCTCCTCCTTTTTTGGAACTCGGTTGAAAATTAAAAAAAACCGATGTCTACTGTCTCTATTAGTCGTTTATTTCAAACACTACTTTCTGTAAAAAGCTGAAAGGAATAGTTATAGTAACTGTAGTCCAAAACTCAAGTGTAAACTTTAAGAAAGAACAGAAATTTGACTTTTGTTTTTAGGTTTGGTTTTTGTGGAAAATAGAAATATATTGTGTAGAATCAGGGGGCTAGATAAGTGGCTCAATTGTCGTAAACGCTAGTAGAATAGAATTTCAAATACTACGTGATCTAGCGTAACGAATTTTAAATTGGTAGTCAAACGTTATTAATTTTCTATTCAATCGAAAAGTAAAATCATTGCAAAACGCCGTTTAAAACGTAGCCAAATGACACTTTTGACTAGCAATAACTTATGTAGACGCTCTGGTGTTATTTTGCAAAAATTCATTTTAAGCGGTCAATTTGTATTCTATTTTTTAGCTATCCTCGCCCAAAGCTTCAAACTGTTAATCGACATGTTTTTCTTCTTAACGAAACATCTTCAAAAATTTCCTCTAATAACTTCGTTGAGAAGCGAACCACCGCGACTTTTTACGTGTGGATATCTGAGAAACCGTAGCTCAAACTACCTTCTACACATTTCCAGTAATGTGACGAACATAATATATGGTATACAGTGGCGTGCCTAGGGCTTCAGAACAGGGCAAGCCCGACATAGGCACATGTTCTTTATTGTTTTTTTAAAAGTATAGAGAAGGCTAAAATATTATAGATTAGTAATAAATCGTGACTTACGCACAACCGGTGGACAAGAAGAGAGAAAAGATATCGCTTCCCTTCCCTCGCCTTAATCATTGTACAGGCGTAAATAATTTATGAGTTCTTAACATATTAATATGTCTTATTACTCTCTCTGTCAATATTACTAAAAGAAATCACTGTATTCATGTGTTTTCGTTAATTCATGTGTCTTTTATGGCGCGAGTATAGTTTTTTAATCGTCGTAACCAGAGCAATTCTAAATATTTTCGTCATTTGAATAAAATATACAGCACCGATAATAATAACTAGTACCACCTGTCTATATATAACTTGATGGGAGAATAAACAAAAATTTTGGTTTCGTTCTTTTATGCGAATTAGTAGTCAGAGAAATACATATTCGATGAGTTAAATAGTTTTATTCATTGGTTTATGTCTTTTATACAATTTACTAGTCGAGTAATCCACAAATCGGGCGTAGGTTTATACGAGACAATTAGTTGTTTTTTTTATGCAAAGTTCGTCCACCAGCTCAAACGAATAAATAATAGGTAAAAACACTGAAGTTGAATTGTATTCGTATCGTATCTCTCCATCTGTACGACGTTCAGTATGAAAACCGCGCTTTTCGCTTCATACTAATTGCTATATATAAACCTTATAGATGAAGAGCCCATGGACTTTTTGGTTGAATAAAAATAACAAGCCGACACTTACACGGTGTACGACGGCAACCCGGATCGCGTGATTTTTCAAAACCGTTTGTACGCCGTTTAAGGGGGTAGAGTTGAAAAGTGTGTTATATGATAACACAAAACGTAATTTTTGCTAACAAGCCGAAAATGCGATATTCGTAAAGATATCAAAAAGTTTTGTTCTGAAGGTGCAAGTTTCGGCCGATTTGAAAGTGTGGCTGAGGCTGTAGGTTGAATTTAGCATGCCACCTGAAAGTTGATATTTTCTAACAAGCCGAAATTTATTCTAATGTCATGCTCTTGTCACAAGACACCTATAAAAAAAATATTGGCTGAATCTAACGTAGGGAACAGTGTGTACCGACCGCTTGTTAGACAATTTTAAGTCCCTGCTGTAGCCCTAAATTCGTCGGTACACACTGTGCCCCACGTTAGATTCAGCCGATATTTTTTTTATAGGTGCCTTGTGACAAGAGCATGACGTTAGAATAAATTTCGGCTTGTTAGAAAATATCAATGTTATTTGTTAAATGTTATTTACCAAAAAGTCCCTGGGCTCTTTGTCTATTAGTAAAAAAAGCTATAACGAATTTTGTCATTAGAGAGAAAGAGAGGCTACAAGTTCCGTTGCAAGTCAACGCGTGAGAGTGAGACGATTGAGATTACTCTGATTTTTGCTCTAATTATGCCTTGAGAGGTCGTTAGTGTCGATCGACCGACGCACTAATTGGTCGCGACTTGAGGTCAAAAACCTGTTTTATTTCTCTAAGATTCACTGTTTTCGTTTGACAAGTAATTCGTGGGAATTTTTAAATCTGTTTCATATGATCTGAAGTTGATATTTATTACTCATTCTTGACACGTTAGTATTGTGTTCTTGATGGAGCATTTTAGTAAGGTAAGCCGGGCTTTTGTATGAGGGTACCGCCACCGATTGGTATGGACTCAAATGTTAAGTACTTTACCGAAATCTATCGTTATTGGTAAATTTTGTCGGTAGGTAATATAATATTTTTTATGTTGTTTTTCGTTCAAAACTTCAAACTTGTTAATCGACACGTATTTCGCTTCCCAACGAAGCATCTTCAAAAAATTACAGAGATTGACTCTGTCAGCCACGCAGTATTTCAATGCTAATAATAAAGAAGCGAAAGCTTCTTTATTATTAGCAAAGCTCGAAGCTTGTTGTCGATCAATGAATTTGAAACTTTGGGGGAAAATAGTAAAAAAACAAGGACTTACAAATTGGCTACATAAGAAAGTGGAAAATGAAAAAAAAAACTTGTATTTATGTCATCGTTTGAAGTACCAAATAAAAGACATTTCAAATCATGAATTCAAAATGTATAACACATTAGTGTATTAAATCGACAAGACAACGAGCCGGAAATATAAAATTTTGAAAATCACCACTTTTTTGGTCCAGTGACTCTGGTGTATCCGCAGCATTATGGTCAATTGAATAATCATGAATACGTTATATAGCGTAGTTTTTATCGTACTATGTAATCTTTCTTTACACAGTATTTAACAAACTTTTAGCAAAAGCCACATGAACACCAAATACATAATGACCTTGAATGAATGTCATTGATACTAATTCCAAAACAATACGTAATATTTGCATATAATTTAACTGTTAGGTTCAACAACTTAAATACGATGTCACTTGTAACGAAGCCTTTAATATTTTCAGAAATTAAGTTCAATTTGTCATTTTATAAACTCTTTGTGTGCGAGACGCTTTGGCGCTTCACCCATTTTTTTCTAAATGCATCCGCTCATGATTCCACCTTTTATTTACAACCTTTATCAATATTTATCCTTATTCTGAATTAATAACTGTGCTTATTTAATTGTTTTATTTAAATAAGTAGCGGCCCGTCCCGACTTCACCTGGGTTTAATACATGATATACATATAGCCTTTATGTCTATCTGGAATAATGTCCCTTTCAAATAGGTGCAGTGCTTCCGGAGATTACCCTCCACATAATATAAACAAACAAAGTCCGCTCTCTCTCATCATAATATTAGTATTGACGACAGTGGTATTGTAAAAATGAAGAAAGAAATGCTTCGATGGTTCAGATACACAGAAACATGGAGCATTTAACCTATAGAGTGGCAAAGTCATTTATCTTGTATGAAAACAATTTACGTATAAACAATAAACACACTTGCAGTTACTGCGTCCTATTTTATAGTTTGATTTTTTGCTGTTTTCGCCACACCACCGAATAAAATATACAGAGACGTACACAGGACCAGTATTGGAGTATATTTTTAGTGTAAATAAACTGAGCAGTGGTAAATGAATAAGATGATCCGATATTTCGGCTCTGTAGGTTGAGTGCTCTATGCATAGAAAGAATGAGTGATGAAATATTGACTAAGAAAATTTTCAGAGCGAAAGTAAGTGGTAACAGAAGTCAAGGTAGATCAAGGCAGACTTATGAAGATCAAATAGACAGAGCTAAATCATGTGAAGAGAATGATGAGATTTGAGGAGGCGAAAGAAGTATGCAGAGGCACTTATTTGTCACTTCTTCCATTTTCTCCGGCTCTTGGGGATACAGCATAAAGATGTGTGTGTGCATGTATACCTATTATGGAAAAATTAAAGAGGATTTAGTATACAAACTTGATTCGACTATTCCCTCTTCTTAGCATCCAAGTAATAGGTCTAGCATTTTAAAAAGTCAAAGGATATAAAATCTCATTTAAAGTTTACAAATTAGTCATGGATAGATCCGACACTTGCAAGGGTAAGGTTTCGGATGTACATCTTCTATACTACTATATAAATCTCTTGCGTCTGTCTGTAATTTCAGTTTTTTTGTCAAATTTTACGATTTTTTAAATTTTTGTCTGTCTGTCTGTCCTTTTGTAATTAAAGAACGGCTTGTATGATCTTGATGGCAATCGGTACGTCGTAAGAACACGTGATTGCGCTCATAATAGGCTACTTATTTTTTAGAAAATCTACCCCTGAAGGGGTGAAAAGAGGGATGAAACTTTGTATGGGAAATGGTAAACCCCTGAACCGATTATGATGAAATTTAGCACGGAGATAGTTTGACATCAGAGAACGGACATAGGCTACTTTTTTTTATTAAAAATCTGCGAAAGGGGATGGGAGGGAGGGAGACGAAACTTTGTACGGGAAATGCTACACCGCTGAACTGATTATTATGTAGCCTGGATATAGTTATTGTTAATATTAGTTATGATTATAGTTAGTGTTATGGAGTGTTAAAGGAATGCTTGGCCAGCTAGTATATAGCCAGATAGCCAATAGCCAGAGTGTTATCCGACGGAAATGTCAAAAGCACTCGCATATCAAGGCGAAAATGATGAGATTTGAGGTATATATCTTCACGCTGTATCCCGTTAGGGATACAGCGTGAAGATATGTACGTATGTATGTATGGATATAGTTTGACACCTGGGAACGCACATAGGCTTAACTACCCTTAAAGGGGTGAAAAGGGGGATGAAACTTTGAGTGAGAAATGCTGAACCGCCGAAGCAATTATAATGTTTGGTACAGAGATAGTACGTTCCCGGAGACAGATGTAGGCTAGACGTAGACTTTTTCATAAACAATCTTTAAACATACTATGCACATGTACATATAATTTAACCTAATCCGAGAAAGCCACGAAACAATTTTCTACGCAGACGAAGTCGCGAGTACAGCTAGTTTATTATAACTCCCTTGTACACCCGACGATATACATACTTCCAACTCCGCAGTCCTACATATTGTTACGGATGGACCTCAGTCCAAGCGAAAAGGTCGATTTTTGCGTGACACGAGACACGCAACTTTTAGTGCTTATATCTTAAGACAGGCTTTGCATAGTTATGACCTTATGACCTAAAAACGCATTGCTAGGTTTAGGATCTACTATCGAATGGTATAAACAAAATTATAAAACAAGAACACTTATATTTCGAAAATTCCGGAGCGATGATGTGTCATATACTTCCTCGCGCTAACAGGCGGCAACGAGACCAATGTCGAATTATTGTTAGTGAGCGTAATTAACTAGAAGGTTCCACTCTCTTTATTTCTATGCGTTATTACTGCTAGCATTCGGGTTTGCTCTAGAAGTTTCCTCCTCGTTTATCGGATTATAAATAGAGCTACATGGCCGCCGTCGAGTCAATTCTTCGACTATCGGTCGAGGCGACATCAAGTCGCGCTAAGCCGTGCAGTACTAACCGCCCCTTTCTCAGCTCCATCATTTACTGAGACATGAATGTTTTCTTCTTTTTTACTCTTGTTATACTCATATATATTGCTTTCTAATTACATTTAAGTACGTAGTTAATGTTTGTTCTTGTGTGTAATATTGTTAATGTTTTAGTTCTTTAGACTTTTTTGGAATAGTCTCTTAGAATAGCGGGTCTCCCTCAGTTTAAATAGAAGTCTTTGTAGAGAACCCTGTACACTCGCGATCGAACTCGCTGTTACCGTATTTTTTCTGTAAATATGATCACAATAATCTGCTTATTATTGTTTGTGTACATTTTCAAATATTCCCGTAATTGATATGCGTAATTGTTATGTTGTTTTCCTCTCATTTGTAACTTACATGAGCGGAATGTTTTGTTATAACACAGGTCATTGAACATGCAGACAATACTGCGCATAGATATTTTGGTTGATGGATAAAATTCAATTTGTCTAGGTTGCCTTTGAAAAATTAACACTCTATTTCACCAACATTTCTTACAATTTAAGTAACACTTAAAAAAGCATAGGAGACCCCTAACGTTCTTTACGTTTCACGAAATGCTGAAGTACCTCCTACTATCCTTAAAACTGGTTTAGAGATTTCCTTGTTCTAGTTGACATATGGTTGGCAAGTTTTAGTGAAATTGAACATCAGTATAGCGTCTATGACACGACATAAAATTATGAACTAAAAATTAATCTGATCCCATCGTGATAGGTTGATAGATACCTATTATTATAAGTTCCGATTAATTCCATTCAAGAATTAAGGCCATTTAAATAATTATATCGATATATATATATGTTAAATTTACCTGCTGAGTTATTACCTCAAAATTTGCAGACAGCGACAGCCATGCGTTCATTGCGCGACCGGTGACTAATGGTGGCTTGCACCAACTATTTAAACTCAATTTAAGGATTTGACATCTCGCTTGCACCACATTTATTTAATAGTTGGTGATGGTAATTGTAATAAAAAATTGATATCATGTGTGACGATTGCGTGTATTGCGCCGTGACCGTAAAATGCACTTATCGCGATAGATATAGCGCCACTATGGAAATTCTTGTTTTGACAGCACGATATTTGGCTGTCGCATGCTGACTGCAAGTTAGGTACCAACCGCGCTGGCCACGCGTTGCTGTGGCTTGTTAGGTTATATACTATATTAGGTTATATACTTGTTAGGTATATACTTATATACTAGCACAGGGGTCGGCAAACTGTGGCTCGCGAGCCGCATGCGGCTCTTTCAAGAGACAACTGCGGCTCTTCAAGTTCCACTAAAAAAAATTAATAGCTTAAGCGGAAAGACACGCAGACACGAGTATACACACGAGTATACGAGTAAAGCAGAAATAAAAAATCTTTCTGCTTCTTTCAAATTCATGAAATTGATATTTTTATTGCGGCTGGCTCTTCCGGCTTCAAAGGTTGCCGACCCCTGTACTAGCATATTATACTCACTCATTCTAATATACAATACCACATATTCCTCAAACAAACAAACCCATTTACCAACCAACCTCAAACATAGCCACTTTTTAAAATTGTTCCTTTGTATGTGTCGCTAGGCTAAAACCACGCCCCCTTTTAAGTTTATCCAATTACACGTTTGTAAAATGCAACTAAACGAAATGGATATAGGCAAAACATTAGTCGCAACTCGCTCTTCCTAATTGTTGACGTCCCGTGTGTTCCTTATCATTTTTACCGATCTTACTCTCGCGCTCGTTTCCCGGATTTTGTTGTATATCTGTTTTGGCATATCTAATAATAAAATTTAGTAAGAAAAAATAGAAATACGTGCGTTTGTTAAGTGGAAAATAAATAAAAAATAACTGTTAAAAACTTACAAAACTTCCGGACAACATTGACGTCCCACACTTTCCAAACACATTTATTCCCAGCTCCCAAAAAAAATCGCGTCTTAAATGGTCACTTTTTAATTAATAATTTTAATTAGTTTTTTAATTAATAAAATTAATTTAATTTTTAATTAATAAATTTTGATAATGGAGACTGGCGGAAAGTAGGTAACAAATATTTACTGTTACGTTGTTTCATTTTAAAGTTATAGAAAAACGTTCAATTTGTTATTTCAAAATGGTTATCATAATAGTATATAACTGTGTATAAAGCTAATTTTCTTGTTCTTTAATCTTACATTTCTTATTTTCTAATCTACATCAACTGATTCATTTATATAATTACTACATATTTAACGAAAACTTACAAGAAGAAATGACTATAATTCCTTTAATCTATTGTCGGGGTAGCAGACTATAACAGGAAAGTGTAATAGGTCAATAGGTTCCTATTGACCCCCTCCCTCTAGAGTCCTTGTACTTATAGATCTCTAAATTTTACAAAGTAATTTCCCAATTCGAATTCAAACTTGACCAAATTACTACTACAGTTAAAAAAAGAAGTACCAAGTTAAATTTGCACATTAACGATTACAGAACCGCGAGCATAAACACCGGACAGAGGTGTACGTGATGACGGTGACCCAGGAGCTGGCGGAGTGGGAGGACTCGCGGCTTATGGGCCGCAAGCGCCAGTGGTTCTCCATCGACGACGCGCTGGCGCAGCTGGCACTGCACAAGCCCATCCAGCGGCACTACCTGCAGCAGTTGCGGCGCTCGCGCCAGGGCAAGCCGGCCGAGCCGCCCAGCTAGGCACCGCCTTTTTTTTTTTTTTTTTTGTTGACGCTGGGGAATGCATTACTGCATCCGCACACCTACCATGGGGGCGGTAGGTGGGGTATGTGGGGCTCCCCGGCCAGAACGGCCGGTATACCCACTAAACCCCAGCGGTGTTCCATCCGGCGCCTATGGCTACGGCCGCGAGAGCACTTTGGCATTCTTCACGCGACCGCAGCAGGCGATGCCCAGCTGTCGCCGGGCTCCTCCCGGAGCGGAGGCAGAGGGGTGGAGTGCCCCTGCCTCCCTTACATCACTGTTGCTGGCCGATGCGCAGGAACACGCACGCACTCGGCCCCGACGGGACCCTAATTGACAGCGGAGCGGTGCCCCCCATGGCACCGCCCCTAGGACCCCTAGGTGGGGGGGAGGAGAGCTGCATAACGCCTCCTCCTGGCCCCGGCTCTCCGACGGCGGAGATCAGGCGCGTTTGCGTCTTGTTCGCGGACCCTCTCCGCCGCCTCCTTCTGCGATATGACCTCTTCGCAGAAGGATTGAACCGCCAGCCACGACCTCTCTTCGCTCAACATGGCCTTGATTAAGGCCTGGAGCGAGAGGTCGGCCCCCACCGCTGCGACTAATTCGGCGCGCTCACTCGCCCACGCTGGACACTGTACGACCGTGTGGCACGCCGAGTCAACATCGCAGCTGCAATGGTGGCACTCGGGTGCTGACTCCCTCCTAGCAATGCAGTGCAGGTAGCTGCCGAAGCACCCATGTCCGGACAGCACCTGCACCAACCTGAACGTCAACACCCCCGTTTTGCGATCCGCCCATTCCCTAATTACTGGGCGGATGGCCTCGACGGTGCGACGGCCGGCCGTAGGATTGGCCAGCCGCTCTTCCCAACTATCGAATATTGACCGTCGAAGCTGGAGCTTTCGCCGGTTCACCTCACTGGGCAACGGGAGGAACCCCGTCTCTCTTATTTGCGCACGCCATTTAAATAATTCGACGTGCGCTCTTACCTCCAGTTCCCAGGGAGGCGAACCTGCAAGAACACAGGCCGCCTCATAAGAGATGGTACGGTATCCCCTTATGACACCGATGGCCATAGCTCTCTGCGCTTTGCGCAAAGGAGCACAGTTGCGCATGGCCACCGGCAATTCCCCCCATATTGGCGCACCATAAAGTGCAATAGACCGTACCACCCCCATATAGAGGCGGCGGCACCCCGCGCTAGGCCCCCCGAGACTGGGCATCAGTCGTTTAAGGAGCTAGGCACCGCCTGGACCAGCCCTGGCCAGCACTCGCCAGCGCTCGCCAGCACTCGCCAGCTCTAGCCGACCACTAGCTGGCCTTAGCGCCTGCTCGGAACTGTTCGCCGCCTACTGACAGCTCATACTAGCTGGACCTTGTACCTGACCAGCACTCGTATACTATCAACCGCCAATATTAGCTGACCCAGCCACCACTTGCAGACTTCTGGCCGCCCATAATAGCCCGACCTAAAATCTGACCAACTCTCACTGATTACTGATGACCACCCATAGAAACTGGCTCTAGTGCTAACCACGGCGCAGTCACTGGCAACTACTGACAATCCATACTAGTTGACTTTAATAACTAACCACACGTAATCACTACTGGCAGCCTAGCTGGTTCTAGTATCTGACCAGCCACATAACTACTGACAGCTCATATTAACTGGCTCTAGTATCTGCTTAACCACGGCGCAGCTTCCGATTTTGCCGGCGACTCAAATGTACAATATGTAACAAATGTGTAATATATCAGGCTTTTAACAATGGCGATGATAGAACACGTAAATCTGTAACACATCTCTTCTATTTTTACGTATATTTTTATACTATAATGAAATAAATGATAATTTTATTTTGTTAGCATTAAAGCGAAAAGACATACGAGCTCTATTTTATTTAATTAACTTCGTTTTTAAGTACCTTGAGTTTTTGGAAATAAATTTTATATGCGCTCTCGTAAAGTCTTTGTTGTAGTTGAAAAATCCCTCGCAACCTTCGCCTACCCTCAGTGCAAAAAGGAAAATAAGACATTTGTAATGTCTGTTGTATGTACAGTGTAATGCCTTTAAGTGATAACATTTGATAAATAAAAAAAAAACATTCTAAACTAATATTTACTGAATGTGCATATTTATGTTATAAACAGCAAAATGGTAAGGATAAATTACTTACAAATTAAATTTTTAGAATCAGTGTGTACATGTACAATCAATCGTTTATTAATTTGTTATAAATATACACATTTTGTAGATGCGGTGTTGGTTCCAACTAGGGCATGCAACCCGGTTAACCGGATAACCGAAAAAACCGGATAACCGACACAATTCGAAACTCGGTTTGTCCTAGTTACAAAACCGGATTTTCAATATTTTCGGGTTTTTCTACTATTTTATTTAACTCGCACAGAAATATGCTTCTTCAGTCATAAACACAAAAAAATAAATAAATCCAATAAAATAAAATGTCATGTCACGTATATGTCTCACGTACGTAAAATGTAAAAATATTTCATTTAACATCAAAGAGCAACTTGGTCAAGAAATAAAGAGAACTCTTGAGGCGCTCCCATAGGCAAACAGGCTAACGTATAGAGCCCCAAATTGTAGAATTCGTAAAATTCTTTAGTAATCTAGTAATTATTGGTTTTACTTATGAAAAAAGCGTCTTTCGAAAGAAATTAAGTGGTCAAGTTTTATATCAAAAATTATGGTGTATATCCCAAGTTATGGTGTATATATAAAACATTGGTGTATATCCCAAGTAAATATAACTTTTACTTATGAAGTAGATGCACGTATTTCAAATTTTTAAGCTCTCTTTTCAATATAGATTTTATATGTATTTTATATATAAATGAAAATTACGAAATGGCAAAAGTGTTGTTAAAATGTTAGAGAATATTACTATATTTTTATTATTTTCTATACTTTCTCAAATAACGAAAAGATATCCTCTAAAACTTGCAAAAAAACAGTATTTGACTAGAGCAAGCGCCTTAAACAACATACAATACAAACAACCGGCTCAAATCTCCGGCTGAAATCAGAAGAAAGAATGATTTAAAAACTTGGTACTTTACGATAGTGAGGGAAATATAGGAAATCACTTGTCGCAAGTATATGAAGCCTTAAAATTTATACCCCAACAATTGTTGATTGCGAAAGAGCATTTTGATCAGCGGGACTAATGTCTAATAAAATCTGCAGGTCACTTAGTGATAACTGATGACTCCATCTCTAACATGTTCTTGTACTGCGCACAGACTAGATTATGCCTTTATCATAGTGTAGACAGTATCTTTCAACTTTCTTGAATACGCGACCTCTTTACTAGTAAAAAAAGCTCTTGCGACACCCCAGGACTGTTATAAAATTATTACAAAGATGACGTATTAAATTTTTATTCGATTGAGACTACACTGATCAAGAAATCTAGTGCACTGTGCAAATTAGTCGCGGGCGCTTTGTAGGCAGTGATACATACTATGATGGTATTCTATGTTGCGGGAAGCGACAAATTATTCGGAAATAAATAGACACACAAAATAAATAGTACACCTCCTAATTCAAACTGTTGCAATTTTTTGGTATTATATGACCCTCGACCTATGCTTTTTACTTAACTTGCGACGTGACCCTCCGGCTAAAATTCTGTAACCACTCTGGTGGTCGCGACACCCAGGATCAAATACACGGTTGTAAAATACAGTAGTAGTCAATTCGAAGACTTCAAAATATATGTTTTAAATATTTAATTAAGCACAACTAGTTTTTCAAGTTTTTCAAAGTTTTTCTTTACCAGTAAGCGAAATATCCTGTTGTTGATTTCTGTAAGTTTAATTTTGATCTGTTTTTAATTTAAAAGGTCTAGTCTAACTAAACTTAATTTGTTTTTGTAAAGATTTGTCAATCTAAACTTAAACTGGTTTAGTCGGTATTCAAAAGTAAAAACCGGAAAACTCGGTTTTCCAAAATTATCCGGTTTTTGCTTGCCCTAGTTCCAACTTTATTATACGGTAGTGAGGCCTGGATATGCCCGAAATCGAGTGAAAGTAAGATAAATGCAGTAGAAATGCGATCTCTTAGAAATACATGCGGTGTCACCCTTGCGGACAAAATAAGCAATGAAGAGATACGCAATATGACAGTGTTATTGCAAATGGAAAAAGGAATGTTTAGGTGGTTCGGGCACATGGAAAGAATGAGTGATGAAAGACTGATTAAGAAAATCTACAGAGCGAAAGCGAGTGGTTAAGACCAGGGAAGACCAAGGCTGATTTAAGAAGATCAAATAGCCAGAGTCTTAGCCGACGGAAATCTCTAAAGCACTCGCATCCTTAGGCGAAAATATGTGAGGAGAATGATGAGATTTGAGGAAGCGAAAGAAGTATTGTAAGTAAGTACACTTGGCGCTCCGTCCTCTCTGACTACCCCGTTAGGGATACAACGTTAAGATATGTATGTATTGTAGAAAATGGGGTATTTTAAACAACTATTTTTATACGCACGCAAGCGTAAATAATACGACAAATAAAGTACTCATTTAATAAACTTATATTCTAGCAATACTAGCTAAAAACACCCACACACTGATCACATTGTTAGGATACGCGTACACTTCCACAGCGAGCGCGAACTCGACCGCGGGCTCGTCTGTCGCGTGCACACCGGTCGCCTTCACACGAGATGTCACCGCCTTGGTGTTCAAGTACGCCATGTTTAAGGGGAATCCGAACAACTGGAATAAAAGTTTTACTATCGTGATAATATCTACATTACGCGTTGTGTGGTACTTTACGGCCCGTATGGTCTTTTACGGCCCGTGTGGTATTTTACGGCCCATATGGTATTTTACGGCTCATATGATATTTGATGGCCAAAAAATATTAACATGCTGTAATTTTTTCGATAAACGTAGCAAATAATATTACATCATACACCACTTTCTGAATAAGAAATAATTATAATATGGAGGTCATGGTCCGAAATCTTGTTTGCAGTTTCATTACCTTCTCTTGAAAGTACACTACAGTTTAACCGGATACACTGTTCTTATATCCAATGAGCACAAAAATATTAATATATCCAGTGTAAATGGTAATGATTTGTTGTCAAAAATTCAAATACTTATCTATGTTCATTGAAGTATTACTGCTTATGTAAAAAAATTGGACATAAGTAACAAAATACCAAACATTATATACCATTCAAGCCTCGTTTTATTTTTAATTTGTAAGAAGTATGTTTTAAAAATAATCTCACAATTTACGCCTGTTTTAGTTATTATTACTTACCCTATATGTGGCCATCAGCTGTTTGAGCCGCTGTCCGAGACCAGGCTTGGAAGCTGCGGGGTGGAACGACCAGTACTCCCAATACGGCAGCGTTTCTCGTAATAAATTACTGCAATATCTGAAATACGATATAAGCTTTATATTTATCCGTACTGACGAGTATGAATGTAAACGGAAATGAGTTTAAAATTTTCATAGTTTAAAGCATTAAAACAATTAGAAATTATAAAATCAATTAAAAAAAAAATTTGACTTTCAATGCTATATGTAAGTTATTGTCTTCTAAACTCCAATGATGGAGATGACGCCATCGGACTATGATGTGACGGTTTCGATCATGAATAAAAATTTTAAATATTTTATTTGCGATCAAATTGTCACAGACTCGTAATGTCATTGCCTCGGACCAAATATCACAATGGACGGAATATTTTCTCTAAGAGCGTGTCCTTAAAGTGTTTTATTTTTGTTAGCCGATTTTCTAGATTTTTACTAATGTCTAGACTAGACTAGGGAACGTCGCAGTACAACGATAAACACCAGAACATGGCATCTTTTTATTTTTGTGAATACTAGTAGTCAAAACACTTGAGATTTACGAGTATTTTGCAAATATTATGATATTTTCATGACCGACTCATAAGGTGACACGAAATACACTGACATCGCGAGGTTGCCATACTCACTATAGCTAACTGTTTTACTCGTGGTTACGCTTAATGAGATAGAAAGAGACACGAAAATTCATTTGACACATGGTGGTAAGAGCAGCAACTTGTTATGACTCCATCTATAATGTTTCTTAATCCGAGGTCATTGCCTAGGGCTAGGAGTAACAGACAAAGCTTATCCTACGCTATCTCTTCAATAAATTTTAAATATCTTTTTTACCGATTTCAAAAAAGGAGGACGTTCTAAATTTTTTTTGTTTTTTTTTTGTATGTTTGTTACCTAATAACTTCGTCATTTATGGTCCTATTTTAAAAATTCTTTTTTTGTTTGATAGATAATACGGAGGTCATAGGTCATGGCCTAGTGCTAGGAGTAAAAGACAAATATCCCACGCAATCTCTTCCATAAATTTCAAATAACTTTTCACAATTGTGTACATTCTTATTAAACCTATTTTTCAGTTCAGCTTCTACTATTATTTACTTTGTGACATTGAACATCATTATTTCTACAATTTCTTTATATGACCGAATCGTCTATACGCTTTTCTTTCTTCATTTTTACTACATCTCATTCAGTCCGTATATTGTGTATCTCCTCATTCTCTATTACGTCTGCGAGGCAAGGGTGACACCGCATATTATCTTTCTGAGAGATCGTACCTCCACTACATATTTTACTATCACCTGATTCCTGTTTTTTTTTTATGAAAGAAGGGGCAAACGAGCAAGCGGGGAGCACTCTCGGGAGTGACGAGGCTGTTATGTTAGATATTCTGCTGACCAAAAACCCATGGTGGCCTTCAATGGTGCAATCCGGGAGGCTTCGGGATAGCAGCGGCACGCAACCGAAGCCCCCTGGCACTCGGGAAGGTTAAACCTCTCACCCAATGGTGGTCACGACGGAATGGGTCTAAGCACCCGTCATACTTCTCGTAATCGCCATAAGAATGACCAAGTTGGTTCAAGCCTAATACTACCGAGTAGTAGTTCACTCCCGAGGCTTGAAGAGCGCTTGGGTATATGGAATATTTTCCTTTTTAGAAACTACAAAAAAAACTGCAGAATTCTACCAAATAAAATACAATGTGCGGAAGCAACCTCAGATATTAGTTATGCGTTTCGGTCTTCTAGGATATGCGATGTGGACGGAACTATAAGATATTTAACAATATAACGAAAAGACGAACTTTCGCTAGCTCGTATAATACTCGATTAACTTATTTTTTTGACGTTTGAAAATTTCTTACCATAATCACAAATAAATTATTATTAACTAGCAACACCCTCAAGATGACAGTGTTGGCATCTATTATATGTACATATATGGTTATGATTATAACATTTAATGGACTATAGGGGCAGAAAACAAGATCTATTCATTCGTCGTATGACAATTGTAGTTATTTTTATTATTTTTTTTTATAAAAAGAGGGGCCAAACGAGCAAGCGGGTTACTTGATGGAGAGTGACCAGCGCCGCCCATGGACACCCGCAACGTCAAGGGTGCGTTGCCGGCCTTAGGGAAATAGGGAAAGGAGGGGAGAGGGTAATGGGCCACCGGCACTCTCTCTCACCGAACGAAACAACAGCAAAAGATGCATTTATTTCACGCCGGTATTTTGTGAATTGGACCGGCTCACCTGGTGAAATATCACCCGTATTTCACCGGGCGAGTCGGCCTAATTCGTGCTGCAATGCAGCATGGCTCTACCACTGAGGAATAAAAAAAATCAAAAAAATAAATATGCATCAAATAAAAATTAACGCACCTATTCCATATCGTCTTCGTATAAGGGCGCCATTTCTGTATTTTAGCTTTGATTTTATTTTCCAAGGTTAGTTTTAATCTTTCCACATCATTCGGCGTAGAATACAGACTTGCATCATTCATTATCGGATTTGTTACAACGAATATTGTTGTATTGAACACCTGTGCAATGAATATTCTTTTTATCTATATTACTATAAATTTCTAGTCTGTCCGTAATTATAATTTTATTGTCAAATTTTATGATAGATAGTCATTTTATGACTCACTGACTTTGAATGTACCATTTTTAAAATGTTTGTCTGTCTGTATATCCTTTTATAACTAAAGAACGCCTTGACCGATCTTGATGAAAATTGGTACATAGTAAGAGCACAGATTAATTAGTTTAGTAACGTAAAGCAATGCTTGTGATTGCGCACATGAGACGCGACTTATGTTTTAGAAAATCTACCTCTAAAGGGGAAAAGGGGAATGAAGCTTTGTAGAACCAATTTTGATGAAGTTTGACACGGAAATAGTTTAACATCAGTAGTGCGATTCTCTAACGCAAATTAGTCAAATTCACTTCTGAATCCGCGGTGAGATTGTCAACTGTGATTTGGTATTCTCTAAAGTCGACAGAGATACTAGCGCCGCCTCGATGAGTGGCGGCGGCGACTTGTACTATCGTAAATGAATTTTATGAAGTTTCGCTAAACATAACAATCCAATCTAAATAAACGAGTTTTATTTAACGTAATTATCTCAGAAGAAGTTAAAATACTAAATAATCCCCGACAAACTCGCATCTAAGATCACCTCACTCCTCTCCTAGAATGTTTGGTTTAGAGCTCTGGTTCCCAAACTTATTTTGTCTACTGAGTCGAGAGCTCATGCAGTCGTTGTCTAAGGATGCCTCCTAGCTAAATGAAATTACAAATCACCCCCCAGGCCTCTACACAACGCCCCCATTTTTTTCTGGGTCTATTACCGCCCCCCTTTAGGCCTGCAGCGCCCACAAGGGGGCGTTATCGCCCTGGTTTAGAGAATTCCATTTGAAGGTCAAGTGAGTTCGAATGCGAAATGGGATGAATTGTCGAGCGAGTCTTGCTTTGGGTGATTCGAGTTTTTACAGAATTGCACGGCTGAGAGCGGATTATCTACTTCTACTTTTTTACCAAAAATTGTCTACTTTTTTTATCAAAAATTTACCCCAAAGAAAGTGAAAAGGTGGATGAAACTTTGTATGGCAAACGCTAAACTTCAATTGTGATAAAATTTGGTGTAGTGGTAGATTTTTTATCCAAAAAACATAAGACTACTTTTTTTATTAAAAATCTACCCCTAGGGTGAAAAGAGGGATTGCAATTTTGTATGAGAAATACTAAACCGCTGTACTGATTATGATGTGGCCCTAGTTAGTTTGACACCTGGGAACGGAAATAGGCTACTTTTTTTATCAAAAACCTACCCTTAAGGGTATGAAATTTGAACGGGACATGCTAAACCGCTAAACTATGATGATATAATATGACATAATGATGAAATTTGGTACAGAGATAGTACGTGCCCGGAGGCAGACGTAGACTAAACATGGGCTCTTTCTCAAAAACAATCTTTGAACATATGTACATGTAATCTAACCTAATCCGGGAAAGCAACAAAAAAATTTTAGCTAGTTTAATAATATGGTGTAAAATACATTCAAAAAGAGATTTAGCTTACGGGTCTCCAGTCAGATGATCTTGAAAAATCTAAAGATATATTTTCGCAGTCTAACGATGATTGGACATTTACCCAAATCTGAAAAGACATTATCATAAAAAAATATCAACTAATATAACTGGGCAACTACATCTTGTCACAACTATACCTTGTGCATTGCATTATTCATTATTTACCTATCTTTATATAATTCTTCTGTACGTGTTTTTGTCACTGAACTCCTCCTAAACAGCTGGACCGATTTTAATGAATTTTTTTGTGTGTTTGAGTGGGTCTCTAAATGGTTCAGATTCACAATTTGACCCAGTAATTGGCGCTACAATCGGGTTCTAGGATTTCTTTTATATCAACGTTCGGGCGAACAACGTCTGCCGTGTCTGCTAGTCCTATATAAAAACTAAATTTGGCTTATATTATCTCAAGTACTACTCGATTGATTGAGCTCTTTATGGGTTATATTCGACATTGAATCTACACCATATGGCACTATGATACAAAAACCTGCGGATGCAAAAAATACTTACATTTTCATTGTCAAATACATAATCCACTGTCTTCAGTGGACAACTAACGTCTCTCAGTGCAAAAGTTTCCCCATTGACAGCATCGTGTACTTGCCATATTAAGTCACTTTTGTTCAACAGTCCTCTATTTCTTACCTGGCCATAAAAATGCATTTATTTTACACACTTTTTTACACACTGAGTTACACAAAATGCTAACAGGATTCGAGCAAAATATTACGTTAAGGTTCTACATAGCGACAAAATAACACCATTTATTTATTTACCTGATCAGTTGTCATGACCATTCTGTGCACAGACTTGTCATATTTAGTCAACACATAAGTGCTCGCACCTCGTGGAAGACCTAGACCTATGGCTACGTAGCATTTAAGACCCAAATATAGGAAGTAACTTGCCAGGAGTATAGTGTGATCTAGAGGCGAACCATATAGCACTTTTAATAGTTCCTGAAAAAAGATGGACACCATTTTTATTTTTACATTTGTAAACTTAACTAAATCAAGAAAAAACACTTACAAGTCCCTGAAGTGTGACCACATGCGATTCTGTTACTTCATATGTAGGAATCAATGAAACATATCGAAGACAAACGTTTATCATTTTTGATAATTCATTCTCGTTGCTTCTCCAATTTCCTTCGTAAGCACTGTAGATCGACTCTTTTTCGTCACCACCATGCAACGGACTTGCTTTTTCTACATCGTCTTTCCTTCTAGAACTCCTTGAAGAAGAACTCTTCGACGTTGATTCGGAGCGTTTCTTCGGATTTTTTGGGAAATTATCAATATCGGGCAAAATGATTGGTTGGAGATATTGCGTCACGCATTTATTCCTTCCAGAACTATCTATGAAAGTTAGACAAATGGTTCTTGTAGGGAAGTCGTATGTGTAGTCAGTGACAAATAAATTCAAATGTTTGATTAAATAATCGTCTTCGGGATTGTTTGGTAGAGGCTGATTATTTCCCTGTATTCCGCACAAATACGAAAGACTCGTCGTTATTTCTAACGATATAAAGGGTATTTCTTTTGTCATTAATTGAACTATGTCTGGTATAAGAGATGGTTGGTTCTTATTTATTTGATTTTCATACCCCAATAGTAGAGGAGGTGCAGACAATTTGAAGGTTCCTCGCAACTAAAATCAAATCAATATATTTTAAAGACATTCATTATCCACCATTTTGATACACATAGGCATATAATCGTTGATGTGTCTATTATCGTGCAACTTTTGAGCGAGTGGACCGATTAAGCTTGAGTTTATATTCCCACGATAGGGTATATTATTTGCCCTGTTGAGACCATGTTACATAATCATGCTAAATTCCGGTAGGTGGTATTATACTCCGCAGGAGAAACCGCAGCGCACAGAAGTCATATGATATTAATCATTTATATTGAAATACTCACTGTGCCTAAAGCTAACACGGTGTAAATTGGAATTTGTAAAGATCCCAACCACTTGTTCCAATATCTGTAACGAATAGTTTTGCTGTGGAATGACTGATCGTCATCGTCATCATCATCATTATCGGTAATTTTCACCTTGTACTCATCATACACATCGATATAAATCGACGACAGAGGCTCTAACCTGTGAAAAATAAAAAAACTATGTAACACTGTCGAATTCTTATAGATTTATGAGCCCTATGACAAATCGTAAGCACTTAAATTTAGGTATGTGCGCGCTCGGACACTCATGAATGCGTGTGACTTTCGTAGCTTTATTATAGTGTCGGTAACGAAGCGACTTCAGTATAAAATATAATTTTGATAGTTTTCCGAATCAAAAGTCGATTTTTTTCATTACATTTTTTTCGTTTTAGATAAGTGCATATAATATTTGTAATTTGTATTAAGTGGTCTCGACGCGTTAAATGCAAATAAAAGAAATACACTAACATTCCTTCTAATATTGTATTTAGGTACATATTATGTTCAATATAAGTACTATTTTAAAAGTAAAGATTGAATAGAGGTAAGTATTTACCTGTCTAGCACTTATTAGGGTCGGTTACCTAAATGTCACTAGTTACGTAGTCATGATTAGATATTTTTATATCCAATCATGATAATTCTTTTACTAATCATTACTCAAGAATGTAAACTAGAGAACCTTAACTAATTAAAAATTACTTTGCACCGTTGTAATAAAGATGAACGTGATGATATGCACGTTATTAAGTGAGACTCCAGATCTTCAAACAGAGAAATTCGTATAGAAATTCAATGGCAGTTTCTTAGCTTTGAGGAAATAAACATACAAACACAGACAATAATTCTATAAGGATTTTGGAATCAGACAAGCCTAAAATGCCTAGTTCAATCATTTTGGAAAAGATCACCGAAGAATGTAAAGACATGCTTCTGTTGTTGTTTTATAATAAAATATAGATAAATGCGTTTGCTATGCTTATGTATATTTACGGTAAAAAACATAGGATCAACGAAAAAACCACTATAACATAAACCCATATTACAGGTGCAACTTAACTAAAGAGAGTTCATTTTAGATCTCATCTAAACTGCGGATCATGATACAACATACCTAATGTGCAACCTGACTCTAAGAGACGCAATTATGAAAACCATATTTTTAAATTCTTGCAGTACTTATTGTAAAATGCTTGCTACATACATGTTGTATATCCAGACAGACAGACAGACAAACATCCTAAAAAAAACAGTTTTGGTTTCCATTAGTGTTACGCGTACATCTCGGGTTATTTTTTATCGGGAATGAAGTTCATTTCATATCGTTTTTTATAAGTCATTACTTTTTTTTTGGAACTAAATTGACTTAAACACGACACTATCCTTGAAATAAGACTATTTAAATATTTTTTTCTGTAAAATAACAAGAAATTTATGACATTTCCGCAACAGTAATATTCAATAAGAATATGCACTAGATCTTGACATAATTTTAGAAATTGTTAGAAATCGTCGAAACAATGTTAATTTGGACGTCAAAGTAGCACGTCTAAGAATTTTCCTTGTAAACTGACTTCGTAGAATGATTATTGTATTATATTATAAAATAAATATGAACATATGCAACGCCGATATTCAAGAAGGGAAATGGATCTATTATAAACTGCCAGCAGAATATTTAAAACTCTTAAAGTTTCTGAGAATTAGAGCGGCAAAATATCACTATTTCGCACAAAAATATCAAAGGTCTCTCACATATACCTATGTTTTTATATTCAAGTAATTCTAAAGAAGAATAGTAATGACTAACGATTTTTGCGAAACTTACAATCTTGAAATAACAATAAGAAAAAGTAATATTACAGAACGAAAACATTTTTATCATTACCATCACAGCTGTTGGTGTTACATTGCAGTCTCTTTACCTTGTAGTGATGGTAAGAGTGTGATTGAAGGCCGGATGGCAACCAAGAACGGGCGAAGTACGAGCATTTACACTTCCGTAGGTTACACGAACCCATGGCCGTAGTCTCCGCACGCCCAAACCTAGGAAAGTAAATATTAACAAGAAAGACATTATTAACCATAATTATACTTTCCTGTCTTAACAAACTAGTTAAAAATTTAAATTACAAAAGTTAACAGTCTTTTTTAGTAATTGCATTCACTTTTGTGTTAAAGTCCCTCTAAAAAGGAGTTAATTAACGAAAAAGGTTTTAAACTTGTTATTCAATGTACTTAGTTAAATAATAATAATAATAATAATATTATAATAATAATATACTCTGACATTACACACAGAGCCACCTAGTCCCAAAGTAAGCAGCACAGCGCTTGAGTTATGGGTCCTAAACAACTGATATACTACTTATATACTTTTCTTTTGTAAATAAATACATATTATACATAAACAGCCAGACTCGCGACGGGAATCAAACCCGCAACCCCCGTTTACTTCCGACGCGCTAAGCCGTTGCGCCACGGAGGTAGTCAAGTTGGATTGTTAGATATAAAATTGCTACATCGAAGATAAAATGTCTAGAAATTGTTCTCTGCGAATTTCTTTATTAGCTTTTTTTTTTTTTTTTTTATGATAACAAGGTCCACGTTTGACTCCTACTGCACCTGATTTTAAGTAGCAGTGGAGCCTAAGATGTAGCACGTGGATCTAGTAAGTGCCTATTCACTCTGGCCTTAAAAACTTTTAGGTTATACTCATCAGGAAACACAGACGCCGGCAGGGCGTTCCACTCCTTAGCCGTGCGTATTAAAAATGTTGAGGCAAAACATTTAGTGCGAGTGGGTGGTACATCCACAATATAGGGATGGAAACCACGCCTATGTCTGCTTATCCGGTGATACAAATTTATTTGTCTTATCTTATTCTCAGTGCTGGCTTTTTTCTTAATCAGTGGTAGCTTATACTTCCAAAAAGTCCTCGTGGTAAGATTGAATTGAATATAAACGAAAAGTGTGTCAGAGGCTTAAAATAGTAACGCTTAGAAAAGGAGTTTACTACAAGCTATACAAATTCAGTGGCCAAAAAGTTAGGCAAGTGTGTTTAGATCTTATGCACTCAATCGTTTTCTTGACGTTATTATTATAAAACCGAATTGGTTAATTCGTTATTGAAATATCCAGCTTATTAATAGTATATTGTGCAACAAGTGCGATAAATTGTCGATTGCCCACTCGAACGAAGTTGAGCGCACGAGCAAAGCGAGTGCGCTCATTCGCTCGAGTGGGCAATCGACAACACTGCACGAGTTGCAGATACTATTTTTTATTACTAATGCGGAGATAATTTCGGTACAAAGAAAAATTATATAAAGTAATAACTTTATTATTATTAATTATTGTATTACTTACCTAGCCGAAAATGTATGAGGAGAATGATGAGATTTGAGGAAGCGAAAGAAGTATGTAAGAACCGCGACGCTTGGCGCTCCGTCCTCTCTGACTACCCCATTAGGGATACAGTGTGAAGATATGTATGTATGTATATTAATATAAAACTTCGAAATCAAAATTTTCTTTATCTTTCACACTGATGTCAATGAGTATTAAAATCTATTGTGTTTCGTTTTAGATATTCATTTTACATTCTTTTTTTAAATCGTGAATTTGCGTGTGCCAAGCAAAATTTGCTTGCGACAAGTAAACTTGTCGCACTCAAATTGTAAAATGAGAAAATAGCTACTTATCAACCGCAAAAATATGCGTTTAGATACTGTTTATCCCGCATGAGTAATAAAAAATATTTAACTGAATTCAAATGTTTACCAGCAATTGTCTCTGTGTCATCCCCTTCACCGAGCACAGTCGCACATCTATCCAGTAAGTTGAAGGCTCTGAATATCTTTACACGTATCTCCTGCTGTTTGCTCAACGATTCAACCAACTGTTGTCGTGTACTTTTTATTGTTGCTAATTTTATGAAGTTATTATTGGAAAACAGACCCCTAGAAACAATTTGATCGATTTTATGCATCAAGCTAATTTTTGCCTGCAACCAGTACTGAGTTTGAAAATTTTTTTGAGCCTCTTTTTTTAATTGAGTGTCATTCCATTGCCATGAATTTCGCAAGCAAAGTTGGAACTGCTTGGGGTTGCGTAAAAATTGTTGGGCCGCTGTCATCACGCACGTACAATGTGTAGTGTTGGGCAAAATATAATTGTAATTCTTTTTACGATTACATCTTGTTGGGCAAAATGTAATAATTCCAATTACAAATTTAAATTGTAATTGAATTATAATTCAATTACAATTACAATAATATTTTGTCCAACACTTACAATGCGTAACCGAATTAACTAGAAAACCCATATATCTTCCCTAAATAACATTTTAGTACTAACTAACCATAGTATTTTACATTAGTAACTAATTAATCTGTGATAGTATTATAATAGTACTTAAGCCTGTATTATTAAATTCCCGTTATCCATGAAATTAAAATCTATATATATGTATATAATGAAGTTATGTTTTCTTTGTGCGTCAATCACGTTAAAACTACTGAACGGATCGACATGGGACCACGACCATTCGATGCGGAATCGTTTGTAGATGGTTTTGGGCTACTTATTTTTTGAACTTTTTTTTTTTTTGCCCAGCAAAGCGGGCGGGAAACGGCTTGTAAAATAATGTAACAATAATAAATAATCACTAAATACCTAGTTTTACAATAAAAAAACTAATTAAAATTTATAAATAATAAAACCACGATTTCACGCGTTTCTTTCTCTCCGACTACCCCATTAGCCCGCTAGCCCACATTACTCCAATGGAGTAATATGGGCTAGTCTATTGTTTTTATTATTGTTTTATTGTTTTTATTATTGTTTTTACATTAAAAACACTCAAATTGAGTATTTTTCTAATTAATGTCAAAAATGATATTCCTAAACGTAATATTTTAACCTTATCTGTTAAGTTGTAACTTTCAATCACAAATAAAGAACTAGATTCACAATCTCCTATAAAATTTAAACAAATTATTGTCCGAATTGACGTATATATTTTTAATACCGTATAGTATTATCGGCAATATTGTGTTAATCTAAAGTAGACCTTACTGTCAAACCATAAGGTTATAAACGCTCGTAAACGAGTCTTGCATGACATTGAAACGAAGTTTGTTAAATAAAATATTTAAAATGCAATCTTACGTCTTGTGCATAAAGTATAATTCAAATAATTTATTTGCGTTGCTATTTATGTGATTTTAATTTGTTACATGAAAGTGACAACGATAAGATATATTGTCAGGCAATATTTAAAAATATGATTACGAATTTAACAAAAAAGAGCTGTGTAATGTTGTTATTATAATGAAATAATGAACACATAAGTAATATAATTTATTTGTTAACCTAAAATAAGAACTCGCGTCTCTTTTTAGCGTTCTAGATGTGTTGTTTTTGCAATTTTCGAAGGACCACTTTGACATGTTCGCTGTTAGCGTTTTTGAATACTATTAAAACAGAAGTGCACTCAAATACTCATTTGAGTGTACATTTGATTCGGACATTTTTGGAGCGTTGACTGTGTATCTAGCTTTTTATTTGTGATCGAAGGTTGTAACTAATCAATCTGTGACCTTATATTGAGAATTTTTGCGCCATTGCTTTTTGTAATGTAGTAATTTTCGTAACATTGTTGTCGGTAAGAAGTTTGACAAGCATAATTTCTGTAAGTAAGTAAACGAAGGAAAAACAAGGTGTGCGTCTACTCTTTGAGGTAAGGTTCGTTTTCAAGGATATTGCCATTTTCGATTGAAATATGTGTTCAAAATAAATGTAAGTAGTTAACTCGCATTTCATTGTGTATGTCGTAAATTAATTTCATTTACGTAAGAAAGTGAACATAACACGCTAAGTGCTAATAAGTTAAAAACACAAACGGCCCGTTATTCGTATGTATTAAATAAATAGGTAAGTACAAGAGCTTCATATTGAACACGGCCTTAAAGTTTGTTTTCAAATACGGTGTATCAATCGCACCATTGGTATCGCACCTTTATGGCCCCATACTACGGACACAAGCTTCTGAGTTGTCACAAACGATCACACAAAGAACTTGAGAGAATAGCCAGTGACACCCAGATTAACAAACTAGGGGCCGTTCAAGTATTACGTAAGTAGAATTTTTGTAATTATTAACGTGACATACGAACTAATAGACACGACGAAAAAAGGTTTATTTTTACGTGTTCACTATGAGTTACGAGACGCATTTTTCTAATTTGGCTCGGGGATAATGTCGCTATTCTCCAAGTTCCTTATGTAAGATACTACAAGATTGCATAAATTTAAGTGTTTATTTTCAACATTCTATAGATAAGTATCTACATATATTTTAGTAAAAACTGAGCAAACCTTAAACTCAAATCCTTGAAATCTCTCACCACATCCTTGTGAGTATTCCTCATAAGACGTTCATTCAAATTCTTTATTAAGTTGATATTAAGTTTCTGGACATATTTAACGCTCAAAAACCGTTGCAATTCAATATGATCCATTTCTGCATATTTATCATTGTAATACTGACTATTGAATTCATTTTCCTTACTTTTCTGAAGACAACTCAGTTGCTCTGTCGATATTTGACTAGCCAATAAAGGTATTGATTTATTATCGATATCGGCAAACCCACCGCTATTTCTAAGGTGTAAAAGTTTTAGTCTAATGAATTCAGCATCGTTTTCATCGATCGGAAATTCATCATTATCAATTAAATCAATTTTACATACGTTTTTTAATTTGTTTATCATGTCTTCGTCGTCGCTTATATATTTTCCATATAATTCGCTAATAACATCTATTAGTATATCTAGATTCGGTTTGTCAATGCCATGCGCAAGTCTTTTCAAACGTCTACCAAGTTCAAACGACGATTTAATAGCTTCACTTTCATTCTGGTTTAAACTGTCACTCCAAGCGATTTTCATATTCACTTCACATGTTGTGTACAAGTTTCCTTTAAATGCATTACTGCTCTTTAATCTAACTTTGTTCTGAGCTGCTATTTCTTTTATACTGTGGCCGCTTCCTATGCATTTAGAATTGGGTTCGACGATATTGTTGTAAACAAAATTCTCGACAATAAACGTGGCTTCACTATTTCTATTAATATCTTTCAATTCTTTTTGTAAATATGACACTTCGTCATCATTTTCACATAAAACTATAACTAGAGTGACATTGTTGGGTAAAATTTGAACAGAGAACGACTCATTGAATTCTATATGATACGATTCGTTTTCGTTATAGAACTCTTCAGATTCACATACGAAAACATCATTTACGTAAACTTTAAAATAATATTTACTATTCCGAAAATTAATTGATCCATCCGTTATAATACTTTCGTCTTCTTTTAAATATATATCAGTTTTTTCTATACTAACCATATAATTGACTATGGTTTTAACTTTTTCCTTCAATGCTTCTTCATCAAATTGCAATTTGGGTTTGCTAAGTTTCTTTCTTTCATAACTGCTTGATTCTTGATTGTTTTTAAGTTCTTTATATTGAATATATTTGGTTACGTAATCGTATTCTATTTTGTCAAGCATATCATTATATTCTGTATGAAAAAGTTCAATCCATTCTTTTTCAAAGTCCTCTGGGGATAATTCACATTTTTGAATTTCTAGAACGAAAGATGTTTTTAAACAATTAAATTTTTCTCTCACCATCACTATATCCGACCAGAGGGATATTACAGTATTTATCAATTGTTTTTCTCTTTTTAGTAAATTTATGTGTTTTTCCTTTAATTCTAAGAGTTTTTTTGTATATTTTCTTAATGTTTCGTCAAACCTTATATTTCTCTCCTTGTCTTCAAAGGAACTTATTCTTAAAAACTCATTCTTAAGATTGTCTTTCGTCTTCCTACTTACTACAATCTCCCTTGTTATTTCCTCCAATATTTTCTTTGTAGTGACATACTGATTGTAATTATCGATAAGTTTTACACTTAAAAGCTTTTCTAAGGAAAAGTTATGGTGGTGAATAAACTTAATACTATTCATGGTAATATCCAAAAATTTTGTTTTTGCCGTTAAATTGTCGTTAACGTAATTTGTTATTAAATTGGTGAATTTCTCTGGTTCAACGTATTGTACCGGAATACACTGATTATGGCTTACATTGGCCATGTCAACTATTTTTGGAAACGTTGGATTTATTGTTAAAAATGTCTTATCAATCCACCTGCAAAGATTTTAGCATATGTAGAAAGCACGAAATTATTTAAAAATCAATGTAATTAACAACGATTTCCAAATTCGTTGCTAATTACAATGTCTTAATTTTATCTCAATTCTGCAAGTATATTTGGACTAGAACTTGGAATTAACCAAGGAATCCTGTAACTATTTTGTCTCGCAGGAGAAAATTGCACTTGGGTACCCAGCCCCTTGGGTATGGGACGGGGTTATACGAGGTTCCTGCAGTATTCGTCCTAGGCATATCGTCGAGGGTAAGGGGCTCCGGGATCCCCTACTAAATGCACCGGAGCCCCTCTCGCTCTTTGTTGAAGTGATTATCGGAGGGCAATGACAGAATCCCCCGGGCACCCTTACAGAACCACGATGGCGCAGACTACACGCGCAGCTGTCCTCTGGGTCACATGGAGGGATGATAGAAGCCTTCACTCCGATCGGCCGCGACCCCAAAGGCCCCTTTAAACGCCCCTTAAGACAGACGGGGAGCACCGTAGTGTTATTGTCAATCCAGACTACGGGGCCAGCGAGTCACTCACCCTTGAGGAAGACTCCGATTCTCCGAACTCCGATCGGCTGCGACAGACGGAGAGCACCGCCTTTTTCTTTAGCCTGGGCTACAGAGCTTAAGGAATGCTGTAGCTGTTATATCGAAACAATAAAAACGAAGTATATTCTTCATTTCATTCTTACTGATCTGTTTTACTGGCTTGACCCCCCCAATTAATATAGAACTATATTAGTTATAATAATTCCTACTAATGGTTATTGCAATGTCTGTAGTCAACCTATTATTTTAAGCATAGGTATTGCTGAATGACAAGAAATAACAACTATAGTGGATAGTTGAGTCTCTTAGCTAATTAATAATTAGCTAAGAGACTCAACGCTCAAATTTCGACGCCTTTGACATGTTGACGTCAAGGTACCGTGCAGCCCTTGTGCCTCCAGAATCAGTTTACTCCAAGTAGTCCCTGTGGACTTTATATTGATTTTATTAAGTATATAGATAATACTGGCTAATACAGTTTTTTTTTATTACATGCTGTATAATATTTATACAGCACGTTTATATAATAAGTACCTAGCCGATCGAGCTTTTCTCATCTTCTTTTAGGTTTGATTTACATTTAAAAAAAAAACAAAAATATTCTGACCACATTGCAGGATTCGAACCTGCGCACTTCGACGTGGTAGACCTACGCTCCAGTCATCTAATGAGAAGGTAAACTATTGCGTAATTTCCAATCAACATCAATTACCAATTTTAAGCTTGTGAAAATACAGGAAAACACGGAGAAAACTAAATTTCACAGAATTTATACCTAGCTAGATCGATTTTTCAGTTCTGTAAACTCCTTTATAAATTTCGTTTTAGAGAATGCAATACATATGTATACAAATATTGCTCGTATAATAGTATAGGATTTATTGTAATATAATTTTTTGTTACCCTTCTTCGAAATGTTTGTGCTTCTGAAATTTTTTCTTTATTTGAAACATTTGTAAATAAGCTTTTCTTTCCTCGAACGTGGATTCGTCAATATTTATGACATTTGTAGCTAAAGGTATTGCAGCAGACGCTAACTCGGTGTTAATAATATCCATTAAATCCGCAGGATCCTTTTGTTTCTCTTTTTTCTTGGATTTCTTCTTTTTAGCACTAACTTTCTGCGAAGGCGCTTCATACTGAGTGAAAAAATCATATTCGTTTACAGTTTTTATCGTATCTTCAAGAGGTGTTTCATCAAAAGGTCTTTCCTTAGTTCCAGATCTTTGAGATATATCTTGATTTATTTCGTGATATTCTTCGATATCATTTTCATTTGACGTTGCACTAATACAGAAGGAATGAAGTTCTATATCTTCAGTCATAATTAAAAATATATGAGAAAAATGTTCCCGCACTATAACTCACCAACCAAACAATTATTACCTCACAAAATACTAGCGTATAGATTACCTATTTATTATTATTTATTACCCACATTATTACATACGTCTATTTGTTATCATATAATATATAATCTAAAATGTAGTGATTACTTAGTGAATAATTTTCTCTATGTCTATAATCCGCCACAGTTACCATGGCAACGCAACGTGTCAATTATTTCCGTTTTCTACTTGGTATTGTAATTTGTAATAAACATTAATATTATTTTTGTAAAAATTATTATATTAATATATATTTATGTACATATTACTAGTATAAAACATTACTTATTTTTTCCTATTATAAAGTCCTACGTTTGTTAAACGTCTCTATATTAGCAAACTGATTAATCTGTGATATTAGTATGATATTTTTTGTATTTTACACTCAATGATTCAACAACCGTTATAGGGATTACAGCGTGAAGATATGTATGTATGTATGTATGGTTGTATGATTTTATACTAAATTTAGACATTTTTTACAGTGTTACAAACCTATTAGTAAAGAGAAATTATAGAAAGTACATATACGTAAGTATAATATAGGTGTATTTGAAAACTTAAGAAATACTTTGACTCTTAATATGTTTGTTTGGGTAGGTCACAGTGTAAGTAGATTTTTGTAAGTACTTCTTTGTAATTTAAGAATAAATTGTATTCGTACCTAATAAAAAAATTAAGAATAAAGAGTTATTGGGGGGGATATTGTGCAGAACATTTGGGTGTTAACAAAAAGTACATATATACGTTAATATTTACAAACTTAAAACTACACATTATCATAAATATTAGACTTCCTCAAAGCCGCTTAGAAAGCTGTCATTGCTTAAGTTACCCAGCAGACTGGCAGCATTGCCTCTGTGAATAACCAAACTGGTTCGTTGGCGGAAGAAGCTGCCAGCCCGGCGGTCTCCCGAAGCCTCGACCAGTCTCTTTCAAATATCAGAAACCAGTCGATGGGCTGTTTGGGTGTTTATTTTAATTATTTGCAAATTGTTTCTAGTAAATATCGTGATCTCAAATTAGACTAGTTTAACGTCTCAAGTATCTATACGCTGTTGTGCAATATGAGGAATTATTATAATTCGTGTTTACTTATTAGAAATCCTATTACAAACACTGCCTCAATATATTTGTTGCCAAAAACTTCCAAGAAATATTTAAATGTATTACGTTGACATTGGCTGTATTGGCATAGATTCGTTTACCTTCCTATGCAAAAGAGAATAATGTCAAAATTGTCAGGTATGTAGGGATGTAACATCGCTCATAGAAAACAGCAATGTTAAAACATCGATGTTTTCAAAAGTGAAACGTCGTGTCAAAAATATCGCTGTTTATGAACGATACATCGATGTCTTTTCTATATTTTTTAAAATAATACCTGGGCGATCGAGCACTGTTCTGAAAACTGAAACATGTGAGAAAACGCGTTTTCATATAAATTTGATTTAGTTAGGTCGTTTTTCCACCCTAGTAAATCTCGTACTGAACATTTTATCAAAATCGTTAGCCGTTTTTAAAAACGCGATTATAAAATTTACAAACACTGAAAGATTTTTAAAAATATTTCGTAATCAATAGTATAGGATATAGAATGAATGAAATTATATTTTAGCTAGGAGTAAAACATTAAATACTATTATGTAAATATAATTAATCAAATTTATTAAGACAACAGACAAAACAATTATTTATTTGGTGATTCGTGCGTGGTGTGCGAGAGCGAGATATCAAATAGAAAAATGTATGTGAGTGACAAAAATAATACACAATTACAGTAACAGATGGCGCTATGATAATAAAACATCGTTCACAAAGAGCGATGTGTCGTCATCGTCAGCTAAGAGATTCAACATCGATGTTTATGAACGATATATCGATATTTTAAGACATCGATGTATCGTTCATCCCTACAGGTATGTCAGATCTAGAGATGTGTCGTTATGGCTATTTCAAATCACGTAACGTAACGTTATGTGTTTTCAAATAACGTTATCAAAACTATCTATTTTTACAACTATCTATTTTCACAACGCTGGTACTTACGTTACGTCAACAACTAGCTATGACTCGAAAACGTTCCTATTTAAAACTTTACCGTGACTAAAGTTCAAATATTTAGAGCAAATAAAAAATTGTTAAATATTGTTTAGATAAACTTTCCTTCGTACTTTATCAGGCTTAGGACTGGCTATATATTATAATCTATGTTTTTATTCTATTATTATTTATTATACATACAGGCGTAATTAAAAGTTCATTTTATACACATTTTGGTTGATTGGTACATATGTACAAAGCATGTTTAAAAAAATTTATTTACATAGGTTTATTCTTTAAGCTCAAAACGAACATAAACTTTCATGTTTCACAATTTGTGTTTAACGAACTTTCACATTAATTTGCATTCTATTATCGACTTACGTACTTAGTAAAAACGACACACTTTTCATTATGTAATCTGCTGATGACGGGTATATTTTACGCTACCAACTGTCTCACTCGCACTCGTGCAAATGCGCTATCTATCTTATTCGGTCTGATCGTTGCGATACAACTACGTTGTCATCTCTATTGAATTTTATATTGCGCGTTTTGTGAAATAACTACGTTTTCAATTTACTAGAAAACGAGTAATAGTTGCGCAGCACGTAATGATTGACAGTAGAGCGTTATGTTATCGCTAATCCATAAACTGTGTGCCAACGGCGTTGTGAAAAATAGATAGTTTTGCTCGTCTTGATAACGAGTGATCGTTATGAAAGTAAATAGATAGTTGTATAACTATCTAAGTTAAATAACGCCCATAACTAGTCAGATCTGTCAAATAAATATTTGTTTTTTCAAGAACGTATGTACATATTTATTTTCATGAATTTTTGTGTTAAAAGACGTTTACAATGGCGAAATTTAGTTTGAAGAACAGTGATGAGTATTACATATGTTTATCTGATCCTCCAAAAAGATTTGATGCCGATAGTCCGGTTACAAATGTATTCTTTGATGATACCAATGGCCAGGTAACATACTGTTTTACGAAGTAAATTCTCGATTTGAGTGTGTGTTAATCATTCTTGATCTTCAATAAAGAATTGCTATAATCTAGATGTGAAAAGCTATTTGAGGCAAAAACAATAAGCCATTTGAAGCTAATAAGAAGTCAAATTAAAAACTCGTATTTCTTTTTTTTAGGTTTTTACAGTTAGATCAGGAGGAGTAACGGGTGTTACCGTGAGTGGAATGGACGATTCAAAGAGCACGTCGTTCCGAATGGAAGACAGAGGGCCGATAATATCAATAAAATTTTCACCAGACCATAAAGTGTTAGCTATACAACGCAATAAGGACAACCAGAATGCAACAGTTGAGTTCGTAAACTTCAAGGATTTGGCTCCAACGAATGTAGAATACTCTCATACATGCAAATGGAAGAATTCGAAAATCTTAGGCTTTGTATGGCCTAAAGCGAATGAAATAGCTTTTATAACGGACCATGGTATAGAACTATTGCAAGTCTTACCAGAAAAAAAACAATTAAAAAGTTTGAAAAACACATCATTTAGGTGAGTCAAATAAATCAGAAACATGTTTAACTAGTATTCTATTACACATGAGGCAACTCAAAAAACTGTTTAATTTTGGTTAACAGAACCGGAATATGTAAAAAAAACGATTTCTCAATAAACTATTTCAAATACCGGTAACTGTAACCCAAACCACAATCAATTCTGGTTCGGGGTCAATAACCTAAACTGGTTTGGTAATTAACTGGTTTCCAAGCCCTTATCGAAACCCTTGCTGGTGTTATTGCTTGTCAAAAGTGCCACTTGGCAATCTTTTGTACGGCAGTTTATACATGACTACATTTCATTTGATATATAAGAAAGTTAATAACATTTAACTACCAATTTAAAATTCTTTACAAGATATTTGTCATTCTATTCTATTAGCATTTACGACAATTGTGCCACTTGTCTAGGTCTTCTGCTGTGATTGTGTGTAGATTTATTGGCTATCCTACTATAAAACTAAAAAAAAGTCTTATTACATCGTTACAATTTCTAGAATCCCAAACAAACATTTTTAGAAATATTCTGTTAATCTGTTTGCTTGTTAGAGCTTCACTGAAAAACTACTATTTGGATTTCAATGTAAATTGCACTGTTTGAAAGTCTAAGGTCCTATAACATATACAAGGTGAAAGGGGGTATATATCCACTGGGGTTCCAACATGTCACTGTTGACTGTTATATTGCAGATGTAATAATTATGAAATATGTTTATTTTGTTTTCCATACAACAAAAAAAACATTCATTTAATGGAGAATATTCCAATTGATTGCTAGTGACAGGAAAACGCTGATATTAGGGTTGCCTCACCTTTATTTTTGTTTAAACGTTTTACACTAGAACTATTGATTTTTGGTGTAGTTGTAGAATGTAAGTTTTCCATTGTCTTCGTTACTTTTATACCCTTCCATATTTACCAATTCTTTCGAAATAACCTTGTCTAGTGAGTGAGCTTGTAAGTACCAAACGTACAGTTCTTACAAACTTTTTCGCTTCCTCTTTTTTCACTCATCATCTCCACACACACTTTCACCAAAATGTTCTAACGCTTCTAACATTTTCATTAGCTAAAACTTATTACTTGATCTTCATAAGACCGCCTTGGTCTTCCTTAGTTTATTGTATAGACTCAGGTGTTACTTTGCAGAAATCCATTTCATGTGATAAATTCCTAAAATCTTTGGCTATTTTCCACTCAAACTTCAAAAACCACCAATTGACACATATTTCGGCTCTCAACGAAGTATCCTCAGGATACTCCAGAGATCAGACTCGATCAGCTAACCAGCACCAAATTCGCTGCTAGTTCTGGAGAGATCAGACTCGGTCAGTTAACCGAATTTGGTAATACTACAGTACAAGTAAGCAAGCAGTATTATATCTCGGCAGTGTCCTTGAGATAATTACCTACAGGCGCTTGGTACGTAAGCATGCAATAGGGCTGCCGACTAGAACTGACTGTTTTTCTTGGGTTACATATTTGATAATAGGTTAGTACCTATTACCAAATTTAATACTTTAATATAGTATTAAATTGTCATATTATCTTTTCATTGTATATTATTACAAATTTCGTAAATTTATTTATAAATCTACTAGTATTTTATTTCTAGTTTCAAAAGTTTGTGAGTTAGTATGGTGGAAATGGACAAAAAAAATACATTTTAAGTTTTTTTGTGTGCAGTATAATTAAATATCAGCAACAAAGTCACTACATCATTATGATAATATATTTCCTACAAACGAGCAACAAAGAAATATTTCCGATTTCGATATAGATTAATTCAAACATCCATACACTGAACAATATGCTCGAAAACTTGATACCATAATATTCCGTCAGTAAATGCGCGGGAGCGTCTCACACCGTACGACGACAACCGCGGCGCACTCGCGACTGTTGTATGCCGAGAAATGCCGAGATTTCGAGGAGCGTCGTTTGAAATTGTTTGTATGAAGATAGTATACTGTTTGCTTACTTGTACTGTGCTTGTAGTGTGGTTCCACCCTCTTTATTTCTATGCGTTATCCATAGATCGGAATAGGTAGAGTTTTTTCTAGCACTTGCGTCATTAAAGTTATCAAAGTATGGGTAAGCTTCTGGAATCAAGAATGTAAGTTTAAATTTTCGTGTTCATATGATTTTTAGATTATGTGTTTAGTAAAATAAAACACTAGATAAACAGTTATGTTTTATTGTTTGGAAGTGTAAGTTACAAATTTAACACATCATTAAAATTGAACAAAAAGGGGAAATTGAATATGAGTACAATAAAATTTCTTAAAGTAATTGAAACAAAGTTATATTAATGGTTTAATATTAAGTACATGGTAATTTAGCCATACTATGTAGATCATTGTAAGGGTGAGCGAGAGGGATATAGTTTTTTAGGTTCACGCAGTATCCTAAATGCGACGTTGCCAAACCGCAATAAAATCTGTACCTTATATTTCTATGTCCAGCGACCGAACAATAACAATTGATTGTATTGTACCTACTTTCGCGCTTATTATGTAGATACTAGACGGCGAAGCGCAGGTATATAATGCAAACTTGAAATGGATTCTTTCTTTTAACGTCTCTGCCAGTGAATTTCTGTTACCTTATTTTCATTATTTGCATGGCTATCATGCACTAGTCTTAGTACAAGAATATAAATTATTTTTACAATATTAGATTCGAAAAAAATCTTTATACACATTTATTTAACCCACTCACAGACACAGGTGGATATAGTTTTCATTTGAAAATATATTATATTACGTTTTTCCAGATACCGGCAATAATAAATTCTATCTGGGTATATCCATGTTATGCGAACGTCGCAAAAGTACATGAAAAAACTACCTATTCCGATCTATAGTTATTACTACTAGCATTCGGGTTTGGTCTAGAAGTTTCCATCCTCGTTTTATCGGATTATAAATAGAGCTACATGACCGCCGCTGAGTCGTGCTGCCTCAGCCGTCGTACCGCACGGACCTCTCAATAATCACGAGTATACGGCGGTTATCTTTTTGTATAACCTGTCGAATACGCCACCTGCGCCGTACGTCGTCATTCGTCGTGGAGTGCAGCGGGGAGATCCATTCTTCGAGTGCGGCCTAGGCGTTCGTTCAGGCCTCACGCCGTCCCTCCCAACCGCGGCCTTCCACCAGCGGTGACCACCAGGGGAGGGGGTTCGGTCTCTCGCCGAGCTGAGCGAAGCCTAAAGGTCGCGATACCGGCGAACCTTTCAGAAACCCCCACGATGAGTGACGAAACACCCAGGAAAACCAACAGCCCTTATCAGGGGTCCTCAAGCCGCCCTTCTCAAGACGCATTGCAAAGAGAAAATGAAGAACGTAAAAAATTCATCCTAGCTGAATTTCGTAAACTAGCAACTAGCGACCCGGAGGAATTGAAGGAACTCATTGCGTCCGTTAACAGATCCCCAGCGTTGTTTCATCCAAGTCCCGCTATTCTCCCAGAGATGGCGCCACATAACGCATCCACAACTTCAAATATTAGTGAAGAAGCCCTACCTAGAAGAGCCGTAGGAAATAAATTCGTAGTTCCGGCGCTGTCCAAAGATGCCGAGCGCGAACGCGATGTCTGAAGTCGGAGCGCGAACTCAAGAAGCTCATCGCATTCCCGCAGGACGGCGCCACCGAACATACCGATAGTGCCGCAACTCCTCACATTGGCGCCACAGGGCGATAGTACGGCTAATATTCGCTGTACGGCGCTACTGTCAACGCCGGAAGTGCCGCTATTACCCCCAGCAGCGCCACTGAGTGCAGACAAGACAAACGCCCGCAACATAACGCCACCGCCCACTACTTCGAGTTCACAAGGACTGACTATGTGTATGTCTCATGACTACACCTCTGTGAATATAAAATCAGCCAGCAACAACGCGGGCTGGCCTCGACAAGCTCTGAATAGACGAAGGGCTTGTTTAGCAACAGCCCATGCCACTGCATTGAAGCAAACTACATATGAGACCTCGACAACGGGATCGGAATCGGATAGTTCGACCGATACCAACGAGATGGCGCCACCAGTACCAATGGCAGCGTCAATACTTAAAAATACCACTATAGAGAAGAAGCCATACGAACACCGCAGCGACCTCCAACGCACCCCTGACACACTACAACGTGTCAATGGACGACAAGGAACGTACTTCCAAACGGAAGCAATGCAGCCCGGAGGCGACAGAACCTACCGTGATGCCAAGCATTAACAAGAAAGCCTACATCCCAGACCCCAAGCGTGAACCTAGGTTAAGGTCAAGCAAATATGTCGCAGTATCAGCGGGTAATACCCACTCCGCAGCTAGAAGCTCACCAGCTCCCGGGACGTCTTCCACCGGGGCACGAAGAGCGCAGTTCACTATCTTCACGCCTACGCCTTTGGGGACTTCCGACGGCAATACGGACGCCGCCTCACAAGTGCCTCCTTCCGCTCAGCTGGGGATGAAAAAATGTAAATATCCTCCGATTGTCGTAGAAACGCTCCCAAACTGGGGATCTTTAGGGCCCTGAAAGAAAAGTTAGGGAGATCACCAAACGCTCGACCATATGGGAAGGGATTCCGTTTCCTTCCGGCCGACAAAACTGAATTCCACACATTACAAAGATACCTCTGCGAACATGAAGCAGAGGGAATAAGCTGGTTCGCACATTCCCCACCGAACCAGCGAAGCTTGAAAATCACGATCAGGGGAATTCCAGTTGATGCCTGTACCGAAACCATCCGGGACGAATTATGCGCCTTAGGGTATGAGACGTCTTGGAGGCCCGGGTCCATCTATTTCGCGGAGGTGAAAAACGGCCCGAAGACTACCCCGGCTATATATACAAGGTGGAGGAACTTATGTGTATCCGAGGGGTGAAGATCGAAGCCTGGCGTGGCAAGAGCTGTGTACCCCAATGCCATCGCTGTCAACGCTTCCGTCACTCTTCCCACCAATGTCACCGCAAACTCGCATGCGTCCGTTATGGGGGCCCTCATGTGGCGAGAGAATGTCCCCGTCCTCGTGATGAACCGCCGACCTGCGTCAATTGCGGGTAGGCTGACACCTCAAACAGTCCTACCTGTTCGATACGACGCCAGGAGCTTCGAAACAAAAAGGCGGGTACCGCACCGGTAACCCGACCAATAAGATACCAACAGCAGTTGAAACCACAGCAGCAGGATTGCGAGGAATATGCGGAGGCCTCATTAATGGCCCCCGCTATCGCAGCCGTACCAAAAAGCGGGCCTGCATCCCCCGCTCAAGCCACTAAGAGGAAGAGGCCAAGGAGGAGAAATAAGAAGCAAGCGCCCTCCGAGGAGAGAGGACGCTACCCCCCTCTGCTGAGCCCTCGACATCAGTGGCTCCCTCAGGGCCAACAAGGGAGAGTCACTCGAGACCCCATCCGGGCACTGATGGCCATAAAAAAGAAACGTACAAAGTACTCAGAACCGCTTTTGAAGCCTTGAAAGAAATATTAGAGCCCGTACTAAATGAGAAGAACCTGACTCCGGCGATCTTTAAAGGACTTGCCAGATTAAGGCATCTTCTACCAACTCTAAAGCAATAGGGATCCCCCTGGTCCGGCCCACCCACGCACTGCCCGGCAGTGATTGCTCAGCGGAGTGGAGTAGGTGCCGGCCCTGTAGAGATGAAGCCTAGGATTGGTAACGCTATCCACCCCCAGTGACCCTCCCACGGAGGCAGGAGGCGAATGAAGGCTACCTATAAGATGCAATAGCCTCGAAGAGGATTCTCCACAGCTCCCAAGTAGTTGTGAGAAGGACCACGAAGCGCCGCTGAGTCAGTTCTTCGACTATCGATCGAAGCGATATATCGAGGTGACATCAAGGCGAATTACGAAGACCACTACGACGACTCTAGATAAAAGACTTCTGCGATTCGGGAACGTTGTTTGTGTGTGAAGCGAGTACCTTCGGTGAATACAACGCGCGTACCTACTTCGAGGCGACTACGATGACTAGGAACCGCCCTAATTAAGTTCGCGTGTTCTTGACATCTACTTCTACGAAGGAAAATAAACTCTTTGCACCCTTAACCGGTATCTTATTACCCACAGCTCGTAACAATATTATAATTAACCTACTTTTATTATTAACATATTGTATATAATTTATGCAGTTGAAGTTGCCGGTAAAAGGTATTTAGTGTACATTGTAAATAATGTCTATATTATATAATTTACTTATTAACGTCTTTCCAGCTGTGCTTGGTTCACATGGTGTGCCCAAAGCAACATCGTACTGCTGGCTGGTAACAACGGAGTACTGTTACAGCCTTTCATACTGAACAACTCGTCCATCAACAAATTACAGAAATTGGAATGTTAGTAACAATTTTAGTAATAACAATAATAAAAATTTATTATTTACAGATTTAGTACTCATATGTGATAAATTTCCAAAATCTTTAGCTATTTTACGCTCAAACACCAAAAACCACCAATCGACACGTGTTTCGCCTCTCAACGAAGCATCTCAGGATATACCAGATATAGGATTCGGTCAGCTATCAGTCAGATTGGTGGTTTTTAGAGTTTGAGCGGAAAATAGCTAAAGATTTTGGGAATTTATCACATGAAATGGATTTCCGCAAAGTAACACCTGAGTGAATACAGTATCTTAGTACTCATAGATATCGCCTTTCACAATTCACATGTCACAAATTACATAAATATATACATATCTTCACGCTGTATCCCTAACGGGGCAGTCAGAGAGGATGGAGCGCCAAGCGTCGCCGTCGTTACGTACCTCTTTCGCTTCCTCAAATCTCATCATTCTCCTTACACGTGTTCGCCTAGGTATGCGAGTGCTTTTGACATTTTCGTCTGCTAACATTCTGGCTATTTGATCTTCATAAGTTAGCCTTGATATTCCTTGGCTTCTTTTACCACTCACTTTCGCTTTGTAGATTTTCTTCGTCAGTCTTTCATCGCTTATTCTTTCTCTGTGCCCGAACCATCTAAACATTCCTTTCTTCATTTTTACAATAACGTATCTCGTGTAACTTGTTATACGTGTCTTTACCCTCCTTTAAAATTCAATCACCTTAAGCAAATTACACCAATTGTGTTATACCAATTTAAGCACTAGGCTTGTACCGTGGGCGCTACGCACTACACAAGAACCTGCCAGTAACACACAGACCAATTTATAATTCGGTGCTGGTTAGCTGACCGAGTCTGATCTCTGGTATATCCTGAGGATGCTTCGTTGAGAGGCGAAACACGTGTCGATTGATGGTTTTTGTAGTTTGAGCGGAAAATAACTCAAGATTTTAGGAATTCATCACATGAAATGGATTTCTGCAAAGTAACACCTGAGTCTATACAATACTGAACATAAATAACAATTCGACATTACTGAAGCTCATTTTTGATTGAGTACCATTACAGTGAAGAAATAAATATATGTAATATATGCTTGGGGTGTGTAACATATTACGAATATCAAATTAGACATATGTATTTAGTTTGGCATGTTCGCGATGTTTACATTTACGTGTATCTCTCATGAATAATTTACGTGAATCTCTTGACACTGCAGAATTTGTACATACGAGAAACCAATAATACTAAAAAGAAGAAAAGTTACTGATTAAAAATTTTTAATTTACTTCATTTACTTTAATTAACTTACTATATAAATTACTCAACTATATTAATTGCCTTTAACGAACTTCTTGCTGGCCCTGACCAAAGTTAACGGTCAGCATAAATACAATAGTTCATTCCCCTACATGTCTATTTCAAATTCAATTAAAATTACATATTCATTATATTTAGTTTTGAATTTTATCAATACTTTCAGTAGATTCAGCGAAACCAGTGGTTGAACGTGACGTGTTTATTCTTCGGTTATGCGACGCGACATGGTGTGCGTTGTTCCGTCATGGGCACTCCGCCACGGTGTCATCACCGGGACCCACTGAGGTAATGACGTCGTATGTATTAGTTGACTTAAAGGTTGTACCTACTTACTTATTGTATAAATAATATGGTGACACATTGTAACTGCGCTCCGGCACTATTCCCTAATTTGTACTAATAATGACCCACGAATATCATTCGTATGTAATTACTTTTAGTCGGCTTCCAGTCTTTCCATTCAGTGGTCCGTGAATATATTATACTTAATATTAAAGGTCGTTGCAAATCACTTATCAACCCTACGCATATACTAAAATTGGTAAAAGGTACTGCATAGTCCTTCCAAACTGATAAAATTTGCAAAATAAATTCGTAATATACTTATTTAAGAAAAATGTAATCTTAATTACTTACAAAGTAATAACAAGATTAATGTGCTTATTTAATTTTCCAAAACGTGATTAGGCGTCATGGAATGTGATGTAGGTCGCGGGGAATTTAGAATTAATTTCTGGGTCCCAATATCAATAAGTTTTAAAAACATTTAGCTACCTGTTCTTAATCATTAAAAACACTAAGCTTTCTTAATAATAAATATTATCCACGAGACAAAAAGTAGCTGGCTATTTCGTTACTTTTTTATCTCAATGTGGAAATAAAAATGTATGTTTCGTTGACAGGTATGGTTAATGCCTATCATTGGAGCAAATAGTGACCAGAATACCCATGTGTTAAAGACAGGACTGGTTGGCAGATTTGCTGTTAATGTGGTGGATGACCTTATAGTAGTTCACCATCAGGTTAGTGACTTATACAGATGTATACGAAAACAGGACAGTTATTTTAATGGTTAAAAGGTCATAACATTAGTATGTAGTTACAAAAAGAATTATCGAAATAAGAAACAATAAAAATTAGGAGTTATGATCATTTAAATTTTAAGGTGTTATCGCCACCATTTCTCGTAAAAGTAATATGTGTGTGTAATAATTTCGTCCGTTATTGAATTAACCAACTCCAAAAAAATGCATATGCCCTTAACAGTATTGAAATCGCTACAATCATGAACTCTAATTTAAAAATACGTTATTTCCACATTTACAGAAATATCAACCTTATTGTTACATAAATAAAGAAGATTTCTGTGGATTTGTGAAATTAGGTAACAATTCATTTAAATTTGCCATCTACAATTTCGTCAAAAGCCTATAGCTTTAGAGCAGCCATTCCCAAAGTGGGCGATAACGCCCCCTTGTGGGCGCTGCAGGCCTAAAGGGGGGCGGTAAGAGACCCAGAAAAAAAATGGGGGCGTTGTGTAGAGGCCTGGGGGGTGATTTGTAATTTCATTTAGCTAGGAGGCATCTTAGACAACGACTGCATGAGCTCTCGACTCAGTAGACAAAATAAGTTTGGGAACCAGTGCTTTAGAGTAATACCTCGCAATTTAAAAAAAATGAAGTTGAGGCAACCCTGATATCAGCGTTTTTACGTCGCTAGCAAATATTCGGAATAATATGGAGCTTAATGATAGGGTTGTATATGTTTTTTTTTTCTATTTAATGTTTTTTTTTGTATGAAAAACAAAATAAATTAGTCCTGTAATTGTAATATCTGCAATATAATAGTCAACACTGACACGTTGAAACCCCGGCGGATTATACTCCCTTTCACATTAACCTTGTATCATATTTGTAAATTAAATTTAAATAAGCAGAATTTTGATAAAATCAATTACAAATGTTATCACACTTTATACATAGCACATACTTTGCATTACCTGAGAACAGTAAGAAGGATGCTCCATAAAAGATGACATCAAGAGAGAATGGAATCACCATTCTGGCATTTCTATTTCTAGGTCTATTGTGGACGTAATTTTTCTTATTGTAATATACCTATTTGCATTGAAAATGTGAGCTAAGGAGAATAAGAAATAGCAAAAAGTCTATTATATAATTCCAGTCAAGCCAGACGTCATTGCTATTTGATATAATGGAAGAGTCTAAGCCGGAAAACAACATGGCTATCCACATACCAGTAGTGCCGGGTAACACAATGCGGCCTGCGTTCCTGCATGAACAAATGTGCCCTATGTGTATCCTTTTCTAACACCGTCACCTTCAAGTAATTACTATTTTAACAGACATGTTATCAAACTAACAATGTGATACCGAGAACATCATTCTATAGAAGCATAAGCACATTTTACCAACTTTACAGGACAAACAAGACACTGTCATAATATTATATATTACAAAGTTATTGAAAAAAATTTATGGTAATTTTTCTCTATATAAAGTTTCTCATTTTTAGTTATAAATACATGTCTACACTGTATCCCTGATGGGGTAATCAGAATGGAGGTAGTGCCAAGCATTACATACATAAATACATATCTTCACGCTGTAACCCTAACGGGGTAGTCAGAGAGGACGGAGCGCCAGGAGTCGCGGTCCTTACACACCTCTTTCGCTTCCTCTTACGGTTTTTATATACTTCTTTTGCCTCCTCATATACTTTCAACTAGGTATGCGATCATTTAATAAAATGAAGCATAATAATTATGTAATAGAAATATATCAAATAAGCGATGAAGAGAAACGCAGTATGACAGGGTTGCAGGACAGTGTTATTGTTAAAATGAAGAAAGGAATGCTCAGATGGTTCGGGCACATCCAAAGAATGAGTGATGAAAGAACACAAAGAAAATCTACAGAGCGAAAGTGAGTGATAGTAAAAGCCAAGGAAGACCAAGACTGACTTACGATGATCAAATACAGTGTTAGCCGACGCAAATGTCAAAAGCACTCGCATACCTAGGCGAAAATATGTGAGGAGAATGATGAGATACGAGGAATGTCTGCATACCTTGTTAATGATCATGCTGCCACATTTTGACAATGTAAGCGTGATTTTTAATGAGGCATCAACTTTAATGGACTTTCTTAAAGCTAGGCGTTACGACTTACGAGCCTCTCCGTGTTAATTTCGTGCACCTATCTCCCAACTAGCGTAGTATAGTCAGCAACAGATAGATAGCTCCTACTTCTAGGGAGATGTGACGCCGACTACACTTGCCCTATCGATAGTGTATGTAACGCTAGAAATCTAAGACTGAGCTAGGTCTCATAGATAAATTAGAACAGTAGAATTAGCTCAAAATACACAAAATACAGAAATATCAAAAGCACTCGCATAAAATATTCGTAAAAATTTCCCCATTTGTTTTATATTGTTACGGTTGGACCTTATGTCCACGCGATAAGGTCGATTTTTAAATGACACGAAATACGCCACTTTTAGTTTTTATATCTCGAGATTAGGGCTTTGCAGCGCTAAGACCTAAAAACGCATTGCTAGGTTTAAGGTCTACTATCGAATGATATAAGCAAAATTAAGAACAAAGTTTTACTTCGAAAATAGAGCTACACATCGGCTGCTGAGTAAATTTTTTCAACTATCGATCGAAGAGATATATCGAAGCGGCATCAAGGCGAATTACGGAAAACTACTACAACGACTGCGACGACTCTGGATTAAAGACTGCTGCGATATGGGAACGTTGTATGTGAGTGAAGCGTGTACCTTCGGTGTCTACTACGCGAGTACTTACTTCGAGGGGCGACTATGAAGACTAGAAACTGCCGTAAATAAGGTGTACGTATACTTGACATCTGTCTGTACGAATGAAAATAAACTATGCACCCTTAACCGGCATTTGATTACTCACAGCTCGTGACAATATGGTAGACATATAAAAGAAACGAAATTTATTAGGACATTTATGAAATCTATATATAGATCTACACAGTCTGGCCATAAATACTGTTACAATAAAAAAAATATATTACAGTTGAATTTGATTTTGGAACCTGTCATTCTCATATCAATATTCATAGCGTATTCGAGTTTTTGGCGGGGAGGCGGTTATATGGAGAGCGGTTAGGCGCTCATTTCAATTATTTGCAAATTGTTTCTAGTGGATATTGTGATATAAAATTGGCGTAATTTTGTGTCCCAAGTATCAAAGCTGTTTGTATACGTGGAATTGTTGAAATAATTGCTTATTTAGTAGTGTGATGTTGAGTTTTTTTTAGTGGCTTAGTCCGCTTCAGCGGATCTTACTAGAAAGACTGGCTCAATATATTTGTCGCCAGAAATTCCAAGAAACAATCAAAATGTATTACCCCGACATTTTAATGAAATAATATGAAGAATTTATCTGTTTATTACTGAAGACATTGGTTGTATAGATTAGATACCTTTACCTTTCCTCTTAAGGGAGAACCATACTACTACTCATAGTGTTTTCTCATTTTCGCGCCAATCTTTATTAAATATTCTTATGATATTAAAATGGAGTGGGGTGATAAATAGAACCGAATTTGCTATGATAGCATTATGCAAAGTAGGTATGGAGCCAAACGCAATTTTTGAAACTCCATCCGCTTGGTATTAGTCGACATTTGTGTACAGGGCTATTGATATGTGTATAATGAAACGTCCTCTGTGACAGAAAAAGTTCTGGCTGTCCACGTAGTATTTGTACTAAAAATGTGATCAAAGTAGTGAAGGAAAGAATCTGAAGAAATTCTGTCCGATCCGAATGTCCGAAAGTAAAAGATTTTATCAAGGGAAATGAATATAGGATCCAGAACCATGTCGCGTATTTAAAAGGTGACTTAGGACTTGCAGCTTATAAGAGACGCTCTGATCATTACCGATAATTTAAAAATAAATAGGGTGGGAAAATCAAAACAACTTAGGCGATACGGAAATGAAGGTTACAGAATAATTTTATTTACTGACGAGAAAGTTAATAAGCAGAATAACCGTGTTTATGCTCAAAGTTCTAGAGAAACTTCTCAATTAGTTAGTAGGGTACACAACGTGGGCATTATCCGGCTTCAGTGATGGTTTGGTGGGGTGTTAACTATAAAGGAATGACTGAGCCAAATTTTTGTGAAGAAGGTAACATCGGCCTATGTGTATCAAGGTACGAGTCTTGAAAGGATAATTAAGCCTCTTAAAAACACCGTGTTCCATAACCAGGAATGGTCCTTTCAACAAGACTCGGCACCGGGTAATAAAGCGCGATCCACACGCGACTGGAAAGGGACGTCTCTGACTTCATCAGCTGAAGACTGGCCGTCATCTAGTCCCGATCTTATTCCACTTTTATGATTTATGGTCACTATTAGAGAGTTAGGCATGCTCTAAACGCCATGAATTATCATTCGGATTCATTCGGAGCCCCTAAAACATTCCATAATATTGGCAGTGGCGAATTTTCCCATGGTGAAAGTGCGTGTTACAATCGATAACTGGCCACAACGTTTAAAGGATTGTATTAAGCCCAATGGAGATCATTTTGAACGAGTCTCATATTGTTAAAATGCTATTATACTAATGTATAAACTAACGCACACTGCAGTAATAAACGTTTTATGTAATAGAACAAAAACGATGTAAACGGTGTTTTCCTTATAACAATGGCAAGACTGGGTGTAGTATGTCGCAGAAGGGTTGTGAATGACATCAGTGAATGTAGCTACGTCTTGCTCTATCATGTGGGTACCTCGAGTTAATGGATCAACACGTATTTATTACAATTACTAAAGTACTTAAAGTTCAATCAAATACTTAATAGTTATTACACGACGAATTAAACAATCACGGAACAGATGCGTCTGTGCGCTGTGAGTGCCATTCGTAACTACTCATCAGTGTGCTTTCTAACCTCACCCTCCCGCGGCAGCCTCCATCCAAGACGACGTTAGACGCCAGTTGCGTTCCGTGTGCGTGCTATGTTGTTTTTATGGCGGAGAGGCAAACGAGCAGTGGAGTTAACTGATGTAAAGTTGTCACCGCCACTCACGGACACCCGCAACGTCTGGAGAATCACGGGTGCGTTGCCGGGCTTTAAGGAAAGAGTAATCTCGTTTCTTGAAGGTCCCTAAGTCGTACCGGTCAGGGAATACCGCGGCTATAAGCTGATTCCATAAAATTGCCGTACGTAGTAGAAATTGTCTTATATCCGACAGTTTGATTTGAGGAAATGAAAGAAGTATGTAAGGACTGCGTCGCTTGACGCTCCTTTCTCTCTGACTATCTTGTTAGGGATTCAGCGTGAGGATATGTATGTATATGTTATAAAATGTCCAAATAACTTAACGAAGGCCAGATTCCGTGAACTGGGTGGTATTTCAGCCCGACTACATCGTAGACGCCCGTTTGGGATGTCTGTGGCGTGTGCAACTTGTGCCTTCGGGATTGGCACATGCGGTAATTGCATTTCTTAATTACTAATATTTATAATAATTTTAAATTAGTAGCCGCTATTTAAAAGTTGAAATTTGACTATTTAATAGATTTTATTTCATATAAGTAAACATTACCATATTTATAATATTTGAAAAAGCTGAAAAATTTTGTTTACCTATTTAGCAAAATAAATTCAAGCGGACCCCAGAAAATTGTGGAATTTTTGCCTAGGAAATGTTTCAAGATTGAATTTAATCGAAGACTTAAAAATACAGCTTTATTACTATAATTTATGTTTTTTTTATTTGATATTAGTGGCTATGCAGGTCCCACCAGACCTGTATTACTGCAACCAAAAATTGATCTCTTGTGATCGTCACTATGTTTCAAAACACTGCCAAGTCCCACTGCACTCAAGAACTGCAGGGTATTCCATGGAGTGACGTGCTGTACCTTCTTCGGACTCAGAAAATATTGGCCGAGACAAGATCGACGAGTGCGCGCGCATCAGTGGTCCGCAGTCACACAAAATGTACAAAAGCGTTCATCCGCCTTTTGGGCTCTTAGCAGTACCGGCACATTCTTGTGTTGGAGAGACCCATGTTAGACATGTGCTTATATAAGCAACAATGTCAACAAATAATTTTTGTAACTGAATTATACTTTTATAGACTGATGTACTAATAAATCACCGCAAGAAATATATCCAGCTATGTTTTAAACGTTCCTGCGTGTAATGTTATTCATTTTTTATCGATTTTATTTCCATTTCAGTTGCCTAAAGACGGAATTGCTAAGATAGTGGCCGTGTTGCTAAGACGTCAAAACGGCAAGGAGACTATTTGTAGAATATTGGATCAACTGTTTACAGAGGCCAACATTTATCTCGTCCAATTGTCACAAACCTTTGATGAAATTAACGCAGTTTATAGGTATGTGAGACGGTAATAACAATAATGGCAATTGTGATGGCAATTACAATGCTATGTGATAATTTGAATAAGGATTATAATTTTATTTACTAAGTTGTTTGACGGTTTTTCACTATACATTTTTATTTTCTTTTGTAATCGTTTTACACCTTATTTCAACTTGTTAGGGGTTGAATTTTAAAAGTCCTTTACCTAAATTATTCAAGGTATTTCTGTACAAAATCTGTTTAATTCCAGTGGTTTGGGTTTTGTTGCTATTTCAATCTGCTGTCATGTTTTTAGACTGACAGATGAAAACTATTATTTGAATAGCTTGTCTAATACAATAATATTTTGTTAAATTCAATCTATGGTGAATTGGGATCGAAGTTATAAAGCATTCAATAGCAATATATATAAGTTTTAGCATAGTGATGTTACTAATAGAGTAGACGAGTCAAAGTCGGACGCATATTTGGAAATGCTGCGTCCATTTTTGTCTGATTGTGGTGATAAATTTCATTGGTTAAATAGTTATTTGTGTGTCTAATGTCTATATACAGGCTTAATTGAAAAATACTAATAATCTCTTAGTGCAAAATTCCTGTCATCATACCTAACAACTTTTGTTCTACGACTCTTTCAAAACTTAATACGTTCGTCAAAAAATATTTGTTAAGTTTTGTTGTACTGTCTGAAACGTAATTACTCTGTGTACGTATTCCAATTGTACAACGCAAACGCACCGGCCCTAAACGCCGGGCTGTGCGTGTGTCGCTTTGGTGACCGGCGGGGTTATTACCTAAAAATTTGCAGGCAGCGACAGCCACGCGATCACTGCGCGACCGTTAATTGTAATAAAAATTGGTATCATGTATGACGATTGCGTATCTATTATTCTATGACCGTAAAATGCACTTTTCGTGGTAGATTTAGCGCCAGTTTACAAATTACATTACTCAAATTCTATCGCGCGATATTGGCTGTCGCATGCTGTCAGCAAGTTACGTAATAAGTGTGCGGGTAGAGTAGGTCCCATTTTCAGAAAGATTTAATTAACTTATTAACGTTTAATGTATTTTTATTTTCGTATGAAAGAAAAATTGTATGAATTTTAAAAGTCGTAGAACAAAAGTTAAAGGGAATAATGTTTAGCACTAAAGAGGTTATTAGTAATTTTAAATTTACTCTGTGGTATATAGAGGGATATTTAATTCCCACTCTGTTTCTACTATTAGGACGCATTTTCAATCGTCTTCCTTACTCTATCTACACTAATAAAATCGTGATGAGGTAACATTCCTTTTTTTGTATGTAGGGCGAAATTTCTGGAATTACTAAACAGATTTTTTCGTTAATACAAAGCTGCATTATCTCTGAGTAATATAGATTATATTTTATGTTGTTAAAAATGGGAACTTTCAGTTAAAATTCTTAATATTTATAAATTGGATCTTAAGTAAAGTGCTGTTTAGCTACTTTATAAGTGGTTGGATATGTGTCACGTATAGTTTAACTTTTAATGGAATAGTGGTTTGATGTTTTTTTTTCTTCTTGGCTTGGCGCACAGATTAGCGCATTCGCCAATGTCACGTATCACTAAGTAGAGTCGACATGAAGCACATCCGAAGTTTTAGTTTGTTTTTGTCTTAAAACTGCTCCAGTAAAGTGATAGGCTTTACTGGAGATATAAAGGTCTTCTATTTACTATCACTTTTGTACTTTAATACTCCCAAAAAAATATAAAATCTAAATAAAATGATAAGCCCACTTCATCCATTTACGCCAAAAAGTCGCGGAGGTAGTTAGTAAGATGTGTGTGGGACTTTTAAAGTACAAAAGTGATAGTATATTGTGTTTTAAAGTTCTGTATAAGTGAAAAGAATGAATTAGGTCTAAATAAACATGTGTAGCTGAAGTTCTCGCGCTCTTTCAAGAAGTCCTTTATAACTTCAGTAAAGCCTACTATCACTTTACTGGAGGAGTTTTACGATAAGAATAAACTAATTTACTTGTGATTTTACTGGATTCTACTTATTAATATGTGACATTGACAAATGCACTGAACTGTGCGCCACGTCATAAAGAAAGAAAAAAAACAGATGTGTGTGGCGGGCAGGCGGTGGGCGGAGGCGGAGATGGCGAGGGTGACGGCGGGCGGCGGGGGCGGGGGCGGGGGCGGGGGCGGGGGCCCAGGGGCGGAGCGCCCGCGCGTGTTGCTGTCGCAGGCCGACGTCTGCGGCCTGCTGCACCAACACGCCGCCGACACGTACATAGTGCAGGTGGGTATACACCTATTGAATGTTTTTTTTTTCCTTCTTTATGGCATGGCGCACAGTTTAGCGCATTTGCCAATTTTTTCATAACGTAAAACTTCTGCAGTAAAGTGATAGTAGGCTTTACATAAGTTATAAAGGACTTCTTGGAAGCGCGCGAGAACTTCAACTACACATGTTTATTTAGACCTACTCCATTTTCACTTACACAGAACTTTAAAACAATATACTATCACTTTTGTACTTTAAAACTCCCAAACATGTAAAGAATAGAAAATCTAAACAAAATGTCAACCTCACTTCTACCGTTCCCGCCTAAAATTCCCTTGAATAATGTTAATGGGATATATATTAGAGCTACAGAATTAGTAATTCCATCTACATCTCACAATCTTTAAAATTAATGGTTTTCTCTATAAATTTGCCACTTCATATTAATGACATGTATTTTCAAAATTAATGGTGTCCGCAATAAAACTATTTTTATCCAAAATTAATAGATTCGCCATAAAATTTTGTTTACAACTTTAATCACTGAAAATTTAATGTAGTGTAATGGTAATAATAAATGCTTGGGAGGCATTTTTGAAGACAAACACATGCATGCTATAATTTGTGAAAACTTTTATTGACTCTTTTGTTTCCTAAGTCACCTCTTTATTCTATACTGTTATATCGAGTCGCAAATTTTCCCTGTAACTAAATAAATAAATAAAGTTTAGATTGCTTCACGTTGGGTAAAATTTTACAAAATTCTTTTATATATTATTTAAAACATTCGATACAAGTATTCAAGATTTAAAATGCCACTTTACAAGTTTAAATTTTTGACGGCATTAATTTTGTAATTTCTGTTTGAATTTGAACACTCTTTTAGGTTAGGTTATGTTAGGTATTTTTACCACAACGCGCGAGCCGAGCGAGCGAAGCGATTGTGCCGCCGCAGCGGCCGGCGAAGCGCCAGATCAGAATCCGTTTCATACACGGAGTGGCATTTAAATAGGAGGCCGCACTCTGAGGAGATAGTTAAAGTCGAAAAATTTAATCTTGAAACATCTCTATTCCCCTTCATCTCTATCCATTTTTTGGTGTTGTTTTATCGATATGTAGCAATCTTATATATACTAATAGGTATATTTCCGAGTTATTTCCAAGAGTTACAAAGAGACAAAAATAAAAAAATAGTGGTCAAAGGTTACTCGAGGTTATATAATTTCCCAACTAACACATTGGTGGAAATAGCAGCTAGTTTTGTAACTTTAGGTTGTAAAATAGCCGTGTAAGAGTTCAAAAAACTGCTTGAATTTGTATAACTGCTTCTGCAGTTGTCGCTAACTGCAAAAATTACTGTAAGTGCCATAACCCGAAACAAATACCACCCTAACCTTCATATCGGTTCATTCTAGAACCCGCCGCCGCTTATATCTTTAAATGAGAGTTACAAAACGTATATTGGAACTTTGAGCTGTATACGGGCTTCTATTGCCGCTATTACAAGCTGCACACCTACGTAAAAGAATTAATTACAGAGCGTTTAATGCAGCTGTATAAGAGTTAGAATAGTTACTATTTATGCTCAAAAAGTTTCTTATCAGAAGTTTTATATACTATATACAGAGTATTATATACTCTTATGCCGACTTTAGTTGTAAAATCAAACACAATGTTGCAAAAGACCACATTAACCTTTAAAAAAGAAGTAGAAGTTACCTTAAGTAGTACAATAGAATTAATGCAGATGCAGAAGTGATGCAGATATTTAATAAAACAATATTATTTAAATACAATAATTTTTAGTTTCATTAAACACAATAAATCAAACAATCAGATTTTTACAAATACAAATAAAACCTAAAAAAAAGTAATCTTTATTGGGTAAACACTCTAGACACATTGTTGTTATTTAAATCTTGTACTTTTTCTGGACGTTTTTGTTAGTTCGCTATAAGTTTATTAGTTCACTGATCCCTAAAATAACACAGTCAAAAGCATAAACCTGCAAACCGCATCACATTAGTTCTTATACTTGCAAAAAATATGTAATAGCAACTCTTTTGAGCATCTAAACTGCATTAGAGAAATAAAATTCACTTAAAGCTTTCGAAGAGTAAAAATTAACGCTTCCACCTGCATAGGAGAAGTATTTGAGCTGAAACTGCGGGTTAAAGCTGTTTCCACAGACGCCATGATTATTTTAGCAAAGTATTTATTTACTTACAAAATTTAAAGGTTATTCGATTATTTTTAAGCAAAATTAGACGACTTTTACTAACATTTCTTTTAATTAACGAACACACAAATGGCGTTTTGTAGATAGTAAAGCTTATAGTACGTTAAAAATAAAAGAGAATATTTAATTTGAATATCACAAAAATTGTTACATATTTTTTTAATATTTTGATTTAATTTTAAAAGCGCTTTAAAGTTACACAAATAAATTCAACTTTGTGCACGGTAAACTTGACTGCGTTTTAAGCAGCTTGAATATAAAATATTATCAAGTACATAAACATTAACAGTGTATATTAATTTATAAAATATGGCGATCATGTAGCACTTCACTGTCATTTTTGTAACGAAAAAAAGATTTAATAAAATGTAAAGAAAATTGAACGTGTTTAGTTCATTCACTCGTTCAAACTCATTCCAGATGAAGTGGCACAACAACTGTAGTAGGGAGTTAATCATTAGTTGCAGCTGTTGTGGCACTTTTTTGCCACCGTTATGTAGTTGAAATCGAACTGAGAGCTGCATAAAACTGTGCCCAAAATGGTGCTAAAGCTGCTGCACTAAGTCTGTAGAGCACGCTCTATCGCTTACATCTAGCACCTTGGAGAATAATAGAATAGGCTCCAAAGCCCTAGAGCTGCTGTTTTGTGTTACTTGGGTTGTCTTCAACTACCTCTTCGGAGTACGGCGGTATCCAGCAATGACGTGCCTAGGGCTTCAGGATAGGGCAAGCCCGACACGTTTTTCATTATTTTTTGGAAAAGTAAAGAGAAGGCTAAAATATTATGGATTACTAATTAATCATGACTTTGGCACAATCGATGAACAAGAAGAGAGGAAAGAGATCGCTTCTCGCGTTATCTTTCAACAAAACAATTTTTATAATATTTTGCTATTAAAAATGTACAGTTTAAAAAGCTTGTTCTGTAATATTTTAAATAGATTTTATCAGTTTTAATTATACAAGCTATTAATTTAAAATTTTAAATAATTTCAATTTTTTTATAGGCTATAAATATTTTATAGAATCTTTTTCTTATGCTAATATCTTTTTAATGAAGGAGTAGGTAACATTTTATTGTATGGCATTATATTTTTTAATAGCAATTCATAGCAATTTTGTCTATATTTTCACCAGTTTTGAAGTGCCGTTCAACGCATCCCAATTTTAATTACCTTTATTGAAAATCACACGAAAACTGTTCAATAAGTTCCGTTTCTTGAATTAGGGTACCTGTATATCAAACCCTATAGCTCAGGTCAGAATAAGGTTATGGTATTCGTCGCCTATCGTAAGCGGCTGAAGGGGCTTCTCCTACATAACTAAAAGAAAAGTTTACCTGTATTTCAAGACAATACTTTCACACTCATACTTAGTCAATACGGATTACAAACCATGAATAAAACTTACGGTATTGCCTATCTGCCGTACCAAGCTCTTTTTTTTTTATATCAGAGGGGGCAAACGAGCAAGCGAGTCACGTGATGGAAAATGATCACCGCCGCCCATGGACACCCGCGACGTCCAGGGAATCACGGGTGCGTTGCCGGCCTTTAAGGAAAGAGTAGGCTCGTTTCTTGAAAGTCCCTAAGTCGTAACGGTCCGGGAATACCGCCGCTGTAAGTCGGATCCACAGAATTGCCGTACATCGTAGAAAATATCGTAAAAAATGCACAGTTGTAGACCGCCATCCATCTAGGTGGTGGGAATGGAAGGACAGTGGATTGCGTGACGTACGGTAATGGAATTCAGCAGCAGGCAGTACTCCGAACAATTTCTCAGAACATTCTCCATGATAGATCCGGTAAATCGCAATGTCGCAATGTCCCTCATCAGGGCCAGGTACTGATTAGGCCATGGCCGATTGGGGATGGGATTCCAAACGTCATTTCATGCGATCCCGAGGAGGACGACAGTGCATTTGGTCCGACCTCTCGTGGAACTGTGAGTCGTGTTCTAGTGCGTTGTGTAAAAAATGCTGATGTTCCTCGACAATGCACTAAACATAATCAACGCATTCATTATGTGTGTAAAAACTCCAAATAACGTAGTAGTGGGAGTGATCCCATAGGGCTGGCTACCTGCGATCAGGTTTGTCTTACATTGCAAAAAAAAAGGAGAGTAGTTTCAGCGATTATTATCAACAACAGTTTTTAAATGTTATTTTGAAAAGTTAAAAAATGTAATATAAATTAACATGTTATACATTTTTGAATACGTGTTTTAAGAGTCCTCTTATGCACTATGCAGTCTAGTGCAACTGAATTTGTTCGTTGTCCCCGCGCCCAATGGTGATAACAATAAAGTTGAACAATAAAGTCGCACTTGTGGTTTGATCATATTTTAGCACGAAAAATCTCAACATTTGTTTTTGCGTGGTTTTTGCACATAATTGTAATTGGCAAGCAAATTACATTACCAATTAAAAAACAAGTTTTAGAAATTTGAGTTGCTGTAATTACATATACATTTTAGTGAAAATCATTTTAAATTTCTGTAAAATATCAGAGATGCAACTCAATCCTGTTGCTGAATAGTGTTTTTTCTGTTTTTATGGATATTTTTTTGTGCGTTCAAATTTCCACGTTCAAGGACTTTATGATAAAGAGTTCAAATTGTACGTATCCAAATATGTTATTCTCATTCTTCTTAGATGTCGCCATACAGGGTCACTAAACACACCAGTGCGCTTATGCGGACTGTAAAGAGCGCATGTGTGGACCGTGGAGCCGTACAATGTTGTAGGTGGTGACATCGTACCTGTCGTCGCTGTCGCGGCAGGCGCTGGCGGTGCAGGAACCCCTGGCGGCGCTGGCCGTGCGCGCGCTCGTCACCCGCGGAGCGCGCACGCGCCTCAGAGCGCTCGTGCTGCGGGGGTGAGTTTACACACCTCGGACCAATATCAACGGACCCATAACTTGGCGCTCTTACCGCCGTGCGTCAAATGAATTTTCCTGTCACCTTCTCTCATTAACTAAGAATTTAACTCGCTAAATTTAAAAATTAAAATCTATTCTTATGTCACAGATTGAAAATTTTAATCTTAACATCTAACAAAACGTAATAAGTATAGGTATTAAATTAAAAAAATACAAGGAGCTAAATATAACCTGTGACGATATTAGGTACTTCAAGATGTACCTACCTATACTATATATAAGCTATACCAAATCTCTATCACTACGACCAACTCTGATCTATTATGATCGTCACTGTTACAACCACCAAGTCCCACTTTTTTCGCAAGACAACACACCGCCTTACTAATGAATATCTTAAAGTGGCATGCTGGTTTTTCTGTGAAAATACTGATCAAAGCAAATTCTGTAAACTCTTAACACTTTGCCAGATACCCATTTCTCTACTTGTGTTCACAAACTTAGAATTCCATTCTGGTCTAGATAAATAAAAACAGGCCTTATCAATAAATTAAGACTGGTTATAAAAACTTAAATGAACGTTTAATTAATAACCTCTCACTGCTTTGATCAAACTCATGACCATTAAGATACCATTTTATAACAATCACGCCGATTCTTTGTCCACACTGATCGAAGAAAAATTAAAGTTATAGAACTTAAATCCTACTATATATTTGCGAGTCATGTAATTCAGGACAGACAAGACGAATTTACCTGTACTTCCTCGAATTCATTGCAGCAGTCTGAGGCTATAAGCAAGGCAATTCGAAGTATAATAATACGCATTGTTTCCTATTTTTATTAAAATATGTAGTTGAGTTATAATTTTATGATATAATTTAAATTTATTTAATGTAAAGAATATACTCTGTATCACATTTTTACCCTGTATGTTGTATATTTTTGAAATAACGTTAAATTCTTGAATTTAATACCCATCGTGATGGGGTCCAAAGTCCGATGGATTTTTTACCCCATGATTTTATGTCATATTAAAGACGCCATATTGTTTTTATTAAATAAGCATGCGGGTTTGAGACGAATCCATTGATATCTCATCACATTTTCGATTTAGCCGCGGCTTACAAGTTGCATCCTAGTTATTTTCTTAAGACTGGCTCTTTGGCGCAGTGGTATATGCATCTGCTTTACAAGCTTAGGGTCCCGGGTTCAATCCCCGGTCAGGTCAATTTAGGAAACGAACTTTTCTAAATTGGCTTGAAGTCTGGGTGTTACTGGGAACCCCCAGAGTTCGTTGTGTGGTACCCCTAGTACAAGCTTACTGCTTAGTTTGGGGTCACACAATCTGTGTAATTGTCTGGAATATTTATTATTATTATTTCTTAGTAATTATTAGAAATAACAATAAAACCCTTTTTATCGGTATAAAAAACAATATTTCACTATAATAAAATGTAAAATGTACTTCACTAAAGTTATACTAACTTAATAAAATATAAATGTAACGACGGTGTAAAATTATATTGAAATTGGTCGGTGAATATAATACAGGTGTGTTGAAATCAGAACCCTTTTCTTTAACCTTAGTCAGCTAAATAGCATAGTGTTATCAGAAATCTTAAAACTTTGTTATTCACAGATGTCTAGGTGACGCGCGTTCACTAGCGTGTCAACTGTTATCGCTAGGCCACATGGATCCAGCAGCGGCGCAACTCGCGCTTGACATGTTATGGCGGCTGAAGGGTTACGAGGTATGATTAGACAATACCATGCTAGAATCTTTTATATATACAATTACATAATTATACAGCAAAAAAATATGAATTTGGGTGATAAAATGAAACTTTTAACATTGCTCAATTCATTTCCTGTGAGCTGTGACAGTTGTTTATTATACAAATTATGTGATTTACAAACTTCAGACAGTGAAATTTCTATCGACTGAAAACGTTGGTTAACGAGTTTGTTAAAAGGTTGGTTAAGTTTGTTAACTAACCTTTTCAGTCGATAGTCGCGTTTATTATTTACTGTTGAACGATTTTATCGTCACGATTTTACCGTTTCCGTTACATTAGGAAAGCAAAATGTATGTAGTTTTATGAAGACGGTTTTTTCATCGACGATAACATCCACGGCATGACATCGTCGACGGGAAAAGCGTCTTTTTACACGATACAATAGGCAAGCATTTTGCTTCCATATTGTATAGTGGACGGTAAAATCGTGAATATAATATCGTTCAAGGGTAAATTATAAAAACGCCCGTACGTGTGACTTTTTGGCGGCAACGGGAGAAGCAAGGTTGTCATTTTACTTAGATTTTCTTTTTTTTACATTTTTGGGATTTTTAAAGTACAAAAGTGATAGTATATTGTGTTTTATAGTTCTGTATAAGCTTCGATCACAAGTAAAAAATTAGATACACAATCAACACTCCAAAAATGTCTGAATCAAATGTGCACTCAAATGAGTATTTTAGTGCACTTATGTTTTAAGAGTATTCGAAAACGCTAACAGCGAACATGTCAAAATGCTCCTTCAAAAATTGCAAAAACAACACATCTAGAACGCTAAAAAAAGACGCGAGTTCTTATTTTCGGTTAATAAATAAATAATAATATTTACGTGTTCATTATTTCACTATAATAATAACGTTACATAGTCTTTTTTAATAAATTCGTAATCATATTTTTAAATATTGCCTGACAACATGTCTTATCCTTGTCACTTTCACGTAACAAATGAAAATCACATAAATAGCAATGCAAATAAATTATTTGAATTATACTTTATGCACAAGACGTAAGATTGCATTTTAAATATTTTATTTAACAAACTTCGTTTCAATGTCATGCAAGAATCGTTTACGAGCGTTTATAACCTTATGGTTTGACAGTAAGGTCTACTTTAGATTGACACAATATTGTTTATAATACTAGACGATACGAGGGCTGCTATTTATGTATAACAAAGTGAAACAAACATAAAGCATTTATTATAGTTTTATTGCTTTTCAAAATATTCACCATGATGATCGATGCACTTTTGCATGCGTTGGAACCAATTTTCGTAGCACTTTTTCCATTCGGATTGAGGTATCTCCAAAACGTGCATTTTGAACGCATCAACAGCCTCTTCACGGCTCGAAAAACGTTGACCACGTAATTTATTCTTCACGGTTGGGAATAAATAGAAGTCGTTGGGGGCCAAGTCGGGGCTGTACGGCGGATGACCCGTTAATTCGATCTTTTAGTCTTCCAAATACCGAGTTGTTTCGGCCAATGTGTGGCAGCTAGCATTGTCATGATGAAGAAGGATTCTGCGTTGTTGGTTGTTCTTTCTTATTTCTTCAAAGACTTCTGGCAAGCAAATGGTCGTGTACCATTCAGAATTAACCGTTTTACGATCCTCTAGTGCCACTGTAGCTACATGTCCATTTATACCAAAAAAACAAGCGACCATTTGCTTCAAAGTACTTTTTGAACGAATGACTTTTGTTGGGTTCGGCTCATCTTGGAACACCCAAACCGTTGATTGGTGTTTAGTTTCAGGATCATACGCATATATCTAAGATTCATCACCTGTGTAGATGTTATAGACAGCTTTTGACGCACCCTGATTGTACTTTTGTAACATTTTTTTACACCAATCGACACGAGCCCGTTTTTGGTCAATTCTCAAGTTGTGCGGAATCCAACGTGAACAAATTTTTTTTACAGCTAAATGTTCGTGTAATATTTTATATATACTCGTCATATTTATGCCCAGAGACGCCTCTATCTCGCGATATGTAACATGCCGATCTTGCATTATTAGTTCCCGCACAGCATCAATATTTTGAGGTACAACAACCGATTTAGGGCGACCTTCTTTAACTTCGTCCGTGAGCATAGACCGCCCACGATTAAACTCACTAAACCAGTGATACACAGTAGTTCTCGATGGTGCTTCGTCCCCAAAAGTCGAAGTAAGTTGATCGATGCACTGTTTTTGAGTTAGCCCTCGCCGAAAATCGTAATAAATCTTAGCACGAAAATTTTCACGACTTAAATCCATGGTGATAAGGACTCGCAATTTTCAAAATGACGCCACAAAGGATAAACAAATGACAGCTACATGAAACAAATTGTATTCTTAGCCAAAGAGTTGCATTTTTAAATGTTATAATTACTTTTTTAATATTATTCTGTAACTGGCCAGTTCCTGATACATAAATAGCAGCCCTCGTCTTAAAAATATATACATAAATTTGGACAATAATTTGTTTAAATTTTATAGTATAAAGAACTAGAACTTTATAATATAAAGAACTAGATTCACAATCTCCTATAAAATTTAAACAAATTATTGTCCTCGATCACATATTATGTGATCGAAGTGTATAAGTGAAAAGAATGGGGTAGGTCTCAATAAACATGTGTAGCTGAAGTTTTCGCGCTTTTCCATGATCCTTTACAACTTCAGTAAAGCCTACTATCACTATTGGAGGGGTTTTACGATAAGCAAAAAAATGAATTTACTTCGAACGTGCTTCATGTCGATTCTACTTATTATTACATTACTACTTGCGCGTTTACTACTACGACATTAGTAAACGCGCTAATCTGTGCGTCATGCCATGAAGAAAGAAAAGAAAACATGTGCGGTCGGGTCTACCGTTAGGAACAAATTTCCTTAGCTGTAGTTTCCATTTCTCTTAATGGCAATAATGAGACAAATAAAACTCACGTATGATTTAAAACAAAAACAAAACAAAAATGTCTATACTCGTACGCACACATGTAATATATAATAGAAAAAGACAGAAATATCATTGTGAATATATGTATAGAGCTAACGAACCTACGCAACGCTTTTTCCTTACGTGACGATATCCACCAACTCAAACCTCCCGCAAGCCGTGTTAAGGAACTTCGTTCCAAAAATGTGTGTGTCAGGAGATAGTGGAGGTGCTGCTGGGCTGGCAGGAGCCGGTGGCGGCGGCGGGCGCGGCGCGCGCGGTCGCGGGGCCGGGGGGCGCGGGGTGTGCGGGGGGTACGGGGGGCGCGGGGCCGGGGGCCGCGGGCTCGGGGGCCGGCCCGTGGGGGTCGCTGCCGGCGCGCAAGCTGCTGGCGGCGGCGCGCTCGCAGCCGCGCGCCTTCCTCGCGCTCTACCACGCGCTGCGGCGGCGCAACGAGCGCGCGCGGGGGGACCCCGCCTTCCTCAGGGGTGAGTGATAGGGGTGTCTCTTTCTCTCATTTAACTTAGTGCATATTTTCGATGAACCGACCAGGGTTACATACCATTCCGCGACATGTATAGATAACATTTTTATGAATAAGTGTGAAATTATAGAACATACTATTGTTAGTGGTATCCGTTCAGATCATAAAGCTCAGTTAATAAAAATAGAGGACATGAAACATAAATCAGAACAAATATTTGATATTAGGCCATTGGGAGAGAGTAGGCTAAAAAATTTTACTCATGATGTAGCCAAATTTGCAAACACGGCTCTTCTGGTTGATGATCCAAACATCATGTATGAATCTTTAGTCAAAAACCTATCCAAAATATTTAATAAGAATTGTCCAAAGAAAAAGAAAGTAGTCGGCAATAACAAGTTACGTTTTGCGGATTGGGCGACGAAGGGCATAACAAGAAGTAGGGATAGGCTTTATGAGTTATATGATCAAAAATCTTACACTGCAGATGAAAATTTTCATAACTATGTTCGCATTTATTCGAAAATATTTAAAAAAGTATCAAAACACGCGAAGGCGATCTATATCGCGAATAAAATTAAAAAGTCAGACAATGCGATAAAGGCTACATGGAACACTATTAATAACGAAGTTGGTAGTAAACGAAATAGAAATAACGAAGATTTTTCAATACAAATTGGTAATAAGGTTGTTACTAATAAAATTGAGGTTGCTAATGCTTTTGAAAATTATTTTTCGAATACACTTATTGAAATAACGAATGGTTTGGGAGCGTCTTCGCAAACAGCAGAGACGTTTTTGAGAAAAAATGTTGGAAAATGATTCCCTAATTTTCAATTTAGGTACACATCTTCACTTGAGATAGAAAAAATTTTCAAGCAATTACATAAAAAGAAAAGTGAAGATTTATGGGGACTATCAGTTCATGTCATGACTGGTGTAATACCTTTATTATCGCCAATTTTGGTAGAGATATTTAATAAATGTGTCGATCAAGGGGTGTTTCCCAATTTAATGAAACACAGTAAAATTATTCCATTATTTAAGTCAGGTTGTATGTTGAATCTAACAAATTATCGCCCGGTGTCAATATTGCCAGCATTGAGTAAAATATTCGAAAAAATAATACTCAATCAAATGCTAGCACATTTTAACATTCACGGGATGTTTCACGGTCAACAGTACGGGTTCACGAGAGGGCGGTCAACAACTCATGCGGGAGCAAGCTTGATCAAGACTGTACTTCAGGCTTGGGAGGGATCTCAGGATGCCATTGGTGTTTTTTGCGATCTTTCCAAGGCTTTTGATTGTGTTAGTCACGAAATTTTAATTTGCAAGCTTAAATACTATGGAATTCGTGGTAACGCTCTCGATCTCGTGGTCTCGTATTTGTCTGGCCGGGAGCAAAAAGTGAGTGTCAATGGGGTTTTGTCTGTTGGTTCGAAGTTAAGAATGGGCGTTCCCCAAGGATCAATTTTGGGACCTTTTCTGTTTCTAGTCTACATTAATGATCTCCCATTTATGCTCAGGAACTTATGCGAAATAGTATTGTTTGCTGATGACACTTCATTGCTATTTAAACTGGACAGAAAGAACTTAGATATTACCTGGGTAAACGGGATCCTTGCGGACGTCTCGGGGTGGTTTGCTGTTAATAATTTACTACTGAATGCACAAAAAACCAAATGTATTAAATTTTCCCTTTCTAATGTACCCAGAATCCATGATAAAATAGAATTGGGTGGGAAACAGTTAGAATTAGTTAGGTCTGCCAGTTTTCTTGGTTTAACAGTAGATAGTAAATTGCAATGGGCGGATCATATCGGGGCATTGGCTAGTAAGCTCGGTTCCGCGATATATGCCATTAGACGCATTAGGCAATTGACGGATGCGGATACGGCTAGGCTGGTGTACTTCGCATATTTTCATAGCCTAATGTCCTATGGCCTTTTGCTGTGGGGATCAGCGGCGCATATTAACTCGATTTTTATTTTACAAAAAAGAGCGATACGTGCTATTTACAGTATGAATGCACGAGAATCACTAAGAGATCGTTTTAAAGACATTGATGTACTGACCTTGCCGTCCTTATACATCTTTGAAATTATTATGTATACGAGGAAAAATATAGATCGATTTACAAAAAAAGGCGATATTGGTGGTATGGAAACCCGAGGTCGTGTTTCCAATTGGTTGTTCCAAAATTTAAATTACATAAGTCAAATGTTTCATTTTTGGGTAACTGCGTTCGTTTTTATAATAAAGTTCCTCAAGAAGTCACTCAATTAACAGAAAATATATTTAGATTAGTTATAAAACGTACATTGATTAGACAATCATACTATAAAATAAACGATTTCGTTGAAGATAAAACAATAGTCTGGAAATGATTTTCTCTGCACAAGCATTTACTGGCTCTCTGAATATTGTATTTTCATAAACCTTTTGTAAAATGACGTTGAAAAAATTATACCTGACTGAGTTTCTTGTCGGTTCTTCTCAGTGTCCAGGTTTTCTTTTCTTTTCTCTTTGAACCGAACTAAAGTAGATTTGACGTTCAAAAATACCTTGTGATTGGGTTTACTTGAATAAATTGATTTGACTTTGACTTTGACTTTGAAAGCGCCGAAAAGTATCGATACATATAGTATCGATATTTTTTAAATATTCATATCGATATTGATATATCGAAAAAATAATATCGATATATCGGTAAGATTTCATCACCAATTGGAACGTTTCATTAAATGTTGAAATAAAACGTATTTAGTATCAATTGCATATTAAAATTATATTGTGCAGTGTTTACATGCTGTATTTCAAGATTTTCATATTTCATTTATTTCGTATTTTGCTATATAATTATTTAGTAATTAAAGTCCTACTCGTAGATTAGAAAAATATCGTATTTGATACGTTTTCGATACTTGATATTTTACATCGATATATTGAATTACAATATGTCGTCTGATAATATCGATACATCAAAAAGCAAATATCGATAAATCGATATTTTTTCATCATCTCTAACGAGTGACACGCCAGCCCCGTAGTCTGGGCCATACCCCGTCATAAGCGGCAACTAAGGGGCCTTCGGTTCGCGCCCGATGTGGGGGCTCCGTGGGGTTTTTTTTTATTTCATTTTATTTGCAATGACAAACAGAAGTGCATTACATTACAGACAATTTACATATTTGCAACAGGAACAATAAATGCACAACCCACAGCGTCACTCACAGGTTACTAACGTGCCGAAGTACCATTTAGACCACTGGCTCCCAAACTTATTTTGTCTACTGAGTCGAGAGCTCATGCAGTCGTTGTCTAAGATGCCTCCTAGCTAAATGAAATTACAAATCACCCCCCAGGCCTCTACACAACGCCCCCATTTTTTTTTCTGGGTCTCTTACCGCCCCCCTTTAGGCCTGCAGCGCCCACAAGGGGGCGTTATCGCCCACTTTGGGAATGGCTGATTTAGACGAAGCGATTTTATGTTATTTTTTTTTTTTTAATGTGAATTATACATAAGATGTATTTAAATTTGAATTTTGAAAAAAAAAAGTCTTACAAACAGGAAACAAGTTCTGCTATATAAAGAACTTCATGTAAAGAACGATAGCCGCGCCGCAGTCGTGTGACGATTGTTTTAAACGGTGCCGTGCGGTAAAATTACTTTGTAGCATGAATGGGGTGGTAGCAGTAGTTTTTATCAACAGAGGCAGCAATGGCGATTGGACGCTTTTATACTTTACCGTTGCACGTTTTTATCGCCATGTTTTTACCGTCCACGGTACAGTGGGGAAGCAAAATGTATGCAGTTGTATGGAGACGCTTTTATATTTCCATGCACTATATAGGGGTGGCCAAGCTCCTTGATAGTCCGAGCCATTTTTCAAAATTTGAAATTTTTCGTGAGCCCCAATTAAATACATATTTAAAAGGTATTAAAAAAAATCACTGTTTATGTTCGTTCGCGCAGTTTTCGATGAGTCATATCATTCTTAACTTGGACGGAAATGAAATTTGTTACAACGTTGCACTTAGTCTTTCATATTTGTTGTCAGTAATTTAAAAGACATTTTGAAATACATATGGAACGATAATAATTTTTTAAAATATAATAGCACAAAAATGAAAAGGGAACGGGTACATTTATGGAGAGCTACAAATAATCCTTAAAAGAGCCGCATGTGGCTCGCGAGCCGCAGGTTGGTCCCCCCTGCACTATAACGTCATTCCGTGGACGTTGACAAAGCGTCTTTATCGAGGACATAATAGGGAAGCATTTTGCTTACCTATTGTATTTTGCACGGTAAAAATGTGGCGATAAAAAAGTTCAACGGTAAATTATAAAAGCGTCCATTCGCGACATTATATCGTGCTCGATTTAACATATCGCTATCGATCGCGTAACATACGGCTATCGCTTACACGCAGTAGTTACATAATAAGGTAGCCGGTCGTCCATACCACAGTACAAGTAAGCATACAGTATTCTATCTTCATACAAACGCTCCCAAACGACGCGCTCGAAATCTCGACATTTCTCGCCATACAACAGTCGCGAGTGAGCCGCGGTTGTCGTTGGACGGTATGAGACGCTCCCGCGCATTTACTGACGAAATATTATGTCAATCAAGTTTACGAGCATAATGTTCAGTGTATGGATGTTTGAATACATCTATATCGAAACCGGAAATATTTCTCTATTGCTAATTTGTAGGAAATATATTATCATAATGATCTAGTTAATTTATTGCTGATTTTTAATTATACTGCACACAAAATACATTTTTTTTGTCTATTTCCACCATACTAACTCACAAACTTTTGAAACTAGAAATAAAATACTAGTAGAATTATATAAATAAAAATTTATTAATTTTGCAATAATATAAAATGAAAAGATAATATGACAAGTTAATATAGTACCTATTATCAAATAAGTAACCCAAGAAAAACATTCAGTCCAAGTCGGTAGCCCTATTGCGTGTTTACGTACCGAGCGACCGTAGGTAATTATCTCTAAGACTGCCGAGATAGAATACTGTATGCTTACTTGTACTGTGTCCATACGCACGACTCCGAGGAGAGCGACAGCGCGTGTGGGCCGCTTGTCGCATTTTGATAAAGATTAGGCCAGCGCGGAAATTTTAAAAATATATTTCTAGTTACATACATACATATCTTCATGCTGTATCTAACGGGGTAGTCAGAGAGAACGGAGCGCCAAGTTTCACAGTCCTTTCATACAAAATCTCATCATTCTCCTCACACATTTCGTGCTCTTGACATTTCCGTCAGCTATCATTCTGGTTATTTGATCTTCATAAGTCTGCCTTGGTCTTCTTCTTGGAATACTTGACTTCTACCACACACTTTCGCTCTGTAGATTTACTTCGTCAGTTTTTTTCTATGCGTCCGAACTATCTGAGCATTCCTTTCTTCATTTTTACAATAACACTGTCATAACTATTCTATAAAGGTTATATATGATCATCTGCCGCGTGTCCAATTCGTACATGACCTTTTTTGACTTAACCTTCGAAATTATACTTTGAATTTCCATATATTTTCCTGTCAAAAGTTTTATTCTTTAAATTGTTGAGATACGCACAAGAATCTTATAATCTACTATATATTTATACACATAAATGAAATTGAAGTGTCCGTCTTAATTTCGAAATGAAGACTTTTTCTTAAGAATACATGGTTATTTGCAGAAAATGAAATCGCGAACACGCTTTTTTTTAATTTTTGTCTGCTTGTTGTCTGTTTGTTTGTTCGAGCTCATCTCCGATACGGCTGAACCGATTTTGACCGGAATTTATCAGCTATTAAAGGACTATTCAGAGAGTAATCTAGGCTACTTTTTATACCGAAAAAATACCAAATTTAACGCGGGTAAAACCGCGAGTCATACATAAAATTCTCGGGCGCGATGCGAAAGTCTATCCTCTTTAATGTCTATAGTAGTAAATTAGAATTTTCAATTTCTTTATATAAATCTATTTGCTACCGATATTTACATTATACAGTGTTATTTTAACTGAGACAGTAAAGGGAAATCCGAATCCATTGGAGATACAGGGGAACTGTCGTAGGAACCCTTTGGTCTTTTTTCTGAGAAAACAATTTCACCGGTGGAATAGTCTTTTTTAGTGAAAGCGAGTGGATTTGAATGACCGAATGGATTTTCCCATACTGTATTGCGTGAAAAAATATTTTATTAAAGACCATTTGCTATTGTTTAGATTTTTTCCTTTCGATACAATGAAGTGATGCTTACATGAAACTGAGATAATCCTCAAAAATAAACTGCCAATTTTACTAATTTTTATGGACATCTCACGCTTGACCGAAAAATTTATAACGTCAAAATTGTTTTCACAAAAATAGATCGAATGGTTCCTCCTAAGACAGTTCCCCTGTATCTCCTATAGATTCGGATTTCTCCATACTGTCCCGGTTAAAAATACACTGTACTTAATTTGTTTATCTAATTTATACAGTACTCATTAATTTATCAATGGTGTGAACTTATTTTTTAGTGTTATCTTATCAAATAATAAATTGTCGAACTGTGACGTTCATCATGGTATCATAATCATAAGTTATCGATTGACCCACCATTATATGTACGGACCTAACACGTTTATCTGTCATTGCTATGGCGTGTTGGACCCATGAATATAAAATGTGATTATTTATCGATTGCCTCACATGACAATAATATTTTTAGTCCGGTCAATTTAGACATTCGAAGTTACCTAAATTCCCACCAAGCCGAAAATCAGTAAGATTGTTTAAAATATGATTAAAAATAAAATTTGAAAGTTCCCCATCTTTCCCTTGTATATGGAAAAAATTTTATTCAAGGTCAAAGGTCAAAAAAATGAGGCGCGATTTTCAGCAAAACGGTAAGTTTTATCATAAAAATACCTCAGACAAAAATTGTAGATCATAAAATTATCTATAAAAAATGTATCAATACTTTTTTCCTACGAGCCACCGTTTTTGAGATATAACGATTCAAAAAGTTGTAAAAGTTGTAATCGTCATAATATGCACACGTTTCCACGCCACCTATGAGGTAGTGTACTTAGCGCGTTTTTTTTAACGTGGTTTCCCCAATAGGCCTATTCCAGGGGTTAGTTGTGATCCTGTTTAATTTGAAACTTTTGCAAAATAATGGATATTAGCAGAGATTGAAAAGATAAAAGCAATTTAAGTTAAAAAAAAGTAGTGAAATTTAATCGTCCGAGTCGTAACTTTCAAATTCTTCTTCTTGTTCTTCCTCATCTTCATCCTGAGTGCATGTAAACTGCTTTACCTCTCCTGTAAAATGCAGATGTCATATCACAGCCAGTTATTGCGTGTAAAAATAGTACATGATTTTGACACTGCAAAAGTAGATAAACTTTTTGATGAATATATTTCCGATTGATGTTGAGCTTTTCCTGGTTTTAAGAAGAAAATGGTTTTTTCAGTTGGAGTTCGAGCAGTGAGTAATACGAGTAAGTCTACATCTTCACCAACAACAATAGTTGTATTTGTCAAATTGAATTGCTCTATTGCTGTATCAATTATCAATACATCAGCATCATTATTAGCTTGTTTTACCAATATATTTTCAGCAGTAAATTTTTCTTTCAACATTGAAATGAACCGAGACTTGTTGTGAGTATTTGTAAGAAGTTTTGTTGACTGGTTGGAACTGTCATATTTTCATCAAATAAAATATCAATTGATGAAGATGTTGCTAAAGTTCGACGACGTTGTTCTGCAGCTTTGGTATTTCTCGTGCAATCATTATAGCCATCAAATACGACAGTAACTCTGGAACCAAAATGTCGACGTACATACCGTACGTATTTATCGAAGATAACGTTGAATGTTTCTTCGCTATCCCACACAACGCGATGTAGTAAGTATCCTCCGTCAATGATGTACGAGTATGTCGCATTTGTGTTGTTAATATCAAAATCTACCTTTTCGAAAGAATCGTAAATGGCAGACTTCTGTGTTTTACGCATCCCGATGTCATCAAACAACGATAAAGGGTGGGAGATAATTCATATTCAAAATAGTTTTCTATTTCATCTTGAAATGCTGCAGTAATACTCATGCGTTGGAACAACAATACAGGGTCAACAGGTACTTTTTCTTCATGAACTTTTATAGTACTAGTCATAGCTAAAGGAGGAACAACTTTGTCAGTGCGTATAAATTTAGGGAGTGGGTTTCATTTTACCTAATATTCTTATAGTTATAACTTATGTATATTTTATATTATAAGTGTAAGTTACAATAACCGATAGAAAAATATTTTAACATATATTACAACTATAAAGATGTATATACGTAGCGTACTCATGCATATTATGACGATTACAACTTTTACAACTTTTTGAATCGTTATATCTCAAAAACGGTGGCTCGTAGGAAAAAAAGTATTGATACATTTTTTATAGATAATTTTATGATCTACAATTTTTGTCTGAGGTATTTTTATGATAAAACTTACCGTTTTGCTGAAAATCGCGAAAAACTCATTTTTTTGACCTTTGACCTTGAATAATTTTTTTTCCATACAGGGGAAAGATGGGGAACTTTCAAATTTTATTTTTAATCATATTTTAAACAATCTTACTGATTTTCAGCTTGGTGGGAATTTAGGTAGCTTTACTCATATTTTTTGGTCTAATTTGACCGGACTATTCTAATACTTGTAACTTTTTAAATAACTTAATTATTCATCTTTTAAAAATTTCATTACTCTCAAGATTTTTATTCAATATTTATGTTTGTTCAGTCTCAAGGGACGAGGCACTGAAGCCTGATTCACATTAGTCGTGTTTCATGCCCGATTTCACCAAAGTTCCCTAATATTTAGAGAACCCCTAAGAAAGTATAGGGGACCACTAACGTAGATTTTGTGTTTGACGGAACGCTAGGGAACCGCTATGTAGGTAAAAGATCCCCTAAATTTGTTATAGAAACTCAATTTTCGAACCTATAACACTGTGACAGTTTTATGTATTAGTATTTGACAATATGGAGAATAATTAAAATTAAATTAAAAACTTAGAAATAAAACAATAATATCCGTTTTATCAATAAACTTTTGGAAATAAATAGGAAACAATAAAACGTCACATAACTATGTCTTACATTACTAGGGATACTAGGGAACTGTTAGAGTGGTGAAAATGAATATTATCTAAGAACCGGTTTAGGGGTCCTTTCAGTCTAGGGGGTACATAGTTATGTGACTACTTAGCGTTGGTGAAATCGGGCATCATTAAAAATGCGATTTGTTAAATTTTTGAGGCTAGTTACATAAATTTCTTTTTTAAAGGAAGTTAAAAATCAATCAAATCAGTGTCATTTCATTTGTAATCTGATTAATTAAACTATGTTGGTAATTCAACATTATTAATTTTTATATATTGGGTCCTTACATATGAAATTAGCGTTTTGTCGTACTGACCATTTTGATCTGAAATATCTCCTCTTTGGTTAAGAATTCCAAATTCAAATTTATAAATTCATTTAGCTGGTACATTTGAGTTTTGAAAACAGTCATTCATTTGTTTTTTCCTCATTATTTTTTTCTTTGGCGTCGCTTATTACCGCACAATGGAAAACATGAAATATCGGTATATTTACGAGTACGAGTTCTACCGTGGCACCAGTGCTGCAGAAACAGCTCGAAGGATTAATGATGTGTACGGCGCTGGTGTCGCAAAAGAAAGCACGGTACGTATTTAGTTTCAACGTTTTCGTTCTGGAAATTTCGACCTTCAGAACCAACCCCGTGGACCGCCGGAGACCAAAGTGGAAAATAAAGAATTGAAGGCTATTGTGGAAGCGGATCCATCACAAAGCACTTCAGAGATAGCTACAGGCTTCGGGGTAAGTGACAAAACGGTATTAATCCACTTGAAGCAAATCGGGAAAGTAAAAAAACTTGAACGATGGGTACCTCATGAATTGAGTGAATCGAACTTGCAAACACGCGTCGACTGCTGTGTTACTTTGCTCAACAGACACAATAATGAAGGGATTTTAAAGCGAATCATTACTTGTGATGAAAAGTGGATACTGTACGATAATCGGAAGCGCTCGTCGCAATGGCTGAACCCTGGAGACCCAGCCAAATCCTGCCCTAAACGAAAATTGACTCAGAAAAAGTTACTTGCGAGTGTTTGGTGGACTAGCGCCGTTGTCGTTCACTACAGCTTTCTAAAATCTGGCCAAACGATTACGGCAGATATCTATTGTCAGCAACTGCAAACCATGAAGGAAGAACTAGCTGCTAAACAACCGAGATTGGTCAATCGCTCTAGGCCACTGCTGCTTCACGACAACGCAAGACCACACACTGCACAACAAACAACCACTAAGTTAGATGAGCTACAATTGGAATGTCTGCGACATCCACCGTACTCCCCGGACCTTGCTCCAACAGATTACCATTTTTTCCGGAATTTGGACAACTTCTTACAAGGAAAAAAATTCAACTCCGATGCGGCAGTCCAAACCGCCTTCAAAGAGTTTATTGATTCTCGCCCCCATGGTTTTTTTAGTAAAGGGATCAATGAACTACCTATGAGATGGCAAAAGTGCATAGATAACAACGGTGCATACTTTGATTAATTAAATATATTTTACAAAAAAAATTGACTTTATATTCCTCCCGTAGAAAACGCCAATTTCATATGTAAGGACCCAATACTTATATAATATTTGTAATGGATGTATATTTATTAATATTTTTATTTTCGCACCACCCAGCAGGTTTTCCCTGTTTTTTTTCTCTTTACCTTAAGGTTGCCTGGAAGAGATTGCTCTAGCAATAAGGCCGCCAAAATTGTACATTTTCATTATATTTTTCTTTGTGACTATATTTGTATTGGTGCAATAAAGTGTATTGTATTGTATCAGTGAATATCTATATCTTGTCAAAAATATTTTTAATTGAGAAATTTTTACATAAATATACTGAAAGTGTTTATTTTCGTTTTTAATAAGAATTTCCTTAGTTCCTTCTCGCTCCCGCCCCCTCCATATCCTTACTACGCCCAGAGCCCCTTGCGTTTGAAATTTACATCTAATACCTGTCGTATTAATAATAATTGTATGTTACAGGTGAACAGTGCGACATTTACGACGAGTATTACAAAGAATTAACATCGGAACAATGATTATTATGCATATTGAACTGTTATTTGAAGAGAACACAGACAAAATATTAAAGATCTATTTATTGTTATTCACTTACACAAATATATTATAACAATTCGTTAAGTATTCTTAATTTGTTAATTTTAATAAAAAATTATAAAAATGTATAATATTTCTCTGGAAACTTAACCTAACGCAGTCAAAGTCGGTTATGACAATGAAGGAACCAATCATATTAGGAATTAGGTTATTCATAACAGCAGACAGTAGTGAAAATCGGTAATTAGGCTTTTTAAACATTTATAAAATAAATAATGTAGGATTGAACTTATATTGAAATATGGGGTATTTTCAGTTATAAACTCAGCGACTGCAGAATAGCTTTGTATATGGATTCAGTCAGTGTGTATAACTATCTATGATGTAATGCGCAATGAAGGTAAATATTATTAAATAAATGTAGGTAATTCATGATAAGAATTAAAATGTAAAAACTGATTATTCTTCTGACCTTGGAGACTTGATTTACATATTGTTAACTTTTAACACTGTTAATCAATACTCACTACTGAATTATTTTAAGTTGGATACTTAGTCCAATAAAAATACAATTTAAAAAAAATAAGTAATTCCTAATAAGATCTCAGAGAAAAAATGTTTTTATCTGAAAACAAGACATTTATTTTTACAATCGTTACATCATTCTAGGTAGTTATAAGTAATTTTAAAATACTGTATTTACAAATCCACCCTGATATAAGGCCTCATATTTAAAAAGTTATATTTATGCAATTACAAGGATATATTTGGTGGTTTCACAGTTTAATCTCATTAAAAACAGAAGTATGGACAACTGATAAAGACTAAGGTATTACCACTTTTTGGGTATGTGCAGTTTTTTTAAGTTATTTTTAATGAAATAGGTTTTTCAATTATTCTGTTCAGAAAGATTAGTGAATTTTATGTGAATACTTGGTGTTTTTTTTTAATAATTTTTAAGAATGAAAGCACTTATTTATTTAAAAATATTCCCATGTATATAGGTGGATTCGGTAAATATTTAGTAGCAATTAATTTTATCTTTCAATTGAAACTATAAAGTAGCTGTTATATACTTTTTGCATTTCATAATTTATAATGATGTAACATTACTGGGCTAATTATAAAAAACAAAAAATGAGTTTCAAGAGTATTTATTCTTAATTAAACTCTTTTCACATAATAACAAAATATATTTCAAAAAATTTTGTGCTTAGCATTACAATCTCACAACAGTGCAAAAATATTTAATATGCCATATCAATATATTATGATTACATGAATATCCATGTTCTTCCCAGCTCATCCTGGTTTGCCTTAGAAGTGAACCACAGCTCGAATAGACTGGCCGGTGTGCATCAAATGGAAAGCCTCATTGATTTCTTTCAGGGTGACATTGTGCGTTACGAAGTCATCCAATGGCAACCTCTTATTTACATAATCTTCTACAAGCTTAGGGACACTGTCACGACTTTTATATCCACCGAAAGCTGTACCTTTCCATGTACGTCCTGTGACCAACTGGAATGGACGGGTGCTTATCTCTTCACCAGCAGCTGCTACTCCAATGATGACAGACACTCCCCAACCTTTATGACAGGCCTCCAGAGCTGCTCGCATGGTGTTTACATTACCAATACATTCAAATGTATAATCCAGTCCTCCATCTGTTAAATCCACTAAAACTTGCTGAATTGGTTTATTGTAGTCTTTTGGGTTGACAAATTCATTTACACCAAATTTCTTAGCCACTTCGAACTTGTCTGGATTGATGTCGACCCCAATAATTCGTTTAGCGCCAGCCGCCTTGCAGCCTAACGCTACAGCGAGACCCACAGCACCAAGACCAAAGATTGCACAATTGGATCCCGGTTCAACTTTAGCTGTATTAATCGCAGCGCCATAGCCGGTCGGCACGCCGCATCCTAGCAAGCAAACTTTATCTAACGCCGCCGCATCGGCCACTTTGCAGAGAGAAATTTCCAATACAACGGTGTACTCACTGAATGTGGAACATCCCATGAAATGGTACAACTCCTTACCCTTGCAGCGGAAACGTTTAGTGCCATCGGGCATTACGCCCTGTCCCTGCGTGACACGGACTTTCTGACAAAGGTTGGTTTTAGAATTGAGACAGAATTTACATGTTTTGCACTGGGGCACATACAGTGGGATAACGTGGTCCCCGGCCTTGACAGACGTTACTCCCTCGCCGACACTCTCCACAATACCGCCGCCCTCATGGCCTAGGACGACTGGGAAGACGCCTTCGGGGTCTTTTCCAGACAGCGTATATGCGTCGGTGTGACATACGCCTGTCGCTACAATCTTCACGCGAACCTCGCCAGCTTTTGGTGGATCTACTTCAATTTCTTCAATGGATAGAGGTTTGCCGGCCTCCCAAGCAACAGCGGCTTGGCATTTTATCACTTTACCGGCGGTAGACATTACAGAAATGTGCGCACTGACCGACTATTCCCAATAAAATGAATCTTAATGAAGTGCCTATTCTATATCTATAGTATTTTCTTGTACGATAACTGTTATCGTTAAACGATGATGTAATATAATATATAGAATATATAAAGATACCCTAGTGTGCCTATTTACCTTGAAAACACATCATGACATTGAACCACACATTGAACAGTTTATTTGTTCTGTGCTGTGGTTCTGTGAATAGAACCAATATAATTTTCTCTAAGAATATAACTTTCAATGCCACAGACCACAGTTACAGTTAAAATTGTATTTGAAAAGGAACGTATGTACCAGGCACGAGTACCACGTAATCATAGTACCTTTGGTATAATTTCAACACTACTATTTGAAAGAACCACAATCACCGATCTACCACTAGACCACAATACATCAAAATTTAGATACATAAATGTAGCTCAAATCTAAACAATACGTCGGTAGTGGTTACGCATAGGGATATATATAATGGAGCAATAGAATTAGTAATTTTATCTACACATCTCAATATTTAAAATTGACGGTTTTGTCTATAGATTTGCTTCTTTTGATATAAATCACATCTTAAAATAATGGTCTTTGCTATAAAAAAATGGTAAACTTCAAAATTAACTAAAATTTTCACAATAAAATTTTGGTTACGACTTCAATAACTGAAATTTGTATGTGGTGTAATGGTGATAAAGTGATAATAAATACTTGGGAGGAAATCGTGAGGACAAATGCTGCAGCTTATATTGTTTCACATTGTATAAAATTTAGCAAATTTTTTGTGACTATACAAACACGACGATATATTTATAACACTTTTTTTTTAGTTAGGTTAGGTCTTTTTACTACAACGCGAGAGACGAGCGAGCGAAGCGAGCGTGCCGCGGCGGCGGCAGGCGAAGCGCCAGATTCGATTAGGTAGAATTTTTTTATTTACTTTTGCAACGTTCGCATAACATGGATGGATACATGTGAACCCTGTTACAATATTATTAACATATTATATTATTAATTTATTACCGGTAATTTTAACTGTCAGTGTTCCAAAAATCCTCATTCCTAATATTAAAAATTCTTTTCGTTTCTCAAGTTTCTACTTGAGAAAAAACTTTCTACTCAAGTTTACTTGATCAATAGCTAAATGCAATCTGCGAAGCCATAAAGAAAAAAAAAATGTGAACCCAACCCCAACAATTAGGAACAAGTAAGGTCTCTGTACCCAACAACATAAGGGAACCTAAGGACTTTTTGGCGGGAACGGGAGAAGTGAGATTGACATTTTATTTAGACTTTCTATTTTTTACATATTTAGGAGTTTTAAACTACAACAGTGATAGTATATTGTGTTTTAAAGTTCTGTGTAAGTGAAAAGAATGGAGGAGATCTAAATAAACATGTATAGCTGAAGTTTTCGCGCTCTTCCAAGAAGTCCTTTTTAACTTCCGTAAAGCCTACTATCACTTTACTGGAGGAGTGTTGGGGACAGTTAATGTTTCTCCAAAAGTTACGTCATTAGGCTGATGGTCTTGTTACCAATACCTTAAGAACAATAAATAAATAATAAAATAAAATGACTAAGGAAACCCAAGGACTTTTTGGCGGGAACGAGAGATAGGGATGGGCAAATGGAAAAAATATATCGATATATATTGTATCGATATTTTTAGACAATATCGATATATGCAGAGCAAAAAATATCAATATTTCGATATATCGATATTCTTGCCCCAAGGCGCGATTACCTAAAAAATTGTCAAAATATTCGAACGTGAAAAAAAGGACATATTTTGCAGTTATAGTAGTTTTATACATATCCTCACGCTGTATCCCTAATGGAGTAGTCAGAAAGGCCGGAGCGCCAAGCGTCGCGGTTCTTACATACTTCTTTCGCTTCCTTAAATCTCATCATTCTCCTCACACATTTTCCCCTAGGTATGCGAGAGCTTTTGACATTTCCATCCGCTAACACTGGCTATTATTACAAAAATAAGTGGAATACATAATCAATATAAAATGAAGACCACGGGAAAAACAATGAATATCAAAAAATTATTAGTAAGAGAAAAACAACTTTTTATAGTTTGAAAATGTATTTCTTTTATGCTGTTTTTATATAAATATTGAAACAAGTTATTACTATATAAATAATATATTCTTTGACTTTACTTAAAAATATGCTTTAATTTTACATTTTTGTAATTATTACAAAAAGTCTGAAATTAGTGTCTAAACTCCATAGCATAAACAATCTAAGTCATTGACATTACTGGTTTTTGCATTACAATGACATTCATTATTAAGTCAATTTTTAAACTAACTTAAAAATAATTAACATGTATTCAGACAATCATCTGTTTATACACACATACTTTTTAGCTTTTAGCTTTAGCTTTTGTATTCAGGGATTCAGGGAGATAATCTTGGACGATTTTTTATTACTGTAGTGACTAGAACTTCCCTTGAAAGATTTTAGGTGTTCTTTTATTACACTCAATGTGGTATCACTTATTTCTTTGGGCCGATTTTGATGTTTGCCTCGCTTGTTTTGAGGAGCCACACCAGTCAACTTTAGATGAGTTTGTATATACTGAACTTTACTTTTAGTCATACCAAATGATGAACAGAAAGCTTTAAAACAAACTTGAACCCCGTGACAAACATCGTTTCTGACAATTTTTACAATGTAAGAATAGTGACAGTCGTGTTGTTTGCTTTCTTCGATGTCTTCTTTTCTCGAGCGTCGTTGCTTTACAAGATTCACCGTTATCATGGATGCTAGAAAGCTATTTTGTTCATTTATCGTTTCTAATTGATTAAAATGACGAAGTAACAGCTTTTTTTCTGTTTCGCACACATTTTTAAAGCACTAATCGTATGCAAAAACAATCTTTTCCGGGTTCATGACTTTGTACACGGAGTTGTTTATTACATCTTTTATTCGTAATTTTTTTCGCTCAGGCGACTTAACGTGCGTATTTTCATCCCTGCTCGACATTGTTTTACTTCTTTACTTAAAAATATTAAAATAAATACCTACAATACGACTGAAAAACATTGTACTCTCAGATTGCTAGGTTACGTAGTGATCACTTAGTGCATAGAGAATATTATATATACTGACTTAGTGGCTAGGTTAGGAAAAAAGCCGGCAGCACGTATGCCAACTGTCAAATTGACAACGACGGTTTTTAACGTTCGGCGCACGGACATTCCTGCTTCTTGCGATGAATGAACATATATACAAATTGAACTATTACAGCTGACTGCGATGGTTTTACCTAATTTTGATTATTCTATAAAAATAATACACCAAAAAGCTAACAGATGGCATTAAAAGGTCTGTTTCACAAAAAAGTGACATTCATTGTTTTTCCCGTGCTCTTCAAATTTAAAAAAAATATCGAATTTGATACTCAGAAATAAATATTGATAATCGATATTATGAAATTAAAAATATCGACGATATTTATCGATTATTTTCTGAAAAAATATCGATATTTTGATATATCGATATTTTTTGCCCAGGCCTAACGAGAGGTGAGGTTGACATTTTGTGTAGATTTTCTGTAGCTGAAGTTTTCGCGCTCTTCCAAGAAGTCCTTTATAACTTCAGTAAAGCCTACTATTACTTTACTGAAGGAGTTTTACGATAAGAAAAAAGTAATTTATTTGTGATTCTATTTATTAATACGTGACATTGGCAAATATGCTAAAATGTGCACCATGCCATAAAGAAGGGAAAAAAAAGGGAACTGAATCGTCAACTGTCAGTGTCAGTGTATCTCATTGGTGTATCTGTGGCTGTGTATCTGTGTATGCCATCTGTCATGTCCATATCCATTTTTTTTTGTGGCGGTTTTGCTCGTCAGCACATGCAATTCTAATTTGGAAATTGATATTCCTTTATTAACCTAAATCTTTTGAAAATGAAATAATGGCTAAATTACATAGTTATTACGTTTTGTGTCCGCTTCTAGATCAGAAAAGCTTTCTCGGTGTGTCACAAGCTAAACACAAGAACTGTGTCATTATCACTTTAGGCAGAAATGTAGTCAACATTTACAGGGTATTTATGAGACATACTTTGCTTTTTATTGGGTTTTTGTCTTCTTTATTACAGATAAATATTCCAAACGTTCCATGCTTTATTCTAAAATAAAATGTTTAAATAATTTCTATCTTTCAAACAATTTGTAAAAACATGTGTCAATGTACATTCATTCATACATATCTTCACGCTGTATGCTTAACGGGGTAGCCAGAGAGTAATTTGTAAATGTGTTTAGGTTATTCTACTTATTTCTTCTCAGTTAACAGATCAGAAACAAATTGGTGGCTGGACCTCAAAGGACCATATAACATCTGGAGTCATCTATGATTCAGAGAAGAACAGTTATGTTGGCATATTTAATAATAATATAATTAAAATGTGGAATAATGATTCTGAGAATTTGGACAAAATAAAAAAACACAAGGTAATCAATTTCTTACACAAAACAATAGGTTAGTCAGTACATACCTATTTTATATTTATCGTTGATATGGGCCCTCAAACTCCAAATTATTTTTTACTTGCGGAACATATTATCGCCTTGTTTTTGATTTGATTAAAAAAAGTTCTCAAGATGTGAATTTCCCCAAGGACCAGAGGCCCTTAGTGGACCACTGCCTCTGCCACCCCAATTTAGTTTACCATTCTTTATACTTACTGTATACTATTTAGCACTTACTAACGAGCAATTTCTTATTACATACATACATATCCACACTTTATCCCTAATGGGGTAGTTATAGAGGATGGAGCGCCCAATGTCATGGTCCTTACATACTTCTTTTGCTTCTTCAAATCTCATTCTCATCAATTTCTAAATAATGTATGTTAACTAAGGTAATATTATCAAAATAGTAATAATATATTACATTTACTACTGGTTACAGACCACTCTTAAATAAAACTGAATTTTTATTGAGTGTAGAATGACATATCTATTGAAATATTTGCTGTTATTTCAATTTTTTACTATAGAGGAATATGTATGCCTTTTATTTTATAAATAATACTTTTTATGTTTTACAGTTTCCAATAAACATATTAAAAATTATTCCTAGAGCAAAACAACCAGCTTTAGTTATTTTTTCAAATGGTAACTGTGCGTCTCTTCCTTATGCAATTGATAATAGAAAAACTTATGAAGGAAAGCCAGTTTTCAAAGAAATGGAAGCTATTGTGCACACAGCCCACTACAGCATCGGAAAAACTGATTATATCTGTTACATAGTAAAGAATAAAGATACAGAGATTTACGAAATCATTAACTGTCCACTAAAAGATGACTTAGGTGGCCTCGATACTTCTAAATTGACCAAAATTAAAGTGTCAAGGGATGGAGATGTCTATGTAGTAGGAGAACATTTTTCAGTTGAAGATGTTGTTGTCTACTTTTTGTGTGAGTAATATAATGTTAATACTCTAGACAATTACACCAATCATATAACCTCAAATTAATCATTACGCTTGGACTACATAACTACACAACTAACTGGAGGGGATCCCTTTGTAGCACCCAAATTACAAAAGTCAATATTATTTCATAGTAATATTATGTTTATTGTTATAAGCTGAAGTGAGATATCCCATTGTGATGTTTGCTTCGCCAACATTAATGTTCTCCTATTCTCAAAAGTTGGATATTTTTATGGCTACAGCAAGTGGATACTTTTTAGACAGTCCTTATAGACACTGCTTTCAAACAAAAGAAAAAACTTAATTTTTAGTAGTGAATAAAACTCTTTACTTTTTAGTGATTATTATTTTACATGTCGAGTTTTGTGTTAATTATATTTAATGTTTTCAATTTCTAGTAATATGTAAAATATAATTAACACAAAAACAAAATTTAGAATGAATTCATTTAATGTTTTTCAGTTCCAAACTGCTAGGGTGAATGCAAACTTATTTTTTTCCGTATATAAAGCTAACATGATGTATAAATACATACTGTTTCAGGGAGTGACTCAAAAATGACTGCCTATTATATAACAAAGAAATTATGGCGAACAATAGGCACGGTACCTTGGATATCAACTTTAAATAGAGTGTCAATCACATGGATGGGTAAAGATCACCTCATATTGTTTGGACATAACACAGATCAAGATGGCTCTATCTTAATAGCTTACAATATCATCCTTGGTGTTGGCTCATGTAAATACCCAATGAAAATGTACACAGAAGATGCAAAATTGTACTGCATTAAGAACCACATTTTACTGGAAGCCACAAACCATATTGGAATGTTACCGTACATTTTAGAACCAAAAAGAAACATATCCAACTTATTAGGCTCACATGAAGTCACTCAAGATGAACAAACAGAAATTGCTAACTGGGACACTCCAAGACCTTCATTCAACGTCGCCGAAGAAATTAAAGAGGTTTTACAACATGGTCTTACGGAACGTAGTATGTGTTCACAGATCATACCGCCGTTACTTGAAAAAGGTGATTTTAAAAGGGTTCTACGTGTTATCAAAGACTTTAACGATGTTCCAGAGTCTGTTTTAGTTTTGTTGCTAAACTATATTGTCAAATTGGTGAAACCCAAAAACATTAATGTTTCAAACCCTAAAGAATTTGGTCAACTGTGTTCTGAAAAATCGGCGAATGCAGAAAAATTAGGGTTATTGGATTATATCTTCCAGATATCATTTAGTGATGCATTACTGATTCCTTATTTAAGAAATGGATTGGTACTGGATGATGCACTGTTTGTAATGTCATATATAACACATTTGTTGGTGAATTCAGACAAAGTTATTGATTCTGAGTATGAAAGCAAATTGTTGGATTGGTGTATTTTACTAATGGATGCTTTTTATCAGCAGTATTTGTTGACAAAAGATGAGAAAGTAACACAAGTGTTGAATAAAACAAGGGATGTAGTTACAAACCTCATCACATACTTAAATTCAATTGATAAGTCTTTACCATTAATTAACAAAGTTTTGTATGGTAAATTTGAAGAAGAGCCTGAAGCATCATCATATAGTATAGAATTAATGTTAATATAATCTTTTTAATTATAAATTGTTTTCATTTTAACAATATACATAATGTTACGTCATTTCACTCCAGTGTTCCACGGAAACATTACACTACTTTATCCATTAGGGTTAGCTCAGTCTTAGATTTATAGCGTTACATACACTATCGATAGGGCAAGTGTAGTCGGCGTCACATCTCCCTAGAAGTAGGAGCTATCTATCTGTTGCTATCATACCACGCTGGAAGATTAGCACAAAGAGGCTCGTAAGTCGTAACGCCTAGCTTTAAGAAAGTCCATTAAAATTAATGTCTCATTAAAAATCACACACATTGTCAAACTGGCAGCATGATCATTAACAAGGTATACAGACATTCCTCATATCTCATCATTCTCACATGTTTTCGCCTAGGTATGCGAGTACTTTTGACATTTGCGTCGGCTAACACTGGCTATTTGATCTTCATAAGTCAGCCTTGGTCTTCTTTGGCTTCTTTTACCACTCGCTTTCGTTCTGTAAATTTTTTTCATTAGTCTTTCATCACTCATTATTTCTATGTGCCCAAATCCGAATCATCGTAGCATTCCTTTCTTCACCTCGATGACCTCGATATAATGATTTCACAGCCTGCAGTAAGGGGCCCTCCACGCCATACTCACACCACAATTCCTTTTGCACTAAGTATATTAAATGCTTTTTTATATTCCACGAAAGCGCAGAAAACTCCAGCCTATGGCCAGAATACTTCCCCACAACACCACGGAGCGAGAAAATCTGATCCATACAACTCCTACCATTCCTAAAACCATCTTGTGCCTCCCACAAATATCTTTCAGAAATGCCTTTTATATGTTCAGTCAATACCTTGGTATAGATTTTACTAGCTAAGTTGACCACGCCGATGGCCCTATGGCACACCCAGTCTCAATGGGAACCTTTCCCTTTATATTTTTCTAGGTTCATATTAAAAATAATCTTTTTAAATCATCTTGGCATGGCATGTTTATTAATGCTCACACTCAGTTCATTGTCTAATACCCTTAATACTAAAGGTTAGCACTTAGATTGAGATCACAAAGTGTAGGTAATCGTTTGAAGTATATATCTAATACATAAAAATCAATGTCTGTTTGTTTTTACGTATTTTATGAGCTGTCTTAGCATTCATCCGATTGCGATGAAATTGCAGTATGGAGATAGCTTACATCCTGAGAAAAGACATAGGCTATGTTAAAAATAAATTTGGACGAAGTCGCAGGCATAAGCTAAATTCTAACAAAGTAAAACCTAGGCGTAAATGTGTGAGGAGAGTGATGAGATTAGAGGAAGCAAAAGAAGTATGTAAGAACTGCGACGCTTGGCGCTCCATCCTCTCAGACTACCCCGTTAGGGATTCAGCATGAAGATATGTATGTAATAATGGACTTTATAACTCCAAATGGCCTGTCTTGTACTACAAAGTGAAGCAAATAAATGTCTAATAAAATGGCTGCTTGTTTTCTAATGAAATGGCAACCAATCAGTTTATCTAATAATAAATGTGAATCTGTACAATTGAGTCCCTCACAATTGCTGCTTGAACAGGTAAGTGGTTTTATTTATAGTCTATGTAAAATAAATTATCTATGTATTAAAGAAGTTAAATATTTAATCAAAGATAATCTAATCAATAGTTTTTTTATTGGCTGCCCTAGCAAACTGTACAACCATAGGTTTGTCTTTCAACATGTATCCATTAGTCTCATTTAATGCAGTTTCAGCTGCTCTTATAGAAGGGAAAGTAACAAACGCTTGCCCTTTCATCCTACCCTCTTGCATGACCCTGACGTCAAAACCTATCTGCTCTTTATCTGTTAAGTTTTCTACATAACGCTTATAAATTCTCTTCACATCGAGTTCTGTGACAGTTTTAGCCAAGTTCTTAATATAAAGCCTCATTGATGGTTGACCAGGGTGATAGTTTTTAAATACAGGCAAAACCTTCATATCGCGGTATGATATTCTATTTCGTATTAACTCCTTTTTACTTATAGTAGGTTGCTCAGGCTCTGGTGGTTTTTCTTCTACTTCTACTGGTTTTTCTTCTTTCTGGAATTTACCAAGTTCTCCGATAACTTCTGTTTCTTCTGTTGGCTTCTGGAGAGCATTCTGTAGCACTACAACTGATATCTTCTTTGGTTCTTGCATGGGTGTGACATTTTCGAAAACTTCTTCCTGATTTATGGGAATCTTTTTCACTTTTGGTAAAACACCCATTGATAATATAGCGCCTGGACGTTTTCGTGTTACTGGGAGGGTATGTTTTCTTTTCACTACTCTTGGATGGTTTAATGCTTTTTTTTCTTGGTCACATTCATCATTAGATAATTCGGATTCTGTTTCACTTGGAGGCTGAGGTATAGTAGATATTTCATCCATGAATAGTTCTCTAAATGTTTCTTTAAAAAATTTTATTGCATTTTCATTTTCTACAAATGGTGGGTCAAGGGACATCTTATTCATTAAGTGTAAAGTTTGAATATACAATGGCTTATGTGTGATTAAGGCGTAAATTATATTTACTGCTGCTTGAGGTGACCAATCCGGGTACTTATACTTCAAGTGCATAAGTGGAGGTTGATAGAAGTTTACAGATGGATTCCAAGCATTTAAATGTTTTAAGAACTCTTTTATATTTTTAGTGGAGACAGAAATTTGTTCCGTATTTTGGTTATTTTGTCTTACAGGCTCTTTTTCGTCTGAGTACTCGACAACCAGTCTTCTGTGTGCTATTTCCAGCTGATGAAGGCGTGCGAGAGATAATTTAGTCTTTTCAACACTTGCAAAGGATGCAAACACGTAATTTTTCTTTCTCGATGTCTCCCATACTTTTTCAGCTCCAAAATGCTTGAGAAGTTGTTCCCTCTCTTGAAAAGACAATGTCTCTGGAAGGTGTCTGATCATCAGCACTTTAGACATATTGTGATAAATAAATTATAAAAGCTATATTACAAAAGTTTATATTTGTTTAGATTAAATATATCCAAACAAAAAGATAAATAGAAATATTTCTTCTTAAACTTATGATTATGACAGTCGCGATTGAATTTGATAAAATAAATATACATTGACTGCGTCCAAGTTGCTAAATATCGCAATTATTCCTCTTTTGTGCAATTACTAACAGACTGTATCCTAATTCTTTTGAAATTCATAAAAACCATTCAAAACAATTGAAAACAACAAAAATTCGATTTGATGAAAAAGTCATTAAATTTTATTTTAGTATTTATATTTCTTAAGGCATTGGTAACAAGACCATCAGCCTAAAACACTCCTCCAGTAGGCTTTACTGAAGTTAAAAAGGACTTCTTAGAAAAGCGCGAAAACTTCAGCTACACATGTTTATTTAGATCTTCTCCATTCTTTTCACTTACACAGAACTTTAAAACACAACATACTATCAGTGTTGTACTTTAAAACTCCTAAAAATGTAAAAAATAGAATATCTAAATAAAATGACAACGTCACCTCCCGTTCCCGCCAAAAGTCGTCATTAATTACTTTTAAATTTATTAAGGCATTGGCAACTAAGCCATCAGCCTAAAAACTAACAACAAAAGATGGTAATTTAAAAACAATGATAATCGTATTAAATATTATGACTATTTACAGTATATATGGATAAACATTTTACAATCTCTTTGTTCTAAAGAATTGAATTACAAATTGATATATAGCGTCGTATAAAATATGCTGAGTTAACAAGGATTGAATAAACAGGAATTTGCTTGGTTTTTAATATAAACAGATAAATAATGAACGTTGTAGAGAGAATTCAAGACAATTGAAAAACAAATGATTAAATGGTCACAAAAGTTATCGGAGCATTATAAACAAGCAGAACTATCAGATAAACCTAATCTAACAAGATGAGCGGAGAATTTACAATGGCCTATGCGTAAACGACATAGAGTGGTTATTAAAGTTCTGTCATAATATTTTGAATGTTTTTCAAACGAAGCAATTGTTGAAGGAATTGGAACAATTTCCGCAAGCCACTTTCCCTTAATGTTTCTAGTTACTTTTAAAGTAGAAGACCAGCGATTAATCATATTTTGCTTAACTGTTAAATATGAAAATGGAACCCTAAAGTTACAATATGTAGCGTTTTCTGTAGACTTGGCAAGAGTATCTACAAGCTCATATCCAAATATTCCGGAATGTCCTGGTACCCAGCAGAATTCAATGAAATGTCCTTCAGACTGCAAACGGTCAATAAGAACTCTCAAACGCTATATTAAATAATTAGCATGAGCACTGTTATTCTTATTGCATAAAGATTGAAGCGCACTCATAGTCTGACAGAATTAGAAAATTCTCAAAAGTCAAAACACCACAGGCTCAGGAAGACTTTAAACACAAATTACATGTCTAAAAACCACAGATAATCCACAGAACAATAAACCCGTAGAGCGAGTAACATAGAGTGCGGAGTACCATGGCGATATAAACAATCTATGACAATGGCCACATGCGTAGATAGAGAAAACTATAGACTATGCCATTCATTCCACCTCATTCCCAAAAGAAAGAGACTTATTTATCCGCATGCAACGTAGAAAAAGTGACAAAGTTTTAATGTTTTCTGTCCATTAGCTCATGTTGCGGGGTTCTTACATAAAAATTTAAAGATAGCGACAGCCACGCGATCACTACGTGACCAGTGACTAATTGTGTTAAAAAATTGATATCATGTATGACGATTGCATATTTATTATTGTATGACCCTAAAATGCACTTGTCGCGGTATATTTAGTGCTACTGTACAAATTAGATTACACAAATTCTCGTTTTAACAGCAGATATTGCGCGATATTGGCTGTCGCATGCTGTCTCTAAGTTACGTAATAAGCATGCCGGTTTTTTCAAAATTGCATATTGTAGGCATAATAATTGTGCCAAACAACACAGAGCATAAACTAAATAATCTCGTTCGTGTTGAGACCACCAGCCTTTTAAAACCACTTTCCCCATATGATATAAAATAAGCGAAGAGAAAATATAACGGATAGTTATTTCTCCAGTTTGTTAAACTTAATTTTCCGCGGCATTTCATTATGAAACAAAATAATATTTAACTTTCACACAAATTTTGATTCAAAGAATTGTTTTCAATTTACTATATGAATGCCACCTTTCGTTTATCTGTGCGATATTTGTAAAATAAATGCAATAAGTAAAATTACAGTAAAATGATTACGCAGTAACATAATGCTCAGAAATGAATGTCATAAAACAGAAATAAAATGCTATTTGACCATAATTTATTTTATGCTCCGTCCAAGAAATATAATGGATGGAACCATAAGAAGTTGCTGCTCTTACCACCGTGTGACATACAAATTTTTCTTTTCCTTTCTATCTCATTGAGCGTAACCACGAGTAAAACAGTTAGCTGCAGCAATGTTTGAGTTAGCTATGACAATCTCGCACTGTTAGTGTAATTTGCGTCAGCTAATGAGTCGTTCATGAAATAATTATAGTATTTGCAAAATACTCGTAAATTTTAAGTGTTTTGGCTACTAGTATTCATGAAAATAAAAAAGTGTCATGTTCAGCTTGTGCATCGTTGTACTGTGACCTTTCCTGGTCACGCACATTAGTGAAAATCTAGAAAGTCTGTCAACAAAAAAGGCACTCAAAGGACACGCTTTTAAAGCAAATGCTCTGTCCATTGTTACTTGGTTCGAGATTTTATAATTAGAAAAACATGCCTTATATGTAAATCTATTTGTTACATATGTGATACGTTCCATTACTATAATAAATACAGTCACACCGTCATACTAATCTTATTAAAAACATTACTAATTTTCGACCGCGTTGTAATAAATACATTACACGAGAATAAATATTTGACTTATATGGGCACGGTCCTCCGTACTTTAGTACTTATCCCTTTTCGAGTTAGTCTCCTGTGTGAATGAGATGGAATGTATGGCGTAGTTTATAGGTTTCTCTGTCTATGACAGATTTACACTGTTTACCATCTGGGACGGCGGAATTTTATGAGTAGTGGTTGGGCATTTATTTTAATTATTTGCAAATTGTTACTAGTGGATTTCGTAATGTAAACTTGGCGTAGTTTTCCATCCCAAAGTGTCTATGCTGTTGTGAATTATGTGGAATTGTTGAAATAATTGCTTGTTTAGTATATGATGTAGGGTTTTTTTTTGTAGCTTAGTCCACCTCAGCGGATCCTACTAGAAAGACTGGCTCAATAATATTTGTTACCAAAAACTCCAAGAAACAATTAAAATGTACTACACCAACAATTTAATGAATTAATAAGAAGAATTTATCTAATTATCACTGAAGACATGGGCTGTATGGGTTAAGATTTCTTTACCTTAAATATATACATATTAATAAATTAATAAATTAATAAATTAATAAATGACTTAATGAATGAATAAAAATGAATACCTTCTCTACTAAAGGACTCTACTTGGGCGTTTATTTTAATTAGTCACAAATTGTTACTAGTAAATTTTGTGATGTAAAATTAGCGTAGTTTTCTGTCCCAAAGTGTCTACGTTGTTGTGCATTATGTAGAATTGTTAAAATAAGTGCTTATTTAGTAGTGTGTTTTTTTTTAAATGGCACCGTACGTGAGTACATTGCCAACGTCAAGTAAAGCGAGAAAACAATTCAATATGTGATTAGCGCATTTGCCAATGTCATGTATTAACACAAACTAGTATACAAACACAGAATAAGTAGAATCACAAGTAAATTAGTTCTTTCTTATCGTAAAACTACTCCAGTAAAGTGATAGTAGGCTTTACTGAAGTTATAAAGGACTTCTTGGAAGAGTGCGAAAACTTCAGCTACACATGTTTATGTAGATTTCCTCCATTCTTGTCACTTACACAGAACTTTAAAACACAATATACTATCACTGTTGTACTTTAAAACTCGTAAAAATGTAAAAAGATAGAGAATCTAAATAAAATGAGAACCTCACTTCTCCCTTTCCCGCCAAAAAGTCCTAGTAGTGTGTTACTGAGTTTTTTTTAGTGGCTTAGTCCGTCTTAGTCGATCCTACTAGAAAGACTGCTTCAATATATTTGTTGCCAGAAACGCCAAGAAACAATTAAAATGTAATACGCTGATATTTTAATGAAATAATATGAACTGGACATTGGAAAACAACAAAGTGACAAGCAGGCTCAGGTCACTTAAAATATTTATTTTCAAGCCAGTTTAATTTCCTGACGGCTCAGACCTGCATATAAAAATTTATCAAAATATTTTTCATATGTACGCATGGGGATTTCATTGCTGTTCCCACCACAGTGCCTGTTCAGTCTTTAAAAACTCTAATCTTGGAGTATATGTGTTCTGTGCTTTTAATCCGCGTGTGATAATTTCAAGTCGCGGTTGCTGAGGCCGCCATCGGTTGTCCTAGCGACGACATGCGTCGCTAGGTCTCTTCCACTGCAGCGTCCAATTGCAAGACCATCTTGTGACGCACCTACGTAACAATGCATGCGTATTGTTACCAAAACAAGCAGCCGTCATATTCTGACTTTGACTTTTTTATGTTTTCAGTGTACATTTTAAGTTACTTTATTGTGTTCTTAAATTTGTTTTAAGTGATTCTTTTTTGTGAATGTATTTAACTGTTGTGAATGCAGTCCGTGACCCAATCTTGTGATGGCACGTTGAACGCGACCCATACGTATACACAGTGCAACAAGTCTTTTAAATCCTTGAAAGGCCTCAACATACACACTACAAAAGCACACAGAAAATGTATTAGCCAAAACAGTTCACCTTTAGACATCCATCCCATTATTCCGAGTGCGCCTACTTATGTAGCCAACGATCCAACTCCTTTCCACACATATCTTAGCCATTTGAAAAATAGTATACCTACCCATAGTTAAAAGAATCCCTCGAGGAGCTCGAATAACCGTTGCTACACATTTGTCACAATTAATCCAGAAATGTTACATAAGCAATTGTACTCAAGACTGGCGGAACCTATTTTTATTTTCATACAGCACACTACATATATTAAAAACTGATGAACCGAATTTATCCTTGATACAAAAGATTAAGAATAACTGTGCTGTAAGCTCCTCGCCTTCTCCCACACCTCTAATCAAACATGATGCCCCTCGTAATCGCAACAAACTCATCGAATACAAAATCTGTGACGGAGATCTCACAGGTGCCGCTCGCCTTTTGTTCTCCAACGACGTGCTATCACCAGATACCCCTGACACCCTTCAGGCCTTACGGACAAAACATCCTCCAGCTTCAGTAAACCCTTATTTTCTCGACCCACCAAAAGCAGGGCAAGCATGCTTCAAATTCAAAACAAAGATGTTACGAATGCCATTTTATCTTTTAAACCAGGTTCGGCTGCAGGTTTGGATGGAATCTTACCCCAACATTTGAAAGATTTAACACCGCATTCTGCGGGTTATGCAGGCGAGCAACTTGTAAATTCGATCACTAAATTAATCAACTTTATGTATTCCGGTAATGTCAATCCAGAAATTGTTCCCATTCTTTTCGGTGTGAACCTCATTGCCCTCACCAAAAAGGATGGAGGGGTGAGACCAATTGCTGTTGGATAAACATTACGACGTCTGGCCTCCAAAATTGCTGTTCGACATATTTTATCAAAATTAAATTCGGAATTTGAACCCGTACAGTTTGGCTTCTGTGTAAAAGGAGGGTGTGAGCCAGCCGTCCATGCCCTACGCTCTTTCCTAACTTACGAACAGCCTGACGTGATGCTCAAAATTGATGTCAAAAATGCATTTAATTCGATAAATAGGGATACCCTGCCGACGGAAATATAACAACATATACCGCAAATATACAATTATCTTCTTCTCAGTTACGCTGACCCAACAAAATTATTATATCGTTCTAATGAACTGTGCTCGGAAGTAGGTTGTCAACAGGGTGATCCCCTTGGGCCTGCAATTTTTAATTTGGCAATAAATCCTATAATCAAAAATTTTAATTCTAAATTCAACGTTTGGTACTTGGACGACGGAAACCTAGGAGGTGATGTGGATACTGTGTTTTCAGACGTTTTTTCAATCAAAAATAAATTTGAAGCCATTGGTATCGAGCTTTAGTAAATGCGAACTTTTTATAAATAACTGCGACTTAAGTTTAAATGACGTAGAACAAAAATTTAATATTTTGGCTCTAAATATTAAAATAGTTAACAGTAATTCCCTTTACCTTTTAGGTTCTCTAATTTTTGATGAATCTATTTCTGAATATATAAGTAATTCAATTACTAAATTTCAAAATTCTGCTGACCATCTCCTTGAAATTAGTTCATATTATGCACTTTGCATCTTAAAATTCTGTCTTTTCGTGCCAAAATTTACGTATGTTCTCCGTTGCTGCTCCTTTTAGAATCACCCAGATCTTCTGACACAAGTAGACAACTTAATCAAAATTGGCTTAGAATCGATTCTTAATATGCAGCTGAACGAGCAATCTTGGGCCCAAGCATCCCTACCCATCCGTTATGGTGGTTTAGGGATTCGCAAAATTTCCAGTGTCGCTTTACCAGCCTTCCTATCTTCTATCCATAGTTCAGCAAATCTCATAAGTAAAATTTTAAGGCATCCCCTTCAAAATTTGAGATTGATGGCTTGGAAGAAGCTAGAAACGCTTTCTTAATTGCATGCCCAGGTCAAAATTTTCCAGTTTCTCCAAATTTACAGAGGAGCTGGGACGACATACACTGCAAATTGACTTATGACAATCTTTTGAGCTGTAGTACAGTTTCGGCGCGTGCTAGGCTTTTGGCCGTGGGTGCGCATGAGGCCGGCTTCTGGCTTCACGCGTACCCTTCATCAAATACAGTAACATTTCTTGAGCCTGACACGCTCCGAATCGCAACCTGTCTACGGCTTGGGGTTCCGGTCTGCGCTCCTCATAAATGTCCCTGTGGCAGTGATGTCGACAAGTTAGGACATCACGGACTGTCATGTCAAAAAAGTGCGGGCCGCTTCTCGAGACATGCCGTACATAACGATATCATACGCCGGTCCCTTGCCACCGTCAACGTGCCAAGTCTACTTGAGCCGACTGGTATTGCAAGAGATGACGGCAAGAGACCGGACGGTATGAGTTTGATTCCATGGATATGGGCCGGGTGTTGGTATGGGATGCAACCTGTTCAGACACGCTGGCCCCTTCTCATCTACATAGAACCAACAACAGAACTGGTGCGGCTTGTGAAGCGGCGGAAATAGCTAAAGCACGCAAATACAGGGGTCTAGGTTCCGAATATGATTTTAACCCATTCGGTGTCGAGACCCTTTTTAAGGAAATAGCAAAAAGGTTAGTCGACATCACAGGAGACCGAAAAGCTGGCAGTTACCTCGGACAAAGAATTAGTCTAGCTATTCAAAGGGGGAACGCTGCCAGTATCTTTGAAACCTTGTCTAAAGGGACTCCTTTTAAAAATATATTTTACTTATTATATTATATTTTCTAAGGTTTTTACTATTAGGTTCATTGTTCTAATATGTATATAGATTTATATAAGTATCTTAAGAAATATTGTAAATTTTATTGTTTAAATAAATACAATATAAATTGGAAAAAAAATATGAATAATTTATCTATTTATTAAGTATTATTTATTAGTGAAGACTTTGGTTGTATGGGCTAGTTCCTTGATCTTCCCTCCAAGTCATTGCTCCAAAGGGAGAACATAAAAAAAAAGTAATTACTCTTACGTGTACTCTGTGATGTACTCTAGTATCAAACACAGATATAAAAATCTGTGATTGAACAAATTTGAACATATTTAATATTATTTAACCTCGATATAAAGTCTAATCCACTATAGTAGTATTATAAGAGGTTGATCGATGGTACTAAGCTATAATTTAAAGCTTAAAAAAGCCCAAAGGCCTTTTTCAATATCTAATATATCTATTAGATTAGACTATGATGCCGGCGAAACAAGCACGTAGTACGTAAAACAATAAACAGCGAGTACATAATGAAAAAGATTCGTATTCCTATTCTATGAAGATGTTTTATTAGTTCTAAATAGTTGTGAACATACAATAATTAATCATGGAAGAAGAACATGCTAACAAGACAGCCAAGGTCGTTGTTTTAGGAGATATAGGAAGAAGTCCACGTATGCAGTATCATGCTTTATCCCTTGCTAGCATTGGCCTTCGAGTTAATATAATCAGTTACGTCGACTCGACGCCTCTTCCAGAACTTTTAGAAAACCCGAACATAACCGTAACCAAGTTACATCCGTTAGTTTTTGATAAGGGTCCGCATCTCCTCCGATACGCACTGAAGGCGGTATGGCAGACCATAAGCCTGTTTTTAACTTTGCTTATTACTGGAAAGTGCGATTATCTCCTGTGTCAAAACCCGCCAGCAATACCAACACTGCCAGTTTGTCGATTTTACTGTTTATGTACAAGAACTAAGTTTATTATTGATTGGCACAACTATGCATACTCAATAATGGCTCTATCATTGTCCAAAGACCATACTTTGCTGAAGGTTTCTAAATTTATAGAGAGGTACTTTGGTCAGTCTTCTGATCACAATTTTTGTGTAACATATGCTATGAAATCAGACCTAATACAGAATTGGGATATTGTGTAAGTGTATTAAAACTTACATTTTTATTTGCTTCAGTTATTGAAATCAAGTTATAAAGAGGTTTTATAGATGTAGATGTCTGCCTTCTCAACCAGGGTACTATGTTTGATTTCGAGTCAGATCAATTTAAGAAACAAACTTATTTAAATCAAAGTCTAAGTATTACTGGGAAGTGGGAACCATAGTACAAGCCTAGTGCTCTGTGTGGGATCACGTAATTGGTGGATCGTCTCTGGATTATTTAAGAAAATATAATTATAAGCTATTTTTGAAAGATGTAGCAGTAATTAAGAAAAAATATGTATTCATGCAAGTTCAAGAATAAAAAACATAGCTAATAAGTAGATTTCATATATTTATTGTATGTACCCCATTGGGGATACAGCGTGAAGTTATGTATGTATGTATGTATTGTATGTATTACATATTAAAGGTATTATTTTGTTTCAAGTTAACATCATGTAATTTATTATAGCCTGTATCTCAATGATTAAAACAAAGCAATGTGAGTAGATTTTATTGCAATAGCACCAATATATGTATTAAAAAAATTTGAAGAATTTATAAACCTTATTCTGCATGTAAAACAAGAAATTCTAACTGACTATTCCTATTCTACATTTTTTTAAATATAATTTCAGAGCAACAGTACTTTATGATAGACCTCCAAAAATATTCCATCCTATTACAATAGAAGAAAAGCATAACTGGTTTCTTAGGTTGAGTCAACAATACCCTGAATTTGGATGCACAGGCAGAGACTGCTTGAACCAGCCTTTAGGGGACTCTGACGTGAAGACAACGTTTACAGAGATTGTAGATGGCAAAGTGGTGTTGAGGACTGACAGACCAGGATTGCTATTTAGCAGCACCAGTTGGACTCCTGATGAGGATTTCAGTATATTGATGGAGGCTTTGCAAGGTAGTTTTGCTTGTGCTTCATAAATGATCTTGCCAAATCTTTTAATCATTAATTTGTGTTTAACACAATTTGATAAAAAATTATATACTGTTATTTTTAGTATCAAATGTTTTGATCAAACTAATTAACCTTTTCAGTAGATCGTTCATACTACCATGTTTATACCACATTTCTGGACAGGTCAATTAAAGAATTTTTTTTTTAAATTGTCTCATCTGGTCTGGTTGTTACTGGCTTCTCCCATATGTTTTATAGTACCCATAGTTTAAATCTATTACTTAATCTTGGCAAACAATTAGTTTGCCTGGATTATTTATTTACTATTCATTTGTGATATACAGGTACATAAGAGAAATGCTAGATGTATGTCATATTATGTGTGTATGTATGTTTGTTTATTAGTTGATAACAATCTCATGTAGAGAGTAATGGAGCATTATATGGAATTACATGTAGAATGTCCAATGCCTACCAGCACACAAAAATATCAATGTTATCTATGGGCATATTCACATATAATGTAAATCTGTTGTTTGGTCTCCATTCACAGAACAACACATCAGTCTTATAGAAAAAGTTCAATGAAAATTCTGCAAATGTTTACACTATTATAACAGCTCTGAGGATGTGAACAGTGTCGGCGATATTTATCGCCAATATAAGTTAAGTAGCCTAATCAGTCAAAGACGGGTGGCCGACCTATTTTTGCTTTTCAAAGTTATCAACGGAATTATTGATTCAACTGAGACTTTGATTTCATTTGCCTAAGAGTTGAGCTGAGAATGAGAAGACTATTAATAGTTAATATCAAGCAAAAATCACGTCCATAACAGACCTAGAAATAGAATTACCAGATTGATGAATCAATACTCTCCTTTGAAGGATCCCTTTCATCATTCTCAGCGAATATAAAAAAATTGTTATGTACTAATTAAATGTGATATCTTTTGTAATTAACTTAATCAAAATGCTGCTTAAATAAATTTATTTTATGTACTTAATAGGTATGTATTAAATATGAGCATAGCATATCTGCACAGATACGGGCTAGACTTTAGATGTGAATATAAATAAGTAAATACATCAGACAATACAGACCAATAATCAAGTCTCGAACTAGGACATTCCCTATGAGCTATGAGAAACAGAAGACGACGCAAATTAACCTGGAACCTCCAGGCTTTAGTGCAACATTTAAACCACTGCGAATATGCATAATATAGATAAAATGCTATTTTTTGTCTGTGATATCTTTTGTAATTCTATTTTGTATTATTTATGTTTCAACATGTGTGTAGTGAATGTTCCTTTATGATTGAGTCAGTTTATAAAAGTTACGTGTTGTATTCAAAATAGATAAACAATATACATATAAACAAAATTTAAATTTCTGTCTGTGATTTCGAAATAAAGGCTTTTTCTTAAGCTTGTATGGTTATTTACATGTGACCACATGCTTTTTCTAAAATTGTTATATCTGACTGATTGTTTGTCCGTGCTAATCTCCAAAACGGCGGGCCTGATTTTATGGAACTGTGATTGGCAGGACTTTTCAGAGTAATCTAGGGTACTTTCTATACCGGAAAAATACTAAATATAGTTGTATACTAGGTTGCTAGTAATATAATTAATAATAATTTATCAATATTGGACTCTTGCCTCCTTCATTACTGAAATTGTAAACAAAAATATTTTTGTGGTATTTTTTTACATTGGACAATTAAATTTTTAAAATTTTTTTTAGTACTGGCTAAGTGGGTGCATTTTGGTCCTTTCAACCTCAATTCAGAAATTAATTATTTCATATTTTTAATAATTTAAATTTCAGTGTATGAAACAACTTATGATTTAACGAAGAAATTGCCAAAACTGATATGTGTAATAACCGGCAAAGGGGCCATGAAGCAGCATTACGTAAATGAGATAGCTTCAAGACAATGGCAACATGTGAAAGTGATAACACCGTGGCTCGAAGCATGTGATTATCCAACAATGGTAGCAAGTGCTGACCTCGGTGTTTGTCTGCATACTAGTACGACAGGGCTGGACTTACCTATGAAGGTTGTTGATATGTTTGGAGCTGGCTTACCTGTCTGCGCTTATAACTTTAAATGGTGAGGAGCAGACTATTATTGTGAAGCTTTTGAGCCATGAGATGAAGAAACATCTAAATTAGCTGTTTGTTTGACATATATAATTTCATGCTGTATTCATAACAGGGTAGAAACATTGCAGCATTCATGGTTTATAACTTGTTAAATACTGTAACGGTTCTGTGGCTGTTACGTAACAAAAAGGGTTAAAGTAATTTGAGGGGGTTTAATTGATTGACTGCTCAAATAGTTTCCTGCTGCTTTGAATAGTTTTTATAATTCCAAAAACATTAGATATGTTTGTGAAATACCATCTTAAAACTTTTAAAAAATAATATAAAATTTAATGGTAATGACATTGTTACAGTCTCTATGAGCTAGTGGAAGACAGAGTAAATGGATTCACTTTTAAAAATAATGATGAGCTCTCAAAACAAATAGTGGGGTGGTTCAAGGAGTTCCCATGTAATGAGGAGCAGAACAGAATAGCAGAGAAGATGAGAAGTGAGCTTACAAAATTTCAAGAGTCAAGATGGGAGGACAACTGGAATCTTAGGGTTAAGAAATTCTTTATCTAAATATTAGATATTTATGTGGGACCAATGAATTAATAATTTAAACAATGTAATTATAAAATGTTATGCAAAGAAATGTATTTTCTTACAAATCTTAATATAAATGATTTTAAACTTAGTGACTTAGCAATACACTTATACTAAAAGTCTCTCTATTTCTTGTTGCACATTTTGTATTTGTGGTTTTAACTGTGAACCCTCATTAATAGTGATTGAGCAAGCGATGATTGGCCGAGACACGCCACAGGCTCTTCCCAATGCCTGTTTAGACCTCACAAACACATATGGAACATTTTTATCTTCACATAACAAAGGAATGTGTAGCACGATTTCTAATGGTTCCGCATCTGCGGCCATCACTATAAACTCTGAGAGGCCGCGGTTGAGGGTCTTCGTGGCTTCATTAGCACCCTTTCGCAATTGCTTGTAATTTGCCGCCTGTTGCACAAGATTTAAAATCTTAGCCGTGAGCGGTGCGTCAGCTAGTGGATAAGCTTTAGGATTGGCAGCGGCTTCGGTTTCCACCTGAAAGTTTGTTGTTACACAATAAAAATCAAGTACATAAAAACAACAATTCATTAAAAATGGACATTTCCACATAACCTATAAACAGGCGCAGTAATTTTTATTATTAAGAAACAAATGTTCGAATTGAAATTAATGGGTATTTCACATTACCGTGATTACAGAATGCATGTAAATATACAATTTGTTATTTCTTCACGTGGTAACTTACCATAATTCCTTGGTTTGAGTTGAATATTTTATGAACCTCTCGGCGATAACCGCTTCACTGAGGAATATATTTATTTACCAATAAATAAGTCAGGATTAGAGAAAGCCAATTAAACCGAAATAATCACTTGTAAAGTTGTAAATAAGAAACACGCGGTTCACAAGATTGAAGTTTGATAGGCTCCGGTTAGTCCACAAACTACATTACTTATATCCATAGATAATACATCTTATATCTGATAACTGCTAGAGAGTAGTCAGTGACACATGCTATCTTAGCGACATCCCGTGACGAATCCTCGAACTACTGAATGACATGTACATGTCAACATCTTTAAATAAATAAATATACATCTGGACTTTTTGGCGGGAACGCGAGAAATGAGGTTGTCATTTTATTTATATTTTTGATATTTTTAGGAGTTTTAAAGTACAACAGTGATAGTATATTGTGTTTTAAAGTTCTGTGTAAGTGACAAGAATAGAAGAGATGTAAATAAACATATGTAGCTGAAGTTTTTGCTTTCTTCCAAGAAGTCCTTTATAACTTCAGTAAAGCCTACTATCACTTTACTGGAGGAGTTTTACGATACGAAAGAACTAATTGACTTGTGATTCTACATGGATTCTAGTTATTCTGTGTCTGTATACTAGTTTGTGTTAATGCGTGACATTGGCAAATGCGCTAATCATCTATTGAATTGTTTTCTCGCTTTACTTGACGTTGGCAATGTACTCACGTACGGTGCCATTTTAAAAAAAAAAGTACAATTATGAGAAAATAGTAGAGAATATATTTATACTATGTTCTAGTACAAAGAGAATGTGTCATGTGGTAATATGTTCCAATATTCTCCTACTACCATAGATAATACCCTACTACTGAGTCAGACCAATAAACATATGATTATGTTTATTGCTCTACAGTCCGAGGTCTAGGACTCTGGTACCATACTCGGTCCTAGTTGGAAGCAGTTGCAAGACGGACCAAGAATCTGGGGGCTAACCAACGTCTGCTGGGTTCGCATTAACCTTAGCACCTTCGTAACTCCGTTTAACGACCATGTAGCTGTCCAGTAAAACTGAAATATATCAATATTGTCATTCAGATAAAAAAAAATAGACCGATTGAGCGTTTAGGCGTTATGTTTAAGCGCTGAAGGTTGCAGGTTCGATTCCCGGGCGGGTCAATCTAGGTAACGAACTTTTCTAGATTGTCTTGGGTCTGGCCGTACTGGGAGACGCCCCCAGTTGTTGTTATCGTCTGGTTCTCATAGCACAGAGAATGCCCTAGTTTGAGACCAGATTATCGGTGTGTATTATCTGGCGAATTTATTTATTTATAAAAACGAATTGTATTATCACGTCGGCGCTGTGGTTTTAAACTTACGATCCAAGCTTGGGTCCTAATTTCGATTCACGGTTAGTAGCAAATGAATCTTTCTAAATTGTCTTGTAGTCTATGTTTTTCTGTCAGATTCTTCAGTCCCTTGTGTGACTCGTGTGGTACCCGTAGTACGAACTTAGTGCTTAGATTGGGGTCGCACAGTTTGTGTAATTTGTCTGGAGTAATATTATACATACATCCATATCGTCACGCTGTATCCCCAACGGGGTAGTCAGAGGACGGACCGCCAAGTGTCGCGGTCCTTAGAAATGTACAAAACATTTTATTAAAAGTATTTAAATGTAAATTGCAAATAGTCATATTTTTATTTCAAATACAACTGGGTAAGGCCGTCGATTTTGCCACTTTGTAACATTCAGTAACATAGACACTTCTATGTTACGATAACGTAGAAGTAACGCAAAATGTTTGTAAAGCTGAGAACATAATGTGGTATTTTTGGCGGTAAAGTTTAGTAATACGATATGTATGCTTGGACCATAAACTTCGGTACAAAATTAATACCAATCTGTATTAGTATAAACTGTATTCAATGATAGCAGAAAAATTAGTCAAATGCGCCTGTCTACTGTCCAGATATTTTCCTCCGTAGAATGAAATAATAGTTACATGAAACTGAGTCGATCCGCTTGGAAAAAATTTGCCAATTTTACTAATTTTTATGGGCATCTCACATTTGACCAAAAAATCAGTAATACCAAAATTGTTATCATAAAAAAAGATCACATGGTTCCTAAAACAGTTCCCCTGTATCTCTTATAGATTCGGATTTCTGCATACTGTCTCAGATAAAAAAAAAAACACTATATTTGCTCAAGATTTTCTCCGCAACCATCACCATGTAAACAGAAAAATGTAATAATTTACTTTTTATTACTCATGCGGGATAAACAGTATTTAAACGCACATTTTTGCGGAAGATAAGTAGCTATTTTCTCATTTTACAATTTGAGTACAAGTTTACTTGTCGCAGGCAAAGCTTGGCACACGCAAATTCACGATTTAAAAAAAGAATGTAAGTGATTATCTAAAAAAACCCCAATCGATTTTAGTACCTATTGACATCAGTGTGAAAGATAAATCTTGATTTCGAAGTTTTAGATTTAATTTCTACAAGAAACTCAAAAAATATCAACATTAAGTTTTCGAATTGTTTAAATATAACTGTTTATTTAAATGAAAAAAATAATTAATTGCTCTTGTTAAACAACATGTCCATTGTTTGTAATAAAGTTATTACTTTCTATAATTTTTCTTTGTACCGAAATTATCTCCGCATTAGTAATAAAAAATGGTATCTGCAACTCGTGTGATGTTGTCGATTGCCCAGTCGAACGAAGTTAAGCGCGCGAGCGAAGCGTTCATTCGCTTATCGCACTTGTTGCGCAATATACTATTATGTTCGAACCTTTAGAACACTTCGACGTTACGTAACATAGAATCAACGTTAATAGTTACATAGAAACTACATAGAAGTAACGAAGAAGCGTGATTCTTGAGGTTATAAATAGCTATAATTACAAAACCGAGTGGAATTTCAGAGTAAGATACATTAGTTCGTACTTATTAGTCCCTTGTGCATAGTAAACTAATTAGTCTGTGGTATTAGTTAAAATGTGCGTAAATAAAACTGTTGTTTACGTTTGAAATCGCCAAAATTCGCAAAAAAATTCATAGCCCTAACGCACGTGTACACCTTTGACAAACACCAGAGACGACAAAATGATAATTACTAACAAAAAATTATCTTGGACAAAATGGCGCGTTTTCTTTTTCTAACATGTTGCCTGGGTACTCGGTGTCGCCAGTGCCATTTCGAAATTCTATCATGAACTGTTTTTAATACATGGAAGTCGGAATTTGGTAACATACAAAATAGTAACGTATAAGTGAAAATAATGGAGACAAAGTTTTTGCTGCAACATGCCGCAACATAACATACACATATGTACATATAACACTATATATGTAACGTCAACGGAACGAAGATCGCGCGAGCAGCGCAACAAGCAAATTAATATCGTTTTCTCGACACTTCAATACATATTTTCTACGAACCACACGCATACAATAAACGAAAGTGAATTAAGTTTGCGTTTTCATTTATTATAAACTCCCAAGAAGTTAAGACATTATAAATAGTCACAAATAGTCACAAACATTCTGGTCCTTCAATCCTCTTCAAAGAATGAGCGATGAAGAAATATATACGATCACAGTTCATGGACTCGACTTCACGCTAACTACAGAAGTCTAGTACGAGTATACAACATAAAGCGCAGTATTCAGTTATCATCGGTATAAAGAAGAAAAGCAAGTTAAATAAGGAAGGCATTGTGAGTCCGTTCCATTATTTTTTCCATCTTTACCACAAATAATTCATATCCATCATCTCATTTCTGTATGGCTTTTTTTTTGTTTTTTATTTTTCCCAATTTTTTTTCACAATAAATGAAATTCGTAAATGTTAATGAACTAAAACAATACGATTGCATAAACATATAGTAGATTCATTAGCATTATAATAGCGAAATCATCATAAAATATATTTTTTACTACCTACAAAAAAAAATTTTTTTTTAGAAAAAGTATAAAAATTCCATTGTTTTTGTATATTATATACATATATTTAACATCATTAGATAGCAGTTCAAACAATACATGCATCATATAAAATAATACTTGTCTTTTTGCCTTGTTTCTTTGTTTGTTTACTTCACCGACTGCAATTTTATTTTTTGGTCTTACGTATTAAATTAAAAATACTTATTATGGCTGAACAATTACTCATTCGTAAACGCGGTAATCTTAAGGGAAAGCTTACAAAATTCAATATCTATTTAAATACAATTAAAAATTGTGACAACTTGGGAAATATACAAATTTTAGAATTAGAAGACCGTTTGAATAAAATCACAACTATTTATGATAACTTCGATCAATTACAGACGGAGCTCGAGCTGTTGTCGGATAATTCTGATGAGTCATTGTCGGAGCGCGAAAGTTTTGAGCAGCTATACTTCAACACGGCCGCGATTGCGCAGGACATACTTGCACGAAGCGAAACGACTGCCCACCGTACGACACCGGGTTCGGCTCCCAGCCTTAACCGCACTGAACAGTCATCACCGTTTGAAAATAACAACTTTATCCGATTGCCCAAGATCGATCTGCCCCACTTCAATGGCGAGTATCAGCACGGGCTCGAATTTCGAGATATGTATTTATCATTAATACACAACAATTCTAGCATAGACAACATTAACAAATTTTATTATTTACGAGCTGCCTTGTCCTTGTAGTGCAGCCTTAATCATACAGAGTTTAGATTTTACATCTGTAAATTATAAAGTTGCATGGGAATTATTGTCAGAAAGATATGACAATCAAAGACTGCTCGTTAACAATCATCTCAATGCATTATTTGACATCTCACCTATACAAAAACAATCAAGCACATCTTTGCGTCATTTAATAGACACGACAAATAAAAATTTACGCGCACTTGCAATGTTAGGACAGCCCACCGACCACTGGGATACATTAATAATTTTCATGTTATCGAAAAAATTAGATTACATTACAAACCGCCAGTGGGAGGAATACAAAAATACTCTAGAAGTTTTTCCAACTTTACAACAATTTATGAAATTTATTACGAACAGAGCTGATACACTAGAAAATATACAACACTCTTATACAAATAATACACAGAAAAATATGCATTCTAATACAAATAATACACAAAATAAAACAAAACAATCACAACAAACAAACACAAATAAAAATAAAAGTTTTTTAACAATGAATAACATGAACACAAAAAAATCACAACCATATAACATATTATGTCCTATGTGTAATGAAAATCACTATTTATTTGATTGTAGATTATATAGAAATCTTGATATCGAATCACGTAAAAAGAAAGCAATCCAGTATAATGTTTGTCTCAATTGTTTAAGACCAGGGCATGAACATAAGTATTGTAGACGCTCCTATTGCAAGTATTGCTCAAACCACGAAGTAAAAACAAAGAGGAGGCGCTGTAACGAATTTTCCTCATACAAACCTGTGTAACAACATGCGGGTTGAGGGGGACGCGGAATAAATGGAGGGGGATGTTGCGAATCTGCCGCCATCTAGCGAGTTGTAGCAGTCTCTTTGTGTTATCATTTTTCAAGTACTTTTATTATTGACCACCAGATGAGTAAAATACATTCTTGATACAGAGACGTACTTAGTGATTAATCGGTAACTTGAAATTGCACGATTCAAAAGTTTTCACATTAAATTATGAAATCCCTGTAGCTGTATCCCTAAAGGGGTGGTCAGAGAGGGCGGAGCGCCAAGCGTCGCGGTCCTTATATACTTCTTTCATTTCCTCAAATTGCTTTATATTCTACTAAAATGCAATTCAGCACTTTTATCATCGCCAGGTCGCTACATATTTATTATTAGTAAGACAATATATCGCATCTTTAGAATGAAAGCGACTTAATTTAACATTTCAGAATTTCGGATAAAATAATAGACTTAAAAATACCTACTACTTAATTTAATAGATAACAGTACAAACTTGCCTGTCCCATTAGCAACATATCGCAAGAATATTTAAACATTGTGAAAAATCTATTTTATTATTCTATGTGAATTCAGTGTCGGAACTTGCCAAAACAAAATCTCAAAATTTCGAATTAGACCAATTTCATTCTATGGTATATGTAAGCAGTTCCCATTACTATAAAACTGCTACACCAGTATATGCGTAATTTAGTTTCGGTTAGTTATTTATTACGTTATAACTTTGTTATAAAATACAAAATATGAGTGCATTATCAAATAATAGTTATTATTAAATGAATTAGTTTATGAAAAGCTTATAAAAATTATCCTTTATACAACAACAACATATTATCCTCACGCTGTATCCCTAACAGGGTAGTCAGAGTTACATACTTTTTTCGCTCCCTCAAATCTCATCACTCATTATCACTCCTCACACATTTTCGCCTGGGTATGCGAGTGTTTTTCACATTTCCGTCAGCTAACAGTTCTGACTATGAAATATTCGTAAGTCAGCCTTGATCTTCCTTGGCTTTAATTATCTTTTATAAAAGATTATATTAGTATTAATACGTCTAGAGTGCGGTCCTTATAATGTTTTGTAAAGTAACTACTATTCTATTCCCCAACAGAAATTATCAGTAACAAAAAAAAATACGTTAGTATTATTGTAATACGTCTACCTCCTGCGTGCGGTCCTGCTGATAATATCAGTTTTAGCAAGAATTTTTGTTCCCCAACAGAGGTCACTTCACTCGGTGTAAATGACTCGATGTAGCTTTTTTACAAACAATTTCATGAATTAAATTAACAATTGAGCAATGTTAGAAGTAAACAGGTAGGTTTTTAATTTGCTTAGCGATATCTGAGTGCAAGTTGTGATTTTAAAGGGCGATTAAGTTGACATCTGTCGACGAATAGTAAACAAGAAAACTTTCTAGAACTGTCGATGTAATATTGTATAAATTGATACTTATACAAGAAATGTGATATTCTTTAGAGTATCACAGCATCCATCTGAATGCAACTTGCAATCAACCACACGGCACTTCATTTTTCTATTGTAAAATCATTGAAAATCTTTTTTTTTTCGTAAAATAATACGCGTGACTGTCAGGATCGAACTGGCATACGTGTAGTCGATACACCCCTACGCTTTAAAGCTGAGCCTATATTTTTTTACGCACAGGCTCAGCCCATTACAACGTCTCCTCCTTCCTTCATGGTTAAGACATTCCAAAACGTTCGGCGCCTACCAAAATATCAATAGCAGAAGGTACATTACATGTTGGGTCTGCTAATGATATCTCTGAGGGTATCGAAATATTATTAATATTTATATAAGTGTGAGGATAATATGTTGTTGTTGTATAAAGGATAATTTTTATAAGCTTTTCATAAACTAATTCATTTAATAATAACTATTATTTGATAATGCACTCATATTTTATATTTTATAACAAAGTTATAACGTAATAAATAACTAACCGAAACTAAATTACGCATATACTGGTGTAGCAGTTTTATAGTAATGGGAACTGCTTAGGTACATATACCATAGAATGAAATTGGTCTAATTCGAAATTTTGAGATTTTGTTTTGGCAAGTTCCGACACTGAATTCACATAGAATAATAAAATAGATTTTTCACAATGCTTAAATATTCTCGCGATATGTTGCTAATGGGACAGGCAAGTTTGTACTGTTATCTATTAAATTAAGTAGTAGGTATTTTTAAGTCTATTATTTTATCCGAAATTCTGAAATGTTAAATTAAGTCGCTTTCATTCTAAAGATGCGATATATTGTCTTACTAATAATAAATATGTAGCGACCTGGCGATGATAAAAGTGCTGAATTGCATTTTAGTAGAATATAAAGCAATTTGAGGAAATGAAAGAAGTATATAAGGACCGCGACGCTTGGCGCTCCGCCCTCTCTGACCACCCCTTTAGGGATACAGCTACAGGGATTTCATAATTTAATGTGAAAACTTTTGAATCGTGCAATTTCAAGTTACCGATTAATCACTAAGTACGTCTCTGTATCAAGAATGTATTTTACTCATCTGGTGGTCAATAATAAAAGTACTTGAAAAATGATAACACAAAGAGACTGCTACAACTCGCTAGATGGCGGCAGATTCGCAACATCCCCCTCCATTTATTCCGCGTCCCCCTCAACCCGCATGTTGTTACACAGGTTTGTATGAGGAAAATTCGTTACAGCGCCTCCTCTTTGTTTTTACTTCATGGTCTTAACTCACAATTTTATAAACCTAGGTAAAAATAAACCTAAATTACATGAAACACAATTCGGATGGCTTTTAACAGGTAGTGTTCCGCATATATCTAATAAATATTCACAAAATAAATCATAAAAAGAATCACAAAAAACATGTTATTTTTTACAAAACGCAAATATACAGTTGACACGCTTCTGGGAGTTAGATTCAATTTCCCCTGCACATTGTATGTCTCAGGAAGAAAAGGCATGCGAGGCCAGTTTCAAAAAACACACATACCGTGACGACAACGGTAGCTTTGTTGTCACGATGCCCTTTAAAGACGCTCCTGACCAATTAGGAGATTCTCACTCAATGGCAAAACTTCGACTCTTGTCACTCGAACGTCGTTTCGAACGTGACGCTTCTTTCAAAGAACAGTACATAAATTTCATGAAAGAGCATCTGTTTTTGCGTCACATGTCTGAAAATGATGGTCATCAAGACCACAATACTAAATATTATCTCTCACATAACGGCGTTATTCGTGAATCTAGTTTAACAACTAAATTACGTGTCGTATTTGATGCTTCATCCAGGACGTCATGAGGTAAATCTCTTAACGATTTACAGATGGTAGGCCCTACTGTCCAGGAGGACTTACTATCAATACTATTGCGCTATAGGCAACACAAATATGTCGTCACTAGCGACATCGAAAAAATGTATAGGGCAATTTATTTAAATCCTACTCAAAGGTCATTGCAGCAAATTTTATTTAGATTTCATTCTAAAGATCGCATAAAAATATACACATTAAATACCCTTACTTACGGTACTGCATCGGCCCCCTATTTAGCAACAAAGTGTTTGGTATCGCTTGCAGATTCTTGTACTGAAGATGATGTAAAACAGGCTATAATAAGAGATTTTTATGTTGACGACTACTTAGGCGGTGGTGACTCTATTCAATATGTTATTAATTTATGTAACAGTTTAATAAACAAATTACAATCAGCAAATTTAAATTTACGAAAGTGGCAATCAAATTGTCCAGAAATTTTAAATAACATAAAACATATTAAATGTGATATCGATTACAAAACATTTTTAAACAATAATATGTCTAGTAAAACCCTAGGACTTTACTGGCAGTCACAGTCAGACTTTTTACACTTTTCAATCAATATTAATACGAAAAATACACAAAAATTACTAAGCGCAATATATTGTCTATCATTAGTAAAATTTTTGACCCATTAGGTCTTGTGAGTCCGGTAATAGTCGAAGCCAAACTAATTTTACAATGTTTATGGAAACAAAAATGTGACTGGGACAGTGATGTACCGACTGACATAGAAATGGCATTTCTTGAATTTATTAAATTACTTCCATTGTTAAACACTTTTAAAATACCTCGATGGGTGTCATGTGATCGGCCGAAATTAATTGAAATGCACATTTTTTCTGACGCTTCCAAAGTGGCTTACGGGGCTTGTGTCTACATTCGCTCAATAAACCACAATAATATAGTACAGATTCGTTTATTAGTCTCAAAAAGTAAAATAGCACCCATTAAGCCTACTTCTATACCACGATTAGAACTTTGCGCGGCAGTGTTAGGCACAAGACTCTGCAGTAAGGCAACAAAATCACTCACTGAATTTTTGTCGTCGCGTATTCTGGTGCGATTCAACTATTGTACTTGGTTGGCTGTCTGCAACAACGAATCGCCTGGAACCGTTTGTCAGAAATAGAGTGAACGAGATACAGGACACTACGAGCAAAGATTCTTGGCACTACGTTCCCTCTAAACAAAATCCAGCTGATTTAGTTTCTCGAGGAGTCAAGCCAAATTTCCTTACTAATTCAAATTTGTGGTGGCAGGGTCCTCACTTTCTTCATGAAAATGAGGTCAAATTTCCTGAAATTCCAAAGACACAGAACACTCATACATCATACGTTGTTATAACAAACACAAATGACATATCACTAATAAAATTTTACATAACAAATCAAATTTTCCTAAATTGATTAGAATATTTGCATATATACAAAGATTTATTTACAATATAAAAAACAAAAATAACCAAATTAAAGGTATAATACACCAAAATGAATTACAAAAAGCACAAAACACTATATTAAATTTAACTCAACAAGAAATGTTTCCTAAGGAATATAAAATACTTGAAACACAAAATTTGCTACCGCATAAAAAGAGATTATTGGGTCCTTACATATGAAATTAGCGTTTTGTCGTACTGACCAATTTGATCTGAAATTTTTTCCTCTTTGGTTAAGAATTCCAAATTCAAATTTATAAATTCATTTAGCTGGTACATTTGAGTTTTGAAAACAGTCATTCATTTGTTTTTTCCTCGTTATTTTTTTCTTTGGCGTCGCTTATTATCGCACAATGGAAAACATGAAATATCGGTATATTTACGAGTACGAGTTCTACCGTGGCACCAGTGCTGCAGAAACAGCTCGGAGGATTAATGATGTGTACGGCGCTGGTGTCGCAAAAGAAAGCACGGTACGTTTTTGGTTTCAACGTTTTCGTTCTGGAAATTTCGACCTTCAGAACCAACCCCGTGGACGGCTGGAGACCAAAGTGGAAAATGAAGAATTAAAGGCTATTGTGGAAGCGGTTCCATCACAAAGCACTTCAGAGATAGCTGCAGGCTTCGGGGTAAGTGACAAAACGGTATTAATCCACTTGAAGCAAATCGGGAAAGTAAAAAAACTTGAACGATGGGTACCTCATGAATTGAGTGAATCGAACTTGCAAACACGCGTCGACTGCTGTGTTACTTTGCTCAACCGACACAATAATGAAGGGATTTTTAATCGAATCATTACTTGTGATGAAAAGTGGATACTGTACGATAATCGGAAGCGCTCGTCGCAATGGTTGAACCCTGGAGACCCAGCCAAATCCTGCCCTAAACGAAAATTGACTCAGAAAAAGTTACTTGTGAGTGTTTGGTGGACTAGCGCCGGTGTCGTTCACTACAGCTTTCTAAAATCTGGCCAAACGATTACGGCAGATATCTATTGTCAGCAACTGCAAACCATGAAGGAAGAACTAACTGCTAAATAACCGAGATTGGTCAATCGCTCTAGGCCACTGCTGCTTCACGACAACGCAAGACCACACACTGCACAACAAACAACCACTAAGTTAGATGAGCTACAATTGGAATGTCTGCGACATCCACCGTACTCCCCGGACCTTGCTCCAACAGATTACCATTTTTTCCGGAATTCGGACAACTTCTTACAAGGAAAAAAATTCAACTCCGATGCGGCAGACCAAACCGCCTTCAAAGAGTTTATTGATTCTCGCCCCCATGGTTTTTTTTAGTAAAGGGATCAATGAACTACCTATGAGATGGCAAAAGTGCATAGATAACAACGGTGCATACTTTGATTAATTAAATATATTTTACAAAAAAAAAATTGACTTTATATTCCTCTCGTACAAAACGCCAATTTCATATGTAAGGACCCAATATTATCATTAACGCCCTACATTGATTCTCAAGGGTTAATTCGAGTAGGAGGAGTAGGGTCAATTACAGTTACGACATAAAACATCCAATCTTGTTATGCGGTAAGCATCACATAACAAAATGTATATTTGAATACTTTCATAAAAAACTCTCACACGCAGGTTCTCAACTACTACTGGCGACAGTTCGACAGACTTACTGGCCATTAGGTGGACGAAACATTTCTAAACGAGTCGTTCACAAGTGTATTAGATGCACGAAATTACGAGCTAAACCTGCTAGAATTATTATGGGGCAGTTACCCACTGACAGAACACAATTAGAATACCCTTTTTTGAACGTAGGAGTAGATTACGCTGGGCCAGTGCTGATTTCTGATAGAAAAGGCAGAGGCAGTAAATTAATAAAATCATATATTTGTGTAATCATTTGTCTCGCAGTTAAGGCTGTTCACATAGAGCTCGTCTCAAACCTCACTAAGGAAGCATTTATAGCTGCTTTTAGCAGGTTTGTCGCACGACGTGGCAAGCCGCAGACGATCTATTCCGACAACGGTACGACCTTTGTTGGAACTGCGAACGACTTGTCACAGTTTTTAATGTCTTGCTCCAGCGACATCACTACTTCTTTAGGTCAACACGGCATTGATTTTAAATTCATTGCTGCGTATTCGCCCCATTTCGGTGGCATATGGGAAGCAGCGGTGAAGTCAATAAAACATCATCTCAAACATGTACTTGGGTTAGCCCATCTCACTTACGAGGAGATGGCTACCTGTTTAACTCAGATAGAAGCCATACTGAACTCCAGACCGCTTATCCCTCTATCCTCAGATCCCATGGACCTCACCGCACTTCAACCATCTCACTTCCTAATCGGACGCTCATTAATGTCGATTCCTTATCCACAGCTCACCGATGCAAAAATCAACCGCTTAGAGATATGCTCGAATACAGTGTATAAAACAACATTTTTGGAAGCGATTTCATAATGAATATATTTCTCTGCTTCAGAAGAAGACAAAGTGGCATTCATCATCACACACTTTGAAGGCTTGTACCCTAGTCGTCGTTAAGGATAAGGGACTACCACCTCTTCTTTGGTTGTTGGGTCGTATCACTAAAACATATCCAGGAGCCGACGGAGTCAAGCGTGTTGCGGATATTTTCACAAGGAAAGGAACAATTACGAGGGCGTATAACAATATATGTCCCCTTCCCATATGTTGAAGCAGGACTTCAAGGCGGCGGAAGATGTTGCAACATGCCGCAACATAACATACACATATGTACATATAACACTATATATGTAACGTCAACGGAACGAAGATCGCGCGAGCAGCGCGACAAGCAAATTAATATTGTTTTCTCGACACTTCAATACATATTTTCTACGAACCACACGCATACAATAAACCAAAGTGAATTAAGTTTGCGTTTTCATTTATTATAAACTCCCAAGAAGTTAAGACATTATAAATAGTCACAAATAGTCACAAACAGTTTTAAATAATGATAACTCAATAAAAAACGAGTATTTAAAGACTAAGAAACTATGATGTAGCAGCTTAACTTTGGGACATTTCAGATATTCATAATTAATTACTTTCATTGTAAAAAATATGTTTTATAATGCTAATTAGTTTGGCGGAACAAAAAAACAGCGTGTTTTTGGCTAAATTTGGGGTCCTAACGATTGTAACTCACGGTATTTTTTAAACTACACGACTTACGTTCTCTTTAAAAATACAGTCTAATAGTAGAAGAATTATATATTCTACTTCAGATACCTTTATTACAATTTATCCAGTACTTTTTTTTATACGCACTCAAAATTTGAGACATTTTTTTTTTCAAAAAGTGGCAAAATTTACGGCCTTACCCAACTACAAAATGGTTTTAAATAAAAGTATTTAAATACAAAATAGGTATTTTGTATTTTCAAAATACTTTCTTTTAAATACAATACTTATTTCACTTATTTTAACAATAGTTTTGTTCGAAGAGTTCATCTTTCATGTTCCGTCTATGTGGCCTCATAATCATTCCACCAAATGAAAATAGACCTGCCATGCAATTCTGTAAAAACTCGAATCACCCAAAGCGAGACTCGCTCTACAATTCACCCCACTTCGCATTCGAACACACTTGACCTTCAAATGGAATTCTCTAAACCAAACATTCTAGGAGCGAAGTGAGGTGATCTTAGATGCGAGTTTGTCGGGTATTGCTTTAAGAGTAAACATCTCAATCGATATTTCGTCTTAGAGTATTTTAACTTCTTCTGAGATATATACGTTAAATAAAACTCGTTTATTTAGATCGGATTGTTACATTTAGCGAAACTTCATAAAATTCATTTACGATAGTACACAACTCACCGCCGCCACTCATCGAGGCGGCGCTAGTATCTCTGTCGACTTTAGAGAATACCAAATCACAGTTGACAATCTCACCGCGGATTCAGAAGTGAATTTGACTAATTTGCGTTAGAGAATCGCACTACAGTAGTGCCGCATCCGCCTGCCGCCAGTATATGTGGTATTTATGTCTATACTTATAACATTATAAAAAGGTAGTTTGTTTGCATGTAATGGATAAACTCAAAAACTATTCAACCGATTTCAAAAATTCTTTCACCTATAGAAAGTTACATTATCAACTAGTAACACGGGCTGTATTTTATTTTCGAAAATTTTCTACCCATGTGAAGCTAGTATATGACATTAAAAATATGGATTACTATTATGGATAATTCAACAGTACGGTTTTTCGCATTTTCGTTATGCGATTGGGTGGATCATGCAATGGTACGTCAGCGAGCTGTTGGCGGGATTTTATGGGTAGCGGTTAGGCGTTTATTTTAATTATTTGCAAATTGTATCTAGTGGATATTGGGACTTACAGGTAGCGGCGCGAAAGTTTTTCGGTGAACGTAATGTGGAGGGGATAGCTGTGCATGGGTACTGTTGCGCACATATTAGTGTATCGTATCGTATCAGTGCGAGGGATACAATACGACTAGAGAACAAATCAGCGGTTACGAACGATCTCCGCGTCCCACTAACCCCCCAAGATACCGGGATTTTAAGGATTTTCGGCTCCTTCGCAATAACGGTCACCACTTGTACTAATACTATCACGCCGCTACCTGTAACATTGGCGTAATTTTGCGTCCCACGTATTTACGCTGTTATGCATTATGTGGAATTGTTAAAATAAGTGCTAATTTAGTAGTGTGACGTTGAGATTTTTTTTGTAGATTAGTCTGCTTCAGTGGATTCTACTAGAATGAGTGCCTCAATATATTTGTCGCTAGAATCTTCAAGAAACATTAAAATGAAATACAGTGAAGAATATATTTACTTGTTACTAAAGACATCGGATGTATGGGTATAGATCTTTTTCTTTTCCCTCTCAAGGGAGCATCTATCAAAAATAAGGCGGATTTTAGGATTTTTGGCGAAATTTTATGGGGAACGGTTGCACGATCATTTTTATTATTTGCAAATGGTTTCTAGTGAATATTGTGATGTAAAATTAGCGTTATTTTGCGTTTCAACTATCTATGCTGTTGTGCTGTTATCTGAAATTGTTGAAATACGTGCTTACTTAGTACAGTGATATCGAGATTTTTTTAGTGGCTTAGTCTGCCTTAGCGGATCCTATTAGAAAGACCTCTTTAATATATTTGTCGACAGAAAGTCGAAGAAACATCTTAAATGTATTACGTCAACATTTTGATGAAATAATATGAAGAATATATCTACCTAATGAAGATGTCGGTTGTATGGACTAAGATCCCTTTACTTTCACTCCTTAGGGAGAATTGTACTACTCTCTCTCTCAAAAAAACTAAAAATAAGTCAGGGTTGCCAGCTTAGGGGTTTTCCCCCAGATTTAGGGGGTAAATAAGTGGGATGGGATTTTTTCAGGGGTTTTATTTCTTTAGGGGTATTTTTAAGGATTTTATTACTCTTCATATTTATTTTTTTTATTGAGAAAAATAAATATGTAAAAGTATAGGTCTTGAGATAATTCCAAACTAGCCAATCATATTTATTTGTTGACTTAGCGACTTAGCGACATCTAATACAAATATATTACAACTACTCTGTAGTAACTGGTGGTTATTGTGCCTATGCTTACTGGAAATACATATGTACGTCGATTGTTGTTTACTTGTTTAATTCGATTTTGTTATTGTACTTGTGTGCACATGTAATTTATTAATGATGCCTAAAGAAACTAAAAATAAGCACACGTACAGTACAATATCACTGCATATTATTTATTATTTTTGAGGGAGCTGAGGACCGGAAATGGTAGCACAATATTGGAAAGGCTTATGTCCAGCAGTGGACGAACACGGGCTGACGATGATGATGAATTATTATTTTTATAGAATATGGCTGTACCCGCGACTTCGTCCGCGTGGAAAAATTTGCCGTGACCTCTCCGGGTTACCGAGGTTACCTGAGGTACTTATATTGTTGATATTAAACAAAAAAGTTATTTTCTATTATGGAACATCCGCCATATTGGATTTATGATGACGTCACACACACAGAAACCTTGTCATGCCCATTCCATTTCATTTGATATCCATATAGTTGGAGTCGAACAATAAAGTTATTTCCTACTATGGACCATTCACCACATCGGATTTATGATGACATCCCACATATATCTTCTCCTGCGAATTCCATTTCATTTGATATCCATATTGTTGGTGTTGAACAAAAAAGTTATTTCCTAGAATGGAATATTCGCCATATTGGATTTATGATGACGTCACGTATACAGAAACCTTCCCTTGAGCATTCCATTTCATTTGATACCCATATTATTGGAGTTAAACAAAAAAGTTATTTCCTACTATGGAACATCCGACATATTTAATTTATGATGACGTCACATTTACAAAAACCTTCTTCTGCGTATGCCATTTCATTTGATACCCATATCGTTGGTGTTGAACGAAAAAGTTATTTCCTCATATGGAACATCCATCATATTGGATTTATGATGACGTCACATATACAAAAACCTTCCCTGGCGTATTTCATTTCATTTGATACCCGTATTGTTGATGAACGAAAAAGTTATTTCCTATTATGGAACATCCGCCACATTGGATTTATGATGACGTCACATATGCAGAAACCTTCCCCTGCGTATTCCATTTCGTTTGATACCCATATCGTTAGTGTTGAACGAAAAAGTTATTTCCTATTGTGGAACATCCGCCATAGTGGATTCATGATGACGTCACATATACAGAAACCTTCCCCTGCGTATGTCATTTCATTTGATAACCATATTGTTGGTATTGAACGAAAAAGTTATTTCCTATTATGGAACATCCGCCATATAGGATTTATAATGACGTCACATTCATAGAAAGCTTCCCCTGTGTATTCCATTTCATTGGATACCCAGATTGATGGTGTTGAACGACAAAGTTATTTCCTATTATGGAACATCCGCCATTTTGGATTTATAATGACGTCACATGTATAAAAACCTTCCCTGGCGTATTCCATTTCATTTGATACTCATATTGTTAGTGTTGGAAAAAAAAGTTATTTCCTATTATGGAACATCCGCCATATTGGATTTGTGATGACGTCACATACATATAACCCTTCCCCTGCGTATTCCATTTCATTTGATACCCATATTGTTGGTGTTGAACGAAAAGTTATTTCCTAGAATGGAACATGTTACAAAATTTAAATATTGACCTTTTGATAATTGTTTTGTTAACACATCTGCTACTTGAAATTTAGTATTAATATATTCCACATTAATCAAACCCTCTTCTACCTTTTGTTTCATAAAATTATATTTGATATCTATATGTTTCATTCTCTTTTGATACTGATTTTCATTGTGGCCACGACTTTGCAAATAATTATTGTGATTTTGTTGATATTTTTCTCCGAAATGACATTGAAATTTCTTGTGACCAGGTTTTCCACATATATAGCACGAAAAAGCATTTGTATACTGCATATTTCCATAATCACAGTAATTTTTCTTCCTTTTCTCTTCCTCTCCGAGTAACCTGCTTTTCAAAAAGTCATACTTTAAATTTTCTACAGTTTCCAAAGCCGTGATGATTCCTTCATACGATTTAGGCATTGACATTAAGATGTAATTAACTTTTTCTTCTTCACACAATATTGTACCTGCCTCCTTCAGTTCTGTAAAAATTTCTTCCATTTTTATAAAGTGATTAAGTAACGGATAACTTTCAGTGTACTTCATATCTGTCAGCTTTCTTCTTAAAAATAATTTCGAACGAATTCCTTTCTTTTTGAAATTTTCTTACTTTTTGAAACTTACTTCTATGTTGCCACATCTAAACTTAAAAAGTAAGCATTGTATCTCAACAGAACATCCGCCATATCGGATTTATGATGACATCACGTATACACAAACCTTCCCCTGCGTACTCCATTTCATTTGATACCCATATTGTTAGGGTTTAGCCCCCTTATATGTATAAAGGTCCCTTATAAAGTTTCAACGCCTTTTGCACCCCTTTAGGGGTATATTTTTGATAAAAAAGAAAACATTGTTTTTTTAATAGAAAAGGTGTATCTCTGAACCAAATTACATCGTAATCGGTTCAGCGGTTTCATCCCCCTTTTCGCCGCTATAGGGGTAGATTTTTGAAAAACAAAGGAGTCTATTGTTCATCCACTGATGTCAAACTATCTCCATGCCAAATTTTATCAAAATCAGTCCGGCGGTTTAGCCGTGATAACTAAGCAGACAGACAGACAAACAGAGACTCGCATTTATAATATTAGTTAAAGTTACATCCCCTTTTGCATTCCTTTAGGGGTAGATTTTTGGAAAAAAAAGAAGTCTATGTTTTTTAATAGGAAAGGATTTATCTATGTTGTAAATTTCGTCTTAATCGGTTCAGCGGTTTAGTATTTCCCCTATAAAATTTCATCCCCTTTTTCACCCTTTTAGGTGTAGATTTTTGATAAAAAAAGAAAACTATGTTTTTGTAATAGAAAAGGTGTATCTTTGTACTAAATTACATCTTAATCGGTTCAGTGGTTAAAAATTTCCCATACAAAGTTTTATCCACCTTTTCACCCCTTTAGGGATAGATTTTGAAAAATAAAGTAGCCTGTGTTCACCTCCTGGTGTCAAACTATGTCCATGTCAAAATTTATCAAAATCGGTCCGGCGGTTTAGCCGTGAAAACCAAGCAGACAGACATATAGACAGACAGAGAGACTTTCGCATTGATTATATTAATGGATTATTTTTTAGGTGGATTTTTGACTTTATTTTTAGGGATAAATATTTTTGAGAGTTGGAAACACTGAAATAAGTACTGATCTGTGCAAAAAAGATATAGTTGACAGCTTTCAATTTAGATATTTGTTGTTTCTAAAACTACGAAATTCTTTAAAGTTTTCCCTATTCTCTTTTAAAATATTATATCTTTGTGTTGTGTTATCTATTTGTTTGTTTTCAAAGTGTCTGGTTACATGTTTACATACATCTTCATCTAAAATGGAAGTAATAGTTGCTAACGTCGACCATATCAAATTCGATATAGACTATGCATTAGAAGAGCAATATGGAGCTCTACCTTTACCTTTTCCTGGAATGGACAGTTAGTATTCATATTTCTTTATATATCGTGTTTTTGTTCTATAATTTTCTATTTAGAAACATTACAATATAACCTCAAAATTTTTTTCAGAATCTACAGCAGCAGTATGTGAGTTCTTCAGTCAGGCGGGTGGCTGCAACAATGGCCCGCAATGTCCATACAGACACGTGCGTGGCGATCGCACTGTTGTCTGCAAGCACTGGCTGCGAGGTCTGTGCAAGAAGGGCGATCAATGCGAGTTCCTCCATGAATATGATATGTCAAAGATGCCTGAATGCTACTTCTACGCTAGGTTCAACGCATGTCACAATAAAGAATGCCCTTTCTTACATATAGACCCAGAGAGTAAAATTAAGGACTGTCCATGGTATGTACCTAGATATATTGAGTATTTTGCAAACCGAGAGTCGCAGATTCCTTCACATACAAACTTAGGAGTACTATGTTAAAAACTTAAGAGTCTACATCGAATAATTTTGATTTACTAAAAACAAAATATTTTGTATAATATGAAATATGTACATAGTAGTTTTAGATTATGTTCATTTTGGAAGCGCTATATACATATTATGTATTATTATAATGTACACTTTTGACATCTTAAATTAAGCAAAAAATTTTTGTTAGGTATGATCGAGGGTTCTGCCGGCATGGCCCACACTGTCGTCACCGTCACGTGCGACGCGTACTCTGTATGAACTACCTTGCGGGTTTCTGTCCAGATGGATCTGACTGCAAATACATGCACCCGCGGTTTGAACTGCCTGCCCCACCTGAACAAACTAAAGATGCTAAACGTCTTCCCATTTGTCATTATTGTTCTGAAGTCGGGCACAAAGCATCTTCGTGTAACAAAATACCACCAGAGGTAAACATTTTTATTATATTTGAATTTTATACATATGAACTATATGTTATGGTTCATTTGAAAGTTAATGCATAACAAATACGAACTGATTAAGTTCACAGTAGTCCTATTGTGACTGTATCTTTTAAAGAAAATACCCTTCCCTGCAAACAATTATCTATATAAATAAAAATTGATTGCTGTTCTTTGTTAAGCCCAGCACTTGAGAATGGCTGGACTGTTCATGCTAATTTTTTTTAATATTCATAATAGTCCAAATAATATTTTTGCCCAGCAAATTGTAAAATTCTGAAAAAACTGAAACAGCTTGTTCTATTTGGTTTCATTTATTTAAATTTGAAAAGGATAATGTCTGCATGTCAGCTGATAATTACATAAAAATTCAAAACAAAAAACTCGAGATATTTATTTTTAAAAATTAGCAGTGTTGTTGATACTGTGGCTCCCCAGTGTACATGTTAATTAAACTACTGAATTTTGCAAGGATTTAAACTGTTAGTTAATGTAATTAGTAAAAGTTTTATTTTACCTTTAAAGCACTGGTTCCCAAACTTATTTTGTCTACTGAGTCGAGAGCTCATGCAGTCGTTGTCTAAGATGCCTCCTAGCTAAATGAAATTACAAATGATCCCCCAGGCCTGTACACAATGCCCCCATTTTTTTTCTGGGTCTCTTACCACCCCCCTTTAGGCCTGCAGCGCCCACAAGGGGGCGTTATCGCCCACTTTGGGAATGGCTGCTCTAAAGCTTAATTTTTTCAAATGCTATATTTACTAGTGTGGTAATGTGAATACTTAACAATAAGAGGAAAATGATACATTCAATATTTTTTTTTACTTCATTTCTATGGATAAATAGATAATACTTATTAAACCAATATTATGTAAATAAATTTGGAAATTTAAAATTAATATATTAATTTTCCAGCAAAGAGAAGCAGCACAGAAACAAGAGGAGGCCAGATATCGTGCCCTTGGTTATGTCAAACCAGCCAATGAAAATGATGAAAACAATCCACAGAGAATGCGGGTAATGCTCAAACCACTAGAAGAAGTGGTATGCTTCAAGTGTGGGACGAAGGGCCACTATGCTAATAAATGTCCAAAAGGTCACCTTGCCTTCCTTTCCAGTCAAAACAACCAGAACAATCAAAACACATTCAAAAAACCAAACTAGTATAAGTATGTGAAGCCATCCTAAGGCTTCGTTTGATAGTAATTTATGTATATTTCGATTCGGATTTCATGAAACTAAATGAACTAATATTACTCAGTTATTAAGGCTGTAAGATATGAATTAGGTATTCTATTAGTTCTATAAGAATATAAATATTATTAGTCAATTATTGTTTTATTTAATAATATATCTAGGCGAAAATGTGTGAGGATAATGATGAGATTTGAGAAAGCGAAAGAAGTATGTAAGAACCGCCAGAGATGTGATTTATTTGAAATACATCTATTTAAAATGCAAAATAGTTTTGTTAATTTTTTTAATTCATATTTTTTATTCTTAAATTCATAATTACTTATTTAAGAATGCACCCATCCTAAATGTTCCCAACAATAATGCCAACATTGAAAGTCAATCTGTTTGGTTTATTTAGACTTCCTCTATTCTTTACATTTGCACGGAAATTTAACGCACAATATACTATCACTCTTGCACTTAAAATTTCTAAAAATATAAAAAGTAGAAAATCTAAACGTAATACTAACTTCTCTTTTTCCAATCCCCACAAAAAGTGTTCCATTTATCTTTATTTTAAAGGGCGAATTACTTTTTAATTAGTTGTAAATTATAATTACTGTTTTGGAACTTTTTTTTTTGAAAAAATCAAACATGATTATGATGATTATTATAATAGTAATTGTATTCGAATGAACAAAGTACAACAAGACACAAAATATATGGCGCGTCGTTAATCTTCGCACAGACACAAAAAGACTAAGATACCTACCGAGGATCAAGTATATTCCTCGGTCCTAGACTACTACTATAAAGTATCAACCACAGACTATTGTGTTAACTGCATGGTTTTACTATTCTAAGGTTCTAAGCGTGTAATTGTATAAACTCAAAAGGCGTCGTTTTTGCCTAGCGGCACATACCAAGGCACAATTTTATATAGTGGTCAGGCTTGAGGTTGACCTATGTGCTGTGAATGAGCATAGTCATAAATGGGTTTGTTTGTTTGAGGAATATGTAGTATTGTATACTTGTATTAGAATGAGTGAGTATAATATGTTAGTATATAATATACCTGATATACCTAACAAGCCACAGCAACCGCGCAGCCAGCGCGGTTATTACCTAACTTGCAGTCAGCATGCTACAGCCAAATATCGTACGATATCTGTTGTCAAAACGAAAATTTGCATAGTGGCGTTATATCTATCGCGATAAGTGCATTTTACGGTCATGGCGTAATAGACACGCAATCGTCAAACATGATATCAATTTTTTATCACGATTAGGGTGGCTTGCACCAACTATTTAAGCTCGATTTAAGGATTTGACATCTCTCTTGCACTAACTATTAAATAATTGAGGAAAGCGAGATATCAAATCCATAATCAAATTTAAATAGTTGGTGCAAGCCACCCTAACAGGACTGAGCACATGCGGCTATAATGCGTGCCAAGCAAGATGTTTGTTTATTTGTTTGTTTGTTGTTAATATGGAGGTCTTTTATCACTGTCGAAGTAGATGATCATAATGCATTTATTACATTGCACGACTTTGAAATATCCACAGATATATCACTAATAGATAATCGCCTTTCACACGTTACGAATTGTTAGACTACATAATCGATATTTGGTATGTACCCACCCTTAGTGGCGGTACCTTCATATAAGCCCAAAAGCCTGGCATGCCTTACTAAAATGCTCAGTCAAGCATAAAATAAAAACTATTTCGAGCCGTATCGGTTTTAAAATTTCAAAATTCGCGTCGAAACGAAAATGACTGCACACAACCATTACAATGAACAAGTGACTAATACGTGAGGGCCGTTCAAGTTCGACACTCGCGACCTCTCAAAGCGCATTCAGTGTACTGCGTAAGTCATCAGCCGTCTCGCTTTCACGCGTTGGCTTGCAACCTTTCTTTCTCTCTAATGGGCAAAACGCGATAAAGCTATAGCACAGAGCTATAGGTTGTTTACGAGAGTTAATATAGTAATTAGAGTGAAGCGAAAAGCCCGGCTTTCATACAGAACTTTGTACAAATTGAAAGATATGATACGAATAGACGCGTTCCCCGTGTTTCAACGTCATTGTTTTTACTTAATATTTATTGCTGAATGCTGCTGCAGATCAACATGCCATGTCCTTTAGTTTCCTTAGTCATTGATTTGACACTACATATACCACAGACTACCTACATATACTTAATTTGTATTTGCTGTCAGTTTGTCAGTGTCGTCTATTTATTTATTATTTATATTTCCTAAGGCATTGGTAACAAGACCATCAACCTAATGATGTAACTTCTGGAGAAACATTAGCTGTCCGTAGCACTCCTCCAATAAAGTGTTAATAGGCTTTACTGAAGTTAAAAAGAACTTCTTGGAAGAGCGCGAAAACTTCAGATACACACGTTTATTTGGATCTCCTTCATTCTTTTTACTTACACAAAACTTTAAAACACAATATACTATCACTGTTGTACTTTAAAACTCCTAAAAATGTAAAAAATATAAAATCTAAATAAAAATGACATCCTCACTACTCCCGTTCCCGCCAAAAAATCTGTCAGTGTCGTCCCTTGGAGCATAGATAAGAGTATGTTTATAGGTAGATGCAGGGTTGCCAACTTAGGGGTTTCCCCCCCAAATTTAGGGGTTAATGGAGTCGAATGGGATTTTTTTAGGGGTGTTATATTTTTAGGGGTATTTTCAGGGTTTTTTAACTTTGTTATTATTATAATATTCGTTTTTGTTAACTGAAAAATATGAAGATGTGATGTTAAAGGCTCGGAAATAACCAAATCTAGCCAATCACATTCATTTTTGACATAGTGGCTTAGTGACATCTAGTACGGTTGCATGTTACTAAGAGTGCAGAGTTGAATAAAACGAGAATGTCACTATGCTGTTTACCTATGTCAACCACAAATGTAAACATACCTGTGAGAATTTGTGGTTATACTGTGGTTATGATTACTAAAAATACGTTAATCATTATTCATTATTATTGACGTTTTTGATTTGTTCGTGTATCAGCAAGATATTAATTAAAATGTCCAAAGCTACAGATAAAAAAAAATTTTCAAAAATATTCCAAGAATTGGGAAGCAGATCCAGACTTAAAAGGTAAAGTTATTAATAATATTTATTTAGGGGAATTTCCTAGTAATCGTAGGGACTTTAGGGGTTTTTGGTTGGAGCTTTAGGGAGAAAAATTTTTGAGAGTTGGCAACACTGGGTAGATATGAGGAAGAGGAAAATCCAATTTCATTTTGTTCCTTTGTTTATCATTGAAATTGTGTAACTTTTTTTTCAAAACTTGATATTTTACAAATAGAAATGTCCATATCAGATTTAAAACATTCGCTAAGGAAATATGAATTTCCTATATGTGCTAAAGAGGCTCTTGTTAGAATAGGTATCGAGTTTATAACTTAAAACCTACACATGTAAACTAACAATTAATTTTAAAGTAATGTAATGTAATTTTAAAGTAAATATTTCACATTTTATGTTTGAATTATTAAGCGGTATATTTTATCACAAGGCAGATTAAAATGAGAACGGACAGGAAGTGTTGTAATGTTTAATCTAGTATTCTTTTTCAGAGCAATTATTAGCGGGTCGTGTGGCGCCGTCTAATAAACACCTAGACGTAGCAATGGACATAATCTCAGAATACATCTTCTGTGACGCGGAAAGACGCGGTAGTCGCCGCGGGCTCAGCCCCCTCCAGGAACTGCAGCTGATCGATGTCATTTGTGACTACCTCTCGGCCTGTACGAATCAAACGACGAAAAATACTATATTTCTGTCACTTTTTGGTGGTATAGACAGTCAGCGGAGACTGAAGATATTGAGTATATTGGCCAGCATGGCTATATCAGCATCGAGCACACCTGTAAGTACTTTGTAGTGTAGTATGTTTGGTTGTAAGAGTGTATGGGCCCCGGGATGGGTCTTGAGTGTTGACCATTATAAGCACAGCAAACACTATGTGTTGCCTGCTTGGCAGTGCGAACTGAGGCAAGGCATGCAAAGCTAGCATATTGGATGCACTGTGACTCACTCAGTGGAAGTTGAAATCCAAGTATTCTTTTTCTGTTTTATGAAAAAAGAGGCTGACTAAGGTGTACCGAGTAAATGCGAGAGCTACGACAGCAGCAGAAACATAAAATACTTATTATATTTTTATACCAATGTTTTCACAATATATATACAGTTAGGATCTGAACCTGAACTTTGCTTTTCTTTTATTTTAATTATTGGAAGCATGTTACAATAACTACTTGCTTGCAGTGCTTACATGTTTTTATACTTAATGAGGTGTATTATTGAGGTGTCAGTGATAGGATTTATTTTTTGATAGAAGACATTCTAATAATTAAAAAAAAAAAACAATATCGATGTCCAAGGCGATCATGAAGCATAGCAAAGGGATCACCATAGACTTCTAACCTAACTGCGTTATTGAGTAAAAAATATTTCATAAAGTGAAGCTTTAGTTTTTAAATTCGTTGAATACTGAAAACACTTTCTATACAGGCACAGTTTGGGCTCCCAAGAAATAATTAACAATATCTATTGTTGTATCAAAATGGGAAGTGCAAAGCTTTGCCTCATTATTGTATTTTAATTAGTGTAAATATAACTTTAGCAATAACTATCTGTATGAATATCATATTAAAAATTAAACTAGCAATTTCATTATTTTATATTTATTAACCACTATCAAATATAGAGGCAGTTTTGTTAATCAAATGCAATTGAGTGCATATGCGCATACCATTCTTACTATGTTCTCTAGCGCTTAAGGCCTTATCTGCCCATATTAGTGATAGTTTTTAAATATACAAAGCCGCATAATTCTTGTAACTTAAGAATTTTAATTTGTAATCTGTAGTATGGCATTCAACGCTTATGATTTTTTATGCTAGCAATACATTGTCATCTTGTTCATAAAATATTTTAATATAGCTGTAATTGGCTTTTGTTTTTGCTATTGTCAATTAATAAAAATTGTTACCCGATATTTCTAATTTTCATGTTATGTTCACTAAGCACAGAGTTAATCTAGGGCTAACGTTTAATCCAATTACAGTTTAATGTGTTTGGACACTTCTTTATCTTGATTTAACTGTAGTCAGGACTTGGGAGGTAAAGTTATGCTCATATAGCTGACATCAGCCCCGGTCCAAGCCCTTGATCAGGGTAGAGGCCATCGTCTTTCGTCATTTATGTGATTTAAAACATAAAGGCTCTTAAATCACATAAATTGCATATCAGTTTACGTTAAATAAATAATAATTACTAATTTTTTTTATAAATAAAAAAAAAATTGCAAAAATCAACACTGATTGAATCCACACCTATTTTTAATTTCAAAATTATTTCTTGCATTTGGCATTTGGCGCCCTTTGAGTATCAAAAAACAGACAGCAGAAACTGTGATTGGTCTGTTGGTTTAGTGGTAGCACATCTTCAGCAACTGTCTTTCAGATCCCACGTTTGATTCCTGTCTAAATCAGTTTAGGAAGTGAACTTTACTATATAGTCTGGATGTCTAGGTATGCGGACCTATAGTAGAAGCCGTGTTAGATGGAGTATTTATTTAGTGAACAAAAACGATACAATTTACTAGAACTTTAAAGTTGAGAAGAAGTTCTTAAAACATATCTTTATGCTTTATTATCTTCAAGGTGTTGTCAGCAGTTGGCGTGTGGTTGCAACAAATGGGCTGCTCGTCTCCTCAATCACGACAACTGGTTGAGAATGTGATCCGCGACCACTTCTACCTGAATACATCGAATCAGTTGGGTCTGAAATCATTAGCCAACTCAGTGCCCCAGTTTGTGGCCAATTTCATCACGGCTGTCACGGAGCTGTACATGCATGATGTGCAAGGTGTTACAAAGCTGCCTCCAAAGAACCTTCTAGAAGTAATTACTTCTTGGGTAGGTTTTTTAACATCTTTAGTATTATTATTACGCTTGACTACAATAGCAAATAAAAAAAAATAGAATGTAACAGTTGCTTCTCTTCCTGCCTCCTAGGTATAAAAATGCAGCCAAGAGCTCTTATTGTAAGCATATATAAGTCAACTTCATCTTTAAATCATGGCTTCTATTTGTCAGTCATATTAATTCTGCCAGGGTCAAATATAAGAAGACACTAAAGTGGTGGTTGGTAAAAACTATGTAACTCAAATAAGTCAGAATTGAATCATTTGCTTTCGAATTAGATTGCAAGCAGAAGAAAAATATACAATACACTTGCTTACGCTTGCGCTCAGGTTGTAAGTCAGTCAAAGGTTAGGGCTTGTTTTAAGGATACTCTATGAGCAATGAGATAGCAACTTGTAAGGTCCGGAGACCAAGGAGTCAACCAGTCGGTTTAAAATATGCTTTATTACTACACACAATATCAAGAGCTATAAAATGTATGACATATACATACATAATAATACATTCATCTTATTCTTATATCATAAAGTATATCATATATCATACGCCCTATTTGAGATAAAAAAAAAAAATTAATATAGCAGATTAATCTTAATTTTTTTTTTTTTTACAAGTTGCAATACAATTTAGTTCTATTTTTGTGTAATACTTCATGCTTATTATTTTTTTAAATTTTTACGTACTTCAAATGGACCTAAATAAATATTATCGAATTTATTGCCTGTTTCGTTTTTTACTAATAACATGTCCCCTTTTTTATAACTAATGGGTTTCGTGTAAGCATCATAACTACACTTTCTTAATACTTTACTTTTAATTAAATTACAATTTGCCTCGCAATGAGGTTTTTGTAATCTGTATTTTAATTCTAATGGGTAATTATCAATATTATATAAAGGTTCAATTACATTAGATCTTAAATTACTAGGTATCCTACATTGTTTCCCAAATACTAGTTCAAATGGTGAATATTTTGTTTCAGTATGAACCGTTGTGTTGTATGAAAAACACCAATATGGTAGCCAATCACTCCAATATCTCGGATTATTATTAGTTTAAATTCTAAGAAAAGCATTTAAACATTTGTGCGTATTTTCAAGAGAACCAATAGACTGATGATGATATGCTGTAGAAAAAATTTGTTTGACATATATCATAAAGTATATCATATATCATAACTCAAGAAACATAATGTACGGAGTTGTAATAAGTTACCAGTCTTGTCACTGTGTCAAACGAATTTTGTGTCTCTTTCTATCTTATTGAGCATAATCACTAGTAAAACAGCTATAGTAAGTTTGGCTACCTCACACTCCCAGTATCGTTCGTGTCACTCATAACCGACTTCACAAACGTTATTCTAACAATTATACTAGTAAATATTGAGTGGTTTCTACTGTATTCACTAAAATAAAAATATGTCATGTTCAGTTGTGTATCGGTGTACTGTGAATCTTCCCTTTTCACGCGCGTTGGTAAAACTAGAAACTCGGTCAACAAAAAAAGAACACGCTCTTAGGGCAAATGCCCTGTTCATTTGGATTTTCGTTCCGAGGGTAGCAGTGTATTACTATTTTTACCAGATAATTAGGGTTGTTGACATAGCTTTAAAAATAAGCAAGCTGAAGTGTTAATGGGCTTCTCATATTTGTGTAGAGCTGAAAATCGTTGGACCAAACGAGTTCCTCGCGTAATGTTTGAATAAAAAATATTACAAATCCAAAGGCTATAGATCTCCAGAAATCAGGTTCAGAAAAACGTTATTTAAATATTATATTACTACGCACGCACTAACGTTTCCATCCTGAAAGAACTTTGCACCAAACAAAAACTCATCGAGTGTGCAAGTGCGAATCCTTAACATGTTTGGAAATATCATCTGAAACGAAAGCTTATTGGAACGGTTAATGGTAAAAGTAGGAGTGGAGGGTCAACGTTCTTGTAGCCGGTCAATCACAAGATGGACAGACCCTTCCTTCATGGATAAACCTCATTAAATCATCTTCCAAGTGTTTTCGTACTGAATGTACACGCAGTGCCCTGACTAGAGAAGGATAGAGATGTTTCGCAAAAGCCACAACGAACCTACCTATCAGATGATTCATGACCACGACCAAACAGAAGAAATATTATATGGAATCTCTATGGTACATGGATCAAGTGCCAGTCGAACTGGCACTTGATCCATGTAGTTAGTTAGTAGTTATGTCCTTCTTAGGATTTAACTTGTAAGATGTTTCCTTCCTTCATCAAAATCAGTTTAATTTCGCATTTATGTTTCGTGTAGTATCAATTTGGATTATATCTTGTATTTATTGCTCAGGTATATGGAAATCCAACGCTCTGCATGTCGGCACAATTGAATCCCGCGGCGCTACCTAGCGGCTGTATTCCAATGGCGGCGGTGACGCCACTGGCGGGACTCATACACTGGTGCGCGTTGGCGCCTCTCGTTATTGACGAAGGTACGGCCTAACGGGCGCTTTTGTATTCATAAGGCACAATAAGCTGCAATATCCTACAGAAAAGATTCATACATCACAAATACACATAGTGTGGCAATATGTGTGTGATCGCCAGTGATCGAGTAATCGGGCGCTTATATACCTAAACTTCTTTTCTTGAAAGAATAATATGGATATCCTAATAAAATTACAATGAGAGTTTAACAAGGAACAGCCGTCTTGAAAGTACAAGAAGGTATGTAAGCATTATTCAAAGAAAATATATCGTTTTCACAACGAGTTCTAACTATTTCGTATGCAGGTAACATTTTTAGCAATCAGGAATTTCAAACAATTCCGGGATCCGGGATTCTAAAAGGCATGTCCATATTATTCTTTTGTAGGCATAAAAATGAAGTTTAGGTATATTAGCGCCCGATTATCCGATCACTGGTGATCGCTCATTGATGGGTACGATTATGCACCACTGTGGTACTAGCTAGTTAGTACCAGAGTACCAGCTTATTGTAGGACAAACGAGGGCTGAACTTGACGTACCTAATGAATTTAAGTTGACAATAAGTAATTAATTTACGATTTGAGTGTTAGGTACAACTCAAAACTGATAAATATTTAAAAAATCATGAAAAATAAGGATAAATCCTATTTTCTACTCAACAAATGATATTTACAAATAACTGAAAACTGACTTTTAAATTAAATTAAAAAAAGTGATGTCTGAAATGTGAAAAGGCTGCGGAAAATTATTAGATGACTATTTTGATCTTCTTAAGTCATAAAAAAATATGATAATATATAGATAGGATAATGAAGGCTAATTCACAACGTAATTATTTTATATTTATATATAAAAGGACTAGTTATTTAGGGTGTATAATACATACATCACTCATTCTTTCTTCTTTCTTCATTTTCTACAATAACACTCATGCGACCCTGTCATACTGCGTATCTCTTCATTGCTTATCCTGTCCACAAGGGTGATACCGCACATTTTATTAGAGATAGGATTTCTACTGCATTTATCATACTTTCACTCGATATCGGGCATATCCAGGCCTCACTGCCGCACAATAAAGTTGGCATCAACATCGCATTGTGGATGGTCATTTTGACAGTGTTACATATATTCACACTATCTACTAATGCGGACAGAACACCATTCACTTTATTGGCAGCTGCTATCCATCTCTCCACATCAAACTCACATCTTCCATCCCTCGAAAATACACTCCTCAGATAAACAATTTCATTCACTTGTTCTAGACATTTTCCATTTACCCAAACCTCACATTTCGTTTGTACCTCTTCCCTTTCAGACACCAGAACCTTAGTTTTGTTCATATTCATATTCAATCCTTTCAGTTCACATTCTTCTTTCATGCACGTGACTAGTGTCTGCAACTCTGCTTCTGATGGTGCATAAGCACAGCATCGTCAATTGTATAGGTGTATAATAAGCTTTCTATTTAATTCTGTTAGTCACTGTATACACAACTAATACCATTTGATAATGGTTACAGACACGGAGATGGTAGAAACAATTCCACTAAAGAAGATTAAACTGGAATGCGAGAAAGAACCAATATTAAAAATGGTACGGAGTAAAAGTCTAACTGAGAGCGAGGTATACATAAAGTTGCAATTAGGGGTGCTGCAGAGCCTGCGCGCCGGTCGGAGGACACATGGGCCTCCCACTGCGGTTAATGCGCACCACATAGCACGGCTTGTGCCTATCCTGCATGCGTACGCGCAGAGGATCGTACTAGCTGGTACAACTGATCTGTGCACTCATCATAAATTGCAGGTAATTTCTTTATACCGTGTGAATTGGTGGAGAAAGGACGTAAAGTCCAAGTTTTTTAGCTTGTAAAACCTGATTTTACAATTACCGCCATATAACCAGTGTTATAATGTGCCTTACAAAACTAGGAGACACTCCATATGAATATTACATTACCCTTTAGTGGCATGAGGTTACTGGACACAACACTACTTAGCTGCTTTTTAATGACCCGAGAAAAACCTTCAGAATCTCGCCCTGGGTTATGGATTACCCATTAAACTCCCGAAATCGTAAAGCTCTGGATTTACAAAACGCGCTGTAGCTTTTTAGCACTGTTGAAACATCTTGGAGGGATAATCCTAATCGGTCTCCAGCATCCTCACAGTGCTGCAGATCAAGACCATTTTTTTTTGAATCGGTGCCAGTCCTGCAAAGCTGCCGCACATCATGGCTAGTTTCTTGTAATTTCTTCGTATATAGCTGGGACTGACCTTAAAAAAAAGTTGACGTTCCTACTTAGATAGACACTTTTAACTTTAATTTTCTTTTGTTTTTGTATAGGTATAAGATTATTGTTATTTTTCCTTATTCAGTTATTCTTTATTTCGTCTGTGTTTTGAAGTTGGCTTAATTTTTTTTTAATTATATTTTTACCACTGTGGTATGAAACCACACAAAAGTCAGACGTACAGTGACCACTGATCACATTCCATACAAATTACAAGTCTCACGTTATCGTGCACACGTAGTATATTATGAACACCCTTGAATATATCTGAATTGTTTATTTTCACAGGAGTGCTTGGACAGAATAGGACAAGCAGTGCAAGTGGCACTCGCTAACGGCTGTGTATATGGCAATATTAACAACTTGCTAGCTTCTTTAGACACATTACCAGAGAACAGATTGTTAAAGATTGTTATTAAAACACACCAGCAAACAATATGACAAGTAATGTCTACTTAATTGGAACTTTGGAAGCTTTAATTTCAGTATCTTTGTACATATACTATAGATTTATGTATTGCACTAGACGAATATGTTATAATATTCTAAATGTAATTATAAATTAAGAAAAGAAAAGTTTTTCTAAAATATATAAATATAAATTAAGTTGAAATGGATGTTTTTTTTTATATAGTGTACTTATATAGTTTTAAGTAGTATTGAAATCTATTTTTAAGAAAATATATATTACAATAGCTTTAGTGGACATTTCAATCCAAGCTTGATTACTTGACCACGTGAGATACTCACAGGCGTCTAGAAAAGTTAGACTCCTCCGTACAATAATCTGGTGTGTGCCCCCTAGAGTAATCCCTAGCTACGCCTATGGAGATACAAGCATTTCAAGTTTATAATTCTTCATTAGTCTTGCTTTCTATCTATACTTGTAAAACAAGGTCACTATGTCTGGCTGCTTGTCTGAGCGCTTATAAATCTAGATCCACTGCTTCAATTTATATTATTATTCTTTTAATTTGGAAGTATGCTATCTGGCCGAGTTTTAATATACATTTGGTTTTCGAATTACAACTGCATAAACAGACAGACATTTGTTTTATGATATGTATATATGGATGAATGAACATATGGAGATACGGACAATAGAACAGCTAAATCTAAAAAAAATGTCAATATGTAGGTACATGGTCCAAACGAGCGGAGCAGTGGTTCAGCTAGTTTATTAATATAGTTCAATATATGTACAGTCCAATTAAATTAACTTTTTAAATTGATATTGTCGTCATTACGTCTTTAACTGTGAGTTAGTATGTCGCTAACTTACGCCCAATTTTATATTTCGAAGAAAAAAAAGAATCATTTCAGGGGTTCTGTGGTTCTGTAGTAATATATATATAATTCAAAAATGGAACTGTTATGGTTTCGTTGTATCTGACCATATGGTACAGCCGACTAATTCTATCACTTCTACGGCTGAGATGAAAGGTACAGACTTAAATTGGTAATCCATATCCAGTAATGAAGAAATAAAAAAATAAATAATATGTGTTATATCTTATATGTTATAAATTTGACTGGCCCATTGGCTTGGTGGCTGAGTTTCTGTCTTTCGAGCGGGGATCCCGGATCCCGGATTCTATTGCTGGTCAGGTCAATTTAGGAAATGAACTTTTCTAAATTGTCTTGTCAGTGACAGTTCCCCCAGTTCGTTGTGTGGTACCCAAGGGTACCCATAGTACGAGTATAGTGCTTGTTTTTGGTTCACACAATTTATGTAATTGTTTGAAGTATTATTATTTTTATGCTTACTATCACTACTGGAGAGTGTTAAAGATTTGTTTGTGGCAAGATGGTGGGTGGCGGGAAATAAAACGGATTGATAGCTTCTTCCGCCAACAAATCAGTTTGGCTATTCAGAGACAACAAGCATTGCCAGTCTGCTGGGCACCCTAAGCAATGACAGCTTTTTCTGTAGCAACTTTGAGTAAGTCTATTATTTAAAATAATGTTTAGTTTTCAGTTTGTAAATATTAATGTTAAGATATGTATGTATGTACTGATTTGTGTCAATAAAAATTGCTAAGTACTATACATAAAAAAAGCATTGGATTATTTCATTTTCATGAGTATTTTTCAGATGTAACTTCTTTGTTGCTAGACCTTAAGTTAATGAGCCCGATATATTCTTGGCCAGATTAAATTTTTTTTAAGTCTTCTGTTTCAGCACATCTGAGTAAGTTCTGTTAACAGCACTATATATACCATACACCATACACATTACCATGTTGTCACAAAAATAACACATATATACAGACATATGCACAAAGTATAAATACTATGTGTTTTTTCATGTTTAATCAAAAACTGCATCAAAATGTTGCAAAAATTGAGTAATAAAATATAAAACTATCTTGATTAACTTAGAAAATAAAGGCTGTTTAAAAATGCCAATTTTACTTATTACAGTAAATCAATGTCTCCTATAAACTTTCAATTTTATTTGTTGTTTTTAAAGTATTTAAGATAATCTTTTGATATAATTTAGCTTATAAAAAAAAACTAAAAATTTAAAATAAAAACATATTATAGTTACAATATTATGCATATATATTTAAAAAGGCTTAAATCTACGACTTTGTTTAATCTGTGCAATTTTCTTTTTGTCTTCTTCGAACTTTTGTCTCAGTGCCACAACATGTTTCATTTTGGACTCTCGTATTTGGAAAGTGTAGAAGTTCTTCAGTTCTTTACGCTTCTTACCTCTTTCTTCTTTTGTCATAATTTTGTTTTCTACTTTCTCCGTTCGTGCAAAGCTCTGCACTTTGCTCCTTTTTGTGACTGTGATCCAACCTTCATCATCCTCTTGTTCTAGAGTCTTATCTTTTTCTTTAATTTTCTTTGTATTCTCATCATGTTTTTTCATAAATTGTTCTATTTGCTCCTTAAAATCCTTTGGGAGAAGTACACACTGGTTGTACTCTTCTATCCACTTTTTCATACCACATTTAAGATGATTATCTGAATTAATAGGGTGTAATTTTGTTAATTTTAAAGCTTTGTCTAATTGCCCTACTTTATAGAAGACTAAATATGCTACTTTGAAGGATGGTGTTACTGTTTCTGGGAGAAATCTGTTCACAGTTTTAATTTCAGATGTGCTAGGTTTAGTTGAGAAATGTACTGACTCTACGTTGCCGGCCTCTTTAAATGCGTTCCTTAATCCTTCTTCATCAACATAAGGTGGAACATTTACTATAAAGAGTGTCCTTCCAGAAGGTTTGTCTTTACTGTGCTCTCTCACCGAATGCTCTTTAAAATAGATTGTGTGCGGTGATATAGCATCTTCCGTCAACTTCAACTCCAGTGCTGAAAACGAAAATTAGTTTCAATAATAATAAAAAGTAATAGTACCTACGTATTTTAAATACTCCTAGAGACAATATTTTTTTACCTTTAAAGTTGTGAATTCGTTTCGTAGATTTCATTGCTTTTTTTCCCCTATTATCATTATTTTAGACACATGGACTATGTAGTATATAATTCACAAACTTACTCTATGATGAATTCACGATTCGGGACATGAGAATTTTTTAGGTTATAAAATTTTGACTTTCCAGCGCTCGTGTAGAAATTAAAATTATTAACAGTTGGTGCTCGATGGGCGTTGGAGAGCTCACACCTTATCTATGGCTCACACAGCTTCCAATTTGTTGAACAGCTTTCAGATCGATTAATGGATAAATTGATCTATCAATTTCGAGCAGTGAATCGATTTAGTGATTTGATGGCGGACACCCAAAAATAGTTTCCTTAGTCATTGCCAAAAATGAAGTTTCCATTATATTTCTGTATTGGTAAGTACGCAAGTATAAAATAATAAGCTGGCGTGAAATGTTTAATAAATTAAACACTGCCGTCACCTTAGCGCTTTCGGAATTAGATTTAGCGCTTTTTTGAGCGTCTATTTATTTTTCCCATCCAAAATTAAAAAAAATCGTAGTACGATTTTCGAGTAGCCGATCTTTTGGACATCGATTTCTGTCAATCGATTCAAATTGGATGAAAATCAATCTATTCTAATTAAAGAATCTCTATCCCTAAACTAGCCAACGACGTCAATAAATTGTTATACCTAGTATACATCACAGTATAAATTATACATAGTTGCAGATAGTATATATTACCGTATAGGGATGGCGATCTGAGATCGATTAATCGAAGAATCGATTATTTCGATCTAATTTTTTTTATCGATATTATGTAGTGAATGCTTAGATGGTTCGGGCACTTGGAAAGAATGAGTGATGAAAGACTGACGAAGAAAATATACAGAGCGAAAGTGAGTGGTAAAAGAAGCCAAGGAAGACCAAGGCTGACTTATGAAGATCAAATAGCCAGAGTGTTAGCAGCCGGAAATGTCAAAAGCACTCGCATACCTAGGCGAAAATGTGTGAGGAGAATGATGAGATTTGAGGAAGCGAAAGAGGTGTGTAAGGACCGCGACTCCTGGCGCTCCGTCCTCTCTGACTACCCCGTTGGGGATACAGCGTGAAGTTATGTTATGTAGTGAATCGATTCCGTGAATCGATACTTTACCCTTGAAAATCGAGATCCGATTTTTTTTTTATGATAAGAAATATAAAACTGTTTAGAATGAGTTGAATGTGGTAACTGCAAATTTTATAATTTCTTAACTTAAATATTATAAATTTTTTTTATCTTAAATAGAGGTTCTTATACATGTAACATTTAAATACAGTTGTAATTGTTTAATTCATTAAAAATGATTAGATTGATTATTTTAGCATCTTCCAAGTTTTCTATAATTATATTCATATATATGTCATAAATACAAACTTATATAGTAAGTCGAGAAATAATCGATTTTCGAGAGATCGATTTTTTGCTTCGATTTTTCTATGAATTGATTTTTCATACTTCGATTCGAATCGATTCAAAGATCTATCTTTTTTCGAGAGAATCGCCTTCCCTATTACAGCAGCGTTGCCATATCTACCAACGTAGTTCATAAATGTACCTATTTTTAAAGTTATCACATGCTAAAGCATTTTAATATATAAAATTCCGTAATATTTTAAAAATGTTTTAGAAGATTCGATTTTCATAGATACCATGTATAGCACGCGGTATGGAAATTTTTTAACTAAAAAAGTGAAAGAACGTTTTTTGTCGTATTCCAGGTTTCTCAGGGTTCTGATTACGAAAATGACGTTCATTTTCAAATTCGAGATGGCAAATTTTTGGATAAATTGACATGGATGTCATATTCTAGGTTTTTCGGGGTTCTGATTATGAAAAGGATGTTCATTTTCAAAATCAAGATGGCAATTAATTAATTGTATGTGTATGTATATATTTTCCACTCTACATACTACTCTGTCAAGAAAGTACCGGGAAAAGATCAATAATACACGAAATGTTAGTTATTCATCCAAATTTATTTTATCACCTTCAAAGTATGCTCCTTCAGAAACGATACACTTACGCCAACGAATAATCCAATCATCAAAACATTTTTTAAACGCTTTTTCCGGAATTGAGTTCAGTGCTCGCTGCAAATTCTCCTTTATGTCTTCTACCGAATGAAAACGGGTGCCACGAAGTGGTAATTTGAGTTTAAGAAAAAAAAAAGAAATCGACTGGAGCCATATCTGGTGAATAAGGTGGTTGCTCGATGGTATTTATTGAGTTTTTGGTCAAAAATTCGTTCACAATGATGGCCATGTGCGAAGGCGCATTATCGTGTTGCAAAATCCGAGAATTTTCTTTCCACAAATCTGGTCTTTTTCGTAGATTTGCTTTCTTAAACGCCGCATAACGACCAAATAATATTCTTTATTTACCATTTGACCTTCCGGCAAGAATTCCGAGTGCGTAACACCGCGATAGTTAAAGAAAACAGTCAACATGACTTTGACTTTTGATCGACTTTGGCGTGGTTTTTTCGGTTTCGGTTCAGTTGGAAGGCGCCACTCCGAAGCTTGTTGACTAGTTTGCATGTCAAACTCGTAAACCCACGTCTCGTCACCAGTAACAATGCGTTTCATGAATGTTGGATCGGAATGGACTTGTTCTAGCATGTCCTCAGCGACTCTTATGCGTTGTGTTTTTGGAGAAAATTCAGGTCTTTTGGGACTAGCCGACCGGCAATATGTTTCATAGCCAAGTGATTATTTAAAACGGTACGGATCGTCTCGTGAGACACAGAAATTTCAGCGGCTATCTCTCCCAAACTTGAATGAGGATTTTCAGTCACTATTTCCTTCACTTTTGCAATGCTAACTTCAGTTGCAGACGTTGATGGCCTACCAGAGCGAGGCAAATCTTCCATCACATCTCGACCGGTTTTCAACGCGCCAAAATGGAAAACGGTTGTGCCAATCTAACAACAACAAAAAAAACCAAAAAATGAATTTGGAACCATAAACAAATCGTCCATTCCCGATACTTTCTTGACTGAATGTACATCATAACAATCGTTCGTAAGGAGTAAACTCCAGTCGCGCGTCGGAGTTGACATACATAACTTTTCTATAATTACAGAAACAAGGAAAGTCTTTAAAATAATATTTTTTCTATTTGAAACATACGCTTCTTTGAGAATAGAAATACTTATTTACGGATTTTATAACGCGTATTTACTTTTCCTTTTATTTTCATTTCACTGATGTTGCGGCTCCTTTCAAGAGCACTTCAAGAGTCATGATCACAGGTCGCGATCACAGATTCCATAAAGGAAGCCGAATGGTCAAGAGTAAAATAAAAATGAAATTGTTTCAACTAATTAAGGACACAATAAACTGTTAATAAATACGCGTTACCCATTAAATCCGCGAAAAAGTGTGTTTTCAATCGACTTCCAAAAAAGGAGGAGGTTCTAAATTCGGTTGTATGTTTTTTTTTTATGTTTGTTACCTCGTAACTCCATCATTTATGAACCGATTTCAAAAATTATATTTTTGTTTGAAAGGATATACTTCCAGATTGGACGCATTGAAATTTCACTAGTATTGTAGCTTTGGTTTCGAAGATACACCCAATAACACGACTTGTTCATTTATATTGACGATTCTCTTGTATGTCATTTGTTAACTATCGTTGTCCCCACATGGTATAATGGTAGTAGGGAGAAGATATAAATTGGCTGTGATATAATAAATTCAGTCAGTAGAGTCAGTCTTGTGGCGGACAAAGAATACAGCTGGTGGCTGTCGTCTTCGCATTGTAAGAATACTGCTAGGGTGTTATTATGATGTAACCTTTACACTGTTCTTTTATAACTGATTGATATTGATATGATATTATATTGATGATATTGATAATGGCCATAATGGACAATAATATCCCATGTTCGATCTGTTCGCATCTTTTATTGTGAAAGCCCACGGTTTGTGCTCCTCAATAGAATGGAAGTTAACAAATTGAGCTCCATAATTAGAAAATTAACTAACTGTAGACCTACCCTAGATATTTATTTAGGCCAAGGTCACTGAAACGGGAGAAATAAAAAAACTTATAAAAAAATTTAACGGACTTCAAAAAATACTGAAAAGTATGAAATAACTATCCCTTACTAATCAAAACTTAAGTACAAAAATAACTTTATAAATAGGATACAAATACCCATAGAATTAAATTTGACAGTTATTGAAGTCGGTGCCAAATCAATGTTCGACAACAGTTTATTAGTTTTGTAGGCTTGGCACCGACTTCAGTAACTGTCTTTAATTATATGGGTATTTTTATCGTATTTATAAAGTTATTTTTGTACTTAAGTTTTGATTAGTAAGGGATAGTTATTTCATACTTTTCAGTATTCTTTTTTGAAGTCTGTTTAATTTTTTTTATAAAAGTTTTTTATGTAAAGGAATAAAAGTGAAAACGTAAGAATTTGATATTACAGAGTAGAAACAAACAAATGTTCTAGAATAGATTTAGTTTTATTTTTAATTCCTAAAAATCTTTTGAACTAGAGTTTTAGGAAAGCTGTAAGACAGATTATTAATATATCGTTTTTTTAGTCTGCCGATTTCTACCGATTTTTTACATTTTGTATACCAATTTTCTAAAATTGGAGTTGACAGTACTGTGTTACAGTAACGTAACGAGTGACTCTTTAAACCTCAGACTAAAGGGCTTACAGTGTTCTTTTTATATTATCCAAGGGAAGGATCATAATACAACAATACGCAGCTGAAAATAATATATTTTAATTTTTGTGAATACTAGTAGCCAAAACACAAGTTTTACGAGTATTATGCAAATAATTCAAATGTTAATTTACATGAAAAATTTTGAGTGCATTATTTATACAACATCGACGTGCTTAATATCTTTCTCTTCGTGCTGCCCGCTTACGTCCTAGTGTTTTGACCATGACAGAATAGTTTGCTTAGAAATTCGTAAACATTTAGGTCTTGTAGGCTAGGTTGTCTGTAAATATATTAAATATGATACAATTTATTAAAAAAAAATTCCGCGCCAACTTTTCTGTTTTCTTTTATAGTTGGATTCGTACACATATAGAAACATAATGTAAACTAGATTTTTGAGTGTCTATTGTCTATTCACTGGATCGATTCACTGCTAGAGATCGATTGATCGATCCTTCCATTAATCGATCTCGGATTGCCATTACTAAGAAAGTTGTTGCAACAAATTGAAAGGTGTGTAGGGCATTTTACACTTGTATAACCATAGATAAGTGTTGTATAACTCAAACTCCGGATTCAATGACTCAAATGATCCAATACCTCATGTGTGAGTTGATTTGAAACTCGTAATGATTCCTTCAAACTCTTATCAACGCAAGGGGGTTATTGACTTCGATTATTTGTGTGAGTCCGGCGAGATTCAAATTGCATTGCATGAGGTTTCGACACAAAGTGAAATTGCGCGACTATTCATCGCGTCGTACGAAACCGATTGCGATTTTCCGAGTCACGGTTTCCGAGTTTCCGAGTCACGGGATTAATAATAAACTCTCTTCGTTTGTGTTACGTTGATGACGTAACCTCGGTTGCCCGCTGATGCTGAAATTACACTGATCTTTTTCATTTAACGCGTAAAAGGAAGAATAACTTTAAAAAACAGAAAAAGAGTAATTAATTCCGGCACTCCGGTAATTTTCAATTAATTCCGTGGCATTCATTAATATTATCTAAAAGATAAGTAGGGGCTAATTTTGAAATTATCTAAAACGGGAAATTAACGCGATTACTTCGTATTTTGGCTTGACGTTTCGATTGAGTTCAAGTTCAAGCCAAAAAAAACGATAATGACGTTACTTTTCCGTTTCAGATATTTTATAATGCAACCAAGGGCGTCGCCAAGGAGGGGCAGGGGGGGGGCAATTGCCTCCCCCTAGAGATCAAATGTAGCTAGATGCAAAGCGACCAAAGTGCGAGCAATTAACTTCCTTACCTATTAATAAATTCCGCATCTCATGACAAAACGTAAATAAATTCACAAGGTTTAATGTATATTGTAGAAAGTATTGAAATATTCAGAATAACATTAAGATTTTGACATCCGTTTTTAAAATCGCCGCCATTTTCATCACGACTATATCAGATTTGACAAAATGCGAGGCCATTATACAGTGTAAAAATATGTAGGTAGGTATGGTGTGTGTGTGCATTGCATTTCTTTCTACGACAGCCGTTCACATTTGTATGCGGCATACCTAAATAAAGTAGAAGTTATTGTTACGAACATACAATTTTAATTGGTTTTGTGGACAATGCCATCTAAACATTAAAAATTATTTTTGTTAAAATAAATAATTATTACTGTGTTTAAAAGTTTGATTTAGTTATTGTGCTGTCGAGGGCTTGTGAAGTTTTATACATTGATATTAGAACCGTTCTTATTACAATCGTCATCGAGGCAAAGACTTCCAAAGTGTAACACTTCATGCTCTCGGCGTTCATATTTTTTATCCTCCATATTAATATTGCCCCATTGCCCCCCCCTTAGTCATAAGCTGGCGACGCCCTTGAATGCAACGCAAAAGTTTAAATGTTTATAATTTCGAAATCATTTCATAAAGCAAAAGTAAGTACATTTAAGATTACATTATCACTCGTCAGTCTTTAGCTAGTTTAGTACCAAGAAAGTCAATTGACAAATTCTAGCATTACTATAATAATTACGAGAAAACAGTACACAATACTCACTTAAATAAACCTACAACTATGACATTCAGTAGATAAACATGACGAAAGTATACTGCAAACTATGTATATACTCGTACTATATAGAATTAACGACTCACTACTTACTAGTTGCACAAGTCCTTTATAGAAAACGATTAGGTAATTCAAAAGAGTTAATCAATCATTAAGCAGAGCTGACGAGTCGCTAGTTTTATAGAAAATGAGTAGGTGATTCAAAAGAATCAAGGGATCAATAAGCAGAGTGGGATCCACAAAGGGATTCGGATTAAGTGATTCGAATCACTCCTCGGATTCAAGGCAAAAGTAATTGTAGCTAATACATTAATAATTGAGCGCGTGCGGCCGACTCAAAGTTCATAATTCGCAATAAAACACTCGGACTATCTAACTAAGAATCTGATCGTTATTCAATAATCCCGTTCGGTCAAAATAGGACGTAATACGATGTTACAAAGATCCAAAGTAGGTGATTCAAAAGAGTAAAGCTGAGATTGTATTTCGTATTGCAAATTCCATTTTGTACTACGTTCTATACTAAGATCTGAGTTAGGCTGAACCCGAATCGAGCCACGAACACGCCGAATAGAGGTTAAAATAGTATTTGTTGGATTTCGTTTCCATTCTATGCCATCATTTTAATTTGTTAGTGTTTCATTATTCTTGTTTCATACCGTTTACTGTAAAAATATATAAATATTTGTTTCTGGTTGTTTAGACAACGGTTTTTATAGGAATGTTCAACGAGACCTTATTAGATAAAATTCATATTATTTTAAACCTCGTACATATTTGTTATTCATTTCTGGATCTCATCAATCGTTGTCAATAGTTAGTCTGAGTCAAACACAGATCTACTGATTTTAGGAGTCAAAGGCCTTTTTTTTTTAAAGGATTCTTGTTCGGAAATTATCAACCAGACAGTTGACGTATAACGACATGATTTTGAACTTGACAGCTACTTTTGTCTATGCTGTGACGTTATTTTCATTGCTTGTTGGTTATAAAAACCTCTGTTTTTCTCGTATTTTGTCGTAACATTACGACCATGTGTGTTTATAATTACGTGATAAACAAAAGTTCTAGTGATGATATCCACCAGTGCAAGTAGTAAACCGAAAAGCTCGAAGGGTTCAGAGTGCTCTGATGTTACGGAACGAGACGAAGAAAACACAACGGAAGATAAGGTCAGAGGTTATGTCGGTTCATACGATGCTTCCTCTTCTTTCGGAGGACCGCATAGGGATGGGCGGTTCAGGTCGCGTGGCCGTGTCACCGAGTTTCGGCCATCGCGTGGCGGCCGCGGCGGACGTGGCCGCAGCGGTTTCCCACATCGCGGCGACCGCGATCCCCCTGATAATCCTTACAAATATCACGAACCGCTAGCCCACGGAAGCCTCGACGGTTGGTCTCAAGGGAACACTAGTAATAAGTCGTATGAGAGGACGGAGGTCGTCGTCAACCTGCCGGAGGACCCGCGCATATCGAAACTGTTGCGACGACTTTGTGCTGAGGTAGACGTGGAAAAGTCGCTTGCCATCTGTTCTAAGTTACAGGATGCCGTAATGTTGCCTGAAAATGCACGGTACATACGAAGATCTTATGATATATTAGTGGAGTCTCTACTAGATGTTTTATATGATGCTCCTGGACCAGAAACAAAGGAAAGTGCGGCTGTTGCTTTGGGCAGGATAGGCTATGTCATGGGGCCAGATTTTAAGCGGCATCTTGATTGGATTGCATACACATATGCATCTCATAATACATCTATAAAGCATTTGCTAACCCTGTCATTCTCTGAAACATTTCAGTTGGATTATCAAACACCTATTTTGACAGACTTTGCTGAAATGTCATTAGAAAGATTTCAGGTGATCATTGAAGGTACTGATTCTGCAGACATATTCATTGCCGCCATCAATGCCATGATACTAATGTCGAATTCTTACCCGGAACATTTTGCCAACCATTTTGTGGATACTGTGGATATATTAGTAGGCTGGCATGTGGACAATGCTCAACCAAAGAAAATTAAAGACTTTGCCCTTCAATCTTTATTTAAACTGAGTCGTCATTGGCAAGCTGATGTTGGATTTTCAGTGAACTTGCTGAATCAGTTCATGGAGGACATGGTGGCATATTCAAATGATTTGGCAGGTACCAATGATGACAAAGAAGACTGCAACAGTTATGAAGAATGCATGCAAAAGATAACATCATTTCTTAATGTATTCAATACAGTTGTAAAGAGTTTAGGTAATCTTCTTAGTCCTACACTTTCTCAAACTGTTTCATGGTCTTTTTTGACTGAGGCCGTAACAAAAATATTGCAAGTATTAACTAAAACATTAAATGAAGATGCAGACACAGATTTGATCTTGGCAGGCAATGAATGTGTTGTTCTTTTACTTGAATATTTGCAGACTAAATCGTCATCCTGTTTACCTGCTCTATTTACGTTAATATCTATGGAAATGAAGAACTATTTACAAATTGATGAAGGTACATGTCTCAGTGTGATAAATCTAATTTCAAAAGCAATAAAAGAGATAGCTTCAAATTTGTCCATAGAATTTGTCATTCAAACAATAGGACCGGAGTCTTTGCTCCGTCCATTACGGTACTCGGAAAGTTTACAGATTTTACGTTCAGTGATGTCTGTTTATAGCAATTTGTTGAACTTGAAAAATATACCACTACTGCAAGAAACATATAAATATGTCCTCACTGATATACAAAACTCATATTCTGTTATTATACCGGACATACAGATAATACAACCAGAATATTCTGAAACTGTTGATTTATACAATGCTGAAAAAAACATTGTATTTTATTTACAGTGTTTGTCAGACTTAGCAAATGCAAGTAACTCAATAATTGGAATGTGGGCATTGCAACCAAGTATTTTAGAATTATTAGCCATAAAAATGTGTCCTCATGATAACGATTTGACTATAGAAAAACCTGCATTGCAATATTCTATATTGTACTTGCTGTATTCTCATTGCAAGAAAAATAATCATTTTGTTGCATCAAGTGATTTAGTAACAAACACACATCAGAGGACAAATGATCTATTTGGTTTATCTAAACTCAGTTTGGGAGAAGTATCAAGTTCTAGTCCAACTTCGGGTCACTTGGCTGTAATTTTAAATCTGCTGAGCATAATACTAGAGAGAGATGTACCAAGAGAGACATTGTTACTTGTATTAAAATGGATCTCGGATATATTTTTTCAGTTGGACAAGTATTTGGCAATTGTCAGTATGTCAAAAGGATTTCTTGTTTTGATTTCAAATATGTTATCCCATGCACAAAACTTTGATGAGGATGTAGTGATGCTTGTGATGAAAAATTGCCAACATTTATTGAAAAATAAGAGCCTCTCTTGGAATATAATGATGTTGAAGACAATTGCTGTACTCTGCACATTACATATTGATAATATTAATAAATCTGTGTCAGGTATCTGTAAAGATGTTTTATTTGAATTGCCATGGGATATTGTACAGCTCGAACTTGATAAACAAACGATCAAAGTATTTAGGAGTCGAAAGATGAGTCTAATTGCTCTCAATAGTGATACCAAAGTTAACTCATTCAAAGAATATCTTATGAAAGGTTCATTTTCAATACTCTCTTATCAACACTTCAAATCTATAATGAATTGTTTGTTACATATTTCATTTTGTGACAAGAATTTCTTGTTAGATGCATTTTTAGTATCATGGCCATTGCAAACACAAGATGCTGACGATAATAATCTTTTGTTTTTCCGTCAATGTGCCACAAACTTTTCCTCTATTTGTATTGGTTGGGCACTTTCAGAATTGGCACAGACTTGTGTTTCTATGAAGCTTAGAACAGGCTTAGGGAAGCCACAAGAGACATTTATGAAAATAGAGAGTGCTTTGAAAGGAATAGCAAGAGATATATCCTCAGTGGAAACGAAATATTTGGCTACAGAGCAACATAATTTAGCTGATGTTATCGTAGCTGAACAAATGAGAACACGATGGATAACTGAATTTATGATGTTTCTAGAAAAATACATTTACAATGCAGCCGAAGGTACAGCTACTGTTTTACCAGCTGTTGCCAAACCCGTTAGAACATTTTTCCACACGAACTGGCCAACGTGTCGTGAGTGGCTGACGAGAGTGCGACCCGCGGCATTGGCTGTAAGTTTATATTCTGGCCACTTTGGTGCTGCTATTTATCACGCTTCATTAATATTACAAACTGCGGCAAGTTCTAATACCAATATTGATGTCGAAGCTATTAGTATGAGCGTAGCAAGAGCCCTGATAAAAATTCAAGAGCCAGAAGTTCTTCACGGTTTTTATATTTGGATAAAACAGACTTTCGACAAGAAATTTCTTTGGTTGAAAGGAGCCGCTGAACAAGCTAATTCTAGGCATGAAGTGGCTTTAGAATATTATAAAAAACTTAACAATTTGAAAATGCAAGATGATAACAAAGAATCTGGGGATAATTCTCATATGGATACAAGAAGTAGTAGATTTATTGATGAACAAATAATGGAAAGTTATAAGCATATACAAAATTGGGAGGACATGCTGGAGTGGAAAGACAAAGAATACCACCATAAGCAGACATCACAGTGGTCTTCATTTGCTAAATTGAAAGCATTTGATGAAAACTCTGAAATCCAAGAAGAAATGACAAATTGGGATATTCTTGATATGCAAGGAAACGAAATGTCTAAGAATACCTGTTCATATCAGGGATTGTTAAATAAAATTGAGTCGACATTGGTATATACTGCAGTCAATATTTATAACAATGATGATGTTGAGAAATATGATGTAATACTAAAAGATTGTGAGGAGTGGCTGAATGCAAGTACAGAAGAGTTTTGTAGAACAAATGCCCTACATTTCTTAAAGGAAATTGCAGTGCTACAATTAGCAAGTCACGGTTTGAGAAATGTTATAAAGAGAGGAAAAGCAATTACGAATCCTTTTAAACCATCCACCGTAAAGGAATATAAATATGGTACGGAGTTCGAAAATTTAAGTCAAATATTATGGTGGAATCAGTATTTTACGAAGTTGAATGCCACTGAAGAAAATATATTTTATGGTGAATGCCTTAGATTGGATGTTATAAAAAGCGCAAGAAAAAACGCTAATCTGACGATGGCGAAAAAGGAATTAGTAAAACATTTCAAACATAATGCCGCTTTTCAAATGTATGTAGGAAACATTAATGATTTGGAGGAATTGAGCGATGTGCTACTTTTGTCTAGCAATACCTACGACTTAGATATTTGGACATTAAATAACGCAACCGCACTTGCAGAGTTGTGCAAATTGACTTATACAAAAGAAGAGACTAGACAACGTGCTATAAACTTGTGTGCAAATATATCCTTAGGATTTTCACAAAGGTTAGCTATGGGAGAACAAAGTTATGAATTACGAGAAAAAGGCACGCGAATATTACTTACTTTATCTAAGTGGGTGCAAAATGAAAATGAAAATATATTAGATATTGAATCGCCTTTGATGAAATTGATATCAGCTCTGCCTGAAATTGGCTTAGTTGATAATAATATTTCAGAAAATGTTATTCCGTCAACCGACTCTGCCGTTGGGAAGTTATTGCAATTTGGTGTTAACCAATGCCCGGGCTTAGCTAAGGCTTGGGCTAGTTTTGCTGCATGGTGTTTCAGATGGGGCCGAAAAATGGTAGAGTTCAGTTCCAAAACACGTGAACAGTTAACTGATAACGATAAAATGCAAATAGAAAGTGTTATGATTGGATGTTCTCCACAAGACTTTGAAGCGGTATGTGAAATTTTGTCTAAAACTAAAGCTACCTGTGATGAAGAAGACATTGATTGGAATGAAATAAACACATCTGAAATGATAGAGAGTCAGCTTAGAACAGTGCCGTCATTAAGTAACGCTTTTCCTGAACATATAGCGTTACTTGTTGACATTTGGAGGCAAGCACAAAAAAGGGTGTTCTCTTATTTCGAGTTGTCAGCCGATGCTTATTTTAAATTTCTACAACTCATATGTGCTTCAGATTATATAAATCATAGCGGAGAGAATGCCGTTGTCAACGCAACATTACGACTTCTTCGTCTGATCGTAAAACATGCTATGGAACTTCAAACGGTACTCGAATCAGGACTCGCAAACACACCGACTCAGCCTTGGAAAGTTATAATTCCGCAATTGTTTTCAAGACTTAACCATCCTGAAACATATGTAAGAAAATGTGTTTCAGACTTACTTTGTAGGCTTGCGGAAGATACGCCACATCTCATTACTTTCCCTGCCGTCGTGGGAGCTGTCGAAAATGAACGTAATAGTATATCGGAACTTAGTGTAGCGAGATCTTATTTGTCTAATGACGCTGAAAGTGATGAAGGTAACTTTGACTTCGAAGATGCAACTAGCGACAAAGTAATTAATAATGAATTAAATTCCTGTTTCTTAGATATGGTCGAAACATTAGCGAAACAGGCTCCAAAAACTATTCTTCAAGTTAAATTATTAGTTAAAGAATTACAGAGAATAAATCTGCTATGGGATGAATTATGGCTCGGAACGTTGGTTCAACATCATTCAGAATTTAGTAAACGTCTCACACAATTAGAAGCAGAAGTCGTTAAAGTTAAAAATAATGTAAATCTTAGTCCTGAAGATAAAGAAAAGCTGATTAAAGAGAAACATCGAATTATATTTGAACCTATTGTTTATGTTTTGGAACAATTAAATCAAGTAACTTCAACAAAAGCGGAAACACCTCACGAAATATCATTTCAAAATAAATTTCAAGTTCTTATTAATGATGTTATAGATAAACTGAAAAATCCTGCTAACCCTGAGAAGCCGCAGGAATCGTGGGCTCCACTCAAACAACTACAAATCAAATTACAACAAAAGGTGAATAAGAGAACTTCATACATTTTAAAAATGTCGGACATCAGTCCTATATTAGCAGAATTAAAAAATACTGTCATAACAATGCCTGGGTTACATACCAATCAAAGAACAGTTCGTGTTACTATTCAATCCATTGAAAACAATGTGGCCATACTACCAACTAAAACTCGACCAAAAAAATTAGTGTTCCACGGATCAGATGGTAAAGCATACACATACCTCTTCAAAGGCATGGAAGATTTACATTTAGACGAAAGAATAATGCAACTGCTTTCAATCACTAACACAATGATGGCGAGGGATTCAGAAAATAATGAAAATCAGACATACAGAGCGCGGCACTACTCCGTCATTCCTTTGGGGCCTCGTTCTGGATTGATCAGTTGGGTGGATAATGTGACGGCTTTGTTTGCTTTATACAAACGCTGGCAAAACCGCGAAGCAGCCATTATGTCTGCTAAAACCAATAAAACAGTCAATGTGCCACGACCGTCGGAGTTATTTTACAACAAATTGAATCCTCTCCTAAAAGAAGCGGGAATTTCGATTGAAAACAGAAAAGAATGGCCGGTGTCAATCTTGAAGCAGGTCCTACAAGAACTGTCTGCGGAGACACCACGTGATTTGCTGTGGAGGGAATTATGGTGCAGTAGCGTTAATTCTGAGCAGTGGTGGCAAATGACGCGTCGGTACAGTTATTCAGTAGCTGTGATGAGCACGATTGGTTATATAATCGGATTGGGTGACAGACATTTGGACAATGTTTTAGTGGACTTGACATCTGGTGAGGTTGTGCATATCGACTATAACGTGTGCTTCGAGAAAGGCAAGACGCTACGCGTGCCTGAGAAGGTGCCGTTTAGGATGACGCCGAACTTGGTGACAGCTCTTGGCGTAACTGGAGTTGAGGTGAGTCTTTTGATCTTTAATCTTGCTTTTAGTATCTGATGGTCAAATAAGTATATAAGCTATATAATTTTATCTTGTTTACTTGTTTCTTTGTCATATTACCACAGCTTCATCAATTTTTAATAGAAGTCATAGTTACGGAATAAATTCGCAAAAAAAATCAGTATACCGTCTTTCTCAACTTTTTTCGCGTACACAATAGAATGGAATGCAGTGCCGTTTAATCTTTGATTGTTTATTTAGTATTTAATCTATCATTTCAACTTTACAGTAAGGTTCATATAGTCCCAATTCCAAACTATCGGATCAGCGTAATATTTATAAACTTAAAAATATTGCTGTTATCCCTTGCATTAACAAATTTAAGAGATAGCGATATAATAATAAATAATTTATTGTTCAGTTAGTCGATTATAGTATATACATTAATTTAATCGCGCTCTTTTGATGGCCTCCTTAAATCTTCCACTTCGGTAAATTTTTACCAAAAACCACACAATCAAAGGTGTTGGAAAAAATATGTGAATACATCATATTTATAATCAACCAGAAATTCAAAATGGCTTTTAAAGTAAATTTTCTTGATTAAAAAAAAGCCCAAAGTAACCTCTGAACAGAATTTATGGGGAAAAAATCTGTTTTCGTCGATAATATATTTTAATAGAATTCTGGAAATATGTCTTTTATCAAAATAAACTGTGTGGACGATTCAGATTTTCGATTAATTCAATAATTTAGAAGAAAATAAAGAGTTTATTGTTTTTTCTTAATTTATTTTATTTTGAGCCATGTCGCATTGTTCCTTCTCTTTCACTCCTATGTTTTTGGCTTAATTGTGACGATTCTCGTTTCTTTTCGAGAATCATTTTTATGTTGTGATGTGAGTTCAAATCTCGACTCGGTCGTGCCACACATTATTTTTTTGCAATTTTAATTTCAAGACAATTTTTTTATCGGCCGTTGATAATGTTTTAAATATATAATATGCTTGTATAATCGGTAACTTGAAATTGCACGATTCAAAAATTTTCACATTAAATTATGAAATACCACTTATATTTGTATTTAAGAGTAAATTGATATAAATCCATAATGTATATTATGATAGAGCAGTAAAGCGGATGAGATGTAGTTTTACATTTGTAAATTTTTTTATCATAATACAACGTATCGTTTGATACAGCGTGAATATATGTATGTATGTATCGTGCGTGTTGGGGACCGAATAACGGTCTAGAATAGCAATGTTTAAATTAACGTTTGTCGATTTGTTTGTATGCGCATCATGCAACTGTTACTGTCTCTTTATTTAAATAGAATGATAATACAGATCGCGCCACGAAAGATGAGTCTCGATAAGCGATTGTAGTGGGGAATCCGCCTAGATACGCCCTTACGAAATTGTAATGTGTTTTTAGGGATTTTCTTAGTGTCCAGTCTCCTCATTTATTACAAATCCAAATAATAAAGTCGCACTTTTATTTTCTTCTTACACAATTTAACTAGCACGAAGTGGCATGGTAGGGCAATGGTATGAAAGCGATTGGCGAGCCACGCGTTCGAATTGCTTTATACATACATACATATCTTCACGCTGTATCCCTATCCCTAAAGGGGTGGTCAGAGAGGGCGGAGCGCCAAGCGTCGCGGTCCTTACATACTTCTTTCGCTTCCTCAAATTGCTTTATATTCTACTAAAATGAAATTCTGCACTTTTAGCATCTCCAGGTCGCTACGTATTTATTATTGGTAAGACAATATATCGCATCTTTAGAATGAAAGCGACTTAATTTAAAATTTCAGAATTTCGGATGAAAATAATAAACTTAAAAATACCTACTACTTAATTTAATAGATAACAGTACAAACTTGCCTGTCCCATTAGCAACATGTCGCGAGAATATTTAAACATGTATTTGTCCATTTTATTATTCTATGTGAATTCAATTTCGGAACTTGCCAAAACAAAATCTCAAATTTCGAATTAGACCAATTTCATTCTATGGTCTATGTAAGCAGTTCCCATTACTATAAAACCCCTACACCAGTATATGCGTAATTCAGTTTCGGTTATAACTATAGTTATTACGTTATAACTTTGTTATAAAATACAAAATATGAGTGCATTATCAAATAATAGTTATTATTAAATGAATTAGTTTATGAAAAGCATATAAAAATTATCCTTTATAAAACAACAACATATTATCCTCACGCTGTATCCCTAACAGGGTAGTCGAGAGTTACATACTTTTTTCGCTTCCTCAAATCTCATCATTCATTATCACTCCTCACACATTTTCGCTTGGGTATGCGAGTGTTTTTCACATTTCCGTCAGCCAGCAGCTCTGGCTATTAAATATTCGTAAGTCAGCCTTGATGTTCCTTGGCTTTAATTATCCTTTATAAAAAAGTATATTAGTATTAATATGTCTAGAGTGCGGTCCTTATAATGTTTTGTAAAGTAACTTCTATTCTATCCCCCAACAGAAATTATCCGTAACAAAAAAAAAATACGTTAGTATTATTGTAATACGTCTACCTCTTGCGTGCGGTCCTGCTGATAATGTCAGTTTTAGCAAGAATTTTTATTCCCCAACAGAGGTCACTTCACTCGGTGTAAATGAATCGATGTAGCTTTTTACAAACAATTTCATGAATTAAATTAACAATTGAGCAATGTTAGGAGTAAACAGGTAGGTTTTTAATTTGCTTAGCGATATCTGAGTGCAAAATGTGATTTTAAAGGGCGATTAAGTTGACATCTGTCGACGAATAGTAAAAGCTACACGAACAAGAAAACTTTCTGGAACTGTCGATGTAATATTGTATAAATTGATACTTATACATAAAATGTGATATTTTTTAGAGTATCACAGCATCCATCTGAATGCGACTTGCAACCAACCACACGGCACTTCATTTTTCTATTGTAAAATCACTGAAAATCTTTTTTTTCGTAAAATAATACGCGTGACTGTCAGAATCGAACTGGCATACGTGTAGTCGATACACCCCTACGCTTTAAAGCTGAGCCTATATCTTTTTACACACAGACTCAGCCCATTACAACGTTTCCTCCTTCCTTCATGCGTCAAACGCCCAAATCTTGTATTTAATGCGCTACGAACAACAATACGCGATGTCTACAATATTACACAATTTGGTTGCGGCTTAATTTTATGAGTAAGGTCCTCTGTGATGATACGTGAGTGTACGGAGCTGAGGTTTAAACCCACGATATATCATGGGTCTAAAACTGTTTAGAATGGATCTTATCAAGCCATGAATAGCATTTTTTTTAGCAATTGTAGTATGATATTTATAAATGCATCGCTTATTAAATATCTTTTATTTTATTCGTATTTAACAACTAATATTTATTTTTATTTGACAACTAATATTAACATGATGAATTTCTCAAATCATAATTTTATGAGTCTTTTAAATTGCATGAGTCAATAAGTGTCAACGCGCTGTTTTATTGCGGAGTATTGCTTCGCGGATGGCTTGGCGAAAAACGTTTGGCGACGCCCCTACGGCTCGATGCTCAAGGTCGTTGAGGTCTACATGCGCCTTAATTAATGAGACTATAGGTACCGTCTGGGAACTTCTCTTCACCCCGCCTTTCTGTACATACATACATATCTTCATGCTGTATCCTTAACGGAGTAGTCAGAGAGGACGGAGCGCCGACCATCTCGGTCCTTACATACTTTTTTCCGTTCTTGAAATCTCATCATTCTCCTCACACACTTTCACCTAGGTACGCGAGTGCTTTTGACATTTCCGTCTACCAATAGTCTGGCTATTTGGTCTTCATAAGTCAGCCTTAATCTTTTCTGCCCTCTTTTACCACTCGCTTTTGCTCTGTAGATTTTCTTCGTCAGACTTTTATCACTCATTCTTTCTATATGCCCAAACAATCTAAGGATTCCTTTTTTTCATTTTTACGATAACACTGTCGTGCAACCCTGTCATACTGCGTATCTCTTCATTGCCTATCCTGTCCGCAAGGCTGACACTGCACATGTTTCTAAGAGATCGCATTTCTACTGCATTTATCATACTTTCATTCGATTTCGGGCATATCTAGGCCTCACTACGGAACGATAAAGTTGGCACCAGCATCGCATTGTGTATGGCCATTTTGGCTGTGTTAGATGTATTTACACTATCTACTAATACGGACAGAGCACCGTTCCCTTTATTGCCAGCTCCTACCCGTTTCTCCATATCTAACTCACATTCTGTACATGAATGTTTTAATCTGCATAATGGGGATGGAATCCCTTTTTTCACGATTTCACCGCGATCATGCCTCTTATGGACATGCATTTTAATATGTACTATGTTCAAAAATTCGTTTTTAGTCTTTATTGTTTTGTATTTGTGTTATTATTTATTTATGTTTGTATGTTCATTAATTTTTTTACTGATGATATGTGTCATTTCTTTAAAATTATGACCTTAAAAATGTATGTACATACTTGGTTTCTTAGGTTCTTAGGTTCAGACTTAGGTTCTTTAGTTCTTTAGACTGCGTAGAGCATCCATACTCATAGTGTGCTCAGCGGAGCCCGGAGGCTCCGTGAGGCTTCTACGAGGGGTCCGCCAAAATAATATCACATACAATAAAAAATCATTAAATATCAACAAAACAATACCATAAGAACATCAACATCATCATAAGAACATCACATCAAGTCTTGTCAATCCTAATAGCCGAAAATGAGGCGAAGAATAAAAAAAAACAACTTCATACCTTACATTAAACTGAAAGAATTTCATTCATTTGCAATGGCATCAATACAGTACTTTAAACTTGTATAAAAATATCTATATTTGTAAGATTGTTTTTAAACTTAGAACAAACATAAAACCAAGTTTTTTATGGCTGGAGCCTTAGCCTAAAATATTCAGGTATTCCAAAAGGGTTCCGCTGGCGTAGAGACTGCATTCTTTATTATGCTCGTTTTTTTACATTCTATAGAAATTACTTCAGAAGTCTGTGCTTTTATGAAATCAAATAATAAAACGCAAATATTTAAATCATATCAATTTCATATTGTTTCAAATAAATAATGTACTGTACTTCATTATAACGCCATCTGTTTTAGGGTTGATACATAAATGTTTCCTTTGTTATCAACGTGTTATCAAACGTTTTTGTGTTACTGGTAATACACAGATGGCGCTGGTAGTTTCGGAATAATTTTGTTGGCGAAATAAAGCAAACTTATGTTCTTTAAAGTTATTTAATATTACATTAAACGGCTTAAATCTATTAATGGTAATACATTTTTAAACATCTCAATTTATTTCACAGAGAACATTTTAATTTATTAGATTTTCATGGCATTAAAATCATTAAAATTTCAATAAAAATTCAACAATAAAGCTTTTATAAACTTGAGCGTAGAACAGGTACCTATATGTGAAGGGGGTACCTACGGTCACTAACAAATTTAAATGCTAGAAGCGTTTCGTTTCCCACAAAACATTTATGAACGTTTGTTGTACTGCACTACACTACGTTAGGAGACCGCTCGACTGGCCTGTGCACTGGGGTGGGTCCGTCGGGGGCATACGAAGGGTTTGTATCCCCCCTCTCTGAATCTATGTATCCTGCGTTCTCTATGATGCGACACCTCGATGTGTCAGATTCACGTTCTACGTATAGCAGCCTGGCGGGCCTTCCTCCCAAACTTGTTAAACCGCTGGGGGCGTTGCGCGTGATCGAACCTTCTCGCAGAGCGACTGAGCCCCTCTTTCTTTCTGGGGCTGGGGACCCTCTGTATTCGGAGGTGTCGGGTCGTTTACATCGCAGAAGTTTGACGAACGCTGCTCGAAAGCCTGCGTTTTTCCACGCGTATATAAGGGGATTTATGCCCGAATTGGACATGGCGAGTGATGACGTCAGCCGATACACAATGGGGTTGTGTAGAGGGATAATTGGCAACGTCTGTGCACATGACACCACCACGAACGGCATCCAGCATACCGAGAACGAGCCGAGGACGAGGAGTACTACCTGTAAGCAGTAGAAATAGACACGTAATTCTTCTTCGATTTTAGTGCTTTTTTGTTTCATCAAATATTTAAACGTCATAATTGAAATTTTGTGATCTTATTGAATAGTTATAGAATATTGTTTGTATATTGAAGGTAGTAAGTAATGTTTTGTGGGTGAAAGTCTCACTACTGGGGACTGGGTAAGAAGAAAGCCCAGGGCTAAATTCATACAAATAATCTTTTTTATTTATAAAAAAACTAGCGAACCGCTCCGGTTTCACGGGTAGAAATTATTTTGAAAATAAAATATAGTTCATGTTACTCACTGTTAATATATACCTTTCTATAGGTGAAAGAATTTTTGAAATCGGTCGAGTAGTTTTTGATTTATCCATTACAAACAAACAATAGATTTTTTCTTTTTATACATACATACAACATACATACATATCTTCACGCTGTATCCCTAACGGGGTAGTCAGAGGACGGAGCGCCAAGCGTCACAGTCCTTAGACACTTCTTTCGCTTCCTCAAATCTCATCATTCTCCTCACACATTTTCTCCTAGGTATGGGAGTGCTTTTGACATTTCCTCTTTATAATATTAGTAAGTGTAGATAGAAGAATAGGTAAAAAAATATACATAAATTAATCAAGATTTACCGCAAAGTAGTCCTAACACCTGAGTCTATACATAACTGTTAAGGGAGCTTTTCTAAATGCTGAACAAATGCTTTTAGTATGTCTATTTGTTATTGGTTTATTGATTTGTCAGTTAGCTCAAGCCTTACAGACAAATTACACAAATAATTTGATTGTTATAATTTGAAAGACTGTGGCGATGATGGCAGTAATTTTAAAGGAATACTTTAGAATTGGTTTCCTAAAGCGATTATTGGACACTCGGAGATGAAGTAAATGTAGGAGACAAATATGTCTAAATTGACGTAAAGTCTAGGTGTAACTGAGTCTTCTTCCAGTTGGTGTGGCTTGATTCTTAGTTTGAGGCAAAACAATAGGTGTTATAAAAGCAGCAATTGTAGAAAAAGATCTATGAAATTGTATCTATAAATTATTCTTTGATGCTTGTCTAGGAGAAAACCAAAAATTATATCTTGTACCAGCTTTTTGTCGTCCCGCGTAGGTCTAATTCAAAGTCAAAACAATTTATTCATGTAAACCTAATTACAAAGTGTTGTTGAACGTCAAATTTACTTTAATTCGGTTCAAAGAGAATACCTGGACACTGAGAAGAACCGACAAGAAACTCAGTCAGCTATAATTTTTTTAACATCATTTTACAAAAGGTTTATTAAAATGCAGTATTCAGAAACCCAGTAAATTAACGTGCAGAGAAGATCAGTTCTGTCTCTACAACGAAATCGTTTATTTTATAGTAAGATTGTCTAATGAATGTACGTTTAACAACAAATCTAAATCTATTTTCTGTTAATTGAATAACTTCCTGAGGAACTTTATTATAACAACGGTTGCAGTTACCCAAAAATGAAACATTTGACTTATGCAATTTAAATTTTGGAATAACCAATTTATCGCGACGTCGGGTTTCCATACCATTAATATCGCCTTTCTTTTTAAATAGATCTATATTTCAGTTATCTATTGAACAGGTCGTAAAAGGCGGCCAAGGGATACGATTTATTACAAGGAGCTTGCACAAGCGGAGATCTAGTAAACCGCGCTTTAAGTAGGGCCGTGTGATTTTGCTGCACTTGAAAGCTGTATCCAGTCCGAATTCGAAGTGGCATGAAGATATGTATGTATGTGAATTGTCCCTCATGCCCCTATATACCTGTATACTTTTCCAATCATTAGCTCCCGTTGGACAGCAAGTGTTGGCCCGCATCCTCTTGGCGTGGCACGTCGCCTCGCGCCATATCCTCCAGTATAATATGAACATCACCATCCAAATGAGAGAAAACATCGGCGCCAAGATGCTCGTTGTGTACTTCTCTGGCACCACCTGGTTTACAATATTTATACTTTTTAGTGTCGATGTAACATATAACTCAACTCATAACATATTGAGATAAAACTGAATATAATCTACAGCGGCGTCGTTTTCTGTCGCCTAATTAGTCCTTGTGGTTTGTAAAATTCAGTAGTTTCAAAGATTAACGAGAGGAGGATAGGACAGGTAGTTAAATCAATTTTGAATAATTAATTTATACTTTCTTCAAATGTATAAATATCTATCTAATATATAAAATTCTAGTGTCACAGTTTTAGTTACCATACTCCTCCGAAACGGATTGACCGATTTTGATGAAATTTCATATGTATATTCGCTAGGTCTGCGAATAGGTTGTTATCTAGTTTTTATACTCTTAAGTGATAAGGGTGGTCCACCCCAAAAATTTTATTTTTATTTTTTGCACAAATTTTTTTATTTTTATTTTTTTATGATTCGGCATTGAAAAATACATACAACCCAATATTTATCGGGCAAAACAACGTTTGCCGGGTCAGCTAGTATTTATATAATATGTTCTTTACAATTGCCTTATGAATATTTTTGCTAACGTTCTAATACATTACATTGAACTGTCAGAAAGATTTATCACATGAATGCATTTACCTAAGAAATACTTTTATAATTTTTTGGGAACAATGAATTTATTTGGATGTCAAGATACCGAACTGTTCATGTTACCAATCTTATTTAACATTCAAAATACATTTTTTTTGCTACCGTAGCTGTGTTGATATGGCAAGGTCGACTGATCTTTTAAATTATAACTTCGCCGTTCATACTTGTTTAACAACCACAGCTTCAACATAGCTCTAATATTTAGGAAGGCTTAATTCAAAGTAAACAAGCGTTATTAAAATTCCATATTTGTCCGTCTGTTTGTACATTCCGTTAAACAGACCGGTTTCTTCAAACTTTGATCTTTAATCAGAATGACGACATTTGAGTGTACATAAGTGCCAAAAGTCATCGAGCGATCGTATTATATCAGTTTACTGGATATAGTCCAAAGATCCGAAGTGATAATTCATATTTAGTTACTCAACTGTTGACCTGTTTTATTGACAATATTTTAGATAAATCTGTTTATTGTTATAAAACTTAATAGAGCTGTGGTTATGTATTGAATATGCGAGTATCTGAAATCATAGCTGGAATAAGCAGTTTATAAAATAGAATTTTCGTTTGTATGTTCTGGGTTTACTCAAATAATACGAATGAAAGAAGACTGGAATCGTACTTTTAATATGAATGTATACGCTATCCTCAAGTGTAAGAGATGCGGCGAATCCTTAGCAAAAGTTAGTAAAATAATATAATATTTAACTTTTCTCAACCGCGAGTCTATTTTTGTATTACTTCAGTAATTTGACATGTCAGTTATCAACTTAGTATGTAATAGTAATAATACTCAAGACAATATGGAATAAACTGTTTTTTAAATTGAACTTTATGGCGATACCAATCCTATAGCTTTTGTAGCATCTTAACTGTTTTAATTTTCACCAAAGAAATATAGTACCCATAGGTTTCTGAATTCATTGTTAAGTTGGAATTATGTTATTCGAGTCGCTCTTTATCTGCTTGCTAGCGGCCCGTCCCGACTTCGCTCGGGTTAGGTACATAATATTATGGCCTATGTCCATCTGGATTAATGTCTCTTTCAAATAGAGAAATAATATTTAAAATAGGCGTAGCAGCGTTCACGGAATTACCCTCCACATATAAACAAACTTACAAAGTCCACTCTCTCTCTTTATAATATGATTATCTTCTTATACGTTAAAATATATCCACAACGGCAAAATATGTCTAGTAAAATACATTCAAGAACATGACTAAAATTATACCAGTAGCTTGAATCCTTTCATTGTATCTCGTGTAAGATTATTTTGCCGGCTCAATACTGAATTTAGATTAGATTATTATAGTTCACTCAAATGAATGAGACGTTAGCTTAAATTTTTACCAAGTTCATTTCACAAGCGACGCCATCGCGCCAGTCGTTCCAAAACATCGGTATACAACTGATGCAAAGTGCGACGGACCACGTGGTGCTCATGAGTAGTCGAGTCACCAACTTCGTCATATACCGGCTATAATGCAGCGGATGCACTATCGCTATATACCTGAAACATGGGAATTACAGTTTTAATCGTGACATAGTTAAGTACAAGGCGAATTGCATTGACACTCACTGCTTCAATTTCGTGAGCTCATAGCGTGTTACGAAGGTTGAATACGTTGGTTATTTTTAGGTATTATTAAGATTTCTTTGAAATGCGGTTAAGGTTTTATGATAGAGAACAGTCGTGAACTGTCGTGAGCACGACATTCGACTCACCTGTCTACAGCTATCGCGATGATGTTGTAAATTGATGCTAGGCACGCCAGTATTATGAGAATGAATCTCATCAAGCACGACCACTTGATCTTCCCGAAGTCGTCGTCCAGGTAGAAGACAAGGTGGTAGGGCAGAGTAAGACCCACCATCAAGTCTGATATGGCTAAGTTGAGCACGAATTGATTCGAGACGAGAGAGGACAGCCGCCTGCTTAACGTCACCGCGAGTATGGTGAGCGTGTTCCCGCTTATGATGAGCAGCATCAGTGCGCCGTCGACGATGCTCCATGCCCAGTAGTTGTACAGGTCCGGACCCTCCCCCTCCTCGGTCGCATTCCACCCCACCTCGCTTTCGTTCCCCAGTGCAACGTCCATACCATCGCTGGCCGCGGTCGCCAGCGCCCCCCACTCTGAGTAGTTCGACGTCGTGGTCGAACCTCACACGCGCATCGTCTTAACGTTCACCGTCACTAATCACTCGCGTATCGTCCACTAATGATGGCACAGTCAGTGTTTGAATGCATCGCTCCCACATTTTTCTCACTAGACTTCAGTAGAATCGCACGGAACATCTGTAACAAGGCAATTTGTTATGTCGTGTGTGCATCGCTCGTGTCGTACGTGAGGCCAGCTGCGTCAATGTTAATGCACGGCGGGTGCCTGGCTTGCCTATCCGTATGCTGAGGCGCCTCACCCCACAAATTACTTCCCACCCGGCTAGCCTCAGTTCGCGACGCGCCTCTAAATCACATTATGAACTTTTTCAAGGAATCTCCGGGAACTGCGTTGGAAGTTGGCTGCTCTCTCGTGCCCCCGCTACCGTCGATGAATTATTTATGCCCCATAATATGAGCGGAGACGAGCTTTGTCTGTCTGCAATGGAATCGATTGCCGTGCCGCTATAAATGAGTTATTTCCAGACGTCGAAGGCCATGTGGTTTCGTAAGATTAGTATGATTGTATTTGGTAAGGAATTATTGAGGTTCAAAATGATATCTTTGATGTATTCTATGTTTTACGGTTAATGAAAATATTAATGTTATTTACAGCGGACTCATAACCTATTGCTACAAAAAAAGATATAACTTAAAAATTATGTACAGAGATTGAATGGACCTTTTATCTTCCCTGTGCAAGACTTAGGGACAGCACGAAGCTAATTTTTTTTGTTTTTGCTTAAAAAGTTACGGTAAATAAAGCGTAGTCCTGTTCCAGGTGACACATTTCGGCTTTAATCGAGATAAGCTGTGCATCTCGTACTGACAGGATGCAGATATGACGATGTCGCCGGTTTAAAATTGAACGACTTTCAGTTAATTGAACGACTAGTCAAATTTCAAACCTAGAGCAAAGCAATGGAGATGGAAAAAAGCTGTTATTTTGTAGGGCTTATTATATTTAGTCCCTGCAGGTTTTGTCTCCTTTGTTTATGTATACAGGAGAAGCATTGTTCGGCGATAAAGTATTTAACCGGGCTGGAGCTGACAATGTCAATTATAAACGGGCCAGCTGGCGACATTCATCTAAAATTCTAATACGCGCTGATCAAAGATTTAACAGACTACATTAATTCTAATGATTAACAGCGCTGCCCCTTTGTTTAAAGTAATCGATAACATTTTGTCGTCGGTCATTTGATAGAAGGCCACTTATACCTTTAATACGATTGTCATCTATAATACTTGCCAATTTGGGCGTCCCTAGGTCAATTAATTGTAATAATGTTATACACAGTCCATTAATTTCGATTTCGTTTAAGTGGAAATGGAATGGACGGTCGATTTAATGCTAATTTATGTCGGCCAAATAATAAGTGGGTAGGTTGAGTACGGCAACTGATATGAACGCAAATACGATACGGAAATGTATCGATTAGGTTGTTGAGGTCGCAACATTACCTCGCTCCGTCGTTCGGGTTCAATACCCTGTTTATGGTAATTTGGATCCATCGGTGTTCCGATACCGTTTACATCGTTGAGTGCGATAACACTTAATGTTTTTTGGAGACGCAAAATTGAATTGACACTCAGAGATAAATGATTTAGCGTAAATTTAATCATTATATATCGACCGCTGTTGATGAGCCTTTGGGAAATTGAAAACGGTATTGTTCGTGACCTCGCGGGTGAACATAAATGACTAATTAGGAATGCACAGAGCAAACGATGAATGAAATTGCGTATGCGGGTTTCAAAATTAGATACGTGTATTTATGAAACCTTTTGTGCATTGTTCATGTTAGCATAGAATTCGAAGCATATCGTTTTAATCACAGATGGTGTTCACACAATGTAGCTCCAGGTGTACATAATGTATTAACTGCTCATAATTTATGGAGGAACTGTTTCTTAGCTTCGTAACTGCGTCGCTCCCGAGAGAACGAACGGAAACTATACAGTGCGGATGTTAAATACATATAACTCAGATTAAGTATGTATATTCTAGCAAAATTTTAAATTTAAATTTTATAAAGAACTTAGCAGCAATCATCGTAGCATTATCTGGAAAAATTATGGCAGTTCGATCTGAATTGCTGGTCTGGGTGAGAAAGTAAATCATAGAATGTGTTGGTTCCTTAAATGTTCGGCGGAAAAGCCAGCTAAGTGTCAGAATATCTATAATTAATGGTGCGGAATAGCCGACCGTATATAAATATTACTGAGGATGCTTCTTCGAGACACAAAACATAAACACATGTTGCTTAGATATTGAAATTTTCATAGAGTAAAAAACAAATAAACTGTAACATATTGTATTACCTCAGGTGTTACTTCGCGGAAATCTATTTTATGTGATTAATTATTATAATTTTCAGCTATCCTCCGCCCAATATTCCGAAGTCACTGATCGACACGTACTTCGCCTCTTAACGAAGTATCCTCAGGATATTACAGATATCAGATTCGGTCAGCTAACTAGCACCGAATAGCTGACACCGAGTTTGATCTCTGGAATATCCTAAGGATGCCTTGTTAAGAGGCCAAACACGTATAAATTAGTGGGTTTATTTATATGAATTGAACCATACATATTATATTATTCAAGGGATAACAATTGTTATAAGGTATTTCTACAGGTATTAGATCAGCAACCTGTTGCTCTGTGCTCTGCCATCTGTAAGTCCACTAAAAATGGCGCTAAGGTGTGAAATTACACTTCGATCCCTTTTTCCCGAATGCGATGTGGCGTGGCGCTTCGTATCATAGACATAATATGTGTGTATGATTTATACAGTAGTATGTATTTAAGATGCGTCATATTTACTCGTTACGGAGACTAAAAACTCTTGGCATTAGCCTGGTACTGTGATGTAAGACAGCGTCTATGGAATTTTTGATTTTAATGAAATAGGTATACGTGAACGATATAGTGTCAACGAAGATCTAATATTCTGGTCACAAAGTGTGTAACTCGAATAGGGTAATGAAGGAATGCCCTTTGGCGCCCAGCGGTTCGTTCAATGACACGTCATTACTATGCAATCGGAGTTCGATCATTGTCGATAATGTTATTTGATATTTGTCCCAACAAACTGATGCGTGTTTAACTATTTTAACTACGTAATATGTATATATATAATTGTAAGTATAAACGATATATTTGCTAACATCTACAAAGTTAACAAAAACCAGAAAGATTACACACCCTGACAGAATTTTTACATGTATTGAATTAAAAGATAATCTATATCTATACTATAATATTATATATTAACTATTATATTATATATTATAGTATTATATTCCGTGGCGCAACGGTTAAGCGCGTCGGAAAGTAAACGGGGTTTGCGGGTTCGATTCCCGCCCCGAGTCTGGGTGTTTATGTATAATATGTATGTATTTATGAAAAGTATATAAGTAGTATATCAGTTGTCTAGTACCCATTACACAAGCGCTGTGCTGCTTAGTATGGGACTAGATGGCGCTGTGTGAAATGTCTGAGTGAGTACATTATTATATTATTATTATATAGAGAAAAAATGTGTGTGTTTGTTTGTAATGGATAAACTCAAAAACTACTCAACCGATTTCAAAAATTCTTTCACCTAAGAAAAGCTACATTATCAGCGAATAATATAGGCGGTATTTTATTTTCAAAAAATTTGTACCCGTGCGAAGCCTTTATAAACTCAGTCTTGACTCAACTAAATGGCGGCCTATCAGTTTATCTGGTAATAAATGTGTGTCGTATGATTTAATAATTTGATTTGCCTCACCGTTGCTGTACGGAACAATGGCATCTGGAGTTATTTGTAGTCAATGGTAATCAGTTTATAAGCTTATAAGAAAACAAACGCGCAAAACTACAGATTCATGTAGTGGTATATATGCAATATTTCCATAAAAAATATAGTACTAAGTGAAAAGTTCTTTAAAAGCGGACGTATAAAAATATATTCCAATCTTATTAGAATACAAAAGTATAATAACCTGGCTACATATGTATTATGTACACTTTACCAAGCATTTCATTATCAAATGAAACCTTATGCTTCGTAAAATTCCGAAGTACGTTTGTGCCTTGTGTTAAAAGTAGGTCAAAAGAAATGTAACAAAAGGGTTGTCAAGTACGGAAAAAAGTCCACACGGGTGAAGTCGCGGGCAGCTAATTGAATATAAAATAAGTTTTGTTTGTCTTGTATTAAATGTAGATATTTATTTATTATATATTGGCGTAGTTTGAAACGTGACATTGTAATAAAACGAACTACTCGCCCCGTCTTCACACTGGGACGTGATTACAGAACGTTCATAATGTATCACCACTACACCTAACCTTCCTTGTCAAATCATATAAATAATGGTGAAAACTGCTTTGATATCCATGTAGACGTCCATATTGGAAGTTATAAGCGAATACATATGTAAGTCAAAATCACTCGCATACCTAGGCGAAAATGTGTGAGGAGAATGATGAGATTTGAGGAAGCGAAAGAAGAATGTAAGGACAGCGACGCTTGGCGCTCCGTCCTCTCTGACTACCCCGTTAGGGATACGGCGTTAAGATATGTATGTATGTATGTATAAGCGAATATACAGAGAAACGCGGGTTTCGATTTTTTTATATTGTACTACATAATATATTTGAAGATTTTCAGCGGAACTGTCATGAAAACTGTTTTAGAGATATTATCGTGAGGTAGAATGTACTTATATAATTTTATTCAAATATATCTATTGATATAAAATTAATAAAGAAGCCAAAGAAGACCAAGGCTGACATATGAAGATTAAATAGCCAGAGTGTTAGCAGACGGAAATGTCAAAGCACTCGCATATCTAGACGAAAATGTGTGAGGAGAATGATGAGATTTGAGGAAGCAAATAGTATGTAAGAACCGCGACGCTTGGCGCTCCGTCCTCTCCGACTACCCCGTTAGGGATACAGCGTGAAGATATGTATGTATGTAACATTAATGTAATGTATATAAAATTAATCTATTACGTTGATCTATGTTTAAAAATACCAGTGTTTTTTTTAAACGGGACAGTATGGGGAAATTCTAATTCATAGGAGATACAGGTGAGCTGTCTCAGGAAGCATTCAGTCTTTTTTTTTTGAAAACAATTTTGGCATTATAAATTTTTTGGCCAAGCGTGAGATATACATAAAAATGAGCAAAATTGGCAATTTTTTTTAATGAGGATCGACTCATTTCACTAATTTTATGGACTCACGCTTGAACAAATTTATAATGCCAATATTGTTTTCACAAAAAATAACGAATGGTTCCGAAGACAGTTCCCCTGTATCTCCTATGGATTCGGATTCCCCATACTGTTCCAGTTAAAAAAACACTGTATATAGGTACTCATTAAATTGGCATAGGTACATATAATATCTTTGATTTATGTACATTTATTTACATAAAGCCAGAGTGTTGCAGACGGAAATGTCAAAAGCACTCGCATACCTAGGCGAAAATGTGTGAAGAGAATGATGAGTTTTGAGGAAGCAAAAGAGGTGTGTAAGGACCGCGACTCCTGGCGCTCCGTCCTCTCCGACTACCCCGTTGGGGATACAGCGTGAAGATATGTTATGTTATGTTGTTATATACATAAATGTATGTAGGTACTTAAAAAACAAGGAAGAATAGCTTAACTGGCTCTTTTGCTATTTTTTTTTTTTATATCAGAGGGGGCAAAGGAGCAAGCGCATCATCCGATGGAAAATGATCATGCTAAAATCGTTTCTTTTAAAAAATGAGACAATATTTATTTTATAGTCTATACCACCCATTCCCAAAGTGGGCGATAACGCCCCCCTGTGGGCGCTGCAGCCCTAAAGAGGGGCGGTAAGAGACCCAGAAAAAAAATGGGGGCGTTGTGTAGAGGCCTGGGGGGTGATTTGTAATTTCATTTAGCTAGGAGGCATCTTAGACAACGACTGCATGAGCTCTCGACTCAGTAGACAAAATAAGTTTGGGAACCTAGAGTCTATACTATAGCATTATAAAGAGGTAAACTTTGTTTGTATGTAATGGATAAACTCGAAAACTACTTAACCAATTACAAAACCCTTCACCTATAGAAAGCTACATTATCAGCAAGTAACATGGGTTGTATTTTATTTTCAAAAAATCTCTACCCATGTAAAGCTGGGACGGGTCCCTAGTATTTAATAAGAGACCTCGTGAATATAAATGTATATTATTTTCTACCCACGATTTGTGTTTTATAGTAATTGCTTTCAAACACAAATCATGGGTAGAAATAAAGCTGACTTTCATTATAAGTATGTTTACTGGAATTGCTTAAATAGACGCGGTGTTGTTACGGTAGAAAGGCCTGCGTTCGATAATTAAGAAAAGTAAGATGAATGCAGAGGAAATGCGATCTCTCAGAATTATGTGCGGTGTCACCCTCGAGGACAAATTAGGCAATGAATGAAGAGAATACATAGTACGGCAGGGTTGGATCATAAGTAAACAATAGTCTGGAAATAATCCTCTCTGCACACGCATTTACTGGACTTACTGCAATTACTGCAAACGTCAAAACCACTAGCATACTTCGGCAAAAGTGCGTGAGAAGAATGTTGATCGCGACACTTGGCGCTCCGTCATCTCTGACTACCCCGATAGGGTTAGTGTGAAGATATGTGGGGTCGATCAACAATTTTTTCTCACTGCCGTTCCTGAATTCGTGACAAAAATTATTCGGAAAATATAGTTAATTACATATTTCTTTCATACATTTGATTTGTTTATTCTTTTTGCTCTAAATAATTAGTACAAGAGACGGATTTAATGCCAAGCGGCATTCTCTACCAGTCAACTATTGGATGGCGTGGTAAAATATTGGAATAGGAAACCTATTACTGATGGCATTATGTATACATATATACTATATATATATATAAATACATAAATACACAAATATAAATCATTCACAAAATAATACATAATATTTAAATAAATGAATACTAATGAGACGTTAATGCTACCGATTGTTTTCATTTAAATAGAATTTGTGTAACATTTTCAAGAAAATAAATTAACACAACATATCTTCACGCCGTGTCCCCAACGGGGTAGTCAGAGAGGACGGAGCGGCAAGCGTTGCGATCCTTACATACTTCTTTCGCTTCCTTAAATCTCATCATTCTCCTCGCACATTTTTGCCTAGGTATGCGAGTGCTTTTGACATTTCCGTCGAAAATAAATTTTGAGGTATATTTTCGTATTTCTATAGGCAAGTTATTCTAGAGACTGATAGCCGTGGCAGTGAAAGATTTAGAGGTAAAACTATTACGGTGAGAGGGAGTGGCAAGTCGGAGATCGTTTAAGGAACGAATGTTGAATGAATGAATGTCGCTAGGGAAATGAAATTGTGTTTTAAGATAAAAGGGAGTGTTAGATACGAAAAGAATAGAAAATGGAGTGCACGGTATGCGAACGTTTCTACGTTACGTACGCCATTTAAGCTGAACGCGATATATTGAGATGTGATCAAACTTTCGAAGAAATGTTAATCGAAGTAGTTATTCAACAAACGTTAAAAACAATAAATGTTATATTTATCATAAAGCTAATATTTATCCTATCAATATGTTAAATTAACTTTTAACGATAATTCGATATTTTTCCGCACTTTAGTGGTTGTCCAGGAGACAAAGCATTTTTAGTTGTCGAAGGGACACTTGACTATTCTTTGAGGATTTTTTTCGATTTCTTAATAATTCCTGCTCAATAAAGTATTTTTTTCAGTACGTGCTTGTTTATAAATATGTATAATGTATATGTACATTACAAGCCGTCACCCGCCTGCTTCGCTGGGCATAAATGAAAACTTAGTGCCTAATAAAAAATGGTAAATGGTCTATGGAATTAAAAAATAAATAGCCTGAAACCATATACAAACGATTTCGCGTCGAATAGTCATAGTCCCATACCATTCAGTAGTTTTCACGTGATTGAAGGCCAAAACATTTTTTTTATATATATATAGGTTAATAATTATACTTTTTAGTTAATAAGGCAATAAATAAATAGAAAATACTGAACTAACTGACTAGTTAGACTAGAGAAATATTTGATCAACCCGTGTACGTGTAAAGAAAAATACAGATATTGTTAACGGAAGAGAAGAACGAAGTTAACTTTTATTATTTTGTTCAACTTTGATTGGAAAACTAAATGCGATAGACATATCGTAGACTGCTTCTAATAATAATTTCAAATACTTTTTGATATTAGCAGAGACTACGCTTGTCCCTTGAGTGTAATGCAGGTTTTTTTTTAATAAAAATTTTAAAGACGGCCAGTGTTATGGTGAACTTTATGATGAAAATTGTTCGTTCAAAAATTAAAAAAAAATCCTCCGTTCCATTTAAAAAAAGAACACTTATGAGCTCTGACGGTGTCTGTCACAGTCCAATTTCACAAAATCTAGTTAACGTTAACATCTCGAGGAACAGTTACAGTAAGTAACGCAAAGACAGATGTTAACTTCTAAAGTCGACTTTTTATATTTGGTCTGGTGAAAGATTAATTGTTTTTGATATACGCTTGTAGGTTTACGTACGTTTGTGTTTAATTTGATTGTTGCCTGTTGCCGTCACGGTTCGATCGGTTTGAAGGACGTTCCGTTATATGTTGGTCTTTAAAAATGTAGAATCGCGGCAATAATGATTTGAAAATGTCATAGTGTAACTCGTATAATGCGGTGCAGAAAATCCAAGTTATCTGGCTTTTTTGCTATAAAGCCTTCTTTGTAGTTTAAGGGCGGTTTGCACCAACTATTTAAAATCGATTTAAGGATTTGACGTCTTGTTTGCACCAAATATTAAATAATTAGTGCAAGCGAGATGTCAAATCCTTAAATCGAATTTAAATAGTTGGTGCAAGCCATCCTTAGTTGCTATTCGAAGTAAAGAAAAATGATCAAGGTTATCAAGATCATCATGCTATCAGTGCGCCACAAGGTTGGTATGTCGCATAATTTCTGTGATATTCGACTGTGATAGACAGACAGATGAACGAATGAGTAATCTAATATATAAAAATCAATGTTTGTTTGTTCGTATTTTACATAACTCCCAAAAGTGAAAATTTGATGAAGTTAACGTCTTTTTTCGGGCCACTATTTTTATATTCCATATTTTAGCATTTAACGTCAAATAACTTAGTCGCCGAGAAAACTGCTGTCTTAGACAGATAGGCGGACAGATAATTACCTAGTCTTTTTTCCAATTTTGAAAGCACTAAAACAATAGGGACCATACATTTAGACAGTATCTAGTGTCGTCCTAATTCGAGTATAACTTATATATAACTGTCCTTGTACAACCTTGTACTATACAACCTGTGACCTGTCAATATTTAGGAAAATTTTAAAAATATTTGTTTACCTTGACAATGAATCATAATATCAAAATGTCAATTATATTATTCAATTGTCAAAAACTAGTTACATTGAGGAAAACCACATCACAATCCACAAACTACAGAATAGCAAATACTTTGCTAGGTGTAGTTGGCCCGTTGGCGCAGTGGTGGATAATTTTCCCTTTAAGCTGTGGTCCCGAGTTCGGTCGCCGGTCAAGTCAATTTAGGAAACGAACTTTTCTAAATTCTTTGAATCTGGATGTTATTGACAGCTCCCCCAGCTTGTATGGTACCCATAGTACGACAAGCCTAATGCTTATTTTGGGGTCACACAATTTGTTTAAATGAATGGAGTATTATTATTTCCAATACAGAGTATTTCGCTCGGATCCGACAGTATTTTGCGTACTTATGTTATGACATACATACATACATATCTTACATACTTCGTTCACTTCCTCAAATGTCATCATTCTACTTACATATTTCCGTCAGCTAACACTCTGGCTATTTGATCTTCGTAAGTCAGGGTGACTTCTTTTATCACTTGCTTTCGCTCTGTATATTTTCTTCGTCAGTCTCTCATCACTCATTCTTTCTATGTGCCCGAACCATGTAAGTATTCCTTTTTTCATTTTTACAATAACACTGTCGTGCAACCCTGTCATACGGCGTATCTATTCATTGCTTATTTTGTCCGCAAGGGTGTCACCGTACATTTTTCTAAGAGATTGCATTTCTTCTGCATTTATCTTACTTTTATTCGATTTCGGACTTATCCTACCCAGGCCTCACTACCGTACAATAAAGTTGGTACCAACATCACATTACGGTTATGACATAAGTAAAAATCTTTACTTTTGGAATTCACCTCTGTATTTAAGTTGAAATTACATATAATACGTCCTCGATTTTGACGACCTCGAGGGCGCAGAGGTTTAGGCGTTGTGTCTAAATGCGGAAGGTTTCGAGTTCGATTCCCGGCCGGGTCAATTTAGGAAACGAACTTTTCTAGATTTTCTCAGGTCTGGGTTACTGGGTAACGGCTCCAGTTGTTGTCGTCGTCTGGTTCTCATAGCAGAGAGAATGTCCTAGTTTGAAACCAGATGATCAGTGTGTATTGTCTGGCGTATTCATTATTATTTATTATTATAATACAAGACAGTGAGGAATGCTTAGAATCTTAGATGGTTCGGGCAAATGGAGAGAATAAGTGATGAAAGGCTGAAGAAGAAAATCTACAGAGCGAAAGCGAGTCGTAAAAGGAGCCATGAAGACCAAGGTTGACTTACGAAGATCGAATAGCCTAGCCGAAAATGTGTGAGGAGAATATGATGAGATTTGAGGATATGAAAGAAGTATGTAAGGGCCGTGAAGCTTGCGCTCCGTCCTCTCTGACCACCACTTTTGGGGATACAGCGTAAAGATATGTACATATGGATGTAAGACAGAGAGACAACGGCGTCGAACTTATAACCCTTCTGTTTTGTTGGAGGTTAAAATTACAAAACATCTTAGAAGTAACTCGTTATAACCGTTAGGACCGTATATCGTGATGAAGTATTGCGTCATTAATTTGTTTTCGTTTATAGCACCACCGCAAGCCGGCAGTAATTAATACGTCACGAGCACCCACCGGATTTGGATGTATGACATATTAAGATTTGTATAGGCAGGCTAACGCGAATTTACCGCTATATTTACGGCGAGATGTTATTGGACACGGATTTAGAACACCCGCTATTTTAGCCTTTCGTGCCTACTGGGATCCCTGGCGACATCATCGTAATATAGTAATAGGATGTATTTGAATAAAAATATTTGGAAATTAATGTTACGCTTCCATGCTTGAGTTATGATAAGGCATGATAAGTTCCATGAGAAATGAGGACTAGCTTCTCTTACCGCACAGACCGTAATAATCGGTTGAGGGAGAGAAGACGAGATAGCAACCTGTTATTTTCTAGTTCCACTTATCATCTGTTAGTCAAAATACCTGTTACTTCGTATACTTATTTGTCCGTGTGTACTGTCCGACCAGTTAAGGCCCTTTATCTCAAGAATGGTTAACGATATCAAGTTGAAATGTATATCAAACATTGAGGTCTATGTTTCTTGGAGGTATAAAAGATTCAATCTTGTAAGTTAATGCAATCAAAAGATTCATGTACTCAAACATAAACCTATAGGGTATTTCCCGTTGACCTAAAATCATGTTTGGCAAGAAAAATCAAAAAAATTCGGATTTGTAATTGTGTCACCATTTTATGCCATTACAAACTTACATTGCAGTTGGGCATGATATGATAAGGCATGATAGTACGGGAGAACGACATATTATTTTGCTAAATAACTGACGCAAATACATTGTATGGCGGTACGGAACCGTCTGCGTGCGAGTCCGAGTCACACTTGGCCATTTTTTGTTATAAAACAGGAGCAGCATTTCCTTTCAAGTCAATTCAAGAAATGAACTTTCTAAGTTGGCTTGGAGTGCTTGGAGCCTGCATATTGCTATTTGCTGTGAGTACCTATCAATACCCAGACTTCATACAGATTCGAAGCATGTCTTGAGGTTAATAATTTATTGTTACATGAAATGTATTTACATATCATTAACAATCATTTGCACCGACGGTATATGTGCTTTATCCACTCTACCGTATGAAAATATCCACTATTATATTAATGCTTTCTCGAAAACGGCTTTAGTGATTTCGATGAAATTTACAATATAGGGGTTGCCCTCAACCCCTTCACTTGAAACTTCTAAACTACAAACTCTTCTCATTTCACAACAGAGTTTACCTTCTCAGTAGTACAGTGGCTAGAGCGCAGATCTACCAAGCTGAAATACGCGGGTTCGAATCCTGCAATGTGGTCAGACTTTTTTTTGTTATTTTTTTTGTAAGACATCGAATAAAGCTCGATCGCCCAGGTACTTAGAGTAAGGAGGATAGGAATGCATACAGAGAATGCGTGGAAGAATGACAAAGAAAATGTAATTATAGATGTAAAATAATACCTAGGGTTGATTTTAAATGGAGTATTTTTAAGTAAGTAATACGGAAAAATAGGCAATAGTAATTTGATACTTATTGTCTTTAAGAGGAAGAAAGAACGGCCCCGTGATCGACGGAAGTATCCAAAAATACATTGTTCCTAATGAAATTTTAGTCAATACCGAACTTGGGTTCGGATTTCATTCGCGTAAACAACTTTCGTTACAGTGATGGATTGTTTGTCTTTACGTCCTGATCTGGAATAGGGGCAAATCCTTTTTTAACCCAACTACGATGAGGTTAAGAAAATTAGGCGAATTTCGCCAGTGGTATATGTTTATACCACCTATGAGTCTTACGGAGTTTCTTTTCGGTTCTTCTCGGCACAGGTTTTTTCGAACCAGTGTAGCACACATCGATGTGGTGGTACCACATCGATTGAAATAATCGACTTTGTTTCTAATCGACTTTGTTTCTTTAGCAGGGTGTAAAATATACTTTCTTAAAGGCTAATTTAACGATAAAAAAAATCGATGATTTTAAGTTTCGATGATTTACGCAGGGGCCGTCGATTTGTATTTAATAGAACTAAAGATTTATGACTAATTTCTTACTGGTGACAGGCATGATCTCACATGCTCATGAGAGTCATCAGCAATAAGCGGCGTTCTTTATCAGTCAGTTTTAATTAGTCCAGTGACACTGCAACCGTTGTTAATCTAAATCGTTCGCGATTAATTCGTTATATTATACAATGGTTTGTAAAGCTGTTGATTTTTTTATAGCAGACTTATGTATTGGAAAACGACTGACGTCATTTTAATCCATGTGGCGAATTTGTCTCATCAGAAATTATATTAATTTGTTTTAAAAACTACAATAAAAATTGGTTTCACACACGTCTACGATGTATAAGCGAATGTTTGGTAGAGTGCACACGAAAGGTGTTTGAGTCTTATAGTGACGTCACTGTTTTAGATTCATATCACGGAATACATCGTCTAAGGTCGAAAGGTCACTGGCTATTTGTCAGGGCGAAGCTAGTGTAGAGATTTGCTGAAATGTATCGATATATATTGCATTCTATGTATGAATACTACTGATAATTGAATTTGAAATATAGAAAAGAATATTGATATTTTCGAAATGACGTTCAACTTTGTGTTAAACTCTATAATTACCTTTCTGTTTTATATTAATTTGAAAATTCAAGTTTTTCTACTGAATTATTGCTTTTTTTGAAAAATTAGATTTATAAGTGTATAGTAGTTATATTTTATCTATATAATTTATTTTAGAACTGCATATGTATTTAAACTTAAACATATATTGAAATATTTATAAATTTTGGCTTCAAATAGGTTACATAAGCCAATCAAATTCTCACTTTCAGTTACATATACGCATACATACGTATCCTTACGCTATATCCTTAACGAGGTAGTCAGAGAGGATGGTGTGTCCAGCATCGCGGTTATAGTTCTTTCGCCTCCTCAATTCTAAACATTTTCACACACTTTTGCTGGGGTACACGAGTGCTTCGACATTTCCGTCAGCTAACACTGGCTATTCGATCGTCATAAGTCAACCTTGGTCTTCGTTTAGTTATATATTTGTGATAATAAATAAAAAAGTAATTGAGCAATATAAAAAAAAATATTGCCGAAAACTAATATTTTTATCGTATTAGTCACGTCAATATATCGATGTTTTTACGACATCCCCAATATAGAGCGCGGTGGATATAAGCTTCGTTTTGTTCCCAGGCCAGATATGATTGCTTATTTGTTTGTAGCGAACTGTAATTACCGGCACGATAGCTTTTTGTGATTACAATTAGTAAGAACCTGACTCATACGTAAATATTTAGTAAGAAATAATAGCGCAATTGTGTTAATATCTGGTTTCGGATTACAACTTTACATCATTGTGCCAAAGTTTAAAGTTGACAATAAATCTGATGTCACAGACAGATAAATGAAGGTTACGTTTTTGCTAACGGAAACCTAAAAAATATCAGTTAGGATGGTTCAATATCAGTTAAGATGGTTCGGGCAGATAGATTACATGACAAAGTAACGAATAGTACTCAGAAAATTTTTAATCTATAAATAAAAATCAATTGCCACATGTATGACGGAGCATCACTTGAGAGACTCAACTGATTGAGCTAATTTTTTTTTGTCGTGTTGATAATTGTCAGGTCAAGGTTTCTATGAAAGAAAATTTTTGAAAAATGCACGGAAAATGTCGGTAATTTGGATGGTATTTTTGTATGAAAATTTCGATTAAAAAATTTGGTATGTATCAATCAGAAGTGTGAATTTCTGCTTGAGGATAGAAAGAAATGCCGTTATTCATCGCATTTTCAGTCTAAACACGCAAATCTGTTACAGTTTTAGAGTATTACAGTTTAAGGGCGGCTTGCCCAACTACTTAAACTCCATTTAAGGATTTGACATCTCACTTGCACCTACTCTGAAATAATTGGTGCAAGCGAGTTGTGAAATCCTTAAGTCAAGTCCAAGTAGTTGGTGCACGCCACGCTAAGAGAAAAAGAACTAATATCGTACCGGGAGGGCCAATTATTGTGTGGTCGATATTTCCTAACTCGGATACTCGCATATGGACAGGACAGAAGTGTTACTTATTACCTAATGGTACCCTAGGGTTGCCTCTGTCCATTCCCTTGTTTAATTTAGTTAAAGATATAGCAGTTGTATTATTAGTTTGTACTAGCAACTTTGGCTGTAGTGAACTTTATGATTGCGTATAGTTATATAGTTATTACTTATTACGACGTAAAAAGTAATTTATTGTTAAGACGTGGTGATTATAGTATTTATTTTTATATTATTATTATATATTATTTTCTAGGCAGGCCTGGAGGGGGGGGGAGGGGGGGGGGGGAGAGAAGACAGCCGATGATGACAATTGAGAAAATGGTCGTTTCCATGCTCCTCTAGCTACGCCAATGGCGATGATTTTAAGACCTTAATGCGCAGCAACTGCTTCGCAAATATATTTCGAAAGACTTCCATTTTAACTCGGAACCGTTTTAATTCAGTTTATAATACTGGTTAAGGTGACGCATTGTTAAACAATAATGTAATCTACTTACGAATAATACGAAAAAACAGTTATTTTCGTTTATTTCAAAAATTATAGTTAATTTAAAAAAATCCAACTATCATTTTGACGAATATGTTTGAAATAGAATCGGTCCCGTTGCTCCGAAAAATGTAAATCTCTGTTTTAAAAGAGGTTATTTGATATTTTTTTTGTGTTACAAAAGTTAACCAACCGTGTATCGCAACTGTCAAGATGAAGTCAATGAAATGAAGGATCAGGATACCAAATATCACTGTCATACGTTTTGTAGTCACTTTGAAAAATTGAGATCCCTGCCGTCAAAATTTCCAATGCGTCGCCTTAATAACAGTTTTCAAACCTTAATTGACTGGTGTACCGGTAATTTGGAAATCAGTTCCGAACCTTGCTTCCATTAGCACGAACAACGGCAGTAATTTAAATAGGTCGTCGACACGTCCTTTTTATACCTTCGTAGTTCGGATATTGGCCAGTTTTTTCGGCTAAAATGCTACAATACTAAAATGTTTTTACAGATTTTTTCAATAGTTCCATCTATTACCAAAAATCCAATCAAACTCTGTTGTTTTTATATTACTATGTACAGCGTTAAAACGTGATAAGGAAATTGACGAAACCAATTTTATTTTCACTTTTCTCCATTGTTTAAAACGCATTCAATAGTTATTAATTAAAAATTGATTACCGTTAATTGAAGGAAGACATAGTAAGCGAAGAATCATTAAGGTGGGTAGATGATAATAATTTAATAATAAGTTTTGATGTTAATATTTATGATATATTTATTTCTCCGCGTGAAAGTTCGAAGAAGCCAAATCTCCAAAGTGGTGAGATTTGGTTACGTTGGTTCGACTCTTTGTCTACTTAATTTAATTTTGGCCATGTTAGGATTTCTCTGACAAAATCACAATAATTCTGTGGCCCCAAAGGAAGCATTAAAAGCCTTTATAGTGTTATAATGAACTTGAGGTTTAGTCAGAGACACTCAAACTGCAAAATAATTTAGAAAGGAAAATTTGTAAATGAATGAGCAACAAAATCATTAGTTCAAAGTAGAATTTCATTTATTTACAAAAAATATGTATTAAACAAAGGTTTTTTTAAAAACAAGCTTTTACTGGATTGTAATGTCACCAATCCCAAAAGACTGCAAAATTTCAACTCAGTCGGTTAAGCGGATTTGTAATTTATTTGCAAAATGATATTCACAAATTCTAATTATTTATCAATTACTGTCTCTAATTATATAGATATTTGTATCGCATTTATAAAGTTACTTTAGTACTTAAGTTTTGATTAGTATAAACATACTTTTATTTAAGTCAGTTTAATTTGTTTCTTATAAAGTTTTTATTTCTCTTTTTGAGTGATCTTAGCCTAAATAAATGTCTAGGCTGGGTCTAAAACTAAGTTCTAATTCTAGAACGGAATGATATATAAAAGAATCATGAATATATGATAAATAAAGCTTATAAGCTGTTAAATTGTTTTTGTTGTATCTTCAAAGTTCAAGTTCCAATATCAGTAAAATTTAAATGGGATCACCTTGGAGCTATACGAAAAAAGAATCATTAAAATCGGTTCACAAACAACATACATAAAAAAAATATATATACAGACCAATTGAGAAGCTCCTCCGTTTTTTGGAGTCAGTTGACAATACAAACTGTTATTTTATATGGTTTCAATTTTTCCAAGTCAGTATATTTTCGATACATTTGATAGTAGGGCATTATATTTTTTATTCTGACATATATCGAATTTTTATTGTTATTTTTATCATTTTATAGTGCTTTTAAATGCAACCCATTTAGAAATAATTTTCTTCGTTGTCCCAGCATGTCAAATACATATTTCTTTTTGAAGTCAGAAATTTTTCCGACATTCAATAACCAGGACCTGCTGAGATTGGTATCACAAAATGCAAATACATGCGATGAACTTATAACAGCATCCGCTGGTTTAAAAATAGTAGTGAACAATCCTTTTTACCTTGATTATACGGAAACAGCGCTGTACCTTCTGAAAGAGGTCAAAGCTTTTACCGAAATAGTGCTCCAAACGGACTTGACGTAATATCAGTGCTGTCGGATGTCGGCATAACTTCTGTATCTACACAATCCGATGAGGCAATTTTGTTGAGATATATCCGAAGCCGTACTCAGATTTTCATTAGGAGAGGGCTTCACTAGAGTCCTTTTTTAGGTTCCATATCTAAAGAGGAATAACAGAACCCTTATAAGGTTACTCAGGCGTTTATTTGATACAGTCGATTTTTTATTTTTTTTTGCATTTTAACTTTTTTGGGCTACGTGGATATACCAGAAGTATAGAAAAAAAAATAAAAAGGTAACGTCCGTTTGTCTGTCTATCACAATCGGTTTTGTCAATATTATGTAACGAGCAAACTACTCTAACACTTTAAATATTCATATATGTGAATTAAAGAGGAGCATTAGGTACTTATACTTTACTTAATTAGTCCCCCTATTCCCCCTTAATATAATAAATCTTTCAAAGTACCAGGTCTTATTTTTAAAAGTTGCAGGTTTAATCTCAATAATTATTATATTATGGTTTTAACAAAATAATGGTTATGTTTTTATGGTAATATTCATGTTAATACTGATACCAATATTAACTACAACACATGCTATTCCATTAAATTTGAATTATAGTACATTCGGTGTCACATTAATATAAAGGAGGCGCCACCTCCCTCTCTCCCCTGAGTACGTCCGCGGATGTATCGAAAGCATATACAAGAGAGCATAAATCGTATTATGACTTAATTCCACCAGGACTGAGAGTTCTGAGAGTTTCGTGAGTTGTTTTCTTGAAACAGAACTTAGAAATTTGTCATGTTAATTACATTTAAATTCTTTCATAATAATCTTCTGTTTTAACTCATAACAATTACATTAAACCCAGATAATGTCTAAATAATATAGCTGAGCTAATAAATTTTAAGAAAGTTATAATTCGGTGTTTGATATAATTATTGAGATAAAATAAAATACATTACATATCTTCACGCTGTATCCCTAACGGTGTAGTCAGAGGACGGAGCGCCAAGCGTCGCGGTTTTACATACTTCTTTCGCCTCCTCAAATCTCATCATTCTCCTCACACATTTGCCTTCATATGCGAGTGCTTTTGACATTTCCGTCAGCTAACACTCTGGCTTTTGATGGTTTTGTGGCATCCACACAGTATCGGATGTAATTTTATATAAATAACATTACTAACTGCATTTGAAGTGTAAACACTATTGATTCTAGGTTTGTTGGATAGACTCCATTGTCAGCGGTAGCGACTTCGTGTGTCATTTGTATACCGTTCGCCCTTGATAGCTCCCGCCCTCTAGTTCCAATTGTGCCCTTCTCACCCGTGACTTCATTCGTTAAATGTCTGTATCACGTATATTGAGGGCTTAAGAGTGTGTCTGTGTTGTGTACGTTGACTTATAAGGAAATAGACTTTCAGTGTCGTCTTGCTGTTTTTCTGTTCTGTACAGTTTTCTATTACTGTTTTGTGTTGTTGAAATAAGCTCTCCTTTACCCGATTACGTTGAAGTTAAAAATAAAGGTTATTATTTTATCAACGTAAATATATATATGTATGTATTCAGCTTTTCTCTCCCAGAGCGAGAACCATTTAACAACTAGACCTCCGATGGCGGTAATGTTTCAAGGATTTTTTTATTTTATTTGTTTTTATATTGTTACCGTTAAATTACAGTTATTTCATATTACATATTTGTAAGTTTTTGTTGAATACGTAAATCGATTTTAGTTTTTTAATATTATGTACAAACTACCCCAGCGACTAGCAGTGAATATGTAGAAAAGAAGACAGACTCACGCATAACGGAAATGCTTACTCTGCCCAGATGCGTAGGATGGGTTGAGTAGTTACACATTTATTATAAAATATTAAAAAACAAAGCATACGGATAAATTTTTCATGTTTGTTAAACTAAATTTCTTGTAGTTATGTTAAAGAATGAGTTGTGTTGAAGAAATTCGGATTCGATTAACTAAAATATTTAGGCATCTTAAAACACTATAATATGTTCGTTTAAGTGATTTAGACATTTTTGTATTTGTGACTATGTGAAGAACGAATTAATGACGAACGGAAGTTTGCGTCGCGTACAATTACACAATTCGCTACAATAATTTCCATTTTCAACCAAATTTCAATTTACAAATTACCCATATTCAACCATAATATTGCCGTTGTGTGCGTGCTACGGCGCGTGCGTATTAGCGCGCACACGTACAAACCGCATACGGTAGCTTTCTATGAAGACATCCTACTGTTATGTTTATACTGTGCCATTAGGCTTCGTACTGAGATGTGTTACGAATTGTCAGCATTTCTCTACTTCTCTAGACTTAAATGTGAATGTCTTATACATGTAAATCTTTGTTAAATGCTCTGAATGAGGATAAAAATCGCACTGAAATCCAGTTAGAAGTTATAAACAAATACACAGACAAACGCAGATTGCGGCTGTTGTATAGAAATACAGAATAAATTCCACTGTTTCTTTCTCAAAAATAAAATAAGAGCTCGTAATTGTACATACATATCTACATTACTATCTATTTATACGTCTGTCTTAATTTTATCTACAATGCTATTTATATCTCTCTCTGTTCATTAACCATAGACAATAATTTTCCAATGATATTAAAGTAAATGAACGATGGTGGTTGCCCCAATACTGAAGTTATCATCGCTAAAATATAATTTTCGCGTTATCAGCTGTCAGATAACATCTTGGGTTATCAGCACTTGCTCCCTCGCTATGAATAAATTACAGGTTAAAAAAACATTATACATTAAAGAATATACGATATAATGTTTTTTTAATAAATAGTGAAATATATCCTGATCGTTAAAATCCACCTGTATTTTGTTCTACAAAGAACTGTTAGAACTGTTTCATCAATTATATTCTTATCCAAATGGAAATATAAGTTTAATAATATGAACACAACTGTTAAAAATATTTGAAACCTGTTCTAATCTAATGTTATAAAGAGGTAAACTTGTTTGTTTGTATGTAATGGATAAACTCAAAAGTACTCAACCAATTTTAAAAGTTCTTTCACCTGTAGAAAGTTACTTTGTCAGCGAGTAGCACGGGCTGTATATTATTTAAAAAAAAATTATACCCATGCGAAACCGGGGCGGGTCACTGGTACATAATATGTGCATTGTAAATTGAATAATGGTACTGAACGATATTACGGTACGGCAAATTTTTAAACTTTGCCTGGAGATCTATACACCATTTCCGTAAACTAAATTAAACCGACTCCATAATAAAGACACTGTAAAATAAAAAGTACAAAATAATTGTCTCTTACTAATCAAAATTCAAGTACAAACGTATCTTCATACTAGCCCATGTTACTCGCTGATAATGTACCTTTCTATTTTCGTTATATACATACCTACATATATATCTTCACGCTGTAACCCTAACGGGGTAGTCAGACAGGACGGAGCGCCAATCGTCGCGGTCCTTACATAGACTTATTCATTATATAGATTTTCATTATATAGGTGACCGTTTTGCACAGGATTTGGTGCACATTGGGTTTAATTAATGTGGAACACACCTTTTTAGATTACTAATTTAAAGTTGTAAGTATATAAGTACCGTAGACATACTAATGAGCTACATTCTCAGAACGTATGACTTTTCAAAGATTATTATTCGCTACTAGTTAGAAAAATTGAAATACTTGGTGCTTCGTGATTTTCTTTTTACCTAATTTATATTAATTTTTATCCAAATGAAATTTTGTTTATTGACCAGATAAATAAGTGATGTATAACTGTGCATTAAGGAAATATCTAATATCTTACGGTTATTTGGCCTGAAAAGTAATATTTTCTGTTGATCCAATCGCGAAATTGATAGAGACTCATAAGCTGTGACAAAGATAAGCAGATAGCAAAACGGTGGGGTTATTACCTAAAAATTTGCAGACAGCGACAGCCACGTGATCACTGCGCGACCGTTGATTAATTCTAATAAAAAATTAGTATCATATATGACAATTGCGTATCTATTATTCTATGACCGTAAAATGCACTTTTCGCGGTAGATTTAGCGCCACTATACAAATTACATTACACAAATTCTCGTTTTGACAGCAGATATCGCGCGATATTGGCTGTCGCATGCTGTCTGTTACGTAATAAGCGTGCGGATTAGACAGCTGCTGTATAATCCGTTATGCGAGGTATCCTTAAATAAAGTTTTTGTTCTGCTTGTTTAGGCTGTTCATGTTTTTCCAATTATTTTGTTGTCTCAGGATATGTTTTGTTTGCATATACACCACCATATTGTCCGTCTTTACTATCAAGTATAACGATATTATGTTTGGTTCGTTTTAGTAAACATAGTTTGATTTGTTTCGTCGTTATAAACGACACATAAATCAGCCTTTTTTTAATTTAATTTGTAGGAATGAATGTGTATTTCGATATCGTTTGCATTTATTTACATTTATTTTATCTCGAAATATTGAGAGATATATATCTGACTAGCTGAACCCGCGACTTCGTCTGCGCGGCAAATTTTTTCGTGCTGTCTCGGATTAGGTTATATTATATGTAACATGTACATAGTATGTTTAAAGATTGTTATTTAAAAAAGTCTACGTCTAGTTGCGTAATAAATACTTCAATGCTTAAATCTAATATATAAGAATCAATGTTTGTTTGTTCGTATTTCATGCGCTGCCCCCTTCATCCGATTGTGATGAAATTAGTATTTGGATATGATTTGCATTTTTTTACATTTATTTTATTTGGTAATACTCAGAGCTAGTTATATCTGATTAAAAATTGGTGTAATAAATACTTCAATGCTTAAATCTAATATCAATGTTTGTTTGTTTGTATTTTATTCGTTGCCATACTGTTCTTTCGATAGCGATGAAATTTGGTATGGATATAGCTTGAATACTGAGGAAGGACGTAGGGTATTTAAAAAAAACGAGGACGAAGTCGCGGGCATTCGCTAGCATTGAATAAAATTGTTAACAGTTTATTATTAATATTCATTACAACTCCAAATTACTGTGTAATGTATTTTATACAAACATGTATACACTATCAAGTGACATTTTCCAGTTATACTCGTAAAGTCTCTAAAATCTGGTTTCGAATGGAAAAGATTTGTCGATATCAAACAATTGCCTTTCAAGATTTCCATTGGAAGATTTAGTGTGTGAAGTCGATCGTGAACGAAAGTTTTCTATTTTAGATTGCATTCAAAGTCTTAAGTAGAAAAATATTGAATGTTCTTTTGAGCAAAAGTTATATTGTTTGAAATGTCATTTATATAACGTATTATCAGTGCATGTCCAAGGATATCGAAGAAGAATTATAATTATTTCTTTACTTAATCTTTAAATATACCTCGAAACTAAGTACCTATGTTACGAAACATAGAAGATTTGTTAAAAAAGCGTGACATTAGCGGTAATATACTCGTACCTACTCGTAAACTGGAGGTCATGGTCAATTAATGATTACAGAAATCACATAAATCTTTTAACTGGTTTTGTTTTTGTAAGAAAATTCCTCAAGAAGTCACCTAGTAAAAGGAAATTGAACATTTTTTAAGTATATACACAAATTACATACATATGTATACTCACGCCGTATCCCTAACGGTGTTGAGAGAGGACGGAGTGCCAAGCATTGCGGTCCTTGCATAGTTGTTTCTCTTCCTCAAATATCACTCTCCTCATACACTTTCGCTTAGATATGTAAGTGCTTTTGATATATACCTACTTCATAAGTTGAAATTATGAGTGGTTTTACTTGTATGAGGGAACGCATGAACAATGAACATACCTACAAATACCTCTACTTTTTACTGTGCCGTAGTCGGGTAAAATGGATGTCAAACTTTAACATGCAGCTAATTATATTACACGCAGACGTAGTCAGTAACAGTCAGTTGTGTCATATTAATGTGAGCAAAATGACTAAAGTCTGTCAATTCACTTTATACTGTCTAGGATCGTGTGGTATTTTATTCGTGGCGTGTGTGGGTGATCACGTTTTATTGGATACTAAATCCTGTCGGTTCGTTCCTAGCGGATTTACTGGACGGATGGATGCAGGGTAGACGGTATCCCAATATATATTTAACTCTAAGGAAGATCCCGAGAACATAACAACATTTGCTAAAGAGAATCTGTTAGCGGATTATTTTAGGGTTTCCTCACAAATGACATAGCCGCTTAGATAAAAGGCAGCTGTTATCCAGTTTTTATTTATTTAACTTCATTAGTTACGGCTTAGTGTTACTTAACTTTATATAAATATCTCTTCATATATAACTAGTCCTCGCCCCGTGGTCAAAGGCAGCTATTATCCAGATTTTATTTATTTAACTTCATTAGTTGCGGCTTAGTGTTACTTAACTTTATATAAATATCTCTTCATATATAACTAGTCGTCGCCCCGTGGTCAAAATTCGACCGTAAATATAAAATAAATGTTTATTTCCCTTCAATCGAAACAGCTCGCAAATCACATAAAATTAATGGCTCAAAACTCAGGACTGCGACGCTTGGTGCTCCGTCATCTCTGACGGGGTAGCCGTTAGGGATACAGCGTGAAGATATGTATGTATATGTATATATGTAAAACTCATTCAGTCAATCTGCTAGTAATTATTTGTTGGCAACATTTTAAAATTCTTTGGCGACAATCTCCACTCTGTGCGACTGTTTGACCACAAACTATTGTGTATGACATTGACAGTTCGGACGTAAACAATGATTTTTTTATTAAATTTTATTTAGTACATTTATAACACACATACATTTTAGCTTTCTGCATTCTTTCTCGATATAAACATTAACTATGCCAAGTCTCACATGTGCGCAATATTCTTAAAAAGGGGTACAAGTTTTTCTCTTTACGTATTACTTTACGTTAGTAACTAATTAATAGTATGTGGCATTACTATACAGCGGCTCTAGACAAATGGCGAGCGCGTACAATCGATACGCTTATATAAAGAAAGTTAACGTGTGACTTTACGTTAGTAAATAATTAATCTGTGGTTCGACTACCAATTTAAAATTCGTTACGCTAGTTTACTTGGTATTTATCATTCTATTCTACTAGCGTTTACGACAACTAAGCCACTTGTCTAGGCCCCCAGATCCACGGAGCCCGCTGTGCGCGAGGTGAATTCTAACGTGATCGCTTTTATTAATTTAAGACGATAATACTTTTTCTTGCAAGTTTTATGAGTCGCAAGTACTTTTGTGAACCGTAGTTTGAAAAACATTGAACCGTAATTATGTATGTAACAGGCGTCAAACGCTCGCGGCGTTTAACTCGAATGCATCTGCGCCCTCGGCAGTTTCTAGATAACGTAATCAATGAATATATCGTTTAATGAATGTTGAATGTGAGATATAAAGGTGATTTACGTTAAATGATTGACGTGATCTCAGCGTTTCATTACATGTATGTAGTTTATGTTTGAACCTTAAAATGCTTAGGGATAAAATAATGCTCACTTTTTTAGAATTTTGTAGACAAAATGATGAAAATGGAACAGTTATAGTTTCGTAATGTCTGTCTGTCCGTCTGTCTTTACACTTACTGAGCTGAGAAGCACAGAGGCTTAAATTAATAACTCGAACCCAGAAATTAAAACTATAAATAATTTAATAATAAGCGACCTGCCTCGGCTCGCACGAGTAGAAATTTTTTGTTAATAAAATTCAGCTCATGTTATTCGCTGATAATGTAGCTTTCTATGGGTGAAAGAATTTTTGAAATCTGTTAAGTAGTTTTTGAGTTTATCCATTACATACAAACAAATAAATTTACCTCTTTATAATATTAGTGTAGACTATAAATGGGTATTTTGGACGCAGTTAATTATTTTTAAAATTTATTTTTTACTTTATCCAGAACTCTAATGCGAGCCCGACGAGCTCTTGGATGGTTTTTTCTCTATTTATTTAGTTAAAAGTCATACAACACTAAAAGAGTTCATTTTTTGGGCTATGCAATAGAATAATATCATTGACATTCCAAATTGGGGTCTGGGTTCAATTTCCGATTTAGCGTCTGGCTTAATACCCAGACGCCAATACGGAACTGAGAGTATTCTTTGTATGGTACAATCCATTGCTTAGTTTCTGCACAATTGCGATGTAATTGTCTGTAATATTTATTCATTTATTTATAGATTACACGTAACTTTCTTGTTTTCAAATGACCAAAATAAAGAGTAGTTATAACGTAAATATTGCCAACGTTACATAAATTGTATGCATCCATTAAATCCGAAATGCCAAAGTTTAGTTGTGTTTGCTTTCCATGTCGATAGATTTGATCCCCGACCAGGTCCACGAATGAACACCAATAATAACAAAATCGGCAAAGTACGTATCGCAAAAGCATTAACTTAAAAGTTCTGTATCAATTTCTGACAAAGAAGTTAAATTGAAAAAGATTTAACTCTAAAATACTTACATATTAACCGAATTTTTGTTTCTGGTTTTCGCGAACTTACCAGTTTACATCACTGTACCATCTTTGTACCAAATTGCAATTCGGTAGACTTAAATATGACGTATCGACAAACAGACAGTCGAACAGCTATTGTGGTTATGAAACCTTAAAAATGAATAATTATAAATTATTTTCCTTAAAATAAAAAAAAAATAAAAAAATCCTTAAAAAATTCCTAAAAATTCCTTAAATCATGGTCAATGACACGCGGATAGACGATAGCGTGGTGAAGGCCGCGGCGAGGTGGGGGGTAACATACAGTAAGCGTGAATAAATAATGAGCGTATGTGATTTCAGAAAATAAAGGAATTTCTTGTCGACGAGTTAGATAATAATTATTTATTGTTTTTGTAAAGAATCCTTCAAGGATGACGAAGAAAGACATGCGGTTTGAAAAAGGAAATATAAGTATATATTGTGCCAATCGCATTTCTTCCCGCGCAGATTATTTAAGATAGTCTTGTCACGGTTGTTTATTATAAGTAGCTCGTATAGGTGATGGGAATAGCATACTGCCATTGTTTGCTTTTGCTTTGCCGTCTATAAGCACAAATATTGTCGAAAATATTGTTAAAATTGTGTTGCGTCTGTCCACCCCGAAAGGGAAATAACTTGACGTAACGTATAGTGGCTGAGTCAGGTCTTCTTCTCAGACCATATGATCACAGATTAATTAGTTAGTTACTACCGTAAAACATAATTCACACGTTTATAATCCATTACAATACATTTTGCCAAAAAGATAAACAATCCTTTTGAGTTTTTTCGGACAAAATTGCGCTTTAAGATAAGGCTAAATTTAAATGAAATTTTTTTGATAAATGTTTATAATTTATATCAACACGTCTTGTTTCTTGTTGTATTACTATATTTCTTTTATATTTCGGCATATAAAATTGAAACGGACTAATTTTATTAGCACTGCCATGTAACGTATTTAATGTATTTACGTTATTGTATGATAACTTCACGCTTTTCTAACGGGGTACCGCCAAATAGAGGCATTCTAAATCAATGTTAAGTCACTGGAAACATATTTTTAATTCGCTGTTCACAAATTTCCAATGTAAAAAGGTGGCTTGATACGTCACAAATTGAAACAGTTCAGATAATATTTTCTTTATGGGATACTAACCTGCCATTTTCAGAATGACGTTGGTCGTATAACTATTGTACATACATGTCAATGTAGTATTTGAATGGTTGTTTTATTATAACTTTTAACAGAGACAGTTTTTTTACTGTGCGTTATATATAAGTACCTATTTACAAGGTCGTAGCGGCTTATTTACTAAAAAGGTTTTGTGTATAAATCAAATTATTTGTCTTTGTTTTGTATTCACATTCTAACAAATAAAAATGTTACTATTATAAATTAATATTTTTGATTTTCGTTCTCCATAGCGAGATTAAATGTAGATTAAATAATTGTAAAGCAATAAACGGATATATACAAAAAGGCATGGTAATTTAAGAGGTCAGAAACAGATATCCATTATCCACATTAGTAATAAGAAAGCCAGTATTCTTTAAATTGAATTCAGAGATAAAATTCTGACTAAATCGGCGAGTTATGTAAGGGGGAACCCTACTGAAAGCTTACGTAAGTAAAGGCACTCGATTGAAATATGGAAGACATAGTTTTCCAACTAAAACACAGTGGCACAAATATATACTTAGTTCAATTTACGTAGCGACACGCGTGTCTGCTAATCACTTTGCGGAATTAATATTTAATACACAATCCAATTTTGTTTCCAATTCGCAGTAATTATGTTTGTTTCAGGTGTCTCGTGAAGCTTATTGTTTGTTTACGGAATCGTATTTGTGGTTGAATCGATTTTCTATTACGTTTTTTGGGACAAATATTTTTTTAGTACTAATAGAAGTTTTGATTGTCACTAATATCTGTTGTAAGCAGTTTCGGGATTTGAACTCTGATCACCGTCGCGTGTTTTTCATATGACAGATAGACGCTTCTCGCGGACGTATTCTATTACCATAATACATTTCACTCATGGGAATTCCCTCCGTTTAAATATTTACCTCGGCGACGATCTCATCATAGCGCGGTCCACTTTCCCCGCCAATTATACTATTATAAATCACAAATATACATACAACACAGCTACGGAACGACACTAAATATTTTTGGACACACACAAAACTTTTACAACTTTTCCAATAAGGCCGGGTTCTCGTAATATCGGAGTGCTACAAGCTACGTACGATCACTCCGGCAGTCGGCACGTAACTGACTGCCGCGGATGTTCCAAACTCGAATTTGAAGGCCTTCATGGGCATTAGTGGATAAGTGGACGTTTACCGCAAAGGTTATAGTTTTTGTCATCGTGAATATGGACGTAGTTACGTTTCTATAACGGAATGGGTTGTGTAATAAAGAAAGTTTGAAAATTGGCCTGTCGTTGTGTGGCTTAGTGCGTCTGCCTTCGAAGTGAAAAATCTCGGGTTCGATTTCCGGCAAGTATGAGAAATTTAATAAAGGAGTCTTTCTTAATCAGATTGAAATTTAAATGTTACTGGGTCTTGTCTGTTTTTACGTTTCGTTGTGTGATATCCAAAATATGTATAAAGGTAAGATATATGTACTTTAGTTTTACAATTTATTGGTGTTTGTCTGGTGGTTATTACCTCCTACATTCTGGAAATATCGAATGATAATGGTAGTGTTAATAGTCGATTTTCCGTGATGGGTGTGATACATAAAAAAGGATATATAATATGATGGTTACATACTTTCCCGCGCAACTCGTAGAAATCGGCGAAGGCTTATAATGATCTAATATTCGTTATGTATCAGCATCTTGTTGTTATATCGTCCATCTGTAACTCCAAATATTATACCATACAGAAGACAATGAGTAAATTTTAGTCGAAGTGCACTGAGGCCGGTTGACATATGTTTGACGACCTCCGTGGCGTAACGGCTAAACGGGGGATGCGGGCTCGATTCCCATCCCGAGTCTGGGTGTTTATGTATAATATGTATTTATTTACAAAAAAAAACATATATAAGTAGTATATCAGTTGTCTAGTCCCCATAACACAAGCGCTGTGCTGCTTACTTTGGTACTAGATGGCGCTGTGTGAAATGTTTGAGTATATTATTATTATTATTATATATATAGCACCAAAGCTAAGAAAGTACTTCAAGTTCAAATGCGTTAACTATTTCAAGGACTATGATGTTGCGTGACTTGATTTGGGGACAAAATAAGCAATGAAGAGAGACGCAGTATGACATGATTGCAGGACAGTGTTATTGTAAAAATGAAGAAGGAAATGCGTAGATGGTTCGGGCCACATGGAAAGAAAGAGATGAAAGACTGACGAAAAAAATCTACAGAGCGAAAGTGACTGGTAACAGAAGCTAAGGAAGACCAAGGCTGACTTACGAAGATCAAACAGCCAGAGTGTTAGCTGACAGAAATATCAAAAACACACAAAAGGCGAAATGGGATGAAGATATCTATTTTTCAACAACACTATAAATAGCAATTCGCTTCTAATTGCGTACTTAATTATGTTAAAAGGGCGGTGCATTAACACTAGCCTTAGGCAGCCACCTCGTTTTTCTGTCAGCTTAGCAGCAAAAGTTTCGCAAAGTTAATAAAGTGTTTGAAACAATTTGCGATGCTCGCGTTGTGTGCGCGGAATGAGTTCTAGATTATCTATCTATATTATTATAAAATTGTACCGAAGTCGTGTCTGTTTGACATTGAAGATTACTGTGAAAAATGTTTGGGATACACTAGGTATAGGCTGTACAGACTTTTCCAACTCAAATACAAGCATTTTTAGAATTTTTGCGTTGTATCGTATTTGTTCAAGCTTTACTGAAAAACTGCTGCATACATACATATCGTTACGCTGTTCCCTAACGGGGTAGTCAGAGAGGACGGAACGCCAGGAGTAGCGGTCCTTACATGCCTTTTTCGCTTCCTCAAATCTAATCAGTTTTCTCACACATTTTCGCCTAGATATGCGAGAGCTTTTGACATTTCCGTCTGCTAACTGCGCAGGGATTTCGATAAAAATTACGCTGTTAGAAAGTTGAAAGATTAGTTCAGTTATTTAGGGAGACTAATCTTCGTGTTGATCAGCTTATCATCGAAGCGACCGAAAGATGAATTTTAACTGTCGTGGCCGATTGAAATTCTTCAGGCTCGTGCAGCCGTAGCACTGCAAGGGCGTCGGGAGGTTCTGTCGGTTGGTCGTTCTGCCCTCGATATGTGATTTGGCACAGTGCAGCAACACAGCGCAACAGGTTTCTAATTCATTACATAAGAGATTCCAGAGCCCCTCGACATGTGTAGAGCACCGCGGAAGTTTCAGTGGGTAATAAACCACATCACTCAGTTTCATCTCCTGGTGTTTGAGTACCTCTTGAAGGTTTCTCCCTCATAACCATGTTATACGTCAAGATGGTATTAAATAAAGTAAAATAAGGTGTTATTACATACATACATATCTTCACGCTGTATCACTAACGGGGTAGTCAGAGAGGACGGAGCGCCAAGACTTCTTTCATACATTACATACTTCTTTCGCTTCCTCAAATCTCATCATTCTCCTCACACATTTTCGCCGAGGTATGCGAGAGCTTTTGACATTTCCATCTGCTAACACTCTGGCTATTTGATCTTCATAAGTCAGCCTTGGTCTTCCTTGGCTTCTTTTACCACTCACTTTCGCTCTGTATATTTTCTTCGTCAGTGTGTCATCACTCATTCTTTAAATAATAAAAATGTATTACTCGATTAGAGTATATTTTTCGTTATTCACGCCGATGATGGAACAGGCTAAAGCTTTTATATAAATGTTTTAGCTTGTATTTGAACATAAATTGAGGTTATATGGCCGTTTTTGGCTTTGTCGCTTTATTACTTAACTGTGGCGAACCTGGAACTATTGCGCTTTGTAGTCGTACATTATTTACGTTTGTTACCACCTGCACGGCCTGCATCAATGCTTGCATACATAACTCACCAATGATCACCCATCTAGTTGGTAACCTTGCGCAACATGGCTTAATCAAAAACGAATTAAATCATCGAAACTACATTGAAGGGCCTAGGATTACAATACATGATTAAGTCTTATATAAATATGTAGTTCTCTTCCAAGGGCGATGAATATGATTCGTGTCCTTGACAACGTAGTTCGGTCTTTTTTTTTCTTTCTTCATGGCATGGCACACAGATTAGCGCATTTGCCAAGGTCACGTTTATGTAGAATCGTTATCGTAAAACTTCTCCAGTAAAGTGATAGTAGACTTTAATGAAGTTTTATTGGAATTCTTGGAAGAGCGCGAGAACTTCCGCTACACATATTTATTTATACCTACTTCATTCTTTTCACTTACTCAGAACTTTAAAACAATATACTATCACTTTTGTACTTTAAAACTCCCAAAAATGTAAAAAATAGAAAATCTAAATAAAATTACAACCTCACTTCTCCCGTTCCCGGCAAAAAGTCCATTTGGTGTTTTAGTTCGTTAACTTTGTTCACGGTAGTAGATCTGAGTCCTTCATGAACACTCGGAACAGAAACGTTTCATTATGATCAAGAGAACTGTTTCAGTTTTGTACTTCAAAATTGCTCAGTAATTCACCGATAGCGCTACTGAACGAAAGCGTAATATGATTAATATGTATGTATATCCATCCGACAGTCCCGCTTCGCGAAATAACTCTGTAGTTCGTCATATACAGCGAGCGCTTCTAAACGATGAGCGTACTAGATCCTTTTGAATAACTGATCTATTTCAAATGTAATTCAATCGATAATGAAGTCAATACGAAATTTAATAATTTTATTAATTCATTTTGTATGTGCTTTGTTTATTACTAGTTTGTGATCGATTGTACCTCAGTGAACGACTTAGTTTATTCCGTTCGGTGACCGGCAATGAGCGAGTCAGATTAGCGATCGAGTAAGCTCAGGTCTACTTTTCTTAAACTACCAACAAGCTGTCTGTTAAATCTTTGCCATTTCCGTCGCAATGTGCTGAGTGACATTGAATTAAGGAAAAATCCGACCAAAAGCGTGTCGGAGTCGCATTAACTTAGGGTTCCATAGGAAATTAAAAAGGAAAATGAAAAATGGATCTAAAATTAAATTTTTTTTGCTCATTACTGGTTTTGAGTTACCAATCTACGTCTCAGTTCCAAATTTTAACTCAGCTGTAAAGATGATTTTTTAAATTAATTGTGGTACAAGAGCCGACAGACCAGCACTCATGACCATGTTGTAAGGATTTTGCTATTTTTATTACGGAATCTTAATAAGAGCAGGATTTGTTACAACTAGTTCATTCAGTCCACTTGTGGGAGTGCTTTTTCGAATTAAGTCGCTCACGAACTAAGCAAGACAAGCACAGCACGAATGCACACTCATCTGCGTAAAACTCATTGTTCGTCTATTTCCACCATAATCGGTAATGCTTAAATATAACTCATGTTTACATTACAATTATGATGATGTCGGCCCTTGATAACGCAAGGTTATTGTAAAAAAAGGCTGTATCATCATGTGACGTCATTCTCGAGGTTCTTTAAATACTGACAATTCTACAAGCAATAATAATCAAACTTTTAAGTAAATAATGAGATAAATTCGTCACTACATTTAGTAAATACGAGCAGTAATCTATTTGCTGTACTATTATTATCTATTAATTTTGTACTAGAAGACGTTACGCAACTTCGATCGCGCGAAGAAATAAATAGGATTTTTTTTACAATAATACTATCGTGCAACCCTGCCATACTGCTTAGCTCTTCATTGCTTATCCTGTCCGCAAGGATGACACCACAGATATTTCTAAGAGATCGCATTTCTACTGCATTTATCGTACTTTCACTCGATTTCAGGCATATCCAGGCCTCGCTACCATACAACAAAGTTGGCACCAACACCGCAATGTGGATGTTCATTTTGGCTGTGTTAGATATATTTACACTGCCTACTAATGCGGACAGAGCACCGTTCACTTTATTGCCAGCTATTACCCGTGTCTCTAAATCCAACTCACATCTTCCATCCCTCGAAAACGCACTCCCCAGATACACACTTTAATTAGCTTTTCTAGACATTTTCTATGTACCCAAATCTCGTATTTCGTCTGTACCGCTTCCCTTTCAAACACCAAGTAGGTATAGTGCAGAATATTAAAAAAATCAATGTAATTGAGAATAATGTGCAGATTGCTGATTAATTAAGAGGATTTATATTTGCGTTATATTGCACTGTATTAGTTACTTTTTACATGCAATGCACTTTATTTTACTTTTAGCAGTATGAAACACTAATTACCCAAGCCTGACACTGAATCCTTTATTATACATACATACATATCTTCACGCTGTATCCCTAACTGGGTAGTCATCTTTTATTATGTCCGATATTATTACGGTACTCTAAGTAAATGCGTACCCGACTCGCTTCTGGCCAGCTTTTTTATCTCCCCGACCAGCATGGAGGTGTAAATAAGTAGATAAAGTTACATTACTCCCGAATAATCTCTAGTTTAAAGATACCGCTTCAGTAAAAACAATTTGAATTCGCGGTTGCTTTGTAGCTAAGGTTTGCTTTGAAATAAGTTTAAAGTAAATGTTTTTCCGCCGTTAATTCTACCGGGCTGGGAATAGGGATAACCCGATACGAACAAATACGAATACGTGGGTACTCGATATTTTTAGTACCTATCGATACTTGGTAGCTAATAACAGTATCGGAAGAGAAAAAAAATTAATCTATTTGAAAAAAAAAAACACCGAAAATTATGAAATATCTCTTTTTATTACTAACCAAAACTCAAGTACAAACCTTTAGAAATACGATACAAATACCTATTTAATTAAATTTGACAGTTACTGAAGTCGTTGCCAAGCCTACCAAACAAATAGACTTTCTGTTGTTGCATATTGATTTGACACCAACTTCAATAACTGTCAAATTTAATTATATAAGTTTTTATATCGGTATTTATAAAGTAACAATCCGTTATCCGCCCGCTTTGCTGGACGTAAATTAAAATTTTGTACCTGTAGTAGATTTTTGTTTGAAATATGGCGAAGGATCCGTGGAATTCAAAAAATAAATAGCCTAAAACCATATACAAACGGTTCCGCGTCGAATGGTCATAGTCCCATACTGATACGGTCAGTAAATTTCATGTGATTGCTTGACAAAGAAAATCATTATCATTATATGTGTATATAGATTTTTGTATTTGACTTTTGATTAGTAAAAGTTATTTCGTTCTTTACAGTATTTTTTTTGGAAGTCGGTTTAATTTTTTTCTTAAATCGTTTTTATCTCTCCCTTTTGAGAGACATTGGTCTAAATAAATCTATGGTAGGTCTACAATTAATTTCTTTTCTTATTCTGAAGCGCGGTAACATACAAGACATAATCAATATAAACAAAGACATAATCAATATAAACAAAGACATAATTAATATAAACAAAGCTTTAAGCGGTTAGCATTATTTGGTGTTATTTAGTATATTCTCGAAGTCCAAGCTCCAATATCAGTGAAATTTAAACGGGACCAATCTCGAAGTCCTTTCAAATAAAAAAATAATTTTCCAAATCGGTTTATAAATGGCGGAGTTCGGAGTTCACAAACATAATTGAGATACAAACACAAACATAATACAACCTAATTGAGAACCTTCTCTTTTTTTGAAGTCGGAAATGACAAATTTCGAAACTTACTTTCTTCGGTCTAGGACTAAGAATTTCGTGATACTTGTAATCTTTAGATAAAGTTTATAGTCCCTGAAATGTATAAAAATCTAGATCTATAAAAATCTAGGAAAAAGATAGAGTTCGAATGCTCGATTTGCCCCTTCTTTGATTCTCCACTGTGCGAAATTTCAACTACATATAGGGGCGTCAGGCGTCCGGCTATAACCGGACATGTTTGGCTTTTTACAATCGTGTTCGATCAAATATTTACACATATCCGGCCTTTCAGGCTTTTGTTAGGCTTTTTGTCAATTATCAATTATTGACACATTTATTTAATCGATATCGACAATGAATACCCGTCAGCATTAAATGAATTCAACTTCCAATAATAAATTTCAGCTAGCACAAAGAATAGTTTAAAATAATATTTAATAAAACGTTATTACTTACGTCCAGCGATTGAAAAAGATGTCTTCGGCTTTTAGCGCAATATTTCCGAATTAATGTAGCGATATTTGTTAAGGATAGGAACACAACACTCGTGCAAATCAGTTGAAAAAATTCCTGTACCTATTCTGTATTAATTTGATGATATTATTTTGCCGTTAAAATTGCAATCAGCATACAAATTCTCAAAACTAGGTGTGGATACTTTACTATCGATACAAGTGCGAGTAAAAGTATCGATCGAACCTTCGTGATATCGGTCCATCCCTAGCTGAGAGTTAATGGTGAGCTTGTTTAATTTTAATTCGGCTTCATTAACCGTGCTAACGGCGGCGTCTGTCACTCCGTTGTGTGTCTAGCCGCTTGTAATTATTATACATTTTGGTTTTTCTCGGTTACCGTCCAAAATTCGTAGAGCTTTCTGCACTCTTTCTTTAGATTTATTAAATAATTTTAAAACTATATAAAACGGTATTATTTTAATTTCATATATTCAATTTCATTCATTCATTCAATGAACACTGTATAAACTTAAGTGATCCATCTCAATAATTGAGTTATATATTTTTGAACTCTGCTAGCTACCAAGCACCTAATAGCTGATTGAGTCAGAGCTGTGGAATTATCTGAGAATGCTTCTTTGAGAAGCGAAACACGGGCATCAATGTGAAATTTTGTTGTGCTATGATGTTATATGCTATATCTCTGGAATGACTGGAATGGCTGAACTTCGAACTTAGGATTATTCCTTAAGATATCTCTGCAGAAAACTGGCTCACGTCTGAAACGGTACCAATCGCTTGATTTTGAACAGAGGATATTTAATATGGAATGGAAAGAGATGGAAAGACGAACGAGCGTCCACCTGATGGCAAGTGGATTGAGGCTTATAAATATTTACAATACCAGAGATAAGAAAGCAGTAGTGCTTCAAATGCATTTCAAATGCATCCGCAAGCCTGAGAATTACGATATTGTGCTTCTTGCGTCAGAAATTTCACCGTCTGTTATCCTCGACACCGGCACTGCTGTTTCAGGACAGTATTAGCGACTAATATGATGGTAACAAATTGGACGGATTCCGCGCAAGCTCAATATAGCAGGGGACTGGTATAATAATGAATATGACAGGAGTATCGCCTAAAATGAAGTGATAAAGAGAGATTTAATGATTATGGCTGTCCGAATGTAGATGTAAAAAAAAGAATGTCGGTATCAAGCTAGACTACAGCTTGATACAGAGAGGTAATGATTTCCTGAATAATGAATGAATAAGATTAATGGAGGCGACAGTGGCCGCTGTCAAAATGGCGCCACAGGGAGTATTGTGATTAACCACGCTCGAAGCGAATAGAAAAACTTTAAATATATTAAAGTTGTTTTGCTCGCGACTTCATTCGTATGGATTACGGAGTATATCGCTGGCTAAATGCAATAGAGGCATAAAGAAATAAAATAACAGTGTGACAGTCTCACGTATTACTTTGGTTTCTGTAGTAATTTCAGATAAACGAAAAGTGTATTCAAAGTAGCCATGGTTCAATTTATTGATTGTGTATGGTTTTGGGTTATTATTTCACGTCTCGGTGTCAGATGTCGACATGTCGCGCGTTGTCACTAGGGTCCACATTGATCTAGATTCAATCACACTTACTCACAATTGGGCGTGAGTCTTAAGCCGAGATTCAACATCCAATGGATACATTGCGTTTAGGGCCTTCAGCCAATTATATGAGGCAGTCATAACCACTTTGAGGACTGCCTATACCCGTATAGATTCTTACCGGCACACAGGTGAAAATCTTCGGGCGACATTTTGACGAGGTCCCGTCCTACGCCCCGGGTACTTCAAGTACGTAGGGTCCCTCAGGCTTGATCTACTTCCGGGCGAAATAAAAAAAATATACACAACATGTCTGATCAGAGATTTATTTCATTTGTATTTTTACCGAACCTCTGGTCTCTCATCAAAATTCTTTCCAATTACGACTCTTTCGTACTCCTATTAAGTATTACACATCCCACTAATAATTGCGAGCCACGTCTGTTATAGAAGCGTGCTTCCTAACTTAATTTAGCGCAGTTCTACATATATCGGCGGTGTATGAGTTTGTTATTCCCTAGCCGGTCGCCGTGATTGCCGAGTCGATATCGCTATCAATATCGCACATTATCTCTCTATTTACTGCACGGGACTGGATTGCGTATAGGTGAACTGAACAGTTAAGCTCTGTTACAGCTTAGGGGATGGTCGTAAACTTGTCTCAGTCTTTGACCCGTCCACTTGGGGTTTCACATTCCCCAATAACATTCAAACCTTTAGTATATACTGTTCTTTTCCCATGTACGGTGTAATAGAAACCATACTAATAATGTAAATACGAAACTGATTGTTTGTCTGTACGTTTTCACGACTAAACCGCTGAACCGATTTCAACGAAATTTTGAGTGGAGATAAATTAGGCCTTGGGGAAGCACGTAGAATCCTTTTTTTTAAATTTTACGCAGAAGAAGTCGCGGAAAACGGCTAGTTAACCATGAAGCAGAAAATACTGGGCTTTGAATAACATTTTAGCAACATCACGGACTAACTTCGTGATGCGTTGTTTTGTCCCACTCGCCGATCACAGACTGACTACGTGTTTAGTTTCATGCAGTTTATTTAAAAATGACGCTATCGCTATCGGTGTTATCGGAACATGTAGATATGAATGTTTAGGCTACACACACAAACGTATACAATTCATTTGTGGGTGGTACATGAGAGAGTAGGGAAAAGGGTTTGCTAGCTAGGTTCACGGAGTCAGTGCACCACGAGCTACTTCTAAATGGTTTTGTCGTTCAACATCATATTAGTAGATTAAATAATTATTCCACGAAATTAAAACATCAATTACCACTAAACACCTAACACATTATCCGAAACTTTAGCTTATAAACAAACAAAACTGCATTGCAATTCCGTTTCTCTGTTCGTAAACTACGATGCAGTAGAGAAACAGAGTCTGACACACAGATAATGACGTCAAAGTTATGGCACTCCTCTTTTCCATCGTGGGTTAATTTTTTCCTTTGCACATAGTGCTGCAATGAATGCGATTTTTCAACATTATATTATACTACAGTTGAAGGAACTACTGTCGTGGCATGGATAGGGGTTACAATGAAAATATGTACAGACCTTACCGTGGGCAATTCTTAATCTTAGTAGCGTCATCTGGGTCGAAATAAGTAAAGGGATGTTGAAGTTATGTAAACATTATGTAAAAGAAGTGTAATTCCACGTACATGTAATATAGAGTACAGTATATAAAAAAACCCTGTCCGATCCGAAAGGGGCATATAGGTATCCCAATGACATTATCAAAAAAAAATATGAAAATTATCTTATTCATGAAACTAAAAATGTTATTGTAATTTGAAATTTGCGTTTTTTTTGTAAATTTTAATTTTAGATTTTGAATTTGAACGCAGTCTACGCAAGCGAAACCGTGGGCGTAAAGCTAGTGTAAAATATGTATGGAAATACATATTTTGCTTAAGATATTATCTGTACCATCAAGCTTTAACGCTGGTTAAAAAGAGAAAATATAAAATATGCTCTTGCCCGCGACTTCTTCCGCGTGGAATTAAAAATAAATTGCCTATGTTCTTCACCTGGGTTTAATATATCTCCATTCTAAATTTCATCGAAATCGGTTCAGCGGTTTAGCTGCGATAGCCGTCTAAACAGATAGACTTTTGCATTCGTTATATTATTATGTATGGATGCTAGTTCATCTTCCGTGCAGATCCTAAAGTCAGCTAAGGGATAGATAATATTACTACACTGCGGAGAATCAAAAAGGAGACATGATTTTTGTACGTTTGCATGTATACGTGTGTATGTGTATGCTTATATGTGAATATGTTCATCTGTTCCCTCATAGAGCTGACACTACTTAACTCATTTCAATTTATGAGATGTCAATAGATATGTCTGAATTACGCGCATATCATAGACTGGGTTAATTTTTGAAAAACGCGATACCGCGTCTGTAACATGACATAAAGTTGGGAACAAAAAAACGACATCGTTCCTCATCGTGATGGATATCAAATTCAAAAACTTAAGGACAGCAATGTCTAGATCAAGTATAGAGGATTTACTTAAATAAATATTTAATTTAAATGTTCAATCTTTTATGCCATGTTAGTACAATTAATTAAAAGTTCTATCGATTCACTTGTTGGCAAGGCCGTCGCCATCTGGTCTCCGATGGTAGTGGCGACTACACAGCGCTGGCCGCGCGCCAACAACTAGATGTCAATGTCACTGTTAACGCTACATTCTACATTTTCACTACTTTTAGTATATATACGTGTTATTCGGTTACGTATATGAGTTATTTGATTACGAAAGTCATACTTGCTTGTGATTTTTATTAGACAAGATAATTTAGTAATTGTGTTCGATCGAGACAGATTACAATCAAAACTACATTTAAAGGTAGATAATTGTATTGCACATTGTTTAAGTTTTTGTTTATTTTTAATCAACTTCAAAGAAGGTAAAGGTTCTGACGTCGGAATAATTTTTTGTGTATGTTCAGCGATAATTCTTTATCATATGGATCAATTTTGATAAATCTTTTTTGTTAAAGAGAATGTCAAAGGTGTCCAATAGAAATTCATTTAAGATCTGATGAGGAGTACTGCTTAAATATAAGAACTTCTCGACGGCTGATTATTGCGATGATCTTTTTATTTAATATTCTAGAAATAGAAAAAACTTTGTTGTAGACTTTCTCTAAGTCTCCATTAGACCTCGTCTTAAATAAATAACTCTTAAAAAGGAAAAATAAATAACTCTTTATAAAGAAACTTAAACTGATTTCATAATAAAAACACGGTAAACGACAAAACAATTATCCTTTACTAATCAAAACTCAAGTACAAAAATAGTTTGTTATGTAGGTGAGGTTCGCCCACTATGTCTGAACTAAATTAAAGTAAACCGAATTCCAATTTTGCGTCGCAACTTGTCGAAAGATGTCGAAACAATTGAATAATCCTGCCTTTCCCGTTAGGGACACAGTGTTAAGATATGTATATGTACATAGACATTGTTCTAAATTCATTGAAATTTTATTGCTATGTAGCTGTATTGTTTCCAATCGCATTAGTGTCGACAAAATTCTTAATAAATAACAGCAGTAACTTGTATTTGAAAAAACAGGAATATTTGTCTTCTGAAACACAGAAAAAATACCCTCGCTTCTGTGTTTGTTACAACGAATTTCACTTTTGTGTTTTCCTTCGTACATTGTTGGTAAGTCATTTTTTACATCAAAGTCGAAATATGTATTTTATTCAAATGAGTTCCCTTGTGAACCATATCGATGCGCCAATAACTTTACCATCGTTCTATATTCGCATTCCTAATAACATCACATCTTCAAACATTGTGTTGTGTGATTGAGTAAGTGGTTGTATGTGTGTGTGCATGTATGTACGTGCTTGTGTATATGTGTGACGATTTCTTGTTTCGCTTAATTTATGTATTACGATGTGCGGATGAGCGTTATTATAAAAATGAAGAGAAGTATGCTGAGATGATTTGATCAGCTAGATAAGTGGCAAACGCTTTGTACGATCCATTACATTACTACCATTACTACCATTCGGCTACGTTCATACGGCGGTTTTCTCACGAGTAGTTTTCATTTGATGTAATATGTTAGCTATTGTCAATATTCGCGATTAATCGTTGTAATCATGATCGTTAACAAATGGCAACACTGTTATTTGAGGGTGTTGCTACTTTAATAATAATATGCTATTTTTGAATGTTGAAAAATAAGTCAGTGGAGAAATACACTAGCTAGCGAAAGCACGTCTTTTAATTATATCTCGATATATCCTACGTTTCCGTCCATGTCGACATCCTAGAGGGGCGAATAGCTTTCAAATAGAAAGTTAATAACGTTTGACTACCAATTTCAAATTCGTGACGCTTGATCATGTGGTATTTGTCATTCTGTTCTACTAGCGTTTACGACAATTGAGCCACTTATGAGCCCTTGACAATTGAGCCTTTGGACATGCAGAGAAAAGAAATGCATACGAAGACAAATTACAGAGAAAAGCGAATGATGGTAGAAGCAAATGAAGACCAGTGCTGACTTATGAAGACCAAATAGTCGGAGTTGACGGAAATGTGGAAAGCACCCGTATATCTTGTCGAAAATGTGTGTGACAGAAATGTTGAGATTTGAGGAGGCGAAAGGAGTATGTAAGAGTCTAAATGCTTGGTGTCCCGTCCTCTTTATACTCGGACGCTTCGCTGAGAAGAGAACACGTGTCTATGAACGGAGGAACAACAACTAAATATATACATTATACATCTACATATAAATAGGTAAATACAAAACAGTTCATCACTTTTTCCTCCTCTGTTTGTCAACTGATTTTCTTTTTTTTCGTTTAGTAGCTGTTGACGCGCTATAGCGTTATCAATAAAAAATTGGAAATAGTTATACTAATATTGAAGCGAAAACTTCGGATCCTTTTTTATGAATATTGCGCGTACGGAGTGTGATATTTATCATAGTTTTACGTTTATACTGCCAATTTCAAAAAGACTGTTAATGTCGAACTTAACAAGACCATCAGCCTAATGACGTAACTTCTGAAGAAATACGAACGTTCCTTAACACTCCTCCAGTAAAGTGATAGTAGGCTTTACTGAAGTTAAAAAGGACTTCTTGGAAGAACGCGAAAACTTCAGCCATACATATTTATTTAGACCTACTCCATTCTTTTCACTTACACAGAACTTTAAAACACAATATACTATCACTGTTATACTTTAAAACTCCCAAAAATGTAAAAAATAAAAAAATCTAAATAAAATGACAACCTCACTTCTCTCGTTCCCGCTAAAAGTCCCAATGTCAAACTCATAATAGTTTGTGATTATACATATGTATGTAACCTCCTTGGATGAAACAGTCGTATAGAGTAGAGATTAGAGAGAGTAGAGAAAGAGTTTATATTGTGTTATAGTTTATATTATGCTATTTACGGTCGAATTTCGACCACCGGGCCACCTCTAATATACATTAGCGGAAATTAATTTCATGTGATGAATTTTATAATTTTTATCTATCCTTTGCTCAAATTTCCAAACCCACTAAACAACAGGTGTTTCACCTCTCAACGAAGCATCCTCAGGACATTCCAGAGATCAGACACGGCCAGCTAACCAGTACTGAAAGGGTTTGGAGTATTAGATAGTAGTATTAAAAATTATAAGATTCATCGCATACGGCAATTGATCACTTGTGATGTATGGTATTACCACAAATCTAAACAATATATCCAACCAAATTGGTTTTCGTATGATGCGTTTAACTTAAGTTGTTTAGTAGTCAAAAAAACGTTAACAATGTCGTTATGCAATTAATTATAACATAACATATCTTCACGCTGTATCCCCAACGGGGTAGTCAGAGAGGACAGAGCGCCAGGAGTCGCGGTCCATACATTCTTCTTTCGCTTCCTCAAAACTCATCATTCTCTTCACACATTTTCGCCTAGGTATGCGAGTGCTTTTTATATTTCCGTCTGCTAACACTCTGGCTATTTGATCTTCATAAGTCAGCCTTGGTCTTCCTTGGCTTCTTTTACCACTCACTGTCGCTCTGTAGATTTTCTTCGTCAGTCTTTCATCGCTCATTCTTTCCAAGTGCCCGAACCATCTAAGCATTCCTTATATGTATTAATTATATGTATTGATTAATTATGTTTTTGTTTCAGGTAAGTGGATTTAGCTAATATTGCAACAGATTCTGTGATAAAATGGCTTTGGTATGTACGTAATTATATATATTTGAATACTTTTATTTTTTGCGTCCATACTCGTCTGGGAGAAGAAAAACATATTGGTTGTTTCAGCTGCTAATCTTCCCGCGCAGGTTGCTAAAGGAGTTCACAAATATATTGTTACGAGCTGAGAGTATTAAGATGCCGGTTAAGGGTGCAAAGACTTTATTTTCCTTCGTACAAGCAGATGTCAAGAACACGCGAACTTAATTACGGCGGTTCCTAGTCTTCGTAGTCGCCCTCCAAGTAGGTACTCACGTAGTAGTCACCGAAGGTACACGCTTCACTCAATAACAATGTTTCCGAATCGCAGAAGTCTTCTATCCAAGGTCGTCGCAGTAGTCGTCGTAGTGGTCTTCGTATTTCGCCTTGATGTCGTCTCGATCGATATATCGCTTTGATCGCTAGTTGAAAAACTCTCAGCGGCGGACACGGAGCTCTACTTATAGTCCGATAAAAATGAAGGTGGAAACTTCTGGAGTAAACCCGAATGGTAGTAATAATAACGCATAGAAATAAAGAGGGTGGATCTTTCTAGTTAATTATGCTCGCTAACAATAATTCGACATTGTTATCGACGCCGCCTGTTTGCATGAGTCATAGGTATATGACACGTCATCGCTCCGGAATTTTCGGGGCGCAACTTTGATCTTCTTTCTTAATTTTACTTATACCATTCGATAGTAGTCCTTAAACCTAGCAATGCGTTTTTAGGTCATAAATTCAAACCCTAGGTCTCGAGATATAAGCATTAAAAGTTACGTATCTAGTTCCATTAAAAATCGATCTTATTCCATAAGCATAAGGTCCAACCGTAACAATATTCTTTTGTAACTAAATTAACTGTCTTAGCTAACTTATTGATTACAAACACAAATAAATAGTCACTACAAACAGCAGTATTAATTAACCCATTGATTACAAAGATAAATAAATATTACAAAGATAAATACAAAGATAAATTGTCAGGAACTTGTTTTGGTGATGGATTATTGTAGCACCTCACATTATCTGGCTGCTTTGTTTCTGTAAGTTCAAAAATTTACTATCAGAAGTAGTGCTAAGGTGTAATTTTGTTATGCCTAGTCGCTTTTAGTGGAAAACGGCTTAAAGCTATGTTTGTTGCTTTGTGTGGTTACAAAATTGAGAAAATCAGGACGCACCTGGGGATTTCATGAAATGACCAAGTGATACTCGCCATATCGTTCAGTACAAATCACATCGTGTCCAAGGAATCTTATTACTAAAATGTTTCTCCGCGATTGCGAAATAAAAGCTTTTTCATAAGCTATAAAGTTATTTGCACGTTACCATAACCCAAACAAGTGTTTTTTGTCTGTCCGTCAGTTTGTTTGTCCGGGCTAATCTATTTAAACGCCTGAATTGATTTTGACGAGACTTTTATTGACAGGTAAAGCACTTTTCAGAGTAATCTAGGCTATATTTTATCTCTAAAATACAAAATTTAATGCTGGTGAAACTGTGGGACGCAGCTAGTTAGTAAACATAAATTGAGTGCAGTTAATTTGTATAAAATTTGTAACTTCTGCTCATAACTTCATGCACTCTTCTCGTATATCTATTTCGTTACAATAATTTTTTTGATACAATATTGTATTTTGTTCGATGCAGCCATTTTGCGTTCGCGTAAAACAATTGAAGAGCACGGAGATCTCGGACCAAGTAACGATGGACGGAGCATTTGTTTTAAAAGCGTAGCCTTAAAGTATTCTTTTTCTTGACCAACTTTCTAGATTTTTACTAATGTGCGTGACTAGAGAAGGTCACAGTACAAAGATGTACCGCTGAACATGACATATTTATTCTTGTGAATATTAGTAGCCTTAGTACTTAAGATTTACGAGTATATTATTTATAATTATTTCATGATCGACTCATAAGCTGACATGAAATACTTTGACAGTGCGAGGTTGCCATACTTACTATAGCTAACTGTTTTACTCGTCGTTACGTAAAATGAGATAAAAAGAGACAAAAATTCGTTTGACACACGGTGGTAAGAGCGGCCATTATGTTTGTCCGAGGCCGAGACAATGCCACTAGCCCTGAGAACTATTTTGCGTTATGCCCATTTAAATGGCATGTGGCAACATTTAGCTTGGAAGGCCGAAAAACGAATTGTTCTCATCGATCCACCCGACTTTACATTGCGCACATCATGATATAACGGTTACATAATCAGTCATTGCATGTAACGGTCAAAGGCTTATATAAACCGTGGTAGACATGCCCTCCTCCAAAATACGAAAATTTTTATGCAATTCCCGAACTGAAATATTGACAAATTACACCCACAAATGAACAGTTTTTACGTAGGTGTAATTAAAAAGCAAAATATTGGAAAACAATAAAAGTAAAAGAGAAAATAATTTAAACTTTTTCTAATTAAAAAAAAATACTTTTTGTAACAATAACAGTGAGAGCGTTTCGCTCGCATTGTTGTTAATTACCTCCTATGTAACGCTTCAAATTTGGTTCGTGGAGTACATCTACGTCAGCTTACGTCGAAGTCTTTAGTAATGGCCTTGATTAATCGTGCCGCTCAATTCTACGACCCTATGATATCACAGGTATTATTTATTATATGTCGTGAAAGAGGCATCCTTACGTCCCTCGCGAGTTTTGCTTTACTTTCACATCACAGCGCTTTACGCTTGCCCGCGTTCTACGACACACCTTCACAAATATCAACATCACTCCAAAGTAGTACGCACAGTAATGTTTTATCCCGTTACACCTCTCGAAATGCTTTTTAGGGTTCCGATGTTAAAATGATGAAAATTGAACCTTTATAATTTTGTCATTTCTGGCTGTCCACATGTCACAGGTGATTTATTCCATAAATCGCTACACTAGATAGAGATTTATGATTTATTCCATCGTCTTTACGTTTTCTGATCTGAAATTTGGCATAGAGAAGTAAATTGGTAGCTTGAAACAAAAAATGAGTAATATAAAATTAAATGGTTTTGCACCCACATTTTAAGTTTTTTTTGTTTAGATAAACTTATACTTTGTCTGAAATTGCTATGAAAAAAAATAGGCAGTGATTAAAGACTGGCAATAGAAGTGAGAACTTAAAATTATTAAATAATGTAAAAAAAAAACAATAAATATAAGGTATACATGTATCGGTACATATATCTATAGATGGCTATAGTCGAGTATTTACAATGTATTCGTGTATATGTGCATAAGCTGCGCGCGCGCAGCATATCGGTGACGCTAAACCTTTTTTTTACCCATCTAAAATTCACAAAACGTGCCTATAGAAGTCTTCACTTCAAAAATCGAATATGTTCTTTCCCAGGATTTCAGTTACAACCGCGTAAATGTCATAGACAGACCTTAGCATTAGTAATATGTGTATGGATAATGAAACCATATTTAAACTCATCATATTTGAAGCTATGAACAACCGCACAAGTAAGCGTATTATGGATATAAATATTTTATTACGTTTCCATGAATATAGAATTGTGATACGATAATACTATCTATATTTACAAAAATTCATATCATCTTGTAATATTATAGATAATTTTGTATTAAGTGTTTTAAGTCTATATCTATTCTATAATATACTATAATAATATTATAGTATATTATAGATTACTATTATATTATATATACTATATACTATTCTATAATATACTATAATAATATTATAGTATATTATAGAATAAAGAGGTAAACTTTGTTTGTTTCTATGTAATGGATAACTCAAAAGCTACTTTGCCATTTTAAAAAATTCTTTCAACTATAGAAAGCTATATTATGAGTAAGTAACATGGGCTGTATTTTAAATTAAAAAAATTTCACCTGTGCGAAGCTGGGGTGAGTCGCTAGTGTTTTATAACGTAACCATTTAGGAGTTCGAGTGCTAATAAATACACACATCAAAAAAGTCTAAGCAACACGCATCATTTACAGAAACTGCATGTTTGATTAATTGATACTTTGTTTTTTTCTTAGAAAAGTAGATTTGTATACAATCTTTTTTGTTCTCGGAAACATATACTGGCTGATTTTAAAAATAGAACCTTTTCGGTTTTTTGTTTTCATTAAAATAAAAGCTAATTATTTTTTCCCGATTTCATGTGTTTTCTTTGCTTGATAAATTTGGTATTTATCACACTTTTATCATTTTGAGATATGCAGTCTTTGAAAAAATTGAGTGGTGAATCATTTTTTATATAATGGAGCGACGCCATTTGACTGCTGATGAAATGCAGAGAGCTGTAGGAATGCTACAAGCGGGAAGAAATCAGTCCCAGGTGTCTCAGCATTTTGGTGTCAATAGGAGCGTGATTTGTCGTCTTTGGCAGCGTTACGTTAATACAGGGAATCCTGGCTGCTGAGCAGCACCCAGGACGTGGAAGGAGTACACAAGTGCTCGACAGGACCGATACATACAACTGACTGCAAGACGTCAGCCGATGTTAACCGCCCGGGAGAGAGGTTTAAAGCTACAATTCTCAAGTGGTGTTGTTGTTAGCCACCAAACCGTGAGAAATAGGCTGCATGAATACGGCCTACGAGCACGACGTCCAATTAGGTGTCCACCTACACGCCATGGGAATCGCGACCGTCGAAACGAATGGTGTAGGGAACACTTGACTTGGACCCAGGAGCAATGCGATAAAATTTTATTTTGTGATGAGTCTCGGTTTGGATTTAGGCCTGATACGAGAAAGGTAAGAGAGTATCGTCGTCCCGGAAATGCTGAACGGCTAAGATTCGTCTAGGAAATGCACCCTTACAGTGGTTCCACAGTGATGGTATGGGCGGGTAATATGAAGAACAGACGAACTGAGCTCGTTTTTGTAGATGTTAATATGAACGCTAAAAGTTACATTGAAGATGTCCTCGGGCCTTATGTTCACCCATTTGCTCAAAGTCTTGGTTCAGATTTAACGCTGATGCATGACAATGTGCGTTCGCACACAGCTCGGTGGACCAGGGAGTACTTGGCAATGGAAGACATCCGGGTATCGCCGTGGCCTGCATAATTACCAGACCTCAATCCCATCGAGCACGCATGGGACATACTCCAGAGACGTGTTTTAGAGAACCTGGACGGAGTGTCGACAACTCAACAACTGAAAGACTTGTAAAAATTCCATTGAGACTGATTGCCGCAGGATCAGATAAACAATCTTATAAATTCAATGAAAAATCGCTCCCGACAAGTTTTAAACAACAGAGGCGGTCACACTTTGTATTGAATTACCAATTAATAAAACAAATGCCGTTATTTAATTTTGTAAAACATGAAAAGTTTAATTTCGTTTTAACTTTATTTTATTTTTTTATATTTTACGGTACACATATTGTTAATTATTGTGATTTAATGAACAATTGAATGAAGGATTTTGTTGCTTTAGTCACTAATGCGTCAAAAAATGCTTAGTTATTATTTATAAAAGAAATATAAATATATTACAATAGTAAAAGTCGTTCAAAAGTTTAAAATCGTACATGTTGCTTAGACTTTTTTGATGTGTGTATGTTATTGGTAATCAGAAACATCTATCTACATACATATCTTCACGCCATATCTATGAGGGGGTAGGCAAAAAGGATAGAGCGTCAAGCGTATTTTAGCGTACTGTCCATACTTCTTTCGCCTCTTCAAACCTAGTCATTCACTTTACAAGTTTCGCCGAAGTACGTGTGCTTTTGACATTGCCATCAGTTAACACTGGCTATTTGATCTTCACAAGTCAGACTTGGTCTTTCTTGGCTTCTACTACAATGAATTTCGTTTTGTATATTGTCTTCGTCAGTCGTTTGTCATTCATTCTTTATACGTGTAATGTACACAAAGTTACCACGGAAATACATCGAAGACAGAAAACAAGTACTTCCGTTTTAAACTTTCGCATTGCATTATACAATATCTAACACGGGAATTCAACGCGATTACCTTTTATTTTGACTTGACGTTTCGACCGAGTTGCATCGGCCGTGGTCTCAAGTAAACTATCGCAGCAACCCTTTCAGCACTATAGCTGAAAGGGTTAAAGACCATATTACAGCGGTGAAAAGTCGGCAAACAACCAAATCAGCGATAGCGGAACATCTGCTCCAATAAGATACCAATCACTGGATTGAGTCTCATCGCCTACAAGTCCTTTTAGCCAAGAGTAGTGCGTGAAGCGATTAAAATCAAGAAATATAAAATTTTTAATCAGGAAAACGGAGACAATTTATCGACGATGTGGAATCTTGTGATTCAAGGAACAAAACCTCTTGTTTCGCAATCGAAACGCGTGGACACTGTGAGTGTTGTTTGTAAGTATCCCGAAAACTATTTACAAATATCGGAGGTAGATGACAAAACTTCTACCTCAGACACGGAGTGCGACTTGCTGCGACAGTTTGCTTAAGGCCACGGCCGATGCAACTCGGCCGAAACGTCATGCCAAAATAAAAGGTAATCGCGTTAAATTTCCCGTTTTAGATAAGTGCTCCCTTTATTCGTATTTTATATTATCAGTTGTCTCTGAAAGTTTATTGTAGTTTTCTTATTATGAAAAATAATTGAACGCAATGCAATAATTTTCTTCAATGAACGCCTTATTTTTAATATTCATGATTTTACATCAGATTTTCCTGAGCGTTGTCATGCGAAGATTATTTGGGAGTGTATAATAATAGCATTGTTTCGCTTTTGTTCGAAGTGTTATTGTTACCAGTTATACGTTTTCCAATTGGTGTTTTAGGGAGCTTTTATTTCATACTAGCTGTACCTCGCGGCTTTACACGCGTTAAATTTGGTATTTTTCCGGTATGAAAAGTAGGCTGGATTATTTTCTGAAAAGTCCTCTACCTGTTAACGAAAGTCCCGTCAAAATCGGTTTAGCCGTTTCTGCAGTTAGCCTGGACAAACAAACAGACAGACAGACAAAAAAAATGTGTTTGGGTTTTGGTTATGCGCAAATAAGCTTAAGAAAAAGTGTTTATTTCTAAATCACAGACACTGATTTTATTTATGTGTATAGAACAGAATAAATGTTTAGATAAATACACCAGCCTGTAGTAGTCCACTGCTTGACATAGGCCTTTCCGGAAAGGAAGGATATGTCCAATCGTTGCGCTGGACAGGTAGGTTGGCGATTGCAGTGTAAGCTCCTCGCACTGGTGCGTTGCTGCCAGTATCGTTCTGTGGTATTTAGGTACACAGAATGGACATACTGCTATTTATCGGTGGTTAGTCTTTTCCGTTCATTAGGACGATATACCACGTGCAGATGATTTAGGGCACCTAACCCCTCTTACACCCTTTTATTTGATACTCCAGAAAAAAACTTTCTATTTAAGCCTCCAAAATTAAGTTCCAAAGTCAAATCTCAACTTTTCAAATTCATGTCTGTTTATGTCACTACAATATTGTCGTACTAATATTTTGTAGCCACTATTGTCTTTAAAAAAACGTGGGGCATTTAAAAGCCTCGTGCACCCAATTTGGTTTGCCGAGGACGTTTTACTGTTTGTAGCATAAAAAACACATGTTCGCGGTAAAACTAGTAAAAACTAGACGAGTAAGTCGCGATTCCGTTTTATTGTGGGCTGAGGTTCACCAACGATACCACTTGTCATTCGCATCACCCCTATTCCGAGGCCATACGGTATATATTCTTTTTTCTTGACAGTATAAGAAATTTAGTGTACTTGTGGCAGCGACCTCGTCTGTTTCCATGGTGTTCATTGGCATCGAGCCAAACGTTAACTCCAATGTCAATGGCACGTGCTGATTACCGAAGTTCGCTTTCGTTTCACTTTGAACGCCAGCTGAAATTGGAGAAAGTAACAATCGAGTTGGCACGTATATTTTATTCGAGGACAAACAATTGAAAGCTAATGAGATTATTTGACTCAATTGTTTATATTATACAGTTATACTTAACAGTTTGTATGTCTCATTGCTAGGCAGAGATCTCTTCTCAAAGTTAATGTGAAAAGGAAAGGAATCGTACTTCACGGAGCAGGCGCAGTGCAGTAGTCATCCCCGTCTCTTTAAATTTTTTTGATGAGATAGAGAAATCTTTAAAAGATTGTAACTTCTTGCGGTCGAGGCTGGGTTATATACATAGGACTCTTTTACTAAAACTTTCGCGGCCATTATCCTCAGCACATGTCTAAGGGCTCTGAAATTCCTTTTGGAAGCACGGAAAGTAAATTTTTACTCTACTCACTACAATCAATGGCTTGCGTACTTTCAGAACCACAGAAACGCGTAAGATTTTAGTCGTGGGTTAACCACTATTAATAACGGCCTAACAGGCTTTCGAAAGCACGGTTTTTGTGTCGTTACCTTATCTATCCAGTATACCACAATGACCCCCCGCAATGTCGCTGAACTTTAGTTTAGTGTAGAGAGATCGGTATTATTAAATATATTTACATCTATAGAATGAGTGTGAATGGAAAAGTGACAATGGTCGTATGTTCACTAGGAGCCAAAAGTACTTTGTGGTCGTTCTCATACTAGTCCGGGGACACGGGCTTGGATGTACATAGGTCTGCGGTGCTGGATGTATATCCGGAACGGTATTCTTTAAAATATCAGATTTTCTTTACTAATGGGGGAGAAACCTTAGGGTTTTGCCCTCAAAAATAAGCCACAGTGATCGTCTTCGGTACATTTCAAGTGACTTCGGCTCTAGCGACTCCTCGCAATGCCTGCGACAGCGCCGAAATATACGCTCCGTCGTCCTTTTCGAGGTCGCATAGATGAACAATCAAGCCCTCACTCCGATTGTCTGTGACCGTAAAAGCCCTTTTTAGTCTTCTCGAGCGACAGAGCGGAAATGCCTTAACATTATTTTCTAGCTCGGGCTACATAGCTGTCAAAATGAATCTACCCAACATTGCCTTAGTGATCGTATCAAACTCCGTCAGCGTTATTAGTTCTCAAGATTGCTGACGCATTTGCAATTTGAAGTGCATTCTTCATTTGAATATTGTTAATATTTATGGGTCTTTTCACTTATTATCAAGTGCACTGTTCCTCTTGTTTGTCTTCCTATTAGTATAAAAATATGTTATGTCACTTTTGAAACTTGCCTCACCATAATATATGACATGTCCACAGAATTATTGCTGTCACTTCAATATATCGCTTCATTATATAACTTGAATCTAACTACATGCATAATATATAATAAATCATACTGCATTGTTATGTTTGTGTTTCAATTATAAGTTCCTGATAGATTATTCTAAATAATCACAAACATTCACATTAAAATGGACTAGGTGTTATCTAAAATTCTAGGCAGAGAAGATGTTAGTCGAAATTCAATGTTATACCAAACAGCCTTCAGTATTGAATTTTTCGACAAAACGTATTCATATCGAATGTAGGTCAATGCTGCAGTCAATGTCGGGTGTGCTCGCTGCCGCCAAAAATACTGGATGCAAATGCATCCAAATGTTTACTGCAGCGGTGGAAACGTTACATTATAATCTGTTTATTGTCGGCCCACATACTAATTATACATTGAAATTAATGTAAACCAGTGTAAATAAGTTGCAGAACTCAAATTATATTGTACGCTAAATTTATCTACGTGAAATTATAATTTTGTTTCGATAATAAATAACATTTGCCTGATTTCAGTGATAAAAATCTAAAGTAGTCCAATTGTTTTTCATTAATGCGTCAATACAAGGCTTTATTACAGTTTTAGAATAATATAATCTATATGTGTGATGTAAATAGTTCAATTTCAGGAGTTATCTAGTTTCTCATATGTACATATGTAAGTAAATAAAAATATTTCGCTCCAATGTTTCTGGTGGCTCTAAGTTCCTTGAAGCACCTACAGTATACAATACTCGTATTAGTTTAAATTCGGGATCTCACAAATAAGTATTGTTTGTTGGGTGATATCTGCAATTTTCCTGTAATTTATGTATATAAAAGTTAATTTTCCTGTTACTCTGTTGTTAGTGTGTTGTTGCGCAAAGGAGGGTCGTATTAGTGGCGCCACCTGCCCATTGAAATTTATTTCGGGCGATATCTTTATGGCGTTCGAAAACCCGTCATAAAAGTCCATAATAGCAAGTTATACAACTCTATCTATTACTGCTCTGTTATATTCGTTAGATAAAATTTATGTTATTGATGTCACGTTTCTTACAAAAATGTATAATAAATATTTTTTTATTGATCGGGACGCAGGTGGATAATCTGTTACGATCTATTAAAATGGGTTCATAAGTACGTCGAACTTTATTTTTCAACAAAGTGTTTATTCATTTTCTAAGTAAAGAGCGAGGCGTCTAATTTTCCTATCTCCAGAATGAATGGAATTTTTCCAAATTTCTTACAGGCTCAGAAGACCGGAAGTCCCGCCCGCGTAATAACCGTCGTACCTTCTTTACGCTCCGCCACCTTTTGCTGAAAATAAATTCTATTTATTACACAATATGCTCTGCTGTTTTGAACTCTGAAATTGAATTTGGTGCGGTATTTACTAATGATAGGTTTTAAAATAGTTTAGAAGATCTCCGTAATTATCTAAATGTTGTTTTTAGATTTCTGTATATTAAAAGAAAAAACGGAACACAAGATCACTCATGATGCCATACGTTTGTCCATCTGTCCATATGTGACAATCCATTTTCTCAAGAACCTAATGGACCTACACTTTAAACTTGGCCTAGACATAAATCTTATTAACATACATATACGTATATATGCTGCACTACTTAAGATTTTTAAATATTCATGACATAATTAAAGAAGAAGCAAATCAAATATTCACTTTTGAAATAGCCATCTAAGCTCTTCAATTAGGTAATCATCATAATGGAATCCTACTCATTTTTCCACTCGCCTGATAACGCCTTTATGTTGTTGAAGAAATCAAATTGAAGAAATGCAATGGTACCAACGGTTAAGTGATTTCGGTCTTATGAGGGAATAGTTACATAATACATACACACACATACCATAATTAGATTATGTTTATTGAGATACAATGCTCATTAAGGGTATAGATATGGTAATACTTTAGAATGTAGTCTGTGTTAGTATGTAATCTATGTGGTTAGTATGTAGTCTATGTAGTGAATCTCTCTCTGGTTGGTGATTATAAAAGATGGCTGAGTGTCGTTATAAAGTAAGAAGTTAAAAATAGAATTAATTAGAAAGGCATATTCCATTTATAAAATATCGATAATGTTTCTATTAATGTTTTTAATTATTGTACTTTTAAACTCTTTCTTTTCTTTCTTTAAAATCCGTAATTCTCATTCAACTCGTTTTTGGACGATTTTATAAATATAATTTTACATTTTGAAATATTTATGTACATACATCAAACAAATTATAATTGCTGTTTGAAATATCTTTGTTCAGCATTTCGCTGTAGTCAGCCTACCTGTTTTATATATTTTCTTCTAAGCTATTGTTGTGCAAGCCCTGCAAACGCTGTTTTAAAACATAATTGTTCTTTTAAACTGTGATTTATGTTTTATTATTTTCACAGAAAGTTTGCATAAACTTTCATTTGTTCTAAGCAAATAATTTTTTTTATTTTTTATCGTAAGGCTTCATTTTGTTTTGTAGAAATATTATAAAGTGGAGAAAACTGAATATAAATAAATAAATAAATCGTATTACCAAAAACTTGCAGGCAGGATGAAATAGCTGTATTTCCTTGAATTCATTGTCCAAATCGGAGGCCATAGACAAGGGAAACTATAATATGCCCTCGACTCCGGCCGATGACTTTTAACACTCAATTAAAGATGATTGAGAAGAATAGGTCCGTCTGACATTTTAAAGGATACGAGCCTCAATAAATATTTAGCTCCGTGGATTTATACCCATGGTCTGTGCCCGTGAACAGATTTGTGTTCGACTACAGAGACAATGGGTGACTGTAATAAAACAGAAGCAATTGTTTCTAGTATTTAGTATTAGCATTAGCAATTGTTAGTTAATATGAGCTCTTACTCATAGCAATTGCTTAGGTTTAAGTGAATAATCTTAAACTGATACTAGTTAGTTTTTATTCACAATTTATTAGCAATAGCTAGATTTGGCTAGCTAGCATGTGATTAAGTAAAAATAGAATAAGTCAAATCAATTTATTCAAGTAAACCCAATTGCAAAGTATTTTTGAACGTCAAATCTACTTTAGTTCGGTTCGAAAAGAAAACCTGGAACACTGAGAAGAACCGACAAGAAAGTCAGTCAGATATCATTGAAGCTTTAAATATAAGTTTTTGCTAAAGTATATTCACACAAAACTCAGGTTTTGTTTAAAAAATGTAATTAAAAGCATATGCTTCGTTTTATTCACATCACCATTATTATAACTCGACCACAGAGTGCTTTTGCTCTCACATCTAGCTACGCAGACTAACCCAAGTTCCTTCTCCACGAACCTGTATCTATCCGACCACAAAGTACTTTATAATAACTCCCGACCACAGAGTACTTTGGCTCTTAACGATGCAAACCTAGCTCCGTGGAACTATACCCAGGTTCCTTGCCCGCGGACTTGTAATGTGTCTCATCACAGAATACTTTATTATAACTCGACCACAAAGTATTTTTGCTCCTATCGATGTATCGTACATGTCGTGGATATTGGTCCACGGAACTAATATACTAACGGTACTACTATGCTACTGTGTAGATTTGATCACAGAGTACTTCATAATTCGGGAGTTACAATGAAGTACTCTATGTTTAATTATTCTGAATTTTAAGATTGTTAATTATATGGTCTGTGTTTATGTGGTCGGGTCATAAATAAACACAGATACAATACAGTACTATTGCATCCGATGCGTGCGATCCACTTTTTATCTAAACAGAGTTTATTTAAAAATACTAATAACCTCTACATATTTTGTACTAAACGTTATCCACGATAACTTTTGTTCGACGACATTTATAAATTAATAAGTTTTTTCTTTCATGCAAAAATTAAATTAAATTAAATGTTTCTGAAAATGGCACCTACTCTACCCGGTCGCTAAAGCTGCACACGTACAGTGAAACGTGGAGGGCCGTGGTCATTGGTATACGTACACAGAGTAATTAGGTTTCAGACAGTACAACTAAACTTAACAAATATTTTTTGATAAACGTATTAAGTTTTGAAAAAAGTTATTAGTCTTTTTCAATTAACCCTGTATATAATACAAATTACACACGTTCTATTATATTCGCGTATTCATCCCTAGCTAACCATCCCTATGCTCTTTTTACTTCAAGTTGAAAGTGGTGTAATGTTGTGTATGTATATAGTTGAAATTTCGTTGATTCAATGTCATTTGTTGAGTTTACAAAATTATTGCAACCGTATTTGGACGATAGCGATAAATTAGTCGCGGAGAAAATCAAATAATGAACTGTTACACAAGTATGTAGCAGCGTCTACGTATCGTAGCGAGTCTACAATCTGCTACGGTATAATCTATTAAATCTTTGATACTTCGTAAAGATGTCTGCGAATAAATGAATTAGTTTTATATAATCACTTAACGTTTTTTGTGCATTCTCAGGAGATTTTCTTTTTTAAAATAATCTTTCTGTGTTTCAGAAATTTGATTGTTATTCGTATATTATGTAATCTAGATGAACTCATGAGATTGTCCTGTTATGTATTGATGTTTGTGAGTATACTTACCAATGTTACCTAACGTGTAATATTACTTCCTTTTGCCCGTATAGTATTAATATCGATCTTATAGGTGGTATCAGATTTAACGCCATTACCTTCTAATAAAATTAATGTGTAGTATAATTTACATTTGTGTTTTATTTATTTAGAAGGCTAAGTTTTACACACTACACGTTCGGAATTCAATCTATTGAATAGTTTTTGAGTGTTGCTCGACCAATCGGTGAACAGATAAACAAGAAAAGTTTTATAAATATATTTTGAAGGTATTTATATAATTTCGTTTATATATTATAAATATGATTTATAAATAAAGATTTGTAGCCACCGAGTAACTAATGAAATGGAGGGTCAAGGGCAATAAGACTTGGCACTACAAGAGATTTCACAGCTTTTTATTTTACGGCGGAAGAATCGCAGGATTATGCTTCATCTGTAAGGTTCTTTAGCCAATATGACAAAAATGGAACCCTTGTAGTTTCCTCTATCTCATAGATTCCCGACGGAGGCGAAACCGCCCCTTAGTGGGCGCTGGAACCTTCCATGGGGACGCACGGTGTGATGAAAATGGTGTTTTTTTGGACATGGTCTGTTATCTCGGAAAATAGTAAAGATATTAATACAATTTTTTTTTACGTAGGTTATTAAAGAGTTAAGCGATGTAATGGTATGACTTAATAATATCATTTTAATTGGTGTTACAGAAAAAAATTTCTGTGGTTGTTACTCATAATATTTTTTATGCTAATTTAAGCAAAGACAAACTAAATTCATAAAACTGATTGTAAGGCTCTACTGATAACTCGAGTCAGATCATTCGTCTGTGTTGGGGTTGCTCCACATATGTAACAGGTAGAAGTAGATTTATTATAAGATAAAGTGCTACAAACTTTTCCTTCGATCATTGTAAAAAAGAGTTCGTGTGTCACACTTTTGCCATCGATATTGGAAATAGTCAAAGTTTCTACTTGATTTTTAATTTCAGTGACTTCGTTACAAATATTTTCTTCAGTTTCTTTTATGAAATTAAACATTATTGGTTTACAATACCAAATCGAAGACGGTCTTCCAAAGTACGTCTTTTGTAGTACTGTCGATCAATTTAAGGAGTACTAAAGTAGCCATTATTACACTTGTCACATCCTTTCATTCAATTTCAAATTGCGCTTGTATAGACTTTGATCTGAAGCACCATCAGAACCCCACTTCGAATAAAGAATCAGATTATTATTATTACTGGTCATATCTTGTGTGACCATTAAAATACGATGAGCGGTATGGTCCAGTAAGACTTGCAATTTTATTGCCACCCGACTGTTTGTAATAATAATTGAATTACTTTTGGGGTAACGACCCAATTTGGCCTGCTTCACTTGGTAGTAAGATGGATACGCTTGAATTCTATATTGTTCACTTATTTTTCTAAGCGTATTGTATTGCATATTGTATTAATAAACTGATAAATGATACTGTTAAACATAAAGCGATTTCTTTTGTTAGACTTTATGTGGTTTTCTCTGTTTGACAGCATTTCCATATCTTGCTAGCTTCTTCTGGGAATTGGTGTAAAAAATTAATAATCTAAGATTAAGATTGGTGGTAAAAATTTATAATCTAAAATAACTTAAACACTAAAACAAAAAGTTGTCTACTTTTTGTTTTAGCGTTTAAGTTATTTTGTATTCAAAATACTTGATGAAGAACCATCGAAATATAAGAAACAATCGACTAAAATATCTCGCATCATGAATCGTTTAGCAAACAATACGTTTTACAAATATGTAAAAAGAAAATGTAATTTTATTCCTCTTTATGTTAATATGGGAGAAAAACATCTTGCAGTATTTTATTAATACCGATATCTACATAAATGGGATCAGGTGCGACATGTCTGATATGATTTCTTTACAATAAAGGTAGGTATTAATTTGAAAAAGCTTTTTACAATAGTCAAGGGATTCCATTTCAAATTATTGTTCGCGAATCGCGACAAAAACACGCCTGCTTTGTTTGATATTGAAATTGTTCAAATAATTATTCGCTTTGATAACTTTAAAAACAGAGTACAGCGCTAAAGCTCTATGCCAGAGCGTTTATGTGTTAGAACTTAGCATTAACACGTGTTAAGGAATACTACTATAATATGATGATTTTAACATAAATAATCACGCCATTTGCTTTTCGGGATGAACAGATCACCAAGAAGATGTTAACGTCACTTCTGGCATTTAGTTTTTTGGGTTTATAGAGGGCATTGTGGAACTACTCACTGTTCTAGTTTATATTCTGTTCCATGTAATATCCTGTAAGGGTTAAGTGTCTGATATATATGCGAGACCTTACTATACGGCATATTGACACAGGCAAAGTTGGCCAAGGAATAGCTCTTGTCAACTTTTACTAACTGCACAAGAAGGTAAGTAATGGCACATTCTAACATAAATACTGATTTATAAAATAATCATGCTTTGGGAGATGAAAAATATTTTGGAAGATATTCGCCATCTAAGACTTTCAGAGTCGGATGAATATGTTTCCAACATGGCAATTGTTTTTCTGACAATGTCGGATTTCGGTTGTTGGGTGTTAACACTAAATTATTCTTGTGACCTTTAAAGTTTGAGGCTAGTTCTAATTCAAATTCAAATATACTTACAAATAAAATATGTTATAGATAAATACATAGGATGGATTAGTAAGTATTGCTAAATATATAGTTACGAGTATAATGAGTCACTTCAGATGTTTTAACAAAACGAGTAGGTGCGTCAAAAGAGTCCATCCGCGAGTAAATCTAGATTAGAATGTGAGGTGAGGCAAAGAAGTCAAAAAATTATTAAGAGGGGTCAGACCCGCTAGTCCGGATTAAGTAATTCAGTTCACTTTCTGAAGTCGGGAATACTCTTGTATATGTATGTAAATTCTAGACATTACGTCAAGGAAAGTGTAAAAAGCAAGAGATAATCTTACTACGGATATTATACACGTGCTCATTGTCATCGTTTTTTACGTGACGTAACCACGAGGTCACACGTAGCCTAAAAATCGATTTTAATAACTTAAGAATATTGCAAAGCCTCCAGGCATTCGTGAAGGCCGAAATCCGAGACGAGGGTCACAGAGCCAACCGCGGGCGACCTAATTTATTGATGCGGTTTATACATACATTACTTACATAGGATATTATTACGCCACTACAGGTCTTGTTCAAACTGATATTTATGTATTATCACTCAATATAATCATATTGTCCTCGCTGCACTGGTCTGGGAAACAATGAAAAATGTAGGATAACCAGCTGCTTTTAATGGCAGCTGCAAAATTCGTCTTACATTCAGGATTAGAACTTACATACATACATACATATCTTCACGCTGTATCCCTAACGGGGTAGTCAGAGAGGACGGAGCGCCAAGCGTCGCAGTACTTACATTCTTCTTTCGCTTCCTCAAATCTCATCATTCTCCTCACACATTTTCGCCTAGGTATGCCACAGCTTTTGACATTTCCATCTGATAACACTCTGGCTATTTGATCTTCATAAGTCAGCCAGATTAGGACTTGTTATGAGTAATTTTAATAGGCGATGGGCTTACAACCATTTACTCTAATTTCGCATTGTTATCCAAATAGGTACTTATATTCAGATGAAATAAGTGTCGCGAAGGCGTATAGTATATATCTACCCAAAATATTCTAGAAGCTTATGCCTCGACTCTGTGTTGATGTTACGTAAAGAAATTCTGTGTTGAGCAGGCAACAACCAGCATTTAGATACAGAGAATATTGCGTCGCAAAGTAACACATACTAAGCTTTTGGTTAATCATTTACTACTACATATTATGACCATTCAAGATAATTTAGGCATCAGACTCAGTCGTGGGGATTCTTTGTTAAGAGGGGAAACGATGGCGATTAATAAGTTAGGGATTTTTTGTGCAAGATAGCTAAAAATTGTAAGAATTATATAGAATGAATTTCCGCAAAGTAACACCGGAGTCTATACAATAAATGACATTAGGTATAGTTGCAAGATACTAGTGATAAAGGCTTTCTTTCTCGTAATTTATTTTGTAATAGTAAATGTAGAGTAACATACGGGTTAGTTGACTCGATACTTAACACGATATTTTTCGACTTACGAACTTACAACGTGTGAACCGGACATTAATTGTTGTAAAAACACACATCGTCTCAGCAAATAATTTTGATGTACTGTGAAAACCTCGGACCGAGAAATATAATGGACGGATCCGTAATAAGTTGCCGCTCTCATCGCCGTGTGTCAAACGAATTTTCGTGTCTCTCTCTATCTCATTGAACGTAACTACGAGTAAAGCAGTTAGCTACAGTAAGTATGGCAAACTCTCACTGTTGGTGTAATTCGTATCAGCTCATGACCGACTTGACGTACAAAAAATTGCATTACTGAAACATTTATTTGCAAAATACTCGTAAATCTTAAATGTTTTGGCTACCTGTATTCACAAAAATAAAAATGTGTCATGTTCAACCGTGTATTGTGTACTGTGATCCTCTTCCTAGTCACGCACATTAGTCTAGAATCTAGGTTAACAAAAAACGGACACGCTCTTGGAGCAAAAGCTTTGTCTATTTTGATTATTGGTCCGTGGTGGAAACGGGCAAAATTTTACTAACCTAACCGTATACAATCATCAGTTGTCAAACGTCTGATACTTTAATATAGGAAGTCAAAACTTTTTGGTCTTGTGTAGTGACCGCATGCAAATATAACAATGTATATTATGTATAATGTGTAGCGTTTTTCTTCAAATAATTGCGATTACAACCGATACTGTGCGATAAGAGTTGGTATCTTATCTACCGTATCTGTCTGTTATTAATATTAATTGATTTCTATCATGTGTTGTACTTTAGTCATTTTAATGGGTAGTTAGTTAAAAAAATTGAACTTCTTGGTGTGAGAGGTATAGCCTTGGAATGGTTTCGATCTTACCTGATAGACAGACGACAACGCGTTAGCATTGGGAACAAACATAGTGATCTCGCAGAAGACAGATTTGGTATACCGCAGGGCAGCGTTTTGGGACCTAGTCTATTTCTCATGTATATAAATGACCTTTGCACCCTTAATTTAAATCAGACCAGCACTTTTGTTTATGCGGATGATACAGCAGTCGTCTTTCATGGACGAACTTGAAGCGAGGCAGCGCACATGGCAGTGGATGGTTTAAGAAAGATATCTGACTGGCTCTGACTGGCTGCAAGAAAATCTCCTTACATTGAATGCCACCAAAACCAAGTATCTTGCTTTTTCTATATCTGAGCGTACAGCCCCAACATTCCCTTTGGATATCAGGATACATAGCTGCAGTTCCACGGCTGATCATGTTTGTCAATGTCCGGTTTTGGAACAGACGAAGAGCTTTAAATATTTGGGTGTTCATTTGGATGACCGGTTCTCATGGAGTGTACAAACAGAAGCACTTTGTAGTAGGATCCGGAAGTTAACTTATATTTTTAAGAGACATAAATCAGTTGCCGAGAACTATATAATTAAGCTGATTTATCTAGCACTGTGCCAATCTGTGTTGACGTACTGTGTGACAGTGTGGGGTTCCGCTCACAGTTGTCATTTAATTAAGGTTGAACGAGCGCAGCATGCCATTTTAAAAGTTGCTAATCGAAAGCCTTTTCGCTATCCAACAGACAATACGTTGAAGGAACTTGGGACTCTAAGTGTTAGGCAGCTATATATGTTAACGACTGTCTTACCATTTCATAGAATGGCTATTTCTAATGTAAGACCTTCTTTAAAATCTGTACGTTTACTATCCTGGAGCGTGCCTCGCACTAAAACTTTTTTCGCGAACCGGGCACCTTTTTACCAGGGTCCGTCGCTATACAAAAAAGTTAATAAGGTGTTAAACGTAGTTAATGACGTCAAATATAAATGTAAAAAAAAATATCAAATTGGTTGTTGACGCTTGGATATAGAGGTACTGAAGATCTGATGTAGTTGTGGTATTGGGTCATCTTAATACTGTTAATTTACAATTATTCACATTCACACATACTCACTTAACACGTAGAAATCCGCACACAGAACATAGGGCACGTATCGCGTCCAAACATACACGTCTTTATCGGACACTCATATATACGCAAGCACGTATACACACACAAATATCCACAAACAAATGCACTCCTTCACAATATACACTCAAACACACAATGATGTACATACACATATAGTAAAACTGCCACTTTAATAAAATGAAATTGTGAATTGCACTAGTATCCCACGACACAGGGTATCCTAGTGTGGGGACTAGAGCAAGAAGTACTCAATTACGCGTTGTGCATTTTTTTTTTGTTTACATGTAAATGTCTATTGAATGTTTTGGGTACATAAGTATTTATTGTTTGTTAATTTAAGAATTTATTGTGTGTATAAATAAATGAATAAATAAATTGAAGTTGTTTTTGCACTGTGATAACTAAAGTAGATTTGACGTTCAAAAACACCTTGTAATTGGGTTTACTTGAATAAATTGATTTGACTTTGACTAAGGAACAATAAGGAAATTATTTATTAAATATTGTGTATAACATTCGCTTATTGTAATTAGCTGATTTATTTTTGTAGTTAACTAGTATCGACAACATTTATATATAAGTACATCTATATCTATATAAATAAATAACACTGAAGTGTGTATGATTTCGAAATAAAGACTTTTTCTTCAGTTCATATAGTTATTGGCCGCTTATATAACCGTTGAACGATTGTAACGCCACGATTTTACCGTCCACGATACAATAGGCAAGCAAAATGCTTCCCTGTTCCCTATTATGTATGAAAAAGACGCTATTTCAGAGATTTGAAATTTTGCTTCTAAAAAAAAATCGTGACGATAGAATCGTTCAACGGTATAAAACCGGTCATTTGCACACTATCAAGAACCAAGCATGTGTTTTTTAAATCTTTATCTGTTTGTCGTTTGTCCGGGATCATCGATTTTGACGGGACTGACAATGAAGACAATGACAGTCCTGCCAATAAAGATAGAGGACTTTTAGAGAGCAATCTAGGCAATTTTTTAATCCAGAAAATACCAAATTTAACGCGGGCGAAACCGCGGGGCATAGCTAGTCCTTAATAAAGATACTTATATATAACTTTCAAATTTATTTTTAAAATCCTTTTCCTAAAGAGAAACGTAATTTTGATAATTGAAATTGTAATATTTTTCTACTTTTCACGAATTAGGTAGATACTTAAATATAAAGTTACATTTTTGTTGAAATGGAACGCAAATACAAAACGCGTCTCCATGTCCTTTGTGAGTGATGTAACAAGGCAGGTAAACAACTGTTTCTTTCGCTAATTGCTGTTTAAAAATTCACACGATGTTTGTTTGTGATAATGTCTTGTGTTATTGATAAAAAATACTTATTTTAGTACGTTATATTATAATTTTCTTACATTGTAATAAATATTGTACTCGCACAACACGGGCGTCTTGCTTCATGACGTCATACATGCCCGGATGCGCGCGAATACAGTGGCTGCCGCGCCGTTTAAACTGTAGTAGAATTTACATCTTGCCTTTATCTTGCATTTATTTATTATTTTTATAGGGTTTATAGATTTTTTTACGCTTATGTAATACAATAGTACATTGTATAACAAGGAAGTAAAATAATATTTTTAGGCGAGGCGCTATTTTGAGTCGAGAGCGGAGCGAAGGATTCTACAGTAGAATCCTGAACGCAGCGAGGGATTCTACGGTGTCCGAGGTCAAAAATTAATTTGACTACCGAGTGATACATTACTTTTCATTCCCTTCTATAAGAAAAATAAATTAGAGACGTTAATCGATATGTAACAGTACAAAGAAATTTTAAGGATTTTTTGGCGGGAACGGGAGAACTGAGGTTGACATTTTGATTTTATATTTTTTACATTTTATGGAATTTTAAAGTACAAAAGTGATAGTATATCGTGTTTTAAAGTTCTGTATAAGTGAAAAGAATAGAATAGGTCTAAGTAACCATGTGTAGCTGAAGTTCTCGCGCTCTTCCAAAAAGTCTTTTATAACTTCAGTAAAGCCAACTATCACTTTGCTGGAGGAGTTTTACGATAAGAAAAAAACTAATTTACTTGTGATTCTACTTATTAATACGTGACATTGACAAATGCGCTAAACTGTGTGCCATGTCATAAAGAAAGAAAAAAAAAATATATTTTAAAATTTTTAATTTCTTATTTTTTTCTAGCACGCAGCTATCGATGCCCTAGGTTAACATCAGTCAGTAACATTTCTCATACAATATTTTCATTCGACCTCTCGTATTCCTTATTCAAATACATTTCTGCCCTCTGTGAGAGCCTTTAACAGAAAAGAAACCTATTTTAGTCGCACTTATCGAAGAACCAATCATCTTTTTTCGAATAGATGGAATAAAAAAATACATGCATGTTTCTACTGGCAGCTTTTTTTTGTATATTACGCAGCAGCAATGAAGTTTAAAACTGCAGGCGATACTATTACAATATACTTGAAAATAGAAAAAATAACCTTGATGTCTTGTTACTCTCTCTCGTAGATATTCATTCTATGTTAGGCGAATAGCAAGAGACAACCTCTAGTTTAGCGAATAATCCAGCTTCCTTCAGTGATTGCAATAACTTTATTCTCGTTAGATACTCCTTCCGTAAATAGTAGCCGTACACATGTCTTCGGATGGTATTCACATCAAAGCTATCGACGCCTACGACTGGTTCTGATCGTTTTCTCTTTTTTGGTGTGTGAAGTTTATTTTCTTCTGTGCCAGTCTCGCCATATTTTTCTTTGGTTATTCGTCTAACAGTTCGTTGTCCAATATTAAGCGCATCAGCTACGCGTTCAACCACTGACGTTGTAGTTAAAATTGGCCCTCCATTTAGAGACTCACGTTCGAAATAGTTACGAAGTCGTATAACGAACTCACTTGTCTATTTAAGACAGTTCTCTGCGTACGTTCGGCCATATGGACGAAATGACAACAAAAGGCGTAAACAGAGTCCAAATTAACGAGCAAGGGTCAACAGTAAGGCAGTATCAATATCTGAAATCCAAAGCCAGGTCAAAACTATATCACGATCGCAGTGCACTCAGTTTGTTCTTTTCGAAGCAACGTTAAGCTGAAACTACTTTCTTTTGCATTAAGCATTGACGCGATTTGCCGAAGGTAGTAGTTGTGCTGGTCAGCAATCCTATATGTGACGATCGTATTAGATTAAATTTTTTTTAATTTAGAATTTCGACAATCATAAATGCTGAATTGTGTGGTAAATAAGTACACTAATCATTATAATCTTATAACTTACATGTATATTGTAATTGTAATAATAATAGTATAATTAATTTATATAATTGTCTTAGTCCATTACGGATTCTGTCAAATGGCGCTGTCTTTTTGGTAGTAAAAACGTGAAAAGATTTTTCACGGGACCATATTATATAGTTAGACCATAATATATATAGTTTAGAAATCAATGTAATAAATTAATTTTGTGTCCTAAAATTATATATTCGTTAAATTTTATGACTAACTCCACGTCACTATTGACAATAAAGAACAGCAATTTGCTCCTTTAAACGTCAAAAAGAAGCCACGGAAGACCAAGGCTGACTTATGAAGATCAAATAACTAGAGTGATAGCCGACGGAAATATCAAAAGCACTCGCATATCTAGGCGAAAATGTATGAGGAGAATGATGAGATTTGAGGAAGCGAAAGAAGTATGTAAGGACCGCGATGCTTGCCGCTCCGAGCTCTCTGACTATCCCGTTAGGGATACGGCGTGAGTATATGTATGTATGTTTCAAAAATATTTTCACTTTTACCAAAAATATGACATCAGTGCAGGCACATCGTTGTAACTTACAAAATTAGTAGTTGTACGATCTTCTAGTATGGGTTTCAGTTATACCTAGAATCTTTTTGATTTACTGTAATTAAAGCTAGCAAGAAAATGTATGATTCATTTTTTGAATTTCTGCAGTGGTTTTAGGCATTCTTTATTTAAATGATGGTATACGTAAGTATTCATACCTCCGCGTTACTACGGACCAATCTCGTGGATTATCAGGCTCGCTCGCTGTCCGCGTTCATTATATTTAAATTAATTCGTAAACGTGGGTTATCACTGCACGCTAATAGCGTTTAGGCTGTTGCTATTGTTACTTTTCGTAGACGCAACACTTTCCTAGTCGAAGATCCTGGATTTGATTCTTGATCATATTCTATTAAGGAAACGAACTTGTTAAAAATTGTACGATATAAATGGAGTTCTTACCATAGCAAAATTTTTGGTTTTAGTATTTTCCGAATCATTTCGGATCTGGGTGTCATTCCCCGAGTTCATTGTGAGGTAGATACAAGCTTAGTGCTTCAAGTGGACTATGGCCCATAGACATTACGATATCAAGACTGAGAAAGTCCTTCAGATTGCAAAAGCGTTTGTAACTCTGACAAAACAGCAACTATTTACCGACTGTCTTATTCTTCACATCGTAACGTAATAGAGCAAGGCGCTGCTGCTTAGTGGCAGGATTAGCAAGTAAGATAGTGGTAGCGATTCGGGCGAACACCGCAGGAAGTCCTACATTCATGAACTTTGTGTGTCCCCGATGTTGCGAAGCTTTATTAGTTTAAGTTAATATAATAATACTATAATAATAATAATAAATGCGTCAGAGAATACGCACCAATCATCTATCTCAAACTAGGTCATTCCCTGTGCTATGAGAACAACTACTAGGGGTGTTTCCAGTCCACCCAGATCCGAAACAATCTAGTTCGTTTCCTAAATTGACCCGACCGGGAATCGAACCCAGAACCTTTCGCGCTTGAGTGCAACAACTAAACCACTGCGCCATCGAGGTCGTTTGTCGCCACTCGCGAATTCTGAGGCAAATTCTTACTTATTATCTAACTTGCAGTCAGCATGGGACAGCCAAATATTGCGCAATATCTGCTGTCAAAACGAGAATATTTATAATGTAATTTGTATAGTGGTGCTATATTTACCGCGAAAAGTGCATTTTACGGTCACGGTGCAATAGACACGCAGTCGTCATATATGATATTCATTTTTTTTTACAATTCGACACCGGTCGCCCAGTGATCGCGTGGCTGTCGCTGTCTGCAATTTTTAGGTAATAACCCCGCCGGTGTACGACGAGAAGTATATATACGGTGTATATACGCGCTATTAATATGCTACACATGACATTGCTTTCATTATTGTTAATCTGTTTCTTTTGTTCATATTAAACCATTGCAAATTACAGTCCACTTTAATTCGAAGTCCTGTAGGACCCTAACAAAATGTAATACCTCAAAGTCATACAATCGATCTGAAGCTTTATTCCTTTTTTCTCCATATTTCCGTTCGTTTGTTTAAATCGCTTGCAATGGATACACTCCCTAATTCACATTCAAAGCGGCACAGTTGATACTTTTATTTGTACGTGAGAATTATTCAGTGATATAGAGAGCTCTTTACGTTGAAATGAATAAATAATCGGCCAAGTTATGTTGCGATTGTATACAAACGAGCTGATGGACGCAGTTGATATCTGTATTAGTTCTTAAATGAAAAACGTGGTCGATTTTCTCGTGAAACATTTTTCACTTGAGGGATGTGTTGAACTACCATGCATTCCATTAAATCTCTAGACAATTATGCCATTAAAGGTACATTGCCCCCAACTAACCAATAAGTTTACATATAAGGGTCTTACAAGGAACTGGAGAAGTAACCAGTAATATTCCAACTTAATTTTGTAATAAATCTAAACGCCTTGTAAAACATAAGACGAACCGATTGCGTGACGAGATTGAGCCAAAGCGAAAGCGGTACGGAGACAAAATGACAACCTATAAATAATTTGTTTCGCTTTTTAAATGTATTTTTATAAGCTTTATACAGATATCATTTAACATAGGATACTTTTCAAGATCTATATACATATGTATATGTGTGTACATTATACAAAACAACGTGAGCCTGTGTTTTATGTATATCTCATTATTTTCCTTTTTGACTTCAAAAAGGAAAATAATATGATTGGATGGTAAATAGACAAGAAACTAACAAAATTTCGCTAAATTTTCACCGTTCGCTGGTCTGATATATTACACGTAGACTGTAATAACATTGATTTTCCGTTATGTACACAAAACTATGAAATATTAACAAATAACATTAAATTTTATCCAATATAGTACAACATTGAATAAATTTTGGATATTTGTCAAGCCTTTTGATTTTAATATGTATGTCACTTAAAGGTCTTTCTTTTCACTTGAGGCACTTAAATGATACAATTAATGTCATAAATAAGTTCATTCAAATTCACTTTAATTAATATGTGAATGGCACAATTGATTCTAAATGTAAGACAGAATAGCAGAATATTATTGTTTGCGATGTGCAAACAATAATAATATCCTAGTCTTTATTATTGTTTATAAAAATACAAATTTTTACACTTATCGTGACGTTTTTAATTCATAGTGGTTTTTATTGAAGCACAAACACAAACGGATAAAAGCTCTGAAAACGTTTTGTTTTACTAATAACTAATAAGTATAACAACTGAATCAATCATTTGCGAACTAGCCCATCTCTAGTTTTGTTATAATTGTCATGAAAAAAACAGGATATAAAATGTCACTCGCTCAATTGAGCTTAAATTTATAGGCTGTGTTCGCCATGTTACGCGAAAGTTTTAGAAATAAGTTTGAGCAAGTTTCAATTTAAAAAAGAAACCATTACGAAGCGTGCCAGGCTTCAGCTGGTCCACTAAATTGACTTTTCGTCTTCCATTTGCTCGCGTTGGAATTTTGGATAATTTTTGTAATTAATCGCAACTGGCATGCTTATTTTCCGTATCGCGTCTCGTCTTCGATTTAGTATTCACATAGTACATACGAACTCATACAACAACTATTGCGTTCAGATATCGCTTCACCTCTGCGTTTGTTTTGTTATGGCATGTGGTTTGCCACGACACGTTCAAACGATCATACAAATTAAAAATGCTACTCCACGCTTTCGATGCGCCTTTTATTTGACAAGGCCTGTGCGCAACGAATTGGAAGAATGCACAGTAATATCTAGATTCTGAGTCAATTTTGTGAAAAAGGTCGGAAATCGACTTCACGACCCTCGGCTTTTGAAGTACACAAATGTAGAAGACGAACTTACCCAAATTGGATTGAATTCTTGATGTTACTGGGTGTTCCCTATTTCTTTATGTGTCATAACATTTCAGGTAGTTTCGCACATTGTGATACTTTTTGGTATTTACTCTAATCCTTTTCTGTAAAATTTCTCTTTATCGCTTACGACATTCTGTATTTAGTTCCAATATGTGGATATTCGCAAATAGTTTTATAGCTTTATATAAATTGTCTCCATTACTATGATTATTTGAGGAGTAAGTGGCGTTCAGGGGCTGTTATAATGCCTCTATTATATAATATATTATATAATGCGAGTTGTAGAATCGAGAGTACCTAGATAATATATTGGGTCCTTACATATGAAATTGGCGTTTTGTACGGGATGAATATAAAGTCAATTTTTTTTTTGTAAAATATATTTAATTAATCAAAGTATGCACCGTTGTTATCTATGCACTTTTGCCATCTCATAGGTAGTTCATTGATCCCTTTACTAAAAAAACCATGGGGGCGAGAATCAATAAACTCTTTGAAGGCGGTTTGGACTGCCGCATCGGAGTTGAATTTTTTTCCTTGTAAGAACTTGTCCAAATTCCGGAAAAAATGGTAATCTGTTGGAGCAAGGTCCGGGGAGTACGGTGGATGTCGCAGACATTCCAATTGTAGCTCATCTAACTTAGTGGTTGTTTGTTGTGCAGTGTGTGGTCTTGCGTTGTCGTGAAGCAGCAGTGGCCTAGAGCGATTGACCAATCTGGGTTGTTTAGCAGCTAGTTCTTCTTTCATGGTTTTGCAGTTGCTGACAATAGATATCTGCCGTAATCGTTTGGCCAGATTTTAGAAAGCTGTAGTGAACGACATCGGCGCTAGTCCACCAAACACTCACAAGTAATTTTTTCTGAGTCAATTTTCGTTTACGGCAGGATTTGGCTGGGTCTCCAGGGTTCAGCCATTGCAACGAGCGCTTCCGATTATCGTACAGTATCCACTTTTCGTCACAAGTAATGATTTGATTTAAAATTCCTTCATTATTGTGTCGGTTGAGCAAAGTAACACAGCAGTCGACGCGTGTTTGCTAGTTCGATTCACTCAATTCATGAGGTACCGGTCGTTCAAGTTTTTTACTTTCTCGATTTGCTTCAAGTGGATTAATACAGTTTTGTCACTAACCCCGAAGCCTGCAGCTATCTCTGAAGTGCTTTGTGATGGATCCGCTTCCACAATAGCCTTTAATTCTTCATTTTCCACTTTGGTCTCCGGCCGTCCACGGGGTTGTTTCTGAAGGTCGAAATTTCCAGAACGAAAACGTTGAAACCAAAAACGTACCGTGCTTTCTTTTGCTACACCAGCGCCGTACACATCATTAATCCTTTGAGCTGTTTCTGCAGCACTGGTGCCACGGTAGAACTCGTACTCGTAAATATACCGATATTTCATGTTTTCCATTGTGCGGTAATAAGCGACGCCAAAGAAAAAAATAATAAGGAAAAAAACAAATGAATGACTGTTTTCAAAACTCAAATGTACCAGCTAAATGAATTTATAAATTTGAATTTGGAATTCTTAACCAAAGAGGAGATATTTCAGATCAAAATGGTCAGTACGACAAAACGCTAATTTCATATGTAAGGACCCAATATATACTAAGTATTATGTAAAGTCCTCGCGGCAGAAAGAGATAGGAAGTCCCCTGAGTCTAAGGGTATGTATCTGTTCTTTTCACGTGTGTTATTCTCTTCTGATCTCTTGTGGGGTCTGTTTTCTTGGTACTCTCTTTCTACTTCACTCTGTTGTATGTGTTGTCTTCACACACAGACATACACTGCATGGGGTCCTCTTAAACATATCATTTCATCTAGTTTTCCTATCGTTTTTGGTATAGGTACTTAGAGAGGTTTTCAAGATTTTTCGCTTATGTTTATTTTGCGTTTTATGCGTGTAAAACCGAAAGCATAACATAGTGTTTTACCAATAACCAATATTCCATGTATAAATTTTCATCGAAATAAACTTTGATTCAAACTAAATCATACTAGTACGAAAGTACTACGACGTAGCAATATCGTAGCGTTGCTACGTATCTTCGTAGCGGACGTTGATATGTAGGTTATTACACTAGTATTCAGTAGGACAAATACAATTTCACTGTTACATGAACATATTGCACTTTGCCTTTGCAAACTTGATTCTCAGTTGATGTATTATACAATATTATATTATTATATTTCTTAAAATATACATTGAAATCGAGAGTATTACATATTAGTGACTGTTACATATTATATCGTCGCGTTAATTTCACAAGGAGTAGGACAAGAGGTATTTTAGGTTAGAGGTATTTTTGGTTTAGGTTGAGGGGTTCCGGTGCGTTCCATAGCAGATGCGCGGGGTTATTACCTAACAATTTGCAGACAGCGACAGCCACGCGATCACTGCGCGACCGATGATTAATTGTGATAAAAAATTAGTATCGTGTATGACGATTGCGTGTCTATTATTCTGTGACCGTAAAATGCACTTTTCGCGGCAGATTTAGCACCACTATACAAATTACATTACACAAATTTTCGTATTGACAGCAGATATCGCGCGATATTGGCTGTCGCATGCTGTCTGCAAGTTACGTAATAAGCGTGCCAGAGTCACTCGATAACCCGCCAACGACCACCACCGCAAGTTATGATGGGTAAAAACTATATATAACCCAATCTCACCTCCAGGAGGCTTAGATTTGTGCGCACGTTTCTCCTGCGGAACAAAGAAACAGGTACACTACACTAGTATGAATGCAACTGAATCATCCATGAAGTGCACTGAATCACTATACACATGCAGTGGTACTTTAACCTCTGTAATGTACAAAAGAATCTGTAATATTTTCTCTTAATAAAATATTATAGATCTGGTATTTTGAACCAAACATTTTTTTTATATAATTTTTACTTATTCTGAAAGTGCTACAAAATTTTAATGCATGTCCGACACGATCATTTTTTAGTTAGATCCAAAATATGCACTTTTTCTATCGTCAGCAGACAAAATTAAGCAAAATTAAGCTTTAGTTAGTGTTAAAAGTTTCATCACAAGTTAATCATGGTGTCGATGTACTATCATATTACGCGAAACGTCAATATGACTGATGGCATAGCTGATTTCGTGATAACGGTCGCAGTCCGCCACGCAACGACTACGTGGGAGGTAATCCATACGCATTCGTGTATTTTTCATTAGCCGCTACTTGCGGCTTCGCTCGTATCCAGTACCACCACCTCTCATACTCCTACCTTCTTCTACCACCTTCTACACGCCTCTGTGTATTTTAAAATTGACATCAGGGGGGTAACACTCGTCCGACATACTATAGGAATAAAAAGAATCAAATCGACGTCATAATAAAAACACTGAGAAGTACTAAATAATTATCCTTTACTTATAAAACTTTATAAATGCGATACAAACAACTATATAATCAACTATATAATCAAATTTGACAGTTACTGAAGTTCGTGCTAAATAAAAAAGCAGCAACAGAAAGTCTACTAGTTCGGTAGGCTTGGCACCGACTTGAGTAACTGTCAAATTTAATTACATAGTTATTTGTATCTTAAAATAAAGTTATTTTTGCATTTCAGTTTTGATTTGTAAATTATAATTATTTACTTTTTAGTGTTTTTATTTAGACGTTGGTTTAATATTTTTCTTAAAATTTTTTTAGTAAGTGCATTTGTTATATATTGTGCTGAGTATTTTTTTTATAAGTGACCATTTTCGCAAGTCTTTATGCAATTTCAAGTTGGGATGTGAAATTGTGAAACGAGTAGACGGAGTACAGTGTATTTGGTATTCAAAGCGTAACCTTCATTGCTGCGTGCGCGGTCTACAAAGACTGAAACATATTACCGGCGATGCGATGCGTTGCGAATTCCTGTATACAATAAAATCTCTCACTTGAAGTATACCTACGCGTACGCTTTGTTTTGATAAAAAATGAGTAGATCATAAATTCGTCTCCGCGGACATGTATTTCTTGCTTTGCTGATGGATAGCAGAGTGTAATATAACGCGTATGAATGGAAATGTTACACAGATCGCGCGCGTCATTATTCATTGTACGATACTATATGGTCTAATTCACACAGTTACGTAGGACCATGATCTACAATCGGATCCGTGTCCTTTAATATGTCGAACCTACATGTCGCTAGCCTTTACTTTACTATGAAAACAAAGGCTTTCTTAGATCATATTAAAAACTTATTCATATGTGTGACGTCGTATCGCGTCGTGATTAACTCGATCCGCTATGCTTTTTCAATTCTATGAGAGGGGGAGTCGAGACTTATTATAATAGATATCGCAGCTTGTATTTTTTTATATTCTTTGTGGAGCAACGTCTCGTGTTTTGGGATAAAAATGTTTGTTCTGCAAGAGTTACGATACGATCCGATTGCGTCGCAATGAAGCGGTTAACGCCGTGCGACACGAATTCTTAACGCAACGCATCGCGTGTAATGTGTGCCGACCCTATGAGTGCCGTTTGTTCGCTCCTTTAAACAACACACGCTGCCCAGGTCTCTGTATACTGCATTATTTATTTTAAAATGTAATATACTTTTAAGTATATCGTTCTCTCCGAGTTTCTTTGTTCCTTGCCTTTTGTTGTTGAAAAAATAAGACGAAGTTGAGTTCTTCTCAGAAGTTTTTTCTAAATTGGTGGTAGACTTATAATATGCCTTGAAATTGGGTTTATTTAAATAAAAGAACAAAATAGGCTCTGAGAAAATTTTCTGACATTATACTACTCTGTCAAGAAAGTACCGGGAAAAGATCAATAATACACTAAATGTTAGTTATTCATCCAAATTTATTTTATCACCTTCAAAGTATGCTCCTTCAGAAACGATACACTTACGCCAATGAATAATCCAATCATCAAAACATTTTTTAAACGCTTTTTCTGGAATTGAGTACAGTGCTCGCCGCGAATTCTCCTTTATGTCTTCTACCGAATGAAAACGGGTGCCACGAAGTGGTAATTTGAGTTAGGAAAAAGAAAGAAGTCGGCTGGAGCCATATCTGGTGAATAGGGTGGTTGCTCATTGGTATTTGTTGAGTTTTTGGTAAAAAATTCGTTCACAATGATGGCCTTGTGCGAAGGCGCATTATCGTGGTGCAAAATCCAAGAATTTTCTTTCCACAAATCTGGCCTTTTTCGTCGAATTTGCTCTCTTAAACGCCGCATAACGCCCAAATAATATTCTTTATTTACCGTTTGACCTTCCGGCAAGAATTCCGAGTGCACAACACCGCGATAGTAAAAGAAAACAGTCAACATGACTTTGACTTTTGATCGACTTTGGTGTGGTTTTTTCGGTTTCGGTTCAATTGGAAGGCGCCACTTCGAAGCTTGTTGACTAGTTTGCATGTCAAACTCGTAAACCCACGTCTCGTCACCAGTAACAATGCGTTTCATGAATGTTGGGTCGGAATTGACTCGTTCTAGCATGTCCTCAGCAACTCTTATGCGATTGTGTTTTTGAAGAAAATTCAGGTCTTTTGGGACTAGCCGAGCGGCAACATGTTTCATACCCAAGTGATTATTTAAAATGGTACGGATCGACTCGTGAGACACAGAAAGCTCGGCGGCTATCTTTCTCAAACTTGAATGAGGATTTTCAGTCACTTCACTTCACTTCACTTTTGCGATGTTAACTTCAGTTGCAGACGTTGATGGCCTACCAGAGCGAGGCAAATCTTCCATCACATCTCGACCGCTTTTCAATGCTTTGTACCACTCATAAGCACGTGTTTTTGATAAAGTCGATTCACCGTAAGCCTTCTGTAACATTTTCAGTGACTCCGAACACGAAATTCCATTGGCGATGCAAAATTTAAGACAAATTCTTTGTTCGATGTTTTTGTCCATTATGAAATTCGCAATATACACTAGAATGATATAACTAAAAACAGCACTGTATTTAATCTAAATAACAGATGCAACTCAAACTCCGCGCCAAAATGGAAAACAGTTGTGCCAATCTAACAACAACAAAAAAAAAAACAAAAATTAAATTTGGAACCATAAACAAATCATCCATTCCCGATACTTTCTTGACTGAATGTACATATATACTCAGAGACCGAGATCATTACGTAAATGGTCAATTAATGAAATTACGTCCAATTTTTGCGAGGAAGGCTAATCTTGTATGCTGATATTGAAATTGGCTTGAAACTTGGATCGCCTCAAACGACGAAACATTTTTTCGAGATGGAATCAGAAAATCGCCCGAGAGATGGGAAAAAATAGTATACAGCGATGGATAATACTTTGATTAATTTGTTCATTCATTTTGTTCTGAAATAAATCCATTTTTGATAACAAAAAAACTGACCCAATCAATTTGTACTCCCATACATATAAAACTATGTTTGTACAGTGAAGACCTTACAAGAAATTCTCCCCCTTCTCTGCAATGAATTCGTTGAATCAAATCTTGTTTGCAATTTTTTTCTTTATTTACAAGCGTTAACAACTGATTTGTAAGTGTTTGGGTTAAATGCAACTGTATTTTTAACCATTTTCACTTAACTGATTCAACTGATATTTAGCACACATTTGATGCTGGTGACAACGCAATCTTGGGAAGCTTGTTTTTAAAAATGTTTGTTGTATGTTTTTTTAATGTTTTAAAAATGTTATGGGTTCCGTAACTAAATGGCAAAAAAAATGCTTATAATTTCGTCCTGTCCGTCTGTCTGCCTGTCCGTCCGTATTTCACCGTTCTTTTTCTTGGAAGACGATTGGTACTTTGATTCGGTTTGGTATAGAATACAGAGGGGAATGTAGGTTAGGGTAGAATAGGTTTTTAAAAATGATATAAAGGTTTCATCCATATAGTGACCTTTTTATTTAAATCAATAGTTACAGAGATATGCGTTTCTAAAGTCGTAAAAGGTGTGCCCCCCCCCCCCCCCCCTCTAACTTTTCAACTTCAGGGTGGAAAATTCTGAAAAAATTTAGGTTAGTAAAACTTAACAATACTAAATTGTTTAAAAAACAAAAAACTTGACTGCATTTCACAATTTTTATTACTTATTATGTATTTGGAATTGGCTTATTACCTTTTATTTGATACCCATATCATTATACTTTTCCCTCTACCGTATTTGAAATTTTACACCTTATGTCACTCCCATAATTAAGACAATTCTAATCACATCTTATATGTTAAAATCCGTCAAGCCGTTCAGGCTACAAAGCGTGCCATCGAAATGGACATACATACATACTTGCATACATACACTCGATAAATATAACCCTCTTTCGCAGTCGGGTAAAAAGGGCTTTCAAAGAAAATTAATTCGAATTAGATACGTTCTGTAGTTTTAGAGATATGGGGTATTTTCAGCTACACGCTCAGCGACCGCTGAAATAACTTGAAATAACGTGTTATAGCTATTGTCAATATTCCTGATTAACTGTTATAATCATAACAGTTAACAAATGACAACACTATTATTTTGAGTGTAATTGAGTGTAATAATAATATGGTATTTTTGAATGTCGAAAAATAAATCAGGAGAAATACACGAGCTAGCGTAAGCACGTCTTTTATAATATCTCGATATATCCTATGTTTCCATCCATGTCGACATCCTAGAGCACTGGTTCCCAAACTTATTTTGTCTACTGAGTCGAGAGCTCATGCAGTCGTTGTCTAAGATGCCTCCTAGCTAAATGAAATTACAAATCACCCCCCAGGCCTCTACACAACGCCCCCATTTTTTTCTGGGTCTCTTACCGCCCCCCTTTAGGCCTGCAGCGCCCACAAGGGGGCGTTATCGCCCACTTTGGGAATGGCTGTCCTAGAGGCACAAAACAAAGAAAGTAACAGAAGTAAATCTCCATACAAAGTGCGCTCAAGCAACACACACATAGACATCGTTCACGGACACGAAATCTCGGATCGTCTCGGAACAGTCTGAGCGCGATTACGCGCGCGAATGCCCGCGCGCTGCAGTTCTGCGCTTCGCGAGATTTTTTCTTTTTGAAGGCGTACCGATTATCGAAGGAAATGGAAGAAAGAAATTATAACTGCTCAGTTAGTGGATGTTTGAGCCCCACTTTAAACAGAGAATGCACATTTTATAAACTAGCAGTTGTTTCAGAAACATAAGTACCAGTGAATTTTATAAGACGTCATGATAGGTACCGCGTATTTCTTCTTATGTAGTGGTCCCAGTCATAACCCCATAAATCTATTGTTAATGAAGTAGTTTTAAGAACTAATTTTGTACCAATAATTAATAAATATGAACATAGCAAGTTAAACAAAAGCATGTATACTACATTCTACTTCTATTCAAAAAATTACACCATATTTATAATATTATACATAGCATTAATAAAAATTTCTACATTACACTTTTGACAACCCTTACACTACGCGCGAGAGTAGGTATAAAAAGTGAAGTACATACATGAGAATTACTTCTGTTACTCTCTCTGTTTTGTGCTAGAGGGGCGAATAGCTTTAATTCGGTTTACATAGTGACATTGAGAAGCGCTATGAAATATACCGCAGACGGAACCCTTCACTGTGCGTGGTTCGACGTGCACTTGGCTGGTTTTTTAATAGATAATTTTGTATTAATGTCTTTAGTGTTCCATTCCAAAATTCTAAAACGGAGTACTTATGGAATTCGTTTGTACGTAAGCGAAATTGTATGTGTTATTACCTAAGTAATACGTATAGGTCATCAGGGGCTCCGCAGTGTTCGGCTTAATTGCCAATTTACAGTGGCTCGTGGGACGGTTCTCTTGTCTGTATCAATGTATTTTTATGTACCTTTTATTATTGGTGTTCAAATAAATTTGCATTTCATCGTGTATATCCGAGCAATAGCTCGGATTGTCCACTGCAAGTATGCGCATTCATGTGTGTCATTCATGCCCGCGCTTTCATAGTACTGCGAGGATGTAGTAGATAGATAGATAGTACTATAGATAGTAACAAATAGTACTATGGGTAGATATATAGTACTATGAAGACTGTCACCTTGAGAATACTGCGGCACTGTTCTAGAGGGATCCTGGTACGTTCCGTAGGAGATATCGGGCCTCACGCTAATTGCCGAGGATGACCACCACAGCAGTTTTTGTGCCTAAAAGTCCCTCATAACGCAATCTTACTCTTGAGGGGTTGGTTTGGTTACCTTTGGAAGATTTCTCCAGTTTTTACCAAAAAAAGATTAATTTAAAATTATTTTCATTAATTTCTAAATTGTATAGAGAGTAATGAAAAATATTTTCGAACAGTTTGTATGTTTCATTGTATCGCTTTTGGACCACAACGTCGATACACGAATAACGGGTAACGGCACGAATAACGATATTTTACGGGCAGCTGATGAATGTGGGTCGGGCGGTTAACGAATAACCTTTGCTATAATTAAGGTTACACCTGGCTGTAGAGGCAGCATCATCAATATAACATTCATAATAAATCATATAATTTGTTTGAATAAACTTCACTTCACGTGTTAGGGGAGAGTGATGAGATTGAGGAGGTCAAAGAGTTATCTGAGGATCACGCTCGATGCTCCGTCGTCTCTGACTACTCCGTTAGGGATACAGTGTAAGTATATGTACAAAGTATTTCTCAAGTCATTTCTGCCATTGACTCGGAACAATTCTTTACTGGGTTTTTCAGGTTTCAAACAAAAAATGACGTACATATTGGTTCATTTATTGGTAAAAACTCCTAAAAACAGACAGGCAACCTTGTAGTATCGCGCTCAGTTTAAACATTAGGACGACGAGGTATAAATGAGAATTCACACACACACTTATATTTAAACTCGTGTTTTCAATGAATTTTTATCATTTTAACTAGAAAATTTGTGATATCACTATAAAAAAAATCGTTACGTCGTTACCCATATAGATGTAGCATGTGTCCACAACTGGCTTTTAATTCCCGTTCTGCTTACGAGGTACTAACAAATAGTAGCCTATATTTCGCCCAAAGGTAAAGACACACTTTGTGAGGCTAATTGGTGCGGCAGCTTTCACGTGAAAGAGGACGTATGTTTCGTTTTGTCTTCGTAATAGTAGATATTACTAATAATAATATTATTAGTAGGGATTTAATTAAAAATTAAATAATAAATCGAAGATCATTATGTACTCGTAGTTAAGAGCCAAAACTAGAAGTCGTGTGTAGAAAAGTTTCGAAAGCCATTTGAAAACATCTGCTGTTGTTTTCGAAAATATTAAAAAGGATTAAAATAATATCTATTATAAGTCACAGTTGCAAGAAAGTTTTTAAAGGCCCCATTAAAAACACCTGGCTTTATTGATTACTAGCTTTTGCCCGCGACTTCATTCGCGTGTTCACAGACACAATATTTTTATAAATTATAGCCTATGTATTATTCTGATCTATGAGCTATATTATTGTAGTTTCATTAACATTCATTGAGTATTTTTTGCGTGAAAGAGTTACAAACATCCATACATCCATCGTCACAAACTTTCGCGTTTATAATATTAGTAGGATTAGTAGGATAGTAAGATATAGTAGGAAGTAGGATTAGTAGGATGATATTGTCAGAAGAGCGATAGTATGATCTAGGCATTAACTTTAATGACTTTTCTTGCGAGTAGATGTGAATCTAATAATCACATTGCTGCAATTCCATAAAGACCGATGTGAGTTTTTGCGAGACATACATACATTTTTGCGTATGTACATACAAATGTATTTACAGGCGACTAAAATTTCAGTTTCGCGTGCAATTAAGTGCAAACAAATTATTTAAAATTGGTTCTACTTCGACAAATAACTGTTAAATGAATTTGTGAACATCATCGATTTTTCGAACGAGATAGCGTCTGTATTTAAAGGGAACTCGTTCATAGTTATCTGGAGCGTGGGAATCTAAAACTTCATTGCAGTTGTATGGACTAAAGAAAAATATGGTCCGTTAGATCCCCGGCGGCAAATAAACTTCTTTCACTAGCTACACTGGATTTATTATTCTCAATTTCATTCTGAGTGACGAGTTTTTGCTTTCCTACTCAGTTTTATTCATTCGCCTGTTAATAAAATTCAAGTTCAAAAATATTTATTAAAAAAAGTCAAGTCTACAATCTGATATGATTATCTCGGACCAGATTCTGTTTATCTGTAGACAAAGGAGGAAGTGGAAGCATCAACCTGGTTCGCCGTTACCCTCGCGTTTTGGATGTGTTATACCCTTTTAGTTAGCGATCTTTACTTGTTGATTTGCTGATCTGCCTCGGCTTCTACTACCACATTCGCTTTGTAGATCTTCTTCGTCAATATTTCATTACTCATTCTTTCTACGTGGCCGAACTATCTAAGCATTACTTTCTTCACAATAACACTGTCGTCAAACCTTGTATCATATAATATATACGTGAAAAAATCCACGTATGAAAGGTGTTTCAGAAAGATATTTGTGGGAGGCGCAAGGTGGATTCAGGAACGGTAGGGGTTGTATGGATCAGATTTTCTCGCTTCGCGTTATCGTGGGAAGATTTCTGGCTTTAGGTCAGAAAGTTTTCTGCGCTTTCGTGGATCTAGAGAAAGCATTCGATAGAGTAGTGCGGAAGAAATTGTGGAGTCTTTTGCCTGAATATGGCGTGGAGGGCTCCTTACTGCAGGCTGTGAGGTCATTATATCGAGACCACAGAGCCTGTGTAAGGATAGACGGTGACATGTCGCCCTGGTTTGAAGTCTGTTCTGGTGTCAGACAGGGCTGCGTGATGTCTGCCTGGCTATTCGTGCTGTATTTGGACAGTTGCCTCCAGAGATTGAAAGGTAATATGAGTGGTATGGGATGTGGTGACACAGTGGTAAACTGCCTATTGTACGCTGACGATGCTGTGCTAATAGCACCATCAGAAGCAGAGTTGCAGACACTAGTCACGTGCATGAAAGAAGATTGTGAAGTAAAAGGATTGAAAATGAATGTGAACAAAACTAAGGTTCTGGTGTTTGAAAGAGAAGCGGAACAAACGAAATGTGTGATTAGTGTAAATGGAAAATGTCTAGAACAGGTGAATGAAATTGTGTACCTGGGGAGTGCGTTTTCGAGGGATGGAAGATGTGAGTTGGATGTGGAGAGACGGGTAGCAGCTGGCAATAAAGTGAACGGTGCTCTGTCCGCATTAGTGGGTAGTGTGAATATATCTAACACTGCTAAAATGGCCATCCACAATGCGGTGTTGGTGCCAACTTTGTTGTACGGCAGTGAGGCCTGGATATGCCCGAAATCGAGTGAACGTATGATAAATACTGTGGAGATGCGGTCTCTCAGAAATATGTGCGGTGTCACGCTTGCGGACAGGATAAGCAATGATGAGATACGCAATATGACAGGGTTGCACAACAGTGTTATTGTAAAAATGAAGAAAGGAATGCTTAGATGGTTCGGGCACATGGAAAGAATGAGTGATGAAAGACTGACGAAGAAAATATACAGAGCGAAAGTGAGTGGTAAAAGAAGCCAAGGAAGACCAAGGCTGACTTATGAAGATCAAATAGCCAGAGTGTTAGCAGACGGAAATGTCAAAAGCACTCGCATACCTAGGCGAAAATGTGTGAGGAGAATGATGAGATTTGAGGAAGCGAAAGAGGTGTGTAAGGACCGCGACTCCTGGCGCTCCGTCCTCTCTGACTACCCCGTTGGGGATACAGCGTGAAGTTATGTTATGTTATGTTATGTGAAAAAATCCATCAGAAGCAGAATGATGATCGAATAATTTGGACGATTCCAGTCTTTTCTCTGTCACGCCTCTTCCTGGTCTTCCTGGTCTGGTCCATAATCTTTCCATATATAACAAGTTGGAGATGCTCATGAAATTGTCTAATACATATACTTCTATAATCCGCGCAGGAAGATAAATATGCTGGTATATTTTAGATACCCATAGACTCGAGTTTCAGGATGCTATGGAATTTGTTCTTTGTCCCGTGTCCTATATTTCAGTGGTGTGACTAGGGCCTCAGAATAGGGCAAGTCCGACGTACATGTTCTTCATTGTTTTTGTAAAGGTATAGGGAAAGGGAAATATTATTATTATTTGACGACCTCCGTGGCGCAACGGCTTAGCGCGTCGGAAAGTAAACGGGGGTTGCGGGTTCGATTCCCGTCCCGAGTCTGGATGTTTATGTATAATATGTATTTATATATACAAAAGAAAAGTATATAAGTAGTATATCAGTTCTCTAGTACCCATAACACAAGCGCTATGCAGCTTCCTTTGGGACTAGATGGCGCTGTGTGAAATGTCTGAGTATATTATTATTATTATAGATTACTAATTAATCATGGCTCTGGCACAACCGGTCGATAAGAAGAGAGGTAAGAGATCGCTCCCCGCGTTATTTTTACTACAAACAATCTTTTTATAATACTTTGCTATTAAAAATGTACAGGCTTAATAAATACTTTATCAGTTCTTAACACAACAATGTGTCTCAAGTCGCTATTTATCCAAATTACTAAAAGAGTGTATTAATGTGTTTATGTGAATTAATCTTTCTTTTACGGCGCCAGTATAGATTTTTAATCGTCAGATTAAAAATATATAGATATTTCTCTACTCCAAATATTTTTATTTTACTAGTGGTCGAAATTCGACCGTAATTATAAGATAAACGCTTTTTCCCTTGTCTACAGACTCCATACAGCTCACAGCTTACAGCTCACAAATTGCACAAAATTCACAGTTCATAATTCATGCAGTCAAGCTATCAGAAATTATTTGTTGGCAACATTTTTTTGTAGTTCAATTCAAGTTCATTCAAGTTTTTTGGCGACAATCTCTACTCTGTGGGCTGTTTGACCACAAACTATTATGTGTTTGACATTGACAGTATGAATGTAAAAAGGAAATGTTTATTTAATTTGATTTAATGTATTTGTAACACAAAATTAGTCATTTCGTTGAAGAAATAACAATAGTCTGGGAATAATCCTCTCTGCACATGCATTTACTGGCTTTATGAATAACGATGTTGAAAAAATGATACCTGACTGAGTTTCTTGTCGGTTCGTCTCAGTGTCCAGGTTTTCTATTTGAACCGAACTAAAGTAGATTTGACGTTCACAAATATCTTGCAAACTTTGACTTATTGAATAGAAATTTTAGCTGTCTACATTTCTTCTCCATATAAATTTTGACTACGCCAAATCTCACACTCCTCCGTGCGCGCAATATGCTTAAAAAGGGGTACAACGTTTTCTTTTCACGTATTTAATATAGAGATTTCATATTGTTTGCAAATTTTTCTTCGAGTTTATTTTTTATAATTTTTATTTTTAACTTAATATTTATTTTATAAATCCAAAAATGTGTCTCTCAACTTGGCTACACATTTCAAATGCATAAAGTCTGTGAATATAACAAAATGCAAATTTTAATTCACCATGTCAGACACTGTGCTACTTTTTTTTTGCTCTGTTTACTAGGAACGGACCGACAGCTCATTAAAATGCAAATACAAAGAATATAGTCTACAATATTCTTCCTTAAATACCACACGGAAACTTATTACTTGATTACGGCGAAACGACTTGTGGATATTGCACACATATTATTATCTTCACTATTTCCCTTTTGGGGTGGAAAGAGCGTTGAGGCACCGCGATAGTACACTTTGAAGCTAATTTAAACAATAAGTATTTAGTAAATGGTAAAGCGATTTGATAGCCCGCCCGACTAGCTCAAGATTTATGGAATAAGTTCTTATCGTTTTCTTATTTTTTTCCATTTCTCCCAGACCAGCAATAAAAAATATTTGAACTAGAGTTGAGAAATATTTACCTGGTTTTCAACTTGTTGACGATTCATAATAACAGTTGCGTCGCACCTCCCACCTCTTAAATTAAACCCTAAAAAGCAATATTAATTAGTCTTTGGATGATTCCAACGTTCCTTGTGCATTATTTATAAAGCAATATTCCCGTAGCCACTGTTTCCTCATTTATCTGGACCAGTACGTCGTAAATCTAGTGAACGATCCATTCGTTCCACACCGTATGCATTGTTTATTTATGTTATTGTATAAACTTGCTTAGGTCATGGAGATGTGGTAAGATTTTAGAAATCTTGTGTCAAAAGTACCGAAATTCCAGTTTTGTGATCCCAAACGTATCCTAGATAGATAGTAACTATGTTATATGGAACTTTTATTCACTGAGCTTCTATAGCGGTCACCCTTAGCGTATGTGAAGAGGCTTTGGTATGTCTTTGGAACGCGCCGGAGCCTTTCTTGCGCTATGACGAAATAAGTTTCTGGAGGCAGAGTTAGGTAGACTCAGATCTTATTTTACGGAAGTCCATCACAAGTAATTGATTTGCTTATAATATTTTTTTTCAGCTGTGTTCCATTCAAATTCTAGAGATCAGACGGTGTTGGATATCTGACCGAGTCTGCTATTTGGATTTTTCTAAGGATATTTCGTTGAGAAGCAAAATACGTGTCAATTATAAATCAGGATCTATTCGGAAGAGAGCTAAAAAAATATTTGCATATGTATGCCATTTGATCAACCGATAATTTAAAATTTTATGTATAAAAGAGTTGTACATTGAAATTTATAGGATATAGATTTTCGCAGCATGCTAATCGTTTCACACAATGTAACAGACAATAGTGAAATAAGCAATGTTTGTTTCTATTCGAAGTTTTGTTTAAAGCCAAAACTCACAATCCCAACACAGTTGGCTTCATAGAACTTCCATGTATTGACTTTGGAACATTCATCCGCCTCTTAATGCTCCCCACTCCACACCCGCACAGCCGGTTCACTGCATTCCAATTTTAAAGCCGATTTTATACAACCAGCGTTTGCGTTAATCGATACGTCTTAATGTGCCAACTTAGACCTTGCGCTCTTGAGAATAAGGACATTTCGTGTTTAGTTGTAATGCGACTGCTGTTGTCAGCTCGTCAAATCTGTCCCTCCGTTTGAATGGAGATATGATTGTCACGAATAATTATGATATAATTCCGCACTCAATCATGACTTGCCTTTTTGGCTTAAATTGAATTTGTAAATTGGACAGCAAACTGTCACTAGAGGGCGCTTCTTTCTGGTGTCAGAAAAATTATTGCATTAAATGCAAAAATTTTAAATTTTTCATTTGGATCAATGGATCAGTGCGCTTATTGTCACTGCAAAAAAACGGGAACTTATAGATCTCCTAAAGTTTTTTTTTGAAAATGTTAAAGTTCCACATACTGTTCGTTATTGTTTTGTACTGTTCATTGTTGTTACTGGTATTATTTTGAGGACGTATTTATAATTTATTATAATTTTTACTTGTTTTAAGATTTATGTTCCATAATTGAAAAATAACAAAAATTTTGCTCTGAAAATATATCTTCTTAGGCTTTATTCTCATTTAAATCGCGTGTATATTGCATATTGTTGTTTTTATTTGGCGCAATTTATCTAACTTTTAAAAGGTTAAAAAAATTCAACGTCAAAAAGTACTTCGCAAAGTCAAATTCAATTTTTGAAATTCGCGTCCGCTACGTTACATCACTTCACGTTTGGACTATAACTTTTCCAAATTTGACTTACGTCAAATAGTTTCCGAAAAAGCGGCTGTAACAGACAGACAAACACGGAGGTGCTTCCATGATGTTCCTTTTTCGAAGCGGAATATTTAAAATATTTACTTCAACTTTTAAGTACAATCTGTGAAGTGAAGTGAAGTTATCTGAGTTCGTGTGAGTCGCACCGGGAAGTACTGGCAGAAATAAAGGAACGAAATGTTGGTGGTTCTGTACTAATTTATTTTCCGAATTGAACCCTATTAATGATCACGTTCATACCGTTCAGTCAGTAACTGCCGTCGACGCTTGCATATTTCTCGCTTGCATACAAAACTGCTGATGCATCTTTTCTGTCATGCTTACAGTGCCCCTACACTGTTCTTATTACAAACGCATAATATTCATAAAATAAGCAATTGAACATAACACGTGCGACGTCATCGCGTACTAACCAGGGTCAGGTCTTCGAAAGGTTTTGGCTCACGTCCAAGCGGTCGTCCTTCGCACGACCAATATTCCAACGAAAATTTGGGATACATTTCATCTAAGAATAATTCGTATCAGTCTTCAAGAGCACTAATGTATTAATCAAGGATCCTTTATCGTTCGAACCGAGGCTGTAATAACAAATATACAGATAATGAGAACCACGCGGTAATTAAGTACAAAGTTTTTCTATACGTTACAGACATATATATTACAGCGACACGTGGACATAGACATAACAAGAGACAGACATCGCATCGCGTAGGTATTTATAAATTAAACCAATAAAAATGAACTTTTTAATTTCCAACGCGTTGCTTTCTTCATGACGTTTAGTTACAGTTTACAAAATGTTGTTATATAAAATATTTGAAACGGGAAATTAACGCGCTTATCTTTTATTTTATATTTCATTGGTTGGCAGTTCGCTTGCGGTCGATGCAACTCTGTCGAAATGTCAAGCCGAAATAAAAGGTAATCGCGTTAATTTCTCGTTTTGAATATTTTATAATGCAACGCGAAAGTTTAACAGTTTATGTTGTTACATAGTTCACAAGACATTATTATGTAGTTCATAACACATTTCACAGTTAAAATCGCGCTGTTGTACAGTAAGCAGGTATTGTTACAGTTCACAACTTGTTTTCAACGTTGTATTTTTATCTACATTCGTGGGCATATTCCTGTTGCAGAAATTTCATCATTTTACTCTAGTTTCTTAGTTTACATGTATACCAGGTACGAAAAAGCGTGAAATGAGAGTATAAATGGCTATGACACACGAACAAACAGACAAACTATTACGGTTCCTTAGTTCACTGCGAAAACTTTTCGCGTAATGAATAAGCAGAAAGTAAATGATGCATGTTTTATCAGTTTTCAACTTGAATTTTAAAGCTAATTATTATTTATAAAACGTAAAGCACAAAGCTGCCGTTGCTATTTCAGAAGGCGCCGCTAATTTACATTTTAATTGACGAACTGCGCATGTAAATCTAGAATTATAAAGTTAATGTTTTTAAACTCACGACCTGTACACATCTTACAATATTTACTAACGGGTCTATGTCGCGTTTATACTTTAAGGCTAATTACCTATTTTTATCCTGACGTTTCGACCGGATTACACCGATCGTGGTCACAGGCAGACTGCTGAGGATGAATGACGTCTTCGTAACGTGCTGTTTTTTGCAACTACCCATACTCATTCAATGCATTTCTTAATTTTTGTTATTGTCACTGTCCGTACTTCGACACACCACACTAACGACATCTACACACTGGCGACGTTCGGTTTTCCGGCTCCGGACACACTCACTGATGACAGGATTCCATGATGTTGATAAGCGGTATCCATCTTCCCGGTTGAAATTATGATATTTCTTGATTTCAACCGCCTCTCGTGCTATTCTGGAATAATAGTGTCGATCGGTGGAAAGGACCTGTGGCTGATGCACTGATGCAAAATAGGTAATTAGCCTTAAAGTATAAACGCGACATAGACCCGTTAGTAAATCATTATAAAGTTTTTGTCTAATTCTCCACTTCATTATACGTTCATTTGTACTTTAGCTGCATTTAGTGGTATATGAATTACGAAGTGATATTATTTGTGAATGCAGATTGAATTGTTGGTTTGAAGGTTGGTTTTATATATCTACATTCTAAAAGGCTCAGGGATTAATCATGGCCTGATCGATTTCCAAAATGAATGTTCGCAACTGTTTGACGTCCGCATGTTACAAGGTACTCACACACTAATCTTATTTCTAAAATCAATTAGCATAAATAGAGCTAGGTATTAGCTATTGGATTCACTTGGCGAAAGATTTCGGGGACGCCCTATGTATTTTTGACCGAAGTTAACTACTGCAGATGAGAAAAAAGAAACTTGTAAAAGTTACAAAACCATTTAATTTTGTACTCTCAAAAAAAAACTGAAAGGTCGTTCATACGACGAACATGTTTTTACGTATATGTCATCGCTATAATTAATTCCTCCGTGAATTGCTATGGTCCGACCGTTCCCGAGTCCATTTAAAATGAGATATGGTCACCGAAAAAAATTGAACTTATACATTGACGTGTAAAGTTAGTGTTGGGTAGGTCCGATTTTTTGGTCTGGAGCTTCGGAGTGGAGACCATGTTTACGCAAACGCAGAATGGGACGACCCTCCCCCCTCCACTAGATACTGCGATGACGGCGCGAAGTGGTTGGAAGGAAGGAAAGACCTGTATTCAGGAGTGAAAGTGTAATTACTGGGTAATAAATAGTCTACGTAGGCCATTTAGAATACATTAAAATTTAAAATATTTTATTCTCTTACATATTCATTTATTATACTGGCAATACCACACACTACCTTGCGTATCCGCTTCCTTTCTGTATAAGAAAAGTTTTTTTGAAAAACAATATAGCACGCGCGCAAAGTTCATAACGTAGAATTGTACCCAAAAAATGTTAAGTCTGTAATAGAGAATTGTTACATGCAACATTTGCACCGAAACGCTTGGATTCTTTAATATTAAACTGGTGGTTATTAGTAAAGTATTTGTGCCTAATTTGGAACAACAAAAGGACAATTAACAAAGTAATAAATCAACACCCACCTGTCAACTCTCTTTGCAGTTTCTCATTTAATGCCTTTCATCTATATAGCTCAAATATTTCAAACCATTATTACCATTATATTAACCATTGAACTAAAAGCTGCTGCTAGCGACCCTATTTATGCCGCAAAAAGTCATTTTACCGCACGGCACCGTAATTACCAATTTAAACCATTCGTCGCGCGATTGCGGCGCAGCTGTCGTTCTTTACGCGATAAGTGATAACCCAGCCGATCTGATTTACACTTCGATATGCGGTCACTAGTACCGCAACGGTTACGGGTTTACGTTCGGTGGACATCTTTTAACCCAACGTACCCATCTCTAGTTTAAATGTGAACATCGTAAAATACATGGAAAATTTTGGCAGTATAGTGAGGGGTACATTTACAACTTTGAATTTTATCACTTGATTGAGTGGCGTGAAAGGGATGGGTACACCAGTCTCCTTGTCTTTATAAATCTCTAATCGAACAAGAATTTTATGACTCATTTTGAAAAATATTCAATCCGTTTTAAACATAATTTAAGGTGTATTCAGTGAAATATACAAGGTGGAGTTTTTTGTTAGAATTAGAATTTCCTCGGTGGCAATACAAGAAAAATACAAATACTATTAATTTAAAGTGTTTTACTGACAAACGAGAACGTGCTACGCGAAGGACGCGAACGTATTAGAAGAAGGTTTTATCCCAGTAACTTGAAGGATTTCACTTTTAGAATTGTTTGTTCGTTCGCGCTTTAATTTAGGAATAAAGCGCGAAATACGTTACGTTAATTGCTTGTTACGTAACCAGTAGCGTACATATAATGTATTATATTACTTTTATTAGTACCTGGGCGACCGAAATTTGTTGATTGTATATAAAAAAAAACAATACGTGTGACCACATTGTAAGATTAAAAATCGTGCACTTGGGCGTGGTAGACTTGTGCTCTAGCCGCTGTGCTATTGAGAACGTAAAGTCTGTTGCGAAATTATCAAACAATTCCAATTACCAATTTGAGGTGTGTGAAAACACAGAGAAAATGATTTTTTCCTGAATTGAGGCCTAGCTAGATCCATTTTTAGTTCCCGTAAATCTCTATATTGTAAATTTCATCGAAATCGTTAGAGTCGTTATCGAGAATGCGATTACAAATATACAAATATTGCTCATATAATAGTATAGGATTATTGCAATCGCCCTGTGGTCGAAATTCAACTGTAAGTATAAAATAAACGCTTTTTCCATCGTCATCATTGCAATTTTACCTTTCGACCGTGTACAATGTAGAGCAGCTCGGGTTCTAGGCGATCCGGTGCTCTCTGATCGGGTCAACCCTCTGGCCTTGCAAAAGGACGATGAGTCCCTGCATATTTTACCGTATTTATCGTAGAGAATGTTCTAAGGAATTGTTCGGAATACTGCCCGCTGCTGAGTTCTATTACCTTTACCATCCATTACCATCTTCACGCAGTCGACTGTCCTTCCATCCCCACCACCTCGATGGATGGCGGTATACAACTGAGCGCTTTTTACGACTTTTCTTACCACGTACGACAATTTTTTGGAACCAGCTTACAGCGGCGGTTTTCTCGGATGGTTGTGACTTAGGGACCTTCAACGAGCATACTCCTTCCTTAAAGGCCGGCGACGCACCCGTGATTCCCCGGACGTTACGGGTGTTCATGGGCGGTGGTGATCAATTTCCATCAGGTGACTTGCTAGGTCGTTTACCCTCTCCGATGTTAAAAAAAATATTTCCTTGATAGACAGCTGTTGGTAACTACCGTTCTGTTTTATATGTTATTATTTTACCCGAAGATCGTGTTGAATGATCATGATATCACTCTAAATATATGTATATAGAATCTATGTACATAGAATTCTTCATCAGAACCTTATAAATGCTCGTTTTGGAATCCTCAAAAGCCTATGACAGTCATTTTCACACAAATATCTTCAAGTACAAACACAGTTTTGTTATGGTTTTGTAATAGTATAGATTTTATTTTAGGAAAATGGATGGAAAGTGGATACATTAGTTTATTGCGGTCTTGTCTGCGCGCATTGTACACAACTCGCAGTAACGAAATGGGACACAGCTGTGTTTCCATTAAGATATTATAGATACTTTTTATTTATTTTCTTTAATATTATTCGTAGCACACACACAATAGTTCCGACAAAATGTCGGAAATTTGATATTTAATCAAAATATTGATAATAAAAATTTGATGTGTTGCAAACATTCTATATCTCATCGGGGCGGAGCCGGGACGGGTCGCTACTATGTAAATAAAAATCAATCACCGCATGTATGATAGATCATCACTTATCATCCGCTCGACCGATTTGGCTGATGTTTTTTTTTGTTTTGTAATTGTCAGGACAAGGTTTGTATGAAAGAAAACTTATGGAAAATCTATCGGAGAAGTCGGAAATTTTAGAAAAATAGAGACATGAAAGCCACCCGGGGGACGCCGGGCACAAATAGCTAGTTCATTAATAAATATCAATCACTATCAATTTCAATATCAACGCAGTACGCAGTATGACAGGATTGCACGACAGTGTTATTGTGAAAATGAATAAAGGAATGCTAAGATGGTTCGGGCACATGGAAAGAATGAACGATGAAAGACAGACGAAGAAAATCTATAGAGCAAAAGTGAGTGGTAAAAGAAGCCAAGAAAGACCAAGGCTGACTTATGAAGATTAAATCGCTAGAGTGTTAGCCGAAGGAAAAGTCAAAAGCACTTGCATACCTAGGCGAAAATGTGTGAAGAGAATGATGAGATTTGAGGAAGCGAAAGAAGTATGTAAGGACTGCGACGCTTGGCGCTCTGTCCTCTCTGACTACCCCTTTAGGGATACAGCGTGAGGATATGTATGTATGTACGTATGTACTATCAATTTGTAATATAGAAATTACATGATATATTTATCATTATAAATATCAGAGTGCGAGACGGAGCGCGTCCACGAACTCATCCTACTCACCCTGATGATGGACTTCAATACGTCCGAAACTAGTCGGTACCTATACCGATTGGACGGGAGTATAGCCGTGTTCAATAATTAGTTTACTATAAATATCATATATATCATTATATCTTTCGTTTATTATTTATGAAATATATATAACGCACGATTCCTGGCGCTGCGTCCTCTCTGACTACCCCGTTGGGAATACAGCGTGAAGATATGTATGTATTTATGTATATTAATAAAACACAAATACAATTTTATATATTAGAATACTAATTACATACAAGTTACTAACTGTCTTGAGTCGTTAAAATTAAGAATAATGACAGCCGTGCTGAAATAGCAATAAAGTAAATCAGTACTTTTATGATTATTTGCTCCAGTTTATGTGCTCCCCACAGGTTAAATTTGCCGAAAAGCTGGCCAATATTGACAAAAATGAAATTGCTCCGACTAGAAAGTAATTACTTAAATTATTAACGAGACCTGAGGCCTGGATATTTCCGAAATCGATCGAAAGTAAGATAAATGAAGTAGAAATGCGATCTCTTAGAAATATGTGGGTCGTCACCCTTGCGGTCTAAACAAGCAATGATGGCATACGAAGTATGACAGGGTTCCAGGACAGTGTTATTGTAAAAATGAAGAAAGGAATGCTAAGATGGTTGACGGAAATGTCAAAAGCACTCGCATACCTAGGCGAAAATGTGTGAGGAGAATGATGAGATTTGAGGAAGCGAAAGGTGTATGTAAGGACCGCGACGCTTGGCGCTCCGTCCTCTGTGACTACCACGTTAGGGTTACGGTGTGAAGATATGTATGCATTTATCAACAAGACATGGTGGCACCTATTAGTAATCAGTAAAACCTCTGGCACTTTTTATTACATTACCTGTATATTTTTTGTTGTAGTGAATATTAACATTAAATTATTATTTTGACGAATTATTAATTTGACGACCTCCGTGGCGCAACGGTTTAGCGCGTCGGAAAGTAAAACGGGGGTTGCGGGTTCGATTCCCGTCCCGAGTCTGGGTGTTTATGTATAATATGTATATATTTACAAAAGAAAAGTATATAAGTAGTATATCAGTTGCCTAGTACCCATAACACAAGCGCTATGCAGTTTACTTTGGGACTAGATGGCGCTGTGTGAAATGTCTGAGTATTATTATTATGGATTTCATTCTATCAGGTATATGTCTTTCATAATTAATAAGTGAAACATTTTTAATACATATGATTATGTAGACACATTGTTTTAAACAAGAGGTCATATTTTAACAGTTAATTTTTATTCTCCTATTAAAAAAAGTTCATACTCAAATTTAATTACCACGTTTTGTTTGCATATTTGAAAAGTACATTTGAGTATCTTTAACACACTTAATTTATCTGCGTCCACTTGGGTCTGAACATTTCTGCTCTGCACATGTTCACCCTCATCTAAACGGAAAATTCGGCGAGACGATTTTTCAGTAATTACAAAACTTATGCAGTAATAACTGGCTTAAGCAAAAATTCGATTTGTTATCGGTACTGTGGTTAATTTTGATGAAAATCTCTAGTCGGTTAGCACTGGATGAAGTAAAATTACAATATATGTAGATACGCTTCAAAGACGGTAGTGATCTCTTTGAAATTGTATAATAAGTCGACTACAATTCTCAGGATATTAATTCATAGAAATATCATAATGTAGAATGCAGTAGCTCCTATAGGTTTTTTATCAATAAAGGCCTAAGAAAATTAGAACAAGATATTATAAAATATAGCGAATACTTTACCCGAAAAATTTCTAGGAAACAAACTGTATGTAAGACTACCATAAAACTACCATAAAAACAATTAAAATCCTATTTTTCTAATGTCATAATTTAAAATTTTATTTAATTTTTTTTTTCGTATAAGTATATTATCAATATATCTTCACTCTGTATCCCCAACGGTACGGTACTAAACATTTAAACGGTATACTAAACATTTAAAGTATTATTTTAGACTAATTAAAGTAATAAAGAGGCGTTTTTACCGTTCAAATGTGACCATCTTTTACGTAAATTTCACCTGTGTGTGCCATTGCTAAAATAATAGAAAGAGATTCGTAAAAAGGCGAGGTATAAACTAAGAAGTTCTACATCGATTTTATACAAAAAACGAATGACATGTTGCATGTCAACGTGAAAATAACCGGTAATATTATTAAACTAATTTGCGTGCATGAGGCTGTTACAAATGTCACTCAAACAATAAGCGTATTCTTTATATGATATTCTTCCCCCCTTTATTCCTCGTCCTATAAACAGTAATTTTGCATTATCCTTGGTATATACTATATACTCCCTTTGTTAATTTGTTAGATAAATTTTTACGTGATGACAATATTAAGTTGTAATGAGAAACTTCCCTCTGTTACTATGTTGTGCTTTGTTTATTTCTGTTTGTATAAATGTAACTATGTATCGTAATCGTCAATGTGTATGTCGTGTACCTTTTACATAATTCCTTTTGTTTCTTAGGTACATTTATCTGAAAAACAGCAAATCTAAATTTAAATTATTTTTAACAAACTCTACTATAGTGTCTTTTGCAATACGTGACATTGGCAGAATTAATGTGATTGACACATTAGAAGCCATTAATTAGAAGTTGAAGTTGCAGTTGAAAGAAGAAGAGCAAGAAAGGAAGAAGAAATCTATTACATAAGTAGTAAGAAAAGAGTCGTTTAATTTTTATATTACTGCAGCTTCTATGCTGTCATTTTTCTAAGCATTGAAGTTATTAAAAAAAATTGTAACTCTAATGACGACTATTTTGACTTAAACATTTCATAATTTATAAGTAAGCTGGCCACCGAAGAAAGTAAAATTACAGAACATTCATTATTCTATGATCTCCACCACATTACTTTGTAAATTTACATTCTCTATGTCGTTCATCTACAACTTTCCCTTTTTTTTCTTTTTCTCCTCTTTGACTTACTAATTACTATGACGATATTATTGAGTGGGTAGTTTCATGTATTTCATGCTGTTTCTGAGTATTCTTAACTCATATAGTTCTATTTTTATATTTGTATATACATTCAGTCAAGAAAGTATCGGGAATGGATGATTTGTTTATGGTTCCAAATTCAATTTTTGTTTTTTTTTGTTGTTGTTAGATTGGCACAACTGTTTTCCATTTTGGCGCGGAGTTTGAGTTGCATCTGTTCTTTAGATTAAATACAGTGCTGTTTTTAGTTATATCATTCTAGTGTATATTGCGAATTTCATAATGGACAAAAACATCGAACAAAGAGTTTGTCTTAAATTTTGTATCGCCAATGGGATTTCGTGTTCGGAGTCACTGAAAATGTTACAGAAGGCTTACGGTGAATCGACTTTATCAAAGACACTTGCTTATGAGTGGTACAAAGCGTCCAAACGCGGTCGAGATGTGATGGAAGATTTGCCTCGCTCTGGTAGGCCATCAACGTTTGCAACTGAAGTTAACATCGCAAAAGTGAAGATAAAAAGTGACTGAAAATGCTCATTCAAGTTTAAGAGAGATAGCCACCGAACTTTCTGTGTCTTACGAGTCGATCCGTACCATTTTAAATAATCACTTGAATATGAAACATGTTGCCGCTCGGCTAGTCCTAAAAGACCTGAATTTTCTTCAAAAACACAATCGCATAAGAGTTGCTGAGGACATGCTAGAACGAGTCAATTCCGACCCAACATTCATGAAACGCATTGTTACTGGTGACGAGACGTGGGTTTACGAGTTTGACATGCAAACTAGTCAACAGGCTTCGGAGTGGCGCCTTCCAACTGAACCGAAACCGAAAAGACCACGCCAAAGTCGATCAAAAGTCAAAGTCATGTTGACTGTTTTCTTTTACTATCGCGGTGTTGTGCACTCGGAATTCTTGCCGGAAGGTCAAACGAAAAAGAATATTATTTGGGCGTTATGCGGCGTTTAAGAGAGCAAAATCGACGAAAAAGGCCAGATTTGTGGAAAGAAATTCTTGCATAACTAGGAGTGTATATACCTCTTATTACATATTTATTATTATGGTATTACTTATGTAAAATTTATTGAATAACCAATAACAATTACGTAATAGTAAATGATGATACAGCCCTTTCGCATGGGATGAGTCGCTCACTACGTTTTATTGTCTACTTCGCGCGTGCCACCATTTACATATTTATCGGTACTACGTTATTCCATCGTATAAATAACTTAAGTATGCTCACTCAAGCAAAATACGCCGATCATTAACTCTACATAAATAAATACGCCTTCATATTTCAGCAGCTTTGACCCACGAATTCGTTTGGAATACTGAATTCAATTCATTTAATCCGTTACTGTGTTTTCAAATGTCAAATGTGTCATCGATTTGGGAAAAATGTTATGAACATTGATAATAACATGTACATTAAAGGAATATTATCAGAATTGCATTGCTAGATACTTTTTTTTTTAAATAAGTAACAAAATTAAAAATTGAAGTGTAAATTAAAGTGGTAAAAGAAGCTAAGGAAGACCAAGGCTGACTTATGAAAATTAAATAGCCAGAGTGTTAGCAGATGGAAATGTCAAAAGCTCTTGCCTATCTGGGCGAAAATGTGTGAGGAGAATGATGAAATTTGAGGCAGCGAAAGTGTGAAAGAACCGTGACGCTTGGCGCTCCATCCTGTCTGACTACTCTGTTAGGGATACAGCATGAAGGTATGTATGTATGTAAAATTAAAAATTAAGTAATTAAAAATTAATAGTATTCACTATGAACTTATTGTTTATTAACAGACTTCAAAAAAAGAAGGAGGTTCTCAATTCGTCTGTATGTTGTTTTTTTTGTATGTTTGTTACCTCATAACTCCATCATTTATAAACCGATTTTGAACATTATTTTTTCGTTTGGTAGGTAATACTTTAGAGGTGGTCCCATTTAAATTTCACCGGTATTAGAGCTTGGACTCCGAAGATACACCAAATAACGCGACCTGGTTATACCCTTTATTTATATTGTTTATTCTCTTGTATGTCGTTACGCTCCGGAATTAATTGCAGACCTGCCCTAGATATTTATTGGGTCAAGATCACTCAAAAGAGAGAAATAAAAAATGTTTAGAAAAAAAATTAAACCGCCTTCAAAAAAAAACACTGAAAAGTACAAAATAACTATCCTTCACTAATCGAAACTCAAGTACAATTAAAATAACTTTATAAATACGATACACATACCTATATAATTAAACTTGACAGTTATTGAAGTCGGTGCCAAATCAATGTGTTGGCTCGTGAAAAGAACTTTGTATCACGCAAGCTCCTTGAAGCCATCGAAATCGACCGCCGACCTAATTTTAATAGAAACAAGGGATGGGCTCTGCCGCTTACTTGGAAACCCGTGTTGTTAAACACGACGCGGAATAAGAACGATAGTGCTGACGAGTATGTAGCGGACATCGTGAGTACATTTTGTGCGCCCGTAAACACCAATATTGACGTAGACGCATCGGTCTCGCGGAGTTCGTCACCATCGCCGGCGCACCCCGCGCCCCCCACCCTGTCGCGCCGCACCCCGCACGTTGCGAGCTCAGGCGCGCAGTGCGAGACGGGGCGCGGCCGCGAACTCATCCCACTCACCCTGATGATGGACCTCCAATAGGTCCGAAACTAGTCGGTACCTATACCGATTACATGTGAGTAAAGCCGTATTCAATAATTAGTGCGTTAATAATGTCTCACGAAAGTTTTAATAATTTAACAGAAAGTCTATTAGTTTGGTAGGCTTGGCACCGACTTCAGTAACTGTCAAGTTTAATTATATGTGTATCGTATTTATAAAGTTATTTTAATTGTACTTGAGATTCGATTAGTAAAGCATAGTTATTTTGTACTTTTCAGTGTTTTTTTTTTGAAGGCGGTTTAATTTTTTTTCATAAAATTTTATTTTATGGTTTTATAATCGTATGCAATTTATAATTGACAGTTTTCACAGTAAATTTTATATTTCTAAATAAACCACATGCAAAAGCCATTGTTAGATGACAGCAGAAATTATGTTGAAAAAAGAAATTGTATTTTAATACTTTTTCAAGTTGTTTCAATGTTATTTTGTGTTACTTTTAATAAAGTGGAAACAATTTAGTGTAATAAGTGGCTTATACTACTTTATAGCGATGAATTGTCATTTTATTGTTATTTTCTACTAATCCTAAAGTGCATTTAAATGCGTCCAAAAAAAAAAGCTTTACGACAGCTATTATTTCGCAGTTGGCAACATTAGATGGCAGTAGGAAAACTAATTTTTGATGTATGATCTTATGCGGCGGGTCAGACTGACTGTTCGCGTGGCGACGTGGCGAGGCGTCGCCACGCGCTTGTGTTGAGCTCGTATACCTATAGCGAATGTAGTATTATTATTCTCTACGGAACACGTTGCCTGTGTTTTGATGTGACGACGCGTCGCCACGCGCTTGTGCTGAACTCATATACCTATAACGTATGCAGTGTTGTTATTAACTGAACACGTTGCTTGTGTTTTTTAAACAAAGAATATTTTATGTGCCTCAACTTAGCCAAACACTCTTCTCAAATCAAAAAGTTGACCCGCTCATAATTTGTTGCTAAATAGTTGCTAATTAGTTGTAGAAAAAAAAAATTTGTTGCTCTCAATTTTAAAAAAACATAAGGTGTTCTGCTAAGTTCAGCTGAAGTTAGCAGAACATTTTTATAAAAATAAATTTACAGCATCGGGACGATGCCTAATTAATTCAGTGAATTTGTTGCTAATTAGTTGTAGAAAAAAAAAATTTGTTGCTCCCAATTTTAAAAAAACATAGGCTGTTCTGCTAAGTTCAGCTGAAGTTAGCAGAACACTTTCAAAAAAATAAATTTACAGCATCGAGACGATGCCTAATTAATTCGGTGAATTTGTTGCTAATTAGTTGTAGAAAAAAAAAATTGTTGCTCCCAATTTTAAAAAAACATAGGCTGTTCTGCTAAGTTCAGCTGAAGTTAGCAGAACACTTTCAAAAAAATAAATTTACAGCATCGAGACGATGCCTAATTAATTCGGTGAATTTGTTGCTAATTAGTTGTAGAAAAAAAAATTGTTGCTCTCAATTTAAAAAAAACATAAGGTGTTCTGCTAAGTTCAGCTGAAGTTAGCAGAACACCTTTATAAAAATAAATTTACAGCATCGGGACGATGCCTAATTAATTCAGTGAATTTGTTGCTAATTAGTTGTAGAAAAAGAAAATTAGTTGCTCTCAATTTTAAAAAAACATAAGGTGTTCTGCTAAGTTCAGCTGAAGTTATAAGACCACTTTTATAAAAATAAATTTACAGCATCGGGACGATGCCTAATTAATTCAGTGAATTTGTTGCTAAATAGTTGTAGAAAAAAAAATTGTTGCTCTCAATTTAAAAAAAACATAGGGTGTTCTGCTAAGTTCAACTGAAGTTAGCAGAACACTTTTATAAAAATAAATTTACAGCATCGGGACGATGCCTAATTATTTCAGTGAATTTGTTGCTAATTAGTTGTAGAAAAAAAAATTTGCTGGTCTCAATTTTAAACACCCCGTCATTTCTGGCAAAACACCCCCTGTTTTGCCAGAAATATCGAAAAAATTATCTTTACGGAGATTTCCGCGTATTTTGCAGTGCATAAAATTTCACAATGCAATAACTAATTCGCCGGAGGCGCACAACAAATTCCCATGCTCATTTTTCGACCGAAAAGGGCGAAACACCCTGTTAACAGGGGGTGTTTTGCCATAAATATCGAAAAAACTATTTTTACGGAGATTTCCGCGTTTTTTGCATTACTAAAAATTTCGTAATGCAACAACTAATTGGCGGGAGGCAAACAACCAATTCCCATGCTCATTTTTCGACCGAAAAGAGTGAACCTCCCCGTTAACAAGGAGTGTTTTGCCAGAAATGTCGAAAAAATGATCTTAACGGGCATTTCCGTGTTTTTTGCAGTGCAAAAAAATTTTCAATTTTTACGAAATTTTTAGTAATGCAAAAAACGCGAAAATCTCCGTAAAAATATTTTTTTCGATATTTATGGCAAAACACCCCCTGTTGACAGGGTGTTTCGCCCTTTTCGGTCGAAAAATGAGCATGGGAATTTGTTGTGCGCCTCCGGCGAATTAGTTATTGCATTGTGAAATTTTATGCACTGCAAAATACGCAGAAATCCCCGTAAAGATAATTTTTTCGATATTTCTGGCAAAACACCCCCCGTTGACAAGGTGTTTCGCCGTTGTCGGTCGAAAAATGAGCATAGGAATTTGTTGTGCGCCTCCCTCGAATTAGTTGTTGCATTGAAAAATATTTTGCACTGCAAAAACACGGAGATCCCCGTAAAGATCACTTTTTCGAAATTTCTGGCAAAACACCCTCTGTTGACGGGGTGTTTCGCCCTTTTCGGTCGAAAAATGTGCATAGGAATTTGTTGTGCGCCTCCCTCGAATTAGTTGTTGCATCGAAAAACTTTGTGTACTGCAAAAAACGCGGAAATCCCCGTAAAGATTATTTTTTCGACATTTTTGGCAAAAGACCCCCTGTTGACGGGGTGTTTTGCCCTTTTCGGTCGGAAAATGAGCATGGGAATTTGTTGTTCGCCTCCCGCGAATTAGTTGTTGCTTTTTGAAATTTTTCACACTGCAAAAAACGCGGAAATCTCCATAAAGATAATTTTTTCGATATTTCTGGCAAAACACTCCCTGTTAACAGGGTGTTTCGCCCTTTTCGGTCAAAAAATGAGCATGGGAATTTGTTGTGCGCCTCCCTCGAATAGTTGTTGCATTGCCAAATTTTTAGTAATGCAAAAAACGCGGAAATCCCCGTAAAGATCATTTTTTCGACATTTCTGGCAAAACAGGGGGTGTTTTGCCAGAAATGACGGGGTGTTTAAAATTGAGAGCAGCAAATTTCTTTTTCTACAACTAATTAGCAACAAATTCACTGAATTAATTAGGCATCGTCCCGATGCTGTAAATTTATTTTTATAAAGGTGTTCTGCTAACTTCAGCTGAACTTGGCAGAACACCTTATGTTTTTTTTAAATTGAGAGCAACAAATTTTTTTTTTCTACAACTAATTAGCAACAAATTCACCGAATTAATTAGGCTGCTAGGCTGTTCTCAGCCTAACTTCAGCTGAACTTAGCAGAACACCTTATGTTTTTTTTAAAATTGAGAGCAACAATTTTTTTTTTCTACAACTAATTAGCAACAAATTCACCGAATTAATTAGGCATCGTCTCGATGCTGTAAATTTATTTTTTTGAAAGTGTTCTGCTAACTTCAGCTGAACTTAGCAGAACAGCCTCTGTTTTTTTAAAATTGGGAGCAACAATTTTTTTTTTTCTACAACTAATTAGCAACAAATTCACCGATTTAATTAGGCATCGTCTCGATGCTGTAAATTTATTTTTTTGAAAGTGTTCTGCTAACTTCAGCTGAACTTAGCAGAACAGCCTATGTTTTTTTAAAATTGGGAGCAACAAATTTTTTTTTTCTACAACTAATTAGCAACAAATTCACTGAATTAATTAGGCATCGTCTCGATGCTGTAAATTTATTTTTATAAAAATGTTCTGCTAACTTCAGCTGAACTTAGCAGAACACCTTATGTTTTTTTAAAATTGAGAGCAACAAATTTTTTTTTTCTACAACTAATTAGCAACTATTTAGCAACAAATTATGAGCGGGTCAACTTTTTGATTTGAGAAGAGTGTTTGGCTAAGTTGAGGCACATCGGGTTCTCTTCCTTAAAAAGTCTGAATATTTTGTATTTGATTATGCCATATTTATTTCCTTTAATAAACCATCCTTTCATGCATATTTTCTAAACAAAATAGTTTCAATTTTTCACATCTGCCAGGCGTCTTGCGACGGCTCAATTTTTTATATGTTATACACGCCTTGGTGGGCACCGCTGAAAATCTGAGCTGTAGCGCGCATATACTGAGTCGATGTTCAAAGGCAGTTATTACATATTTTATTTACAGTGTTCAAGTTATGTTTTTCAAACTACAATATTTTTGCTGGAAATCTCACATAAGATGAAAGTGCTTTGGTGTCAGATAATTCCACTGCAGTGGGTAAAGAGAAGATTGAGTAATTTAAAACTTCATTGATCAGCCGCAACGGCCGTCAGGGGTGTCGTATTTTAAATTATCTCGTGAAGTTGCTGGGTCCGCTATCACTGCGTTCGTATTGCATCGTCTAACTTGAAATCCAATTATGAACGTATTCTTAGCTATATTTTTAGTGCGGCATATCAAAATTGGAAACACTTGTGTAATCACTTCGCTTAGGTATCTGTCGGTTCAGCTCTGTAACCCGGGCCTGAGAAAAAGGCCATGGTGTTCCCGCCTGACGTATGAGGCAACCAAAGGGACCTTCAGGGTCGCAGTTATTACCTAAGGGGTTATTACCTAATTTGCAGACAGCGATAGCCACGCGATAATTGCGCGACCGGTGAGTAATTGTAATAAAACATTGATATCATGTATGACGATTACGTGTCTATTGCGCCGTGACCGTAAAATGCACTTCACGCGGTAGATATAACGCTGTTAATCAAATTACATTATGTAAATTCTCATTTTGACAGCAGGTATCGCGCGATATTTGGCTGTCGTATGCTGACTACAAGTTATGTAATAAGGATGCGGAGTGGGAGCTCCGGTTCATCCATGCGACCCCGAGGAAGACTACAGCGCGTGTGGTCCACACTGTTGTGACACTTCAAGGGCGCAGGGGGCTCCGTCATTTATTTTTAGGTTTCTTAAGTCATTTTTTTTAAGAACTATTTATTAACATTTATTTATTTTATTTTAACCATTACAATCACAAGGCAGAGCTGAGACATTAAGCTGAATCGCTTGCATTTTTCACTGCCACAGATTAACTGATAATAACGGACTGATATAAAGTTGTTTCTTTTTCCTTTCTTTAAGCTCTAACTTGCAGGGTTGTGAAATTTTTACTTCGCAGTCTCAATGTTGGGCTCGTTACAATTTATCTTTATTACGAGTATTGTAACAGTTTATGCGGGCGACCCAGGCACCTACTTACGTATCAACCCTCGTAAAACGGCGGCCCCGCGTCGGGTGCCAATAAATGTCACGTTCAATCGAATGCACCACTTTTACGATTCTTATCATGTCCCCTTGCATTGCAACGTGCAATATTAAGACGTGTCGTTCGATTTTCAAGACCTTCCGAATATTGCTCCCCTAAGGGTACACTCGGATTTTCTGTTTGGTTCACGGCCTTCGGCACTTATCTTGATTCAAAGTATATTTCTCTGCAGCAAAACTGGATAGTAAAGCGACGTGATCGGAATGTCTGAATACCTTATTTTGTTTGTGATGAAAATTTGAACAGCTATCCTGTTCTTATTTCAATACATACTGAAGTTGTGAGGGTGTCTGGGGATATTTATTTCTGAAATTATTGAATACAAAGCTTTATTGTTGATAAAGAATAATTTTAATGTCTGAAACATTGAACTGTTTCAATCCTCCTGGATGGATTCGCGAAACTGTTGTAACAATTCCGATAAAAACACTGATGGTATGGTTCTAAAGCAGTCATTCCCAAAGTGGGCGATACCGCCCCCTTGTGGGCGCTGCAGGCCTAAAGGGGGGCGGTAAGAGACCCAGAAAAAAAATGGGGGCGTTGTGTAGAGGCCTGGGGGGTGATTTGTAATTTCATTTAGCTAGGAGGCATCTTAGACAACGACTGCATGAGCTCTCGACTCAGTTGACAAAATAAGTTTGGGAACCAGTGTTCTAAAGTAAACAAACAAAAGTGGAGTAAACCATTACCTTTACTACAAGTGCTACATAGGCAAGTGTGGGTATCTAGTTTTGGAGATATTATACAGGTGCTATGGTAGTTATAGTTGAATAGAGAAACTTGTTGTTACTCACTGAACAGGCACAATTTGCCATCTTCCAAGGGGGTCTCCCCTGTGAATCCTCCATCTAACGGCTTAAACACTCTTTGAAATGCCAATCTTCTTAGGATTAGAATTGCATAGATGTGAAATAATCTATACTTATGTCATTTTTATTGAATTACGTTGCCTTAAACATATTTTGATGTCTCAAAGGTCGCCAAGTGACAACCAAAGTTTTTCCCCAGTAAACATCTGGCATTCTCATAATGTGTTTTTAACAAGTGCTGGTAGTTTGTAACTTGGCCGTGAATAATGGTCGCGTCAGGCCCCTTTACTAAGGACCACGTGACCTCTTCATGTACAAGGTTAAGGTCGTAGTAACCGTCGTGTCGTACCCTTCCATATATTTTGTTCCGACCTAACAAAACACGTAGAAAATAGGAATCGTATAGATTTATTAAAGCATAGCATTTGTGGCATAGGATTCGAAGTCGTGATAACGTAGTGAGAAGAAATACAGTAATTAAACAATTTTTAACAACTTCACTTGATCGGGAATCGAACTAAGTGAAAGCAACCTGTTTTAAATTGTCTCTTCTGTTCGGACTTTTCCGTATGCGCTTAGGTTTGATATTGATTTACGGCACTTGTACACGTTAGAACAAATCGACAGTGACAAAATGACAGATGGATACGTATATATATATGACGAAATGATAAAGGTTCAGTTTTTACACTTTTGTTTACGTACCCTGCATTCTTTTCTAACATAACCTTTCTCCTCGTTATTGAGTGAGAGGGAAACTGTTGGTTTTTAGTTCGTTACGAATGTATGGTAACCTAGATAAAGGTTGAAAACTCATAGCAGTAATAGGTCGCTAGACTGCTTTTTTCTCAACTTAATTTCCCACTATTATTTACTACCTGCTGCCTGTGACGTCGTCCGCTTTTCTTTAAGTGTAACATTCCAAAAATCCTTTCTTAGCGAGCCCCTACATTATACAACTATCATCAGACCACATGGTCATTTCTTTGTTAGTTTTTGGGACTTCATGATTAGTCAGCGATTTAGTGAGTGAGTGGTGTTTCACTTATTATATTTTTATGATATTATGCTGTGGTATGGTACTACTTATGGTATTATACACGAGTTGAAGAGATACGCAGTATTACAGGATTGCACGACAGTGTTATTGTAGAAACGAAGAAAGGACTGCTTACACGGTTCAGGCACATGGAAAGAATGAGTGATGAAAGACTGGCAGAATGAAGGTGAGTGGTAGTAAATGCCAAGGCTGGCTAACGAAGATCAAATAGCTAGAGTGTTAGCAGACAGAAATGTCAAAAGTACTCGCATACCTAGGTGAAAATGTGAGGAGAATAATAATTATGAGATTAGAGGAGGCGAAAGAAGAAGCTGTGGAAGCACCTATTCAACAAATTTGTTATAAATTGTTATCTAATCAATTACATATCAACATTTATAGTGACCGCATCAATATTAAACATTTTTATTTCTATAATAAATATAATGACTTGGCAAACGCATGGCAACATAATAACATAAGAATAATCTACTATTTAAGGCGACGCATTGGAAATTTTGACGCCAGAGATCTCAATTTTTGTAAGTGACTACAAAATGTATGACAGTGATATTTGATATCGTGATTCTACATTTCATTGACTTAATTTTGACAGTTGCGATACACGGTTGGTTAACTTTAGTAACACAAAAAAAAATATCAAAGCAACCGCTTTTAAAACAGAGATTTACATTTTTCGGAGTAACAGGGCTGATTTATGGTTCCAAATTTCTGTATAGTTTACTTTAAACATATTCTTCAAAATGACAGTTGGATTTTTTAAAATTAATTATAGTTTTTAAAATAAACGAAAATAACTGTTTTTTCGTATTTTTCGTAAGCTAGCTCGTGCACGTTTGCGTAGAACTATTTTAGATTAAATTTTTGTTTATCAATGCGTCGCCTTAAACGACTCCTAATCGAATATAGTGCTAGCAGGCCTAATTTATGCAATATGTAAACAAGAACAAAGCGCTCAGATCGCTAATATTAGGTAAATGTTATATTGCCTTGCCGTCCTTATACATCTTTGAAATTATTATGTATACGAGGAAAAATATAGATCGATTTACAAAAAAGGCGATATTGGTGGTATGGAAACCCGAGGTCGTGGTAAATTGGTTGTTCCAAAATTTAAATTACATAAGTCAAATGTTTCATTTTTGGGTAACTGCGTTCGTTTTTATAATAAAGTTCCTCAAGAAGTCACTCAATTAACAGAAAATATATTTAGATTAGTTATAAAACGTACATTGATTAGACAATCATACTATAAAATAAACGATTTCGTTGAAGATAAAACAATAGTCTGGAAATGATTTACTGCACATGCATTTACTGGCTCTCTGAATATTGTATTTTAATAAACCTTTTGTAAAATGATGTTGAAAAAATTATACCTGACTGAGTTTCTTGTCGGTTCTTCTCAGTGTCCAGGTTTTCTGTTCTCTTCTCTTTGAACCGAACTAAAGTTGATTTGACGTTCAAAAATACCTTGTGATTGGGTTTACTTGAATAAATTGATTTGACTTTGACTTTGATATTGCCGTGCGATTGCCAAGTCATTATATTTATTATAGAAGTAAAGATGTCTAATATTGATACGATCACTATAAATGATGATAGGTAAATGAATAGAGAACAATTTATAACAAATTTATTGAGTTGGTGCTTCCATAGACACTAACTAAAATAACTGACTTGGTTTTACATGAGATCTCACAAATTTTTAATGGAAGAATTGCGTTGCGAGGTTTGGCATTTTTTTACATTTTTTGTTTTTCATGGGATAAATTTTTACGCTGTCAGTAGCGAATATCGACGTCGTTAACTCGTGGTTGAGGTACAGGTGTACCTAAAAAGTTTACGAAAAATTAGAGTTATACCTAAGCGGTTGACAAATGTTGATTTTTATAGATGTAGAGTGATATATAAGTTCTGTTTATTTACCGCAGCAATCCCTAGGCGATAAATTGTAGGCATTCCATTTAATTTGACAGCAACTCAAACGTTTAGAGGCATGCCATTGGCTGAGTATATTCCGATTCGGTTTCTTTATTTTGGACTTATAAGTTCTGCATGTCATGCGAAGTTGTATATCGTTGCTAACACGTCAATGCTTTCTTTAACTTTGGTTGCTGAACTGAAAGCTTTAAATTGATGAACAATTTAAGTTGAATATGGATTCGATTGAATTGTTCTGTTGAAAACATTCTGCATAGACGACCTCCGTAGCGCAACGGTTAAGCGCGTCGGAAAGTAAACGGGGGTTGCGGGTTCGATTCCCGCCCCGAGTCTGGGTGTTTATGTATAATATGTGTGTATTTACAAAAGAAAAGTATATAAGTAGTACCTATATCAGTTGTCTAGTACCCATAACACAAGCTAGATGGCGCTGTGTGAAATGTTTGAGTACATTATTATTATTATTATTATATAAGATTTTAGTAGTTTGTGAATAGATACTGAGTGTTTTCATCTTTGAAAGTAATAATAATTCGTTAATAATGTTAGTGTGTGTGTCACTTAAAAAGTCACAATAACACAATCAATTGACCTCAAATTAATGAGTTTTGTTAGACACGTTATTAGAAAGCATTAGAAAGTAGTTTGAACGATGGTTTCTTAGAAATTCACGTGGAAAAGCTAATAAGAAATAAACTCTAGTAACATTAATCGTGTGACCCCAAACTAACCACTAGGCAAAGAAATATAATAATAAAAAAATTTAATGCCTTACACTAGGCTTGTACTGTTGCGCAACGAATTGTGGAGTAACGGTACCCACAACGTAACAACGTAACGGTACACCCAGTAACCACAGTACAAGTAAGCATACAGTATTCTATCTTCATACAAACGCTCCCAAACGACGCGCTCGAAATCTCGACATTTCTCGCCATACAACAGTCGCGAGTGAGCCGCGGTTGTCGTCGGACGGTATAAGACGCTCCCGCGCATTTACTGACGAAATATTATGTCAATCAAGTTTACGAGCCTAATGTTCAGTGTATGGTTGTTTGAATACATCTATATCGAAACCGGAAATATTTCTCTGTTGCTAATTTGTAGGAAATATATTATCATAATGATCTAGTTAATTTATTGCTGATTTTTAATTATACTGCACACAAAATGCATTTTTTTTTTGTCTATTTCCACCATACTAACTCACAAACTTTTGAAACTAGAAATAAAATACTAGTAGAATTATATAAATAAAAATTTATTACATTTGCAATAATATAAAATGAAAAGATAATATGACAATTTAATATAGTACCCATTATCAAATACGTAACCCAAGAAAAACATTCAGTCCAAGTCGGTAGCCCTATTGCGTGTTTACGTACCGAGCGACCGTAGGTAATTATCTCTAAGACACTGCCGAGATAGCATACTGTATGCTTACTTGTACTGTGCAGTAACGGACTTCCCAGACCATTACAAAAAGCTCGATTGCTAAATCCATCAGCAGTGCAATTCTCTAACGCAAATTTGTCGAATTCACTTCTGAATCCGCGGTAAGATTGGCAACTGTGAACTGGTATTCTCTAAAGACGACAGAGATACTAGTGCTGCCTCGATGAGAGCGGCGGGAGTCGTACTATCGTAAATGAATTTTTTGACGTTTCGTTAAATATAACAATCTAATATATATAAAATAAGTTTTATTTGACGTAATTATCTCAGAAGAAGTTAAAATACACTAAGACGAAATATCGACTGAGATGTTTACTCTTAAAGCAATCCCCGACCAACTCGTATCTAAGACTACTTCACTTCGCTCCTAGTGTATTTGGTTTATAGAATTCCATTTTAAGACCAAGTGAGTTCGAGTGGTGTGAATTGTCGAGCGAGTCTTGCTTGAGCTATTCCAGTTTTTACAGAATTGCGTGGCTGACCGGCATCCTAAGCTGGTAATGATGGCTTGGAAGGTAGATTTCTTAACAACACGTCAAAGAACTAGGCAGAGATTATCAATATTTCAGTTAAGTGCATTTTTGTTTTTGTGAACTTTTCTACAGTTTACTGTAAGTAGAGACCTACATAGGTGACAAAATATCGTCATGATGGTGGAAATTAACATTCTTTACTAAATGCAATTCATTTGTTTACAAATAGCGCGTGGTCTCCACCACTTAGTAATTCATGTGGGAGGGCGCATGTTTACCGCGCTCGAGTGTAACTCGTAACGTACTCAAGGAACCAATCTAATATTTGTGATTTTGCTACCCACAGACATAAACAAGTTAGAACGGTTAAATACGCATTCTACACGTGAGTGGAACTACTTTAAACTTTCTTGAATTGACGTCTATGAAGCAGTTACTATAATTACATTCTCATACAATTCCAAGATAGAACCTTAATTGATCTAATCATAAAATCCTAAAATTTACGCATATGTAATCCTACTTTCCCAATTTGTAATAACATAACATAACTTCACGCTGTATCCCCAACGGGGTAGCCAGAGAGGACGGAGCGCCAGGAGTCGCGGTCCTTACACACCTCTTTCGCTTCCTCAAATCTCATCATTCTCCTCACACATTTTCGCCTAGGTATGCGAGTGCTTTTGACATTTCCGTCTGCTAACACTCTGGCTATTTGATCTTCATAAGTCAGCCTTGGTCTTCCTTGGCTTCTTTTACCACTCACTTTCGCTCTGTATATTTTCTTCGTCAGTCTTTCATCACTCATTCTTTCCATGTGCCCGAACCATCTAAGCATTCCTTTCTTCATTTTTACAATAACACTGTTGTGCAACCCTGTCATACTGCGTATCTCGTCATTGCTTATCCTGTCCGCAAGCGTGACACCGCACATATTTCTGAGAGACCGCATCTCCACAGCATTTATCATACTTTCACTCGATTTCGGGCATATCCAGGCCTCACTGCCGTACAACAAAGTTGGCACCAACACCGCATTGTGGATGGCCATTTTAGCAGTGTTAGATATATTCACACTACCCACTAATGCGGACAGAGCACCGTTCACTTTATTGCCAGCTGCTACCCGTCTCTCCACATCCAACTCACATCTTCCATCCCTCGAAAACGAACTCCCCAGGTACACAATTTCATTCACCTGTTCTAGACATTTTCCATTTACACTAATCACACATTTCGTTTGTACCGCTTCTCTTTCAAACACCAGAACCTTAGTTTTGTTCACATTCATTTTCAATCCTTGTACTTCACAATCTTCTTTCATACACGTGACTAGTGTCTGCAACTTTGCTTCTGATGGTGCTATTAGCACAGCATCGTCAGCGTACAATAGGCAGTTTACCATTGTGTCACCACATCCCATACCACTCATATTACCTTTCAATCTCTGGAGGCAACTGTCCAAATACAGCACGAATAGCCAGGCAGACATCACGCAGCCCTGTCTGACACCAGAACAGACTTCAAACCAGGGCGACATGTCACCGTCTATCCTTACACAGGCTCTGTGGTCTCGATATAATGACCTCACAGCCTGCAGTAAGGAGCCCTCCACGCCATATTCAGGCAGAAGACTCCACAATTTCTTCTGCACTACTCTATCGAATGCTTTCTCTAGATCCACGAAAGCGCAGAAAACTTTCCGACCTAGAGCCAGAAACCTTCCCACGATAACGCGAAGCGAGAAAATCTGATCCATACAACCCCTACCGTTCCTGAATCCACCTTGCGCCTCCCACAAATATCTTTCTGAAACGCCTTTCATACGTTCAGTCAATACTTTAGTATAGACTTTACTCGCTAAGCTGACCAAGCTGATGGCCCTATAGCACGCACAGTCTAGGTAGGAACCTTTCCCTTTATATAGAGGTACTATGACTGCCGTGCGCCAGTCCTCTGGAACCTCCCCCTTCTGCCAACAAAGGTTGCAGAGTGCACAGAAGGCATCCCAGACCCTAGGACCACCATACTTGATCATCTCAGCAGTCACCTCATCAATTCCCGCAGCCTTTCCACATTTCAAACTTCTTATCACTTTCTCAATCTCTTTCATACTAATGGCATCCTCCAGTCCCTGGCCTGAGTGTGGCAATTCATTAGAATCGCTCTCAGTATCAGAGACGGAGTCGCCACTCTCATACAGTTCTCCATAGTATTCACTCCATCGCTGCAGAACATCCTTTTTATTTGTAAGCAGGTTGTTTTCTTTCGAACGCACTTTATTCATTCTGCAAGGTGCCGGACCACTTCGGTACTTACGTACTTCTTTCCAAAATAATTTGGAATTTTCCTCGAAGTTGTCCGACATCTTGTTTTCATCTAACACCCTACACCTTTCACGCTTCTCTTTCACTAGTGCCTTCGTTTCTGCTTTCTGCAGCTTATACCTGTCTTTCATCAAATTTTTCATACCACAGTCATTAGTAGCAAGGTAGTCTCGCCATGCTTTCTTTTTCTTATACACAGCCACTTTCACCTCATCATCCCACCACACATCACGCTTTTTGCCGTTCCCAATCTTATTAATTCCACACACTTCTTTCGCAGCCTCAACCATACTATCTCTAAGGTTCTGCCAGCATTCTTCAACATCCTCGCTCAACACTTTCAATCTATCATCAAGCTTACTGGATAATACCCTTTCATATTCATTCCTGGTGGTCGCATCCTGCAGTTTCCAGCTTTTAATGCGGCTAACCGCTGCAGGTTTGGACACTACGCGATGTCGCCATGCTGCGAACAGACCCCTTATTCTGGTTATCACCAGAAAGTGGTCTGTCCCGAGATCGGCTCCTCTATACGTTCTTGTGTCCATTACCTGCTTCTTAAGTCTGCTATCCACCAGGAATAAATCAATCATACTTCTCGCACCCTTTCTTTCCCACGTGTACTGATGGATCCTTTTGTGCCCAAACATGGTATTAGCCACAAAAAGATCCTTTTCCATACACAGTCCTAGGACAATCTTACCAGCATCATTTACTCTCTTATCTCCATATTTGCCTAGGACAGACTCAAATCCTGTTCGAGCTGTCCCGACCCATCCATTCATGTCTCCACACACAACAATTCTTTCGTTCTCTTCAACCGTCGCTAGAACTTCTCTAACATTTTCCCAGAACTGCTCTAGTTCAGCCAAACCGACAGAGGACACTGGGGCATATACTGCCAAAACAAAAATTCTTGTCAACCCAATCTTAAGGCGTACCCAGAGCAGTCTGGGATTTATACATTCATACTCAGTCATACAATTAACCATACGAGAGGACAGTAAAACGCCTACCCCTTGACATCCCCTATCTCCTTGTGGTACCCCTGACCACAAAGCGATGCCTCCTCCGGGCAAGTCGGCAAGTTCACTGCCGCCTCGCTTGGTTTCACTCAAACATAGCACATCCAATCTTTTCTCTTCCATAATATCAATCACTTCATTCATCTTCTCCTCAATCCCACCTCTCACATTCCACGCAGCTACTCTGCACTCCTCCCTCCACTTCCCGCCGCTAGGTGCACAGCGTGTTGGGTGGCGGTCCCCAACGCCGAACTGCACTCTGCACACACCAGCGGGGACAGACCGGTGTACGTCGCTTCCGGGGGACGCCCTAACATTATAATTGCCGTTGTCCCGCATGGTATGCACAGAAGAGGAATTGCAGCCCTGAAAAGGGCTGGCAGGGGTCGCGACGAGCACGCTTCCTCAGTTGACCCCCAAATTTGTTATTGTGACATAATGGTACTCATTTTAAATCTTAAAGTTAAAGACTTTTTTTATAAAACATTAGCTTTTACAAGCGATGCAGGGTTCCGTGAATTAGTACCTAATGTTTCGACCAGAAGTATAACTAACTGTTCGCAAATTCGTCTAAATTGTCATGTAGTCTGGATGTTACTGGGAGCTGCCCCAGTTCGTTGTGGATTTGTCTTGAGTATTATTATTAATCATTCGTTATAATGTGGTGCTTCCAATGTAGCCAATTTATAAGAAAACCGGGTTCGAAGCGAGGCTTGGTGACGTCACGATTTCATAATTTGTGTAAGCAAATAATGACACAAATGGTAACTTCATACTTCTTTAATCCATGTTATTAAGTGATCGTTACTAATCATTGATCGCTAAAATACGAAATAGCCTCGGCTGTGCAACATATAAGTAACGTAGGCACTGTTTAGTATTTCTCATCGCCTTTCTGATTTAAATTCAGTCTATGGTGCAACCGTATTTTTCTTGCAATTCTAGTAACTTGTATTTATTATACCGATTTATAATTTATGAGCATGTTTCGTCCGTTATTTTTCTCAGTAGTTCTCGTTTTGTTCTGTTTATATGATTACTCGAGGATATTTTTATTTCGGTTTTTTTATACGTAAATGCCAAATTATATTGGAATAATTCAGAACGTTTCTGCATAGTCATGAATAAGAAAAAACAGAGGTATGTATGGGATTTCTTTTTGTCCTGCTAGGTAAAAAAATTTGATATCTGATGCAAGTCTATAATTTCCCGGTCGGGTCAATATAGGAAATGAACTTTCCTATATTGTCTCGGGTCTTGGAGACGTCTCTAACGGTCTCGTAGCATGGAATGTCTTAGTTTGAGACGAGATGATTGGTGTGTATTGTCTGGCGTATTTTTTTATTATTTTTTATTAAATAAAAGAGGGAGCAAACGAGCATGCGAGTCACCTGATGGAAAGTGATCATCGCCGCTCATGGACACGCGGAACGTCCAGTAAGTCATGGGTGCATTGCCGGCCTTTAAGGGAAGGGAGGCGAAGGCGAAGGGGGGAGATGGACCACCGACATTGTCACTCGCCGAACGAAACACAACAGCAATAGATGCTGTTATTTCACGCCGATATTCTGTGAAAGGCTGATATTTCACCGGGCGAGCCGGCCCAATTTGTGTTGCAATGTAGCATGGCTCTACCACTCGGTATTATACAGATATATACTTGATACCCTTGCGGACAGGATAAGCAATGAGGAGATACACAGTATGATTGGGTCGCACGACAGTGTTATTGTAAAAATGAATAAAGGAATGCTTAGATGGTTCGGGCACATAGAAAGAATGAGTGATGAAAGACTGACGAAGAAAATATACAGAGCGAAAGTGAGTGGTAAAAGAAGGCAAGGAAGACCAAGGCTGACTTATGAAGATCAAATAGCCAGTGTTAGCAGACGGAAATGTCAAAAGCTCTCGCATACCTAGGCGAAAATGTGTGAGGAGAATGATGAGATTTGAGGAAGCGAAAGAAGTATGTAAGAACCGCGACGCTTGGCGCTCCGTCCCCTCTGACTACCCCGTCAGGGATACAGCGTGAGGATATGTATGTATGTATGTATACTTGGTACAGTGGTTTTAAAGTAGTTTTTTCTAATACCACTTCAAGAAAGCGCTAAAATTTTCGTCCTCCTTATAGCCGCAATGTGACGAAGCCAATATGTGTATCAAAATTATTATAATTGGTCCGCATTTTAACCAATAAAGTTACTAGTCGTGACAATTGAGTTTTATTGCATACTAGTGGCCCGTTCCGACTTCGCCTGGATACATCATACATAGCCTGTATGTCCATCTGAAAAATGTACGTTTCGAATGGTGAAATAATTATTCAAACGGGTGCAGTTGTTCTTGAGATTACCCTCCTCATATAAACAGGCTTATAAAGTCCGCTCTCTCTCTCTCTCTCTCTTTCTAATATTATATTACATATATTTGTAAGAATGTACAGTGTATGTATGTACATTACATACATGATACAAAATACATAATATGTATATATTATGTATTTTAAGCTAGACTTTCTTCCAAGCAATGCATTTCACGTTCAAATCCGTACAATAAGTATTTAAGTAACGTTTGAATGGACAAATAGGCAAAGAAATATTAAAAAAATATTTGTTTGGAAATAAGAAAAACTGACCAAGCACATATACTTCTTGTTTTACATAATTATATCTTTCTGTACATATAGAATGAACTGACCCGAGGTCGTGATTAATTGGTTATTCCAAAATTTAAATTACATAAGTTAAATGTTTCATTTTTGGGTAAATGCATTCGTTTTTACAATAAAGATCCTCGAGAAGTCACTCAGTTAACAGAAAATCGATTTAGATTGGTTATAAAATGTACATTGATTAGACAATCATACTATAAAATAAACGTTTTCGTTGAAGATAAAACAATAGTCTGGAAATGATCTTCTCTGCACATGCATTTACTGGCTCTCTGAATTTTAATAAACCTTTTGTAAAATGATGTTGAAAAAATGATACCTGGCTGAGTTTCTTGTCGGTTCTTCTCAGTGTCCAGGTTTTCTTTTCTCTTCTCTTTGAACCGAACTACAGAATATTTGACGTTCAAAAATACTTTGTAATTGGGTTTACTTGAATAAATTTATTTGACTTTGACTTTAGTGTACAAAAGCAACTTGTCCAATTTTATAATATAATTATATCATAAAATACTAGATAATAATAATAGAAGAAAAATTAACAGAATTAAAAACTAAAGATTAGGAAAAAAAACAGTTTCCTCCAATTGTAAATGATATTTTGGAAGGCTTTGCTCAGTGAACGCTGCTAGTATGAAAGTGTTATTGTAGAAAGGTCGCCCTTGGCCACGTCCGTTCTAATGACTTGCTCTCCCTCGGCGGCTGGTCTTATTATACTGTTTATACAGTATTTAGTAGGTTTCTGGAATATTTTGTGATTGTAGAGCGAAAATACACTGATATTTCGAGTAAAAATCACCTATTTTGAACTAAACTTGATAATGTTTGAATGTTCATGATTAGATCTGAAACTGATTTACAAATATTGTATGTATATTAAATTATAAATTATTCTATTTAATTAATTTTAATACAGATGGATGCAAGAAAGAAAAGTCTTAGGGCGTTCCAAAAACAATAAGAGAGAAATAAAAAAGGCGTTGCCAGATCTACATACGAACGGCAGAGAGAGGACGGAGCGCCAAGCGTCGCGACGCTTACATATTTTTTTCGCTTCCTCAAATCTCATAATTCTACATTTTCGCCTAGGTATGCGAGTGCTTGTGACATTTCCGTCGGCTAACACTCTAGCTATTTAATCTTCATAAGTGTATAAAACATTGTAAAAAACAAGTAAATGTGATTAAACACTATGTAATTAAAAAAAATAATATAAAATATACAAGGTGTTACAAAAGTACCCACACTACCGAAAGGGGGTTAACGTACCCATGAAACTGAACGACTTTCCCCAAGGAACATGAGTAGAAATATGAAAAAAAATTTTGGTCCTCTCATACAAAATGAACGCTCAGCTGATGAAATTAGTATGAGAGGTCCAAATTTTTTGTCTTGATTATATTTTGACTTGAGTATGGCTTTTGACTTTCACGTTGGCGGAGTGGTTGGTACATCTTGGCCTACCAAGCAGAGGGTTCCGTTTTTATTTAGTCTCCACTTAACTCAGTATTGAAAATGAACATTTGTCTGGGTGTTACTGGATTCTTCTTCAGCTAATATGGGGCTATATTCACAATGCAAATTTTTATTTTGGATTTTCATAGCTAAAATACCAAAGCCTCAAATTTTTGCCATATCCATCTGTACGTCTGTATGCCCGTATGTCACAGCAACATTTAGTCTGTCATCTTTACATCTATGGGCTGAAACGTAGCAACGAAAAAAAATTATGGTAGCTTTGAACCGGTACTGAAAAATTCAGTACGGAATCATGTGAATCAATTTTTGACGCGATTTTACTTATTTTTTAATTATCAGTTGTTTACGACAGTTGAGTAAATGGGTAGTATAGGTTACATTTCTGTGATCCACACCAGCTGACCTCGACCCCTTTGATAATCGGGTCAAGAGCCAGCACCATAATAAGGAAAAATATCGCTACCACTTCACAAAATGCATGTTGATTCCACTCTCCTAAATGGCCACTAAATATGTCGCTCTTTGTTACAGGCCAAGGCCTAACGATTTATGACATAGATAATACACTGTACGTATTAATTTGATGAGTCGTTATATAAATTTTATTTTTAGTGTTTCGTTCCAAAATTAGAAAAACGGAGCACTTGAATCAACGGCTGGGCTATCACGTAAAGAACGACAGCTGCGCACAGTCGCGCGACTATTGTTTTAAATTGGTAATTACATTGCCATGCGGCAAAATGACTTATCGTAGCATACATAGGGTTGCTAGCAGCAATTTTTAGTTCACTGATTAATACATAAAGTTTATACAGGGATATAGACGTATAAAGAGTGCGAATGAGAATGTAATCTTTTATGATAGTAGCACAAGTAGGAAAAGGATAGCAAACTAGACGCTATTGTAACCCTTTTTGAGTGATAGGCCGTCACAAGTCGTCATGCTGTGGAGTAATATTTCAAAGAAGTACTGTATTTTTCAATAATAGTTACGTGTTCTGTATGTGATCGTGATGTTACATATTGCAATAATGAAGAGAATTATTTATTTCATAGTTGACATTGACAAATTAAAAATCGTCACGCGTCATCGAGCTCTATGTTCGACTATACGTCAGTATACAGGGTTAATTTAAAAATACTAATAACCTGGTAGTATTTTTTTCTTAACATTATCCTTATCTATCCTTATCCTATAGCTTTTTTTCTACGTCTTTTAATAATTCGTAACTTTTTCTTTCGTACAAAAATAAAAATACATTAAATGTTTCTGAAAATGGCGCCGACTCTATCCGGTCACTAAATCGGGGCTAAATCGGCGCCTACTCTACCCGGTCACTAAATCGGGGCTAAATCAGCGCCTACTCTACCGGGTCACTAAATCGGGGCTAAATCGGCGCCTACTCTACCCAGTCACTAAATCGGGGCTAAATCGACGCCTACTCTACCCGGTCACTAAATCGGGGCTAAATCGGCGCCTACTCTACCCGGTCACTAAATCGGGGCTAAATCGGCGCCTACTCTACCCAGTCACTAAATCGGGGCTAAATCGGCGCCTACTCTACCCGGTCACTAAATCGGGGCTAAATCGGCGCCTACTCTACCCGGTCACCAAAATGGCCCCGCTGTGCGGGGGGGCGCGGGGCGACGCTGCGCTGAGGCCCGGTGCGCTTGCACTGTACCATTGGAATATGTACACAGAGTAATTAAATTACGTTTCAGACGGTACAACAAAATTTAACAAATAATTTTTGAAGAACGTATTAACTTTTGAGAAAAGTCGTACAAGTTATTAGATATGATGACAGGAATTTCGCACTAAGAAGTTATGAGTATTTTTAAATTAACCCTGTGTACTAAGTTTATGGATTAATCAACAGAGGCAGCAATAATGATTCACGACATTATATCGTGGTCGATTTAACAACATATCGCGATTGATCGCGCAACAATCGGCTATCGCTGTCTGCAGTACGTAAGGGTGCGGGTAGGTAGGACCTTGGTAGAAGTCCGTCTGGATAACTACCACAATCATACTGGATAATCGCTTGCACTGTTGTGTTCTGATGTCGAACGTGAGACAACCGGTGACATTTCTGGCACAAGAGGCACAACATCTTCGTCCTCAGGGTTGCGAACGCATTTGTAATCTGAAGTTATTTCTTAGACGTGGTATTATAAATGTCCGTGAGCCTCAGTCCACTTACCATCAGGTAGTTTGCTCGTACGTCTTCTCCCTATACAGTAAACTTGGATTGTTTGTATGTAATGGATAAACTCTAAAACTACTGAGCGGATTTCAAATATTCTTTCTCTTATGGAAAGCTACATTATCAGCGAGTAACATGGGCTGATTTAATTTTCAAAAAATGTCTACCCTAGCGAAGACGGGGCGGGTCGCTAGTTATTTATAATTATAGTAATAATAACCCTAGGTGTTGATTTGTCTGTCGTTTTTCTCAGAGACCATTAGATCTAAAAAGTTGAAGTATTGTTATATTGAATTGTGTTCGAAACAGATGTGGAGTTCAAAAGTTAACTTTTGATTTTCTGGGGTTTAAAGAGAAAGTTATTTTTTTGTAGTCATTTGTTAAAGAAATAACGCATTCGGAAATATGTAACTTTATATATTGTTGTAGTGAAAATATTACCTAACATTTTCAACCGACTTCAAAAAAAGAAAGAGGTTCTCAATTCGGTTGTATTTTTTTTTGTTTGTTGCTTCAAAGCTTCGTCATTTATAAACCGATTTGAAATTTTTTTTTTATTTGAAAGGATATACTTCCAGGTTGGTCCTATATAAATTTCACTGGTATTGGAGTTTGGACTTCGAAGATACGCCAAATAACACCAAATTACGCGAACTGCTTATAAGCTTTGTGTTGATGATTCTTTTGTATGTGTTAGCTATTATTAATATTCGTGATTAACGGTTATAATCATAATCTTTAACAAATAGCAACACTATTTTTTTGAGAATGTTGCTGCTTAATAATACTAAGGTATTTTTGAATGTCAAAAACTAAGTCAATCGAGAAATAGACGAGCTAGCGAAAGCAGAAAATTATATCTCAATGTATCCTAAGTTTCCATCCATGTCGACATCCTAGAAGAACGAATAGCTTTTATATGTCATTGCGCTCCAGAATTAGAAGATAAGTTAATTTTAGACCTACCTTAGATATTTATTTAGGCCAAGGTCACTCAAAGGGAGAAATAAAAAAAAAATTTAAGAAAAAATTCGATTTACTCCAAACAAATAACTGAAAAATACGGAATAAATATTCTTTACTAATCAAAACGCAAGTACAAAAATATTTATAAACAAAAATTACTTTATAAATACGATACAAATATCTATATAATTAAATTCGACAGTTATTAAAGTCGGTGCCAAATCAATGTGCAACAATAGAAAGTCTAAATTAGTAGTAGACATGGCATCGACTTCGATAGCTGTCATATTTAATTATAGAGGTAGTTCTATCGTATTTATAAAGTAATTTTTGTACTCGAGTTTTGATTGGTAAAGGATATTTCGTACTTTTCAGTGTTTTTTTTGAAGTAGCTTTAATTTTTGTCTTAAAATTTTCGAAAATACGCATAACAATTTCTGCCTGAATTTTCTGATCAGGACCTTATTTCCGAAACTCCACTTCGGATAATAAAAAAAAATGAGAATTGTATTATGCTTGATTTAATTAGCGGTTGGTAACTGATAGTTGTAGGTTTTTTTTTACATTCGACCTGTCTTATATAAACTTAATAACTAATCTTATCCCTTGACCATTTTTTACGGCCTGGAAAAAAAAGCAGCTGGCATATCAGCTCAGCGTGGAAGACCAAAATGGATGGCTGATATTGTACAATAACTAAACCATATTATATTTCAATTACTTGAATGTGACCGGGGCGTATCTATAGTTTATTTGAAATCTTTCGTTAATACAGGGTCAGAAGAAGACAAATGATGTAACATGTGTATTCAATATTGCTGTCGTCATTTCTTTTTCTGTCTAGATAAAATTGATGGCCGTAATGTGTCCCGACAAGTTCGTATGTCGTCCGGAGCTGTAACGCGAATATGGTGTGGGTTAACGAAATCTGGCGACCAAGGACGTACATTATTTTAGTTTGACCCCAAATCTACTTCGATATAGTATTGATTTATTGGGAAAACTACGTATTTTTTGCAGCTTGATTTGTCTTACGTTTATATAAAGGGCTTCCTTAAGGCAGTGAAGCATTAGAAGGCGTACTGATACTTTAACGGTCAGCTAAGTTCTGTGACGTCTTAAAACCTTACGAAAAAAATACTCTATACGACAGTAAAAACTGCTTAAAAGTCGACAAATAATGCTTTTTACAAATATTGTACTCTGTGAATATAAAGACTGTAAAACAAATGTTATTGCTCAGTCACATAGTGGAACGTTAGCGATTAACACACTAATAGAATTCGTACTAACTTCGCTGGGTGCGATGTACCTGTTTGGGTGAACGAAAATGATCGTAACGCACGGTGTGGTCAGAAAGAGAAAAGAAAAAAAATGGTTGGTGGGGAACTGTCTTTATCAGAGAGTGAAATCTGTGTTTTTGTAATGACATGGAAATAAAAATGGGTCACGAAACTGGTTGCATGTTAAATTACAAAAGTAATATTCAAATTCTAACCAAATTGAAGTCTGAGATTTAAATGCAACAGTTTCAAAGCTAGTTTTATATATTCACACTCTGTCTCTAACGGTGTAGTGAGAGAGGACGGAGTGCCAAGCGTCGCGGTCCTTACTTCTTTCGCCTTCTTTCTCTTAAAAAGTATATCTCTTTACTACAAAAAACGAATGTAAAACATAGAATTAAACGATTATATTATTAATAACCAGTCGTTGCCCGCAACTTCCTCCACGCGGAATTAAGTAAAAGTAGCCTATGTCTTTCCCTAAACCTTAATCTAAATGCATTCTAAAATTCATCAAAATCAGTCCAGCGTCTTAGCCGTGAAAACTTAGCAAACAGACAAAGGCACTTTCGAATTTATAATATTAGTGTGGATTCTGTTCCACTTTGTATGTAGGGTCAACCCCAGGCGAATCGCGTCACCATACGTGTAGTTTCCGATAACAATCGGTCCGGTGGTAACAAAGTTGGCACGAAGCACAGGCTACCATTTTGCAGCCACCATCTCGTCTCTGGCTTCATCTAGATACCGTTGACGTTTCTGATTAATACTATGCGTTATTTATGCGTTTTCCGTAAAAACCTGAGAGCTGTTAATTTCCGCGTTCTCAGACATTATATCTGTTTTTATTAGGTAAAAATACGTACGTTTGAACAGTACCAGTTACTCAAATTGCATTCCCCTATTCGTCCGTTCTGTGGCAGAATTCCTTCTTTATTATTCCAGCGCCGACCGCTCTAGGGTGTAGGATTTGAATAATGTGAGCTGATTCTTGACTCGTGCTCGGAATGCAGTTAATTTTCGCTGCGATTTGTGTCCGTATGAATACAGGGATCGTCTCATTTTACCACTATTTAAATGATTACGAACGAAGAGATTACGTCACAATTTGCACAAGTGCAAAGAGAAATTTTTAATTGCATCATATTTCTGGAAGCGAGCTCTGTAAGTCACAAACTCAATTTTTCAACAGAAAACTAATTGCGAAAGGATCTCATAAAGAATGATTTTGACATTGAATCTACGCATCGAGTCAATACGCTAGGTCAGCATGTAAACGGCTCTTTAATGTACTTTTTGCTCCGTAAGCCCTAGTACACATTGGACCATTGCTCTGGGCCAGCGTGTAAATGTTGATAATAAATTTTATTGTATAATAATCTTGAAAATGCCTAAGTAGTTGTCTTGACCTCAACCCAGAGTTGACTCAACAACGCAGGGTTGCCGATTTGTCTTTATTTCTTGCAGGTTCAAATGAATTTTTTTTTGGAGTAAGGGAAAATCTTCAAAACATTGGAGTTTTTGTCCGTCTATACTTCCTTGACTGCCGCCCTCAGTACGTGAGGGAGCACCTGTAGGTACTTTCAGATGTGGCAATTCTTGCCGCCTTTTCCCACTTTTAGCACTGCCTGAGCACGTCTCAGGGAAGAGTTGTGTGTTACGTAGACCTGACGAGCCTCCTACAGGTACAATAACGTCGGAACTGAACGCTGTTATAGAACTTTATTTTCTTGGGTTTACGCCCGTTTCGAATTTTTAACGACCTTTTTTTACGTCTCTCGTTTAGGGTTACGTGTTCCCGACTTTTTATTTTTCCTGTTTCTTTGGTTTTATATTCAGAAATCGAGATATCTCGAGTATTAGCGAACGGTAACGTCATAAACAGTAGCGTACTTTGGCATGAATATGGGAAACGAATGACGGTATTTAAAGAAACGGTCTGTAACTTCCGAAATTATCTTTTTTTCTAGGGCGACCTCTGCTCCTCTGTTGTATTCTATTGGAACCATGTTTCCGGCTTCTCGTACCTCTTTACTTGGTTCGTTTCTTCAGTCCCTAAGCAAACGAAGTTCTCAGCGCCTTCAACAAGATCACTTATTATTATTAAAACTGTTATTAGTAGAATTACAATTATCAATTTCAACTTTTAATCAATGGCGTTTAATGTGGCAAGCACATTAATTCCGCCAATGTCACGTATCGCAGAAGACACTAGGTATTAGAAGTATTTTGTTTACTGATACCGCGGTGTTTAGAAAATCAAGCCCTACGAAGAATTTGTTGGAGACCTTTTTACCTTTCATTTAGATATCTGCCAAGCCTCACTCCAAATACTTTTGAATATAAGTTTTAGTAAACATAACATAACATAACTTCACGCTGTATCCCCAACGGGGTAGTCAGAGAGGACGGAGCGCCAGGAGTCGCGGTCCTTACACACCTCTTTCGCTTCCTCAAATCTCATCATTCTCCTCACACATTTTCGCCTAGGTATGCGAGTGCTTTTGACATTTCCGTCTGCTAACACTCTGGCTATTTGATCTTCATAAGACAGCCTTGGTCTTCCTATAAGTCTTTCTATAAGTTTTAGTAAGAGAGCATAAATCATGGGAATTAATAACATGAGATGGAATTTCTGATTTAACAGCATTTTAACACTAGAGTCGGCAGTTTCATTATCGTGTATTTTTCTGTCCCGGAATCTATGCTATAATCAACGTTAAGGTTTTGTTAATGACGTTAGAAAATATGATAGAAAATCTCGATTTTGTTTTTTAAAGCGTTTCTCGAATGGCGTACAAAGCGCATCAGTAAAAATTATAGTTAATACATTTTGTAATCTAATATATCGGATCGGTTTTAGCGACGAATCTTCATGTGATACTGTAAAGGCCACTAAACTCAACAGTAAAGAACATGGATAGTTAGTTGGTTCGAATACATCACTATTCATTTGGATCATCATCTAGTTCACGCTGTAGCTAGTACTGTAGTAGAGCAGTGGATTAGCGCCTAGTTGAGCGTCTATAGAGATTTCTCTCTTTATCAGAAACGAAAATAAAACTTATTCATAAAATGTATTGTGAATCGCGACAGCCCTGTTCACAAGAATGCAGGTATTCGATGTTTACGTGTTATATTTCGGTTGCCTACGTACTGTTGGATCGTTATCTCGATCTCAGATATTTGAGGTAATACGAAATAACAGTTTAATAGCGAGATTGCAGATATTTCCTATCCCTTACACTTCAAACACGATTTTAACAAGTTGAAACTATTATAGTTAGAAGTTTGCTAAAACTGGACCCTACGACAGAGAAATACGCTATATTACACATATCATGATAGCTTCGAACCTGAGACTGTTTGGAGTGAGTTAAACTAACGCGTAGAATTCCTGGTCATTGTGACTAATATTGTAAATCCATGTGTTTGTTCCGTTTTTATGTCTAAACTACTAAAAAGAATTGCTGTAAAATGTAGTATGGAGATAGCTTAAATGTAGGTAAGGACATGGGATACTTTTTTAAAAATTGCACGCTAACGTAATCGCGGGAAATAGCCATAGTAATAGCTAATCTATTAATACGTGAAGAGAAAACTTTGTACCCCTTTTTAAGCATATTGCGCACACCGTCGAGTGTGAGATTTGGCATAGGTAAAGTTTATATGGAGAAGTGCGGAAATTTAAAATTTATATATCATACTAGCTGTACCCTGTTGCAGTACCGGTAGCTGTAGGTTTTGAAAAAAAACTGTAGCCTATGTCCGTTCCCTGATGTCAAAGTATCTCACTGCAAAATTTCATCATGTTCGGTTCAGCGGTTTACCATTTCCCATACAAAGTTTCATCCCCCTTTTCACCCCTTTAGTGGCAGATTTTCTAAAAAATAAGTAGCCTATTATGAGCACATTCACATGTTCTTACTACATACCGATTTTCATCAAGACCGGTCAAGCCATTATTCCGTTATAAAAGGACATACAGATAGAAAAACAGACGGACAGACAGACAAAAATTTTAAAAATTATAGAAGCGAAGTCAGTGAGTCACAATACGACTATTTATCACAAAATTTTACGAAAAAATTGAAATTACATAGAGACGCTAGAGATTTAGTAGTACTAGCTGACCCGGCAAACGTTGTTTTGCCATATACTATTAAAAAGTAGGGGTTGGTGATAGAAGGGTAAAAATTTAGAGTCGTATGTATTTTTTAATGCTAAATCATAAAAAAGTTAAAATAAAAAATTTCGTCCAAAAAATTAAAAAACTTTATTTTTGGGGTGGACCACCCTTATCACTTAGGGGTATGAAAAATAATTTACGTCCTATTCTCAGACCTGCTGAATATACACACAAAATTTCATAAGAATCAGTCAAGCCGTTTCGGAGGAGTTTTGTTACAAACACTGTAACACGAGAGTTTTATATACATTCTGTCAAGAAAGTATCGGGAATGAATGATTTGTTTGTGGTTCCAAATTCAATTTTTTGTTTTTTGTTGTTGTTAGATTGGCACAACTGTTTTCCATTTTGGCGCGGAGTTTGAGTTGCATCTGTTAATTAGATTAAATACAGTGCTGTTTTTAGTTATATCATTCTAGTGTATATTGAGAATTTCATAATGGACAAAAACGTCGAACAAAGAATTTGTCTTAAATTTTACATCGCCAATGGAATTCCGTGTTCGGAGTCACTGAAAATGTTACAGAAGGCTTACGGTGAATCGACTTTATCAAAAACACGTGCTTATGAGTGGTACAAAGCGTTCAAAAGCGGTCGAGATGTGATGGAAGATTTGCCTTGCTCTGGTAGGCCATCAACGTCTGCAACTGAAGTTAACATCGCAAAAGTGAAGGAAATAGTGACTGAAAATCCTCATTCAAGTTTGAGAGAGATAGCCGCCGAACTTTCTGTGTCTCATGAGTCGATCCTTACCATTTTAAATAATCACTTGGGTATGAAACATGTTGCCGCTCTGCTAGTCCCAAAAGACCTGAATTTTCTCCAAAAACTCAATCGCATAAGAGTCGCTGAGGACATGCTAGAACGAGTCAATTCCGATCCAACATTCATGAAACGCATTGTTACTGGTGACGAGACGTGGGTTTACGAGTTTGACATGCAAACTAGTCAACAGGCTTCGGAGTGGCGCCTTCCAACTGAACCGAAACCGAAAAAACCACGTCAAAGGCGATCAAAAGTTAAAGTCATGTTGACTGTTTTCTTTAACTATCGCAGTGTTGTGCACACGGAATTCTTGCCGGAAGGTCAAACGGTAAATAAAGAATTATTTTTTGGGCGTTATGCGGCGTTTAAGAGAGCAAATTCGACGAAAAAGGCCAGATTTGTGGAAAGAAAATTCTTCGATTTTGCACTACGACAATGCGCCTTCGCACAAGGCCATCATTGTGAACGGATTTTTGACCAAAAACTCAACAAATACCATCGAGCAACCACCATATTCAACAGATATGGCTCCAGCCGACTTCTTTCTTTTTCCTAAAGTCAAATCACCACTTCCTGGCACCCGTTTTCATTCGGTAGAAGATATAAAGGAGAATTTGCGGTGAACACCGAGTCAATTCCAGAAAAAGCGTTTAAAAAATGTTTTAATGATTGGATTATTCGTTGGCGTTAGTGTATCGTTTCTGAAGGAGCATACTTTGAAGGTGATAAAATAAATTTGGATGAATAACTAACATTTCTTGTATTATTGATATTTTCCCGGTACTTTCTTGACAGAGTAGTATCATACACATAATAGTTTTCGGTCAAACAGTCACATAGAGATTGTCACCAAATAATTTTAAAATGTCTCCAACAAATAATTACCGATAGAATGACCGAATGAATTAAGAGCTTTGAATTTTGTGCAATTTGTAAGCTGTTTCTAGTGTATGAAGTGTATGTCATGGGATTTACAGTTGAATTTCGACCACAGGTGACCAATAGTAAAATCTATTCATTAAAAAATGTATGAAATCTATTACGGATCCTTCCGCCCGTTCTGTCCAACGGATTTGCTTAGTTTTTTTTAAATGAAAGGTATTGATGCACAGATTTGTCTTCAAGTATTGCAAATCACCTAACTTTCGACATTCCCAAGTTATATTCAAACGCTATTTCCTCCTGTACATTTCTCATGTTTTCATAGCTTTCTCTATATCTCCGGTTCTAATTGAGGTACGCTTTCCGTCTTTACATTCTGTCTAAGAACACTCGTTGGAACGAGCTCTTTCATTTGAGTTTTTGCCCACTTAAATTGATTGAGTTGAAGGGAAGCTGGGTGTGAACATTCAACTCGACTTTCAATTTTGGTATTCCATTTAGGTTACAATTACCCATCATATAAGAGCGTAATCTTTGAATCGTATTAAGGACACAATGCTACGGAGCATTACGGCACGCTTATTATATAGCCAATATCGCACGATATCTGCTGTCAAAACGGGAATTTATGTAATGTAATTTGTATATTGGCGCCAAATCTACCGCGAAAAGTGCATTTTATGGTCATAGAATAATAGACACGCAATCGTTATACATGAGACTACTTTTTTATTACAATTAATCACCGGTCGCGCAGTGATCGCGTTGCTGTCGCTGTCTGCAAATTTTTAGGTAATAACCCCGCCGGTTCTCTCGCAATAAATTAATAAAATTACTTTTTATAGATATGTAAGACTTAGAATTTGCGATGTCTTTCCCTCTCAACTATGTAAGTAAGGCTTTATTTGTTGAAAATAAATCTTCAGGTCAAGTAGTCTTGGAGATACGGACGGTCAAGTAGAGTTTGAATACCCAAATTGCGCCCTTTCTGATTCTCCTATGAATATTTTAAAGTGTTAACTATAATGAAAAATATGTGAGTAACGCGATTAGTATCCAAAATTTGAAATTTGTAAATCATGGTGTTATAGTCGATCTTCTAAGACCCGTATTCCAGAACGATACTCGTGTGAATATCTAAATGAACATCGTTGAAAAGGGATGCCGCTAAAGGCGTTGAATAGTGCCATTTCTTTCTAATTATTCTCAAGCAGAGATTCACACTTGAGCATCGTTCTGGAATGGGTCTAAGTTAGTGCGCCACACGTCACGTATTCTTTAGAAGATCAACTGTAATAGACGTACAAATGGTGCGATAGAGGCGTGGGTAGTTTTATAAGGGTGCCGTCATTCATTTTGAAGGGTCCCTATGGGTCCTTAAAAATGGTAACACGCGCACATAACCTTTTCACAGAGACGCACTTTCTCCGTTCATTCGTGGATAATAAATTAGGATTTATGTATTATAATTCTATTTTGCCCTCGTGGATCAATCACGCTAACGTCGCCGGTACCAATATTGTGTTTCATAGTCGAAGGTCAAGTTCGGCGTCTGATTACGTCAGCGTTCTTATATTAATACAAAAGTTTTATACGTACATACATATATCTTTAGCTAAATTCGAAAGTACGTAAGGGTCGGTGGGCAAGCCTTTGGAGAGGTTTGGCAACGCAGTTCTTACATACTTCTTTCGTTACCTTAAATCTAGTCAGTTCCCTTACATACCTTTGCTAAGGTATGCTAGTGCTTTTAACGTTCCTGTCATCTAACATTTTGCTATTTCAATATTAATTTCATGTTGCTTGGTTACTATACTACTGCTTACTTTCGCTGTCTGGGTTTTCTTCGTCATTCTTTATACGTGTCCGTTCGACCCATCTATGCATTCCTTTCATTTGTACAATAACGCTTTGATGTCTCATTATTCCCTAGTCCGAATCGTTAAAAATAGAAGTTGGACATTTGGAGCAGGGGTTACATTCATATTGTAGGTGTCGTTTAAAAAGGGATTTCTTGAGAGGGTGTCATAATTTGTATGGGATGAAATATTTTCATAGTAATATTTATTTGAAACGTGAAATTGATGCTCTAGACGAGCATCAATTTCACAATTTAACTCGTATATCGACATTTTTCTAAATTTCACCTCTAATGGGAGAAAGGGGTTATCAAAATCTGTATGAGCAATCATATTTTTTTAGTCAGAGTTATTTGAAACTTGACATTAATGCTCATTGATACAATCAATGAAACATATTTTGACGATTTTCGAAATTCAAGCTATACATACATACATATCTTCACGCTGTAACCCTAACGGGGTAGTCAGAGAGAACGGAGCGCCAGGAGTCGCGGTGCTTACACACCTCTTTCGCTTCCTCAAATCTCATCATTCTCCTCACACATTTTCGCCTGGGTATGCGAGTGCTTAAGCTGAAAAGGAATACAAAAGTTTGTAAGGGAAAATAAACATTTTTTGCGTTAAGAAATAAGTACATGTTTTTATTCTACACTAGCGACCCGCCCCGGCTTAGCATGAGTAGATTTTTATTTAAAACTAAAATCCAGCCCTTGTTACTCGCTGTTAATGTAGCTTTCTATACATGAAAGAATTTTTGAAATTAATCAGTTAGTAGTTTTTGAATTTATCCATTACAAACAAACAAAGTTTACTTCTTTATAATATTAGTATAGATTGCGCGACGATCTAAACTTGGTTGCCGTTGAAAGAATTTATTTTTTGATGGAAGACTTTCGAACAGTGAGCGTCCCACAACAGTTCGAATTTAGCTGCCACTGATAGAATTTGTTTTTTTAGTAGAAGGCTTACTAGTATAGTAACTTAATACATAAAAAAACTTAACACCGAAGTTTAAGGCATTCACTCCGCTACGCTTCGCTATAACAGCGTGGGGCGGTGCACAGACTTCATGAATTTTTATCATATCGTGATGAAATGTGTTACATACTATATATATAAATATATAGAGATTCAAATGGTTTATATTTTATGGTGATTTCTCTTATATATGTAATGTAGCATGAAAAGAAAATAAAACGGGAAAGCACGGCAAAAAAGTTAAAACGTAAGATTAATTAAAAGAAGCAATGGCAAAAACATTTTTTTATAAAAAAAATTATCGCTTTTATTTATCTTATCATGTACTTTATATTTTCTGGTACCATAGAACATAGAAGTGATGAACCAATTGGCATCTGAAATCGTTTCCGACTCCTCTAGAAGTTTTTGCATATATTGGCTTTGTCCAGACGAACTATCACATCCCCTTTTACTGTAGAGGACTAATGTTTAATATTGTAATCAAAAATATAAAAATAATATGAAAACTAAAAAGCTGTTTTATAAAGTACATAAAATTACCTTCTTAAAAATGTGTTATACTACGAGTACATACCTGTGCTAAATATTTTTTTCACAATATTGTTTTACACGCAAAGACTTGAGTTTGGCACCCCTGTCTTCTATGTACTTATGACTATGAAAAATAATATTATTTTGCGTATTAAGTCACAAAATGCTATTGAATATTATAATATGACTATTAGAGTATCCATTAAAATCGACATATTAGCCAATTTAAGATATTTGTAACAAACATTTTTGATATGCTCTCTTGTTCTACCATTTTCCATAGAGCGATGGGTGGATTTAAACTTAAAAATAACTGTACAAATCTTAGCCTACGCTTTCTGCGGAAAGCTCGTAGTGTAATAATAATATGAACAAATGTATCTTCAATGTTTTTTATAAATGATTATGCATAGGTAAGCTTACTGTTATAAGCTGAGCATAAAAATGACCTCTCGACGAACGCCTACAATATTTTAACACAAATTTTAATGCAAAACGAAAATCGTGACCTACGCCGTAAAGGCTGTTATGAACAACGAATGTTGTAAAGTTCTTACTTCACGTCTCGCTTGGAAAATAACAGCTGCCTGAAAAACCGGATGAACCTTGAAAATTTTCCGTTCACATTGTGATGCTGAAAGTATAACGTAACGAATTTTATACTCAACTATGCGGAACAAAGGGACGTTCATGGTAAAGTTTTTAGCTTTTGAGACAATGTTTTCAAATGTGTATAGTTCGTATATTCCAATGCCTGGGATGAGCTGATTACCTGACAACGGCGACGCATAAAGAGAAGTACTATTTTAGCTCTTTTTTTTGCTTTCGCGAATTCCTTCATAAAACTAAAATCACTTTGTGATTTCAATGTAAATATGAGATATCATTCGACTCCTTCCTTATACATCTTTGAAATTATTATGTATACGAGAAAAAATATAGATTGGTTATAAAACGTACATCGACTAGACAATCGTACTATAAAATAAACGATTTCATTGAAGATAAAACAATAGTCTGGAAATGATGTTCTCTACAAATGCGTTTACTGGCTTAATGAAAATATTGTATTTTAATAAGCTTTTTGTAAAATGAAGTTGAAAAAATGATACCTGACTGAGTTTCTTGTCGGTTCTTCTCAGTGTCCAGGTTTTCTATTTGAACCGAACTAAAGTAGATTTGACGTTCAAAAATACCTTGTAATTGGGTTTACTTGAATAAATTGATTTGACTTTGACTTTGACTCGTTTTAATTACGTTCATGTTGTAGACTAGATTTCATGCGGAGATGTCCAAAATATTTTATTAAAAGTATTTAAATACAAACTGCAAATGCTTAGTTATTTTTTTATTTCAAATACAAATACAAAATGGTTTTGAATTTGGTATTTAAATACAAAATAGGTATTTTCAAAATACATTCTTCAAATAAAATACTTATTTCACTGATTTTAACACTAGTTTTGCTAGAAGAGTTCATCGTTCATGTTCCGTCTATGTGGCCTCATAATCATTCCACCAAACGAAAATAGAAGTGTTTCCAGGTCTATTGTAGTATTGGCATTATTGGCATTGGCACAGAAACAGTTTGACTTCCAATGTTGGCATTATTGTTGGCAATGTTTAAGAAGGGTGCGTTCTTAAATAAAGTAATTATGAATTTAAGAATGAAAAAACGAAATATGAATTAAAAAAACGAACAAACTGTTTTGCATTTTAAAAATACTAAACATTTATGTAGATTATTTCAAATAAAATACAAAATGCATTTTGAAAAAAGTATTTCAAATGCATAATAAAAATAGGTATGTTACATTTTGTATTTGCATTTTAAATAGATGTATTTCAAATAATTCACATCTCTGGTTTCATGTGGTTCTAAAAAAATGTCTGACTCTATCATAATGGGTATCAAATTGAACACTTTACGACGGCCATTTCAAGATTATATAACACATGGGGCAGCTACATTTTTCCTAATTAATTGTTATATTTTTAAATATTAATTATACTAACATTGAAAGGTAGTATGAGTGGTATGATATATGATGGTATAGTGGTAAACTGCCTAATTGTACGCTGACGATGCTGTGCTTATAGCACCATCAGAAGCGGAGTTGCAGACACTGGTTACGTGCATGAAAGAAGACTGTGAAGTGAAAGAGAAGATGTACAGACAAAGTGTAAAATATGGGTAAATAGAAAATGTCTAGAACAGGTGAACGAAATCGTATATCTGGGGAGTGCGTTTTCGAGGGATGGAAGATGTGAGTTGGACGTGGAGAGACGGGTAGTAGCCGGTAATAAAGTGAACGGTGCTCTGTCCGCATTAGTAAGCAGTATGAATATGTCTAACTCAGCCAAAATGGCCATACATAATGCGGTGTTGGTGCCAACTTTATTGTATGGTAGTGAGTCCTGGATATGCCCGAAATCGAGGGAAAGTAAGATAAATGCAGTAGAAATGCGCTCTCTTAGAAATATGTGCGGTGTCACCCTTGCAAACAAAATAAGCAATAAAGAGATACGCAGTACGACAGGGTTGCACGACAGTGTTATTGAAAAAATGAAGAAAGGAATGCTAAGATGGTTCGGGGACACGGAAAGAATGAGTGATGGAAGACTGACGAAGAAAATCTATAGGGCGAATGTGAGTGGTAAAAGAGGCTAAGGAAGACCAAGGCTGACTTATGAAGATCAAATAGCTAAAGCGTTAGCCGACGGAATTGTCAAAAGCACTCGCATACCTAGGCGAAAATGTGTGAGGAGAATGATGAGATTTGAGGAAGCGAAAGAAGTATGTAAGGATCGCGACGCTTGGCGCTCCGTCCTCTCTGACTACCTCGGTGAGGATACGGCGTGAGGATATGTATGTGTCTAATTAATCTATATGGAAATTCTGTCTATACTAAATGGAATTCTGTCAGCCGTCTCTTCCGCCATTGCACAAGACCGATGACTCCCTAGCCCACACTGCAAAGGAGAAAGCCGATCTTCTGGCCACTCTCTTTGCATCAAACTCGACACTGGATGACGAGAGAAATTTACCACCAACCATACCGCATTGTGCGAGCTCTATGCCAAATGTTCGGTTCCTACAGAGTTCAGATCGTAAGGCTTTTTTTTCCTTCGATATTCACAAGTCGAGTGGGCCAGACGGAGTCCCCACAATTGTGCTAAGGACGTGTGCTCCGGAGTTGGCACCGGTTTGTCGTATCGCTCACTTTTGAAGGTACTCCCCTTGATGCCAAGCCGACTATTGGAGTCCTTGGCGTCGATATCTCGAGCGACGTTCAGTTCCGCGGTCATCTGGAGAGTAAAGCTAAATTAGCTTCGAAAAAGCTGGGTGTGCTCGGTAGAGCGGGACAGTATTTCACCCTGACCCATCGCCTACAACTTTACAAAGCACAGATTAGGCCTCACATGGAATACTGTTCCCATCTCTCGGCTGGAGCGCCCCAGTATCAACTCCTTCCTTTTGACCGCATACAATGCAGAGCGGTTCGGGTTATCGGCGATCCGGTACTCTCTGATCGGCTCGATTCTCTGGCCCTGAGGAGGGACGTTGCGTTCCTAAGCATATTTTACCGGATCTGTCATGGGGAATGTTCTGAGGAATTGTTCGGAGTACTGCCTGCTGCTGAATTCCATTACCATACGTCACGCAATCGACTGTCCTTTCATCCCCACCACCTTGATGGATGGCGGTCTACAACTGTGCGATTTTTGCGACATTTCTTTACCACGTACGGCAATTTTGTGGAACCAACTTATAGTGGCGGTATTCCCGGACCGTTACGACTTAGGGACCTTCAAGAAACGAGCCTACTCTTACCTTAAAGGCCGGCAACGCACCCGTAATTCCCTGGACGTTGTGGGTTGTCCTTGGGCGGCGCTGATCATTTTCCATAGGGTGACACGCTTGCTCGTTTGCCCCCTCTAATATTATAAATAAAAATGTAAATTATCGTTTGTTTAAAATTTTAAATCTCCGAAAGTAATGCAGGTGAGTATTGAGTACTCGGATGCAGTCCGAGTACTCAATACTCATACTCAAAGGGGCTACCTTCTTCAATGCTTCTCTAAATATTCTAAAATAATGTTATCAAGCGCGACATACATATTTGAGTTAACACGATCACTTTGTCAAATCCTTCGATCACAAAATCGAAGGTCAAATCTCAATTTTCTACGTCACATGTACATATGTAGAGGGTTCCATACAATATGTACGAGTGTTTATGAAATTATAAGCTTCTATGATTTATTTTTAAAAACCTATACACTATTTTTCCGTAAATTTTAAGCTAGGTTGTACATTCTTTAAAATTATTAAGAGCTTGCGTTAATGTTTCAGTCATGACGATGACAGAAGCAGGAATCGTGTGACGCAAGCACGTACCCGATACGTGAACGGGCAACGGAACGCGGCCGCCCCGCTGCGCTATATCACTCAGTGTCGCGACGACAAATAGGTCCACGGTCCACGGGCTAGATATGGGTATTCCCTACATTGGAGAGTGAATTTAATACTATCCGAACTCACTCGTAGATGTGACAAAACGATTCCTTGACTCCTTTTATTTCTTCGACAAATCTATTCATTTTCTAAAACACTTAACAAATCTTCTCGCGTATGAGACGCCTCTTATTGATTACTTGACTCTAAACTTTTCTGATTCTTTTATCTCACCTATTCATTTTCTAAGACACTGAAAGTGACTCACAAATTTGCATAGTTCGTAACACGTTCATTGTATGTATTTATCTACAAATAGTTGTAATTGTAGATAAAGAATTTCGTTATTAGTATAAATGTGTCTTTTTTGCATTCCACTCTATGCCAAATGGCCAGTACAATGAATGTGAGATCAATAACTCCATGGAGTCGATAAGAATTTGAACGAACATTAAAAGTTCATCAAATCATTTAACTCATTGAATCTGGAGTTACCCGTACCTACTACTACTAGCTTCGCGCAACTGGATCATGTTGTTAGAAGGATATAACCAATAAACCCTGTACTTGTAATAAAAATGTAGGGCGAAATGAGAGAAAAGGGCCTTGGGTGACACTTTTTATGAACTAACTGTAGTTTATTTGAATGTACATACACATACATATTGAAATCTTACTGCTTCTGCAGTCGTCACATATTCTGTACAAGATATATTATTGTTTTAGAAGATCAGATATACATACATCTATACACATCTTCACGCTGTAACATTATTGGGGTAGTCAGAAAGGATGGAGCGCCGAGCATCGTGTTCAGGTCTAATCATCCTTCTATCACACTCGCCTACTTCTACGAGTGTATTTGACATTTTCGTCAGCCAGTGTTGGGCAAAATGTAATTCAATTACAATTTTAATTGTTTATTACCTTTTGTACAACACTGCCGTCAGCTAACACTCTGACATTTTATGTTCATAGGTCAGTCTGGTTCATTCTTGGCTTCTGCTGTTATACCACTCAATTTCGCTCCGTAGATTTTCTTCGTCAATTGTTTAACCTAACCATCTAAATCTAAGCATAAGATTCTTCACATCATCTACTCGAAGTTGGTAAAATAAAGGCGCAATAAAATGACACCATCATGCCATTAACAGTAAATTCAACCACAATAAATACTCCAAACACATTATACCAGTTGTATGTACCAATAAGCACGAGGGTTGTATGTACCAATAAGCACTAGGGTTGTATGTACAACAAACTGTAGGAGCACCAAGCGTTTTCAACTTGACTAGGGATTTAACTAAAGAACTTCGAACCCTCGGTTTGGAAGTTAGATGCTCTACGATCATGCTAGCGGATCAGTCGAAAGATAAAGTGTATAAAACAAAACAGTAAATAAATAATGGATAAATTTTGATACTAATAGTTTCAAAATGAACAATATTTCTTTTCGTTCATATGAAGATATTGACAAGATTAGGGGCGCTATTTATTATTGACATATTTATATTAGTAATCATCTCCATATAGCCGTATCATTTGTATCGTTGCAGTTGCATTGAACTGGTATGTATAGTACTTGTACGAGTCTATGCAAGCCATACAACGCACAGAGCGAGTTTTCAGTGACAAACGGAAGCACATATGCGGAGTGTAGTTTAAAATGACTTATAGTTTTGTGTAAGCTTAATATGTTTCGGAATATCTGTTGATTTATATTGAAAATTGACAATCCAACTTTGTCCAACTTGTAATAATTTATTTATTTATTTAATATATAATGTTAAATATGAAATGTAACGGGAGCACTGATCACTATGAACACGTTATCAATTCTTCATCACAACTATTATGTACTTGACTATTCGACGACTGCTCGACAGCTCGACAACTGAACTCTTACAAGACCAAACTAAGGCTTTTATGCAGCCCCACTACACGCAGGAAATCCATTCTACCCTCGTTCCTGCTACTAAAATGCCACAAAATATCACACAGTACTTTATGCGATTAGAATTAATGTGGAACTAACAATAATATTCAAACTGTTATCGAATAATAGTATTTGATCAAGCTTACTTTTGTGAGATCTTTTATTATTTCTTAGCTATGTTTTTTGTTAACTTTGTATCAAATTGTTTGCTTTGGTTGTGGCTTGTTAGAATAAAATAAGAAAATGAAACAGTTTTGTTCGTCGAAGGTTTGTTATGATAATTTTACTAAATAAATATTTTCTTTTCAGGTACGTATATTTACATGTTATGCTGAAATAACATACAGTGATGAAGTTACTTAACAGGTAAGGTTATTTATTTACACTAGTAGCTAGTAAGGTTCTATTTTGGGTACCAACTTTTAAACTACTAAGTCGATTAATCCAAAGCACCATCGAGCTGCGAGGTTGATAAGTGATGACAAACTGGTAACCAAAAAATTAATAGCCTCGAGCACTGCCATGAAGTAGCATATCTGTCTGTTTCGGAACATTTCGGATAATGTGCGCAAGAACTTCACGACCTTATCCCCCTTCTCCCTTCTCCTACAGAACTAGTAGGAAGACGGCAGGCACATTATAATCCGTTCCCGTAATTGCAAAAATTCGTACGAAGTGTTTTCGAATCGCATTAATAATACGTACCAAGAATGGAACTCTCTGACATTTTTTGTGTTTCCTAAGTACTATACAATCCGGGCATCTTCAGAGCTAGAGCGAATAGATTTTTTGTAGATCGATATTCTCCGTCTTCGGCCACACTGTCGCTTAGCAACAAGTGAGTTAGTGGTCAAACGTTAAGCTGTTTTGTATATTGTATAGATTCAGGTGTTACTTTGCGGAAATCCATTTCATGTGATGAATTACTAAAATCTTGAGCCATTCTCTGCTCAAGCTCCAATAACGAAGCATTCCCAGGATATACCAGAGATCGGACTCGGTCAGCTTACCAGCACCGAATCCGAAGCTGACCGAGTCCGATCTCTGGTATATCCTGGGGATACCTCGTTGAGGGGCGAAACGCGTGTCGATTGGTGGTTTTTGGAGATTGAGCGGAGAATGGCTGAAGATTTTAGTAATTCATCACACGTTGAGCTATTTAAAAAAAAAAGATCTGTGTTTCTGTGCACAAAATCCACCAATATTATGTTGTGGTGACATTTGCTTGTGTTATGTGAGTATAAAATGCCACAATTGCTCAACCTTGTAAAAGACTGCGAGAATGCACTATCTACGTCGATTAAGTTGAAACTATCCTTGAAGTAATATTATTTATTACTTCGCCTCGTACATTGAAGGTTTAGACGACTTATGTCATAACGAAACCGCATTAGTCGATTAAAATTGAACCTTGTGAGAAAGCAATTCTTTCAACATTTTTAATTTACTTTCTTATCGAATAATGTTGTGTAGGAATATATTTTTCGCTTCTTTAATAAGCGTAGACTCCAACTTTGAAACATCTTCCGGAATTGGCGTTTCATCGTTTATGCCACTTGGAAATGAATAAATAAGTACTGTTTGGCCAAACTCAAATTTCTCTGGGCCAGTTGTGGGAAATATTATTTATTTTCTATCGGCTTCAGCTGTAATCAATATGTCTTCTACACTTTCAAGGCGCAATAAAGTCACACATTGAAGCGACTTCTAGTAATAAATGATGTTACAGAGATGCCGAAGCGGAACTAGTCACAAGTTCTTACCCTGTCGTCTATTACAGTTCTTTATAATATATATGTATATATTTATATCTTCACGCTTTATTTCTAACGGGGTAGTCAAAGAGGACGGAGCGCCAAGCGTCGCGGTCCTTGCATAATTCTTTTGCTTCCTCAAATCTCATCATTCTCCTCACACATTTTCGCCTAGATATGCGAGTATTTTTGACATTTCCGTCTGTTAATACTGACTATTTGATCTTCATATGTCAGCCTTAGTCTTCCTCGGCTTCTTTTACCACTCACTTTGGCTGTGTAGATTTTCTTCGTCAGTCTTTCGTCACTCATTCTTTCTATGTGCTCGAACAATCTAAGCATGTCCTTCTTTATTTTTACAATAATGCTGTCGTGCGACTCTGTCATACTGCGTATCTCTTCATTGCTTATTTTGTCCGCAAGGGTGACACCCCACATATTTCTTAGAGATCGCAATTCCACTGCATTTATCTTACTTTCACTCGATTTCGGACATATCCAGGCCTCACTACCTTACAATAAAGTTGGAACCTTGTGTATTGCTATTTTGGCTGTGTTAAATATATTCACACTGCCTACTAACCTATTCGAAAATACTATGGAACTCGCATTCATTTAAAAATATGACACAACGCAAACCCCAATCAAGTGGGCAAGGCTAAAAAACCACAATCAACGCGCTACTTAGTCGAAAAATCTATTCTTGCTGTGGAGGCGTCGCATGTTATCTAATTGAAGACTGAAATCTTGCAGTGATTCTAAATCGATATTTCTCAAAAATTGTAGAATGAATAGGCATAATTACAGTTATTAAAAACAAACAAGTAGGCAGACCAGATCGTGACACTATTTAATAAAAAGCGTTTCAAAAGAGTAATAATTACAAACTCCTTTGTACTGTTTGATAAAAAAAATTTCTCTGTTTAATTCTACAAGACACAGACTAAATAAATTAATTACACTCTAAGGTAGTGATTCTAAACTTTTTTTTGTCGCGGCACACTTTAACGATTTAAAAATTTGCTGGCACACAAAGGAAAAGATAAGTTTAAAAGTTATATATGTACTTACCTATACACTGTATAAAATAGTTTATGATAATATGTAATTCCGAATGTAAAATAAAATAATATGTACTACCAAAACAACTACGTTTATTAAGGGATTAATTACAAGTAATAAAAAAAAGCATTATAATTTTTACTATATACATTTCTAAAATTTGGCGGAACAGTAAGAATTTGCCGGCACACAAAAGTGACGCGGCACAGTGGTTGAGAATCACTGCTCTAAGGTAACAATAAAACACCAGAAACTTGTAAATAAAATGCAGATGTATTCGTTAATATGCTTTTTTTATCTTCTAAAACATTTTTAATACTTTCTCGTATGAGAGAATAAAAATAACAAACTATTTAACTTCACTAAAAAATAAATATTACCAATAAGTTACGTTGTGATGCGTAGTAATGCGTAAAAACATTTTCGCTTGCGAGCACTTTTCCGAGCGAACACGTGATCATTGATCACGTGTGCCGGGCGTCCAGTCACCGTTGACTTTGGAATCTAATACGAAACGTTTTAAACGTCAGGCTGCAGTTGAATAAAGATCGTGCATGTTTAAAATAGAGTTCATTTTAAAAGTTGACTGTTGAGCTCGCGACCTTTCGTATTTCGGAGTATTTGAATCAGTCAAATCTTCGTCAGTCTTTCATCATTCTTTTTATGTGCCCGAACCATCTCAGCATTCCTTTCTTCATTTTTACAATAACACTGTAGTGCAACCCTGTCATACTGCCTATCTCTTCATTGCTTATTTTGTCCGCAAGGGTGACACCGCAAATATTCCTCCTCTTATTCGTCAGAAGAGGCTGATATCCAGTAATTAAAAAAAATGTCGTCAGATGAAACTGCATATTAGATGGTTTCATTCTTATAATATATTGAAGCAAGTATGTCTAAAAACCCCAATTGCACGAAACGAGCCGTAATTAACGTACAGTGTCTATCTTTATGTCATGTACGAACGACGCATGTTAACGTCACATCAGTACGACGATTGAAGTATAGCTTATATATTGCTCACTCGTGCGCAAATATGTCACAGTGACAGCCACCATTTCGCGCCCTACAGCGCTAGGGGCGAATATGGGTAAAATCGATAACGTCTCTGTTGTGAAAGATTGGAACTTTCACCATTATATATCGGGCATCCTCTATCCTCTAATGGATACTTCAGAAATGATCGGAGACCCTTGGATTTTATTTACAAGTCAACTTAGATTTCTTTCTTTAGGTTGTTTTGCGATTTTCGCCTTCCTTCTTTTTGAATCTTTGGAAATTAATGATTGATACAAGTCTGAGATTTCCAAATCGCTTATGCATCAAAATAAATGAAGCATTTAATCAGTTAGAATTATTTGGTGCATATTCGAAGTCCAAGCTTCAGTAATAGGGAAATTTAAATGGGACAACTTCGAACGTTTACCCTTTCAAATAAATAAGAATTTTCTAACTCGGTCTACAATTGCCGAAGCTAGCGGTGAACATACATAAAAAAATACATACAGACGAACATAGAACCTCTTCTTTTTTTGTCGGTTAGAAAGGCATGTTAGTGTTTCGCGACTCCCTGAGGATAGGTTGGGACAATATGCTCCCAGACATAAAACTTCCGTTTTGAGTAGTTATAGCAGCAAAACGTTACTTATAATTATTTTTAAATTAATTTTTATTCTCATAATAAAGAAGCATAAAGTAAATTTTTAAAATTGAACCTATGCCCATATTTAACTAAAAACCATCGTGTGCATTTAGCAAATAGTTTCTGATCTGATTTGGCTACTGGCCGACATACTTTTTACTGATCAGTTGGAGTTAGATCTACCTTTCAAATCGTAGATTCTGTTTTCAAATCTTAGCTTTTTAAACTCAGACTTCAAGACAGTTATAAAAACTATTCGTTATAGGATACCCATAACATAAGACTGGTATTTAGTTTAACATCGCACATTATTATATACTAACGCCCCGTATCTACGTCGTCGTCCGGATTGAACACATAATATATAGCCTATGACCATATGGAATAATGTACTTTTGAAATGGTGAAAGAGTATCGCTAATAGGTACAGTAGTTCCGCAGATTACCCTCCATATATAAACAAACTTACAAAGTCCGCTCTCTCTCTTAATAATATTAGAATAGATATTACAATTCAAATCTGCCAATATTCTGAATCTATGTAATGTCTATGAATTTATAATATCATTGTCGAAATAATCCGTTTCTACCTCTAGAGAAATCGTAGTTGATACAACATTGTTGCAAAATACTGAACTAGATCCAAGACAAGCTTGCCGATAACGAGTCAGTAGGTTATGTTCGCGGAATAATACATTAATACCCTTGGATATGACTACTTTGCCATTGTATGATTTATTGGCCATCAGCTATCAGGACGTAATAACTTTCTAAATCTTTTTTTAAACATAAGAAACTTCGTGAAAATCATAGGTTCACTGGAACAAAAAATCGCCTAAGATCATGTAGGATACTCCTTAACTTAGCGTTTAATAAATTAACTTGAAATTTAAAGGATATACAAGTACATACAAAAATATACTCACGCTGTATCCTTAACGGGGTAGACAAAGAGGATGGTGCTCCAAGCATCGCGGTCTCTCATCTCTCTCAAATCTCATAATATGTAGAAAGTGAAAAACCAACTATGTTATCTTTTATTTCTGGTTTTGTATTTCAAATTTACGTGAGTGCCAAACGTTAGCTTAAAATGTCCAAAATGACGTAATAAATCAACAGTGACATACAGACAGATGTAACGAAAGTAAAGTATAATGACTCAGTTTTTGCTACAGAACCCTAAAAATAACTTAAAAAAGACTAAAAAGACACTAAAAAGGAAACAAAAAGTTGGAAGTTATTGGTAACTGATTGCGGATGTTAAATATTGTTAGTAATATGCATATTTCAATGAAAGGGCTTTGTTTCCTTTCAATTTAAGTCAATGTGAATGAATTTATCAAAAAATGAGTGTGGGGGATAAAAAAGAGTAACAGAACACAAAAAAGATTTTATTTATCTTTGTCTGTATGTACACGCTAATCACCGAAACTACTGAACGGATTTTCATGCGGTTTTCACAGGTTAATTAAGCTCGGCTTGGAGCACCATTTAGGCTTTGCATCATTGAAATCGGATGACAGTGAAAAAAGTTATCGTCATTTAAAAATTATTTTAAATTCGCCGCTCGCCTGTTACACGTTTCAGAACACTGTTGGGAATAAAACATTATTGTTTCTTTTGTCTCTCGATACCAAGAGATGGCGTTAGTTGTCCCATCAGCGCCGGTTTAATTCATTTCTTTTGGTATGTGGGTAATTTAGTGTGTGGATTGCAGTTGTAATGGAGAAGTGACTAAAAAAAGGGTCGGTCGCTTTGTAAATTTTTTGAAATTTTTTGGATTATTGGTTGTAAATCTAAATTATCTTCATTGTTTTGAAGCTAAAAGAAATTCTGCCGTGTCGTTTTTAAATATTATGTTGAGTTCGCCAATTGGAATTGGTATTTGATTATTTTGATTTTAATAAAATTTAGAATGGAAATGGATTAAGTCCCGGAGAAGAACTCAGGTTACTTTTTTAATTCCACGCGGATAAAGTCTCAGCCAACAGCTGAAAAAAAAAATTGCTTATATAACTTATATTATATAACCAGCTGTTGCCTCTTATGTATGTATAGAGTAATATGTATGTATGTATATATGTATAGTGTGTATGTATAGAGTGTATTGTATAAAACAGTGTATGAAATTTTTTTATTTTATTTTTATTTTTTTTAAATGTAGTGTTCATGTTTGTACCGCCTACCGTAAATGTCCTCCGATTTCAGGCATTCCTTTACCCAAAGGTTGCCTGGAAGAGATCGCTTTAGCAATAAGATCGCCGATATTTTACTGTCTTTATTTCCTACATTTATAGTATACTTTTACTGTTGCAATAAAGAGTATATGATACGAGCAGACAGAAAGAAAGAGTGATGAAATACTGACAAAGAAAATGTACAGAGCGAAAGTGAGTGGTAGTAGAAGCCAAGGAATACTAAGGGCTGACTTACGAGATCAAATAGCCCGAGTTTCAGCTGACAGAAATGTCAAAAGCACCCACATACCTAGGCGAAAACTTGTGAGGAGAATAGTGAAGTGAGACTTGACGAAGCAAAATAATTATGAAAGGACCGCGGCGATTGACGCTCCTTCTTCCCTTACTACCTCCGTATTACCGTATTATCCGTACCATATTATTGCTCCTACTGTATTATGGAAAGCCATAAGAAGCCTTCTTTATTTATTTTATGACAATTTTCATAATTTTATTTACTTATTTAACAATTTATGTACACAAAATACAAATAAAAGAAGAAAGCATGACAAGAAAATATTGTACAAAGGCACTGCTTATTTCATGATGAAATCTCTTCCAGCAGACCTGCGATGGGAGACATAATTTTTAAAAGCAAATTTAGTGTGTACAACTTATATTTATACTTAAATACCCATAACATATATATACACACACATACATATGTATATACATATATACATATAAACAAATTTACAGACATACTCAAAGACGATAATGTTTACCTAATAGTAAATAGTCTGAGAGACCGGGATACTTGCTTTTTGTTTGTCGATGTAGCCTTTGTGTCGCAGCCTCGAGTACTGTATTTGAAATACAAAGAGCTAAGTATATAATGTAATACGTCTCCGACATTGTTCAACTTGATTATCTATTTTTCCCGTATATACGAGTACTCTTCAGTTGTTACGCCGATAGATTTGCAGTGTGCGTTATATAATTACCGGAGCTGAATCTATATGAAGATATTTTGAATGACTTATTAGTTTTCTCCAAATGCAACAATGTAGGTATGCTAAACATACTTATATGAGTGTGTGTGTGTGTGAAATCTTAATAGTACACGGATGCAAGGATGTACAGCGACTGTGCCAGCATACAATAAAGTTTTATTTTACAAATAAAAACATTATACAAACGTAGAACCCACAGTGTAAAAACTTTGCAGATGGTACAAATATAATAATGAGATTAGAAGACAGTCTGAAATGAAAACGAACACTCTATGTAAAGTCGACCCGCATGCTTATTACCTAACCTGCAGTTAGCAGGCGATAGCCAAATATCGCGCGATATCTTCTGTCAAAACGAAAATTTGTATAGTGGAGCTAAATCTACCGTGACTACCTTTTAGGACAGTCTTTAGAACGTAAAAGCAAAGATTTTTACAAAACTTCAACATCCTTCCCGAGATTGAATCCCTATTTGTCTGGGCTATGAATTATTATTCATAGTCCATCATACATTTTGTTGATGTTTCGTTTAATCAAATAATAGTAGATTCTTTAACAAGGGAGTAAAATAACATTTTTACGGCGAAGCGCTATTTCGAATCGAAGGAATTTCGCAGCGAAGCGAAGGATTCTGGAGCAGAATCCTGAGCGCAGCGAGGGATTCAATCATGGATTAAATGCAAGCCGCTCGATGTAAAAAATAATTTTCTACCGAGTTATACACTCTACTTTTCATTCCACTCTTTGAGAATAATAAATGAGAGACGCTATTCGACATGTACATTTTTTTATTTGTTTTTTCATCCGCCGCGCCGTTACCGCCGTTAGGTAATCATCAGCTAGTAACATTTTTCATACAATATTTTCGTTTCACCTCTCACAGAGGAATTTAAAGATGAATTCGTGTTCCTCATTTAAATTCATTTCTGCCTTCTGTGAGTCTTTAAGAGAAAAGACCTATTTTGGTCGCACGTATCGAAGAACGAATCATCGTTTTTCGAATATATGGAAGGAAAAAATTATTTGGTAACGTCCGATAGTTTCTGAAGAAGAAATACATAGTCGATTCGTTGACTAATGACGATCAATTGTTAATTTGGTTATAGTTTATTACATCAAAATTACCTCTAGTTACAAGTTTACAACTTGTAATTTTAACAAAACCGATGTATACCCATAAATGTTTCAGTAATTTAATGTTATCGAGATTAAGTCAAATATTAATGTATACTGTTTACTAAAAATATACCGATATCATTAGGATATATTTCTGTAGTGGAAATAATGAATTTTATTACAGAAATTACAATTTGTAACATTTCACCCACATAAACTGAATGTTATATTTACCTGCCATAGCCTATATATTCTGTTAATAAGAAATTTGTTTTTACGCCGATTTATATTTCCAGCTGGTCACTTATTTTAAACCAAAAACCACAGGGATAGTAAATAGAGAGAGTTCGCAACGTGTAGTTCAATAGCGAAGCAAACAAAACGCTAGTAAATACGACACATTTACATGAAATAAACCGATCGTTCGCTATATAATTAAAAGAATGTCACTTGTGGGTGCGGACCGTCTGCGATATCTGCCCAATTGGGCCACTTGACTAGGTCCCCTGAACGCTTATTACCTAACTTGCAATCAGCATGCGTCAGCCAAATATCGCGCGATATCTGCTGTCAAAACAAGAATTTGTACACTGTAATTTGTATAGTGGCGCTATATCTACCGCGAATAATGCATTTTACGGTCATGGCGCAATAGACACACAATCGTCATTCATGATATTAATTTCTTGTTCCTATTAGTCACCGGCGCGCAATGATCGCATGGCTGTCGCCGTCTGTAAATTTTAAGTAATGGCCCTGCGGAACGCTATCACCATGTTACTCACTAATCCTGCTGCTGCAGCACTGCTGACTCTGTTGTATGTATGTGATTTGTTTGAAAGCTTCAAAGGATGACGAAAGGATGATAACTATGTTGTTTAAACTCATTCCAGATTGTTTTCTGTGCGGAGAGGAGGCTTATCAATTTTTAATTATTTTTAAATTTTCGAACGGAGTTCTTTTCGTCTTCTAATAAAGAGTGAAAGTACTGTTATTAGTTCATTCTGTGGCAGTCGGCAAGGAGCGAGACTCGCAAGTTGTTATAGCAGCGGTGCGTGTTCGCGAGTGCCGCCCGATGTGGGACTCGTGACCTTCTTATGAGTTACTAGGCGAGCTCTTTAAAATGCTCTAATCATTTAGGTTGCTTGCTCCTCCGACTTAAAGCACCCCGCAAAAGCACAGCGGAAAATGATTGAGACGGCTATCAAATTATTGCAGGACATGCTTGTGGCGATACAGCAAGGACAAGATCATACACATACCGTCCTTGAAGAGATTGCCCAGCTTCTGCAATGTACTACGCCGCCTATATTAACACCACAACATTGAGCTCCCTAGCGCCGATAAAGCGCCAGCCATTTGTCATGCGCTCCTACTGGAGAGACCTTGGTAGATAATTCAGTGCGGGACAGCGCCGCAAGGTCCTAGAGGCCAATCATTATCTCAGGAGACTGCACAGGCACCTGAGTTAGCGGGAGTCTCCACGACAATCTAAGCGTATTAGCTTAGAGCGAATGAGAGCGGCTAGGGCCGCGAACATGACACCTCGTCTCCCGGCAAGGATGGCGAGAAGCATCCAGAAGTTGCTTGCTTGTACGTTAAACTGGAACGGAAACCATAAATAAGATTAGGATGAAATTGGTCATATTCTGCATAAATATAACGCATAACATCTGCTTTTTTTCATTTGTTTATTTCACACAAAAGGCATACGTAATTAAAATATTTATGCATATATACATACATGCATCTTCACGCTGTATCTCTAATGGGGTCGTCACAGAGGACGGAGCGCCAAGCTTCGCGGTCCTTACATACGTCTTTCGCTTCCTCAAATCTCATGCAGGATAGTGTTTTTGTAAAAATGAAGAAATAAATACTTAGATAGTTCGGGCACATGGAAAGAATGAGTGATGAAAGACTAACGAAGAAAATCTATAGAGCGAAAGCGAGTGGTAGAAGAAGACAAGGAAGACCAAGGCTGACTTACGAAGATCAAATGGCCAGAGTGTTAGCCGACGGAAATATGAAAACCACTCGCATACCTAGGCGAAAATGTGTGAGGAAGGTAAAATATTTATGATTTGTAATAAACATTTACCTACCTGTAAATTAAAGTACGCAACATGAAATATGGTAATGCTCTACTCAATCGATGGAGCTATAATTTATGGGCTGTTGCCTGCAACTTCGTCCATGCGGAATTAAAAAAAATAACTTATACCCTTCTCCAGAGCTCAATCTATCTCCATTCCAATCAAAATCATTTTAGCGATTTGACTGTTAAAGCCGACCAGTTAGGCAGATATTATAGTAGAGTGGATTTATTAGTGGAAAAGTTTAGAAAATGGTTTGACTATTTTCAACAATTTTTAGTATATATAAATTAACAAATGTAGTGGTCGCTAGGATGATATACGTATGTGACAGATGATTTTATTTGCACGTGGATGTTTGAAACTACACGATATTACAACTCTTTGTTCTATTATGACTGAAACAGTGCGATAACGGGAATTTGCATACAGGCTTTCTGCAATGGGACTTTGTTTGTTGGTAGGTGTTTAAATGTAGTGCTTCTATACAGGTCTGTGAGAGTAATATGCAGCTGTTTCATTTTCTGGCACAGGTAGTAAAAGGCGGCCAAGAGAACTTGTATAGCCGATATGCGAACAAAACCTGTCGCTCTGTGGTTCCATTTCGTCATCTGTAAGTTCAAATTCTGCTATAAGTCGTGTCAAGGTCGTAGACTTTATATATACTTCCAGACGCCAAATCCCGTGCGACAGCCAAAGGCAAATCTGATAAGCTGACTCGTCTGTACATACAACACACTTTTATTAAATAGACAAGCTGATCGGCCGCCATTTCTATAGAAAAGAGCACCCGCTCATCTACAATTTATTTTAATTTGCCACACTTTGTAGTGCGGGATAGGCCGGATAGAAGAAAATTTAATCTAATTAACTTATTATTTCACCGGAATGTTTTTTTTTTGTATATTATATGACCAGAGCTTATACTTTTATATGTATTAAATTTCAAATTTCTAGCATATCTACAATTGTCATATGACGAATGAATAGATCTCACTTTTTGGTCCTGTAGCTCCTTAACCGCAGTATAAGCACATGTTTTTTGTGCATCTATGGCACAGTATCTACCTGTCATTTCATTGCCCTCATTTTATAATAAATGCTAAAACAGCAAATGCAATTTTCGATGTATATATAAATATATATATGTATATGTATATACATATAAAACAGTAAATGCAATTTTCGATGTTTATATATATATATATATCTTTGTTTTGCAGTTGTAGCTAATAACTAACAATACAGAAACTAATTGGAAATTACGATTTGAATTTTTTTGTTGTTTTGATAATTTACAAGCAATTTGGTATTACAATTTACTACTGAAATAAATCAATACATATATATCAAAGCTTTAATATTTACAAAGTTAAAACTAAGTATTATCTTAAATAATAGATTTCCTCAAACTTATCGCCTAGAAAGCTGTCATTGCTTAGGGTGCCCAGTAGACTCGCATCATTAGCTCTTCGAATAACCAAACCAATTCGTTGGCGGAAGAAGCTGCCATTCCGACAATCTCTCGAAACCTCAACCAGTCGTTTACAAATCAGAAACCAGTTATTAATTAAATTTATTTTTAATAATTCATAAATATCGTCTTTCATTCTATTAGTAATAACTAATAACATTTAAAACAAATTGTACCACTTAGTTCAAAAATAAATTTTATAACAGTTTTTTGCATGTGTCTAACTTTTGTTACGAATCAAAACCAGATACGAGAACATTACAAGAAACGTTCTTTTCCCGAGCTAACTTTAATTAGTTGCTGAGGGACCACGCACCCTGCGGCTCGGATGTCTCAAACGAAGCACCCCAATTAACTATCTCCACCACTGGCTACTATTTACAAAAGAAACGCGAAAAAACACTTTCGTAATTTACTTTATTTTCTATTTTCTCTTTTCCTGACTCCGGATTTTAGTTTAGTATTGAATTTGACACGCGAATTTCAGCTCGTTTTATTAGGAAACTACGAAGCAGAAATCACTATGTCTCAATATGTTTCAACGCACAAATGGTTAAATACGGAATTTTTAGTGCCTAATAAACCGAAGTGTGCCTTATTCTCATGTGACAGAGATACAATTTTGAAACAGTTCTTTCTGAACAAATTTACTTTAGGCTATTCAGGACACCAGTTCTTAACCTTTTAGAGAACGTTGATGACAGACATTATAGTGAGCTTCTGTTCGACTTTCTTAAATTATATTTAACAAGGTTCATAAAATTTATCTATTTATTAGAACTAGCTACAGTGAAACCGCAAACATGAATTATTGCGACAATATTCGTTAGCGCAGAAAGATGTAATTACACCGACTAAAAACTATATACCAATGAAGTAGAATACCAATATACAAATAATACTGATGCAGTAGAAATCTTGCTGCTCTAAGTTTAGATTTGAAAAATAACAACAACACAAACACATGCTATCTCGCTCATAAAATTTATACAGTTTTTTTTTCTTTCTTTATGGCATGGCGTACAGCTTACAGCATTTGCCAATGTCACGTATTAATAAGTAGAATCATAAGTAAATTAGTTTTTTCTTATCGTAAAACTTCTCCAGTAAAGTAATAGTAGGAGGCTTTACTGAAGTTTTAGAGGACTTCTTCGAAGAGCGCGAGAATTTCAGCTACACATGATTATTTAGACCTACTCCTATTCTTTTCATGTATACAGAACTTTAAAACACAATATACTATCTCCTTTATACTTTAAAACTTCCAAAAATGTAAAAAATAGAAAATCTAAATAAAATGATAACCTCACTTCTCCCGTTCCCGCCAAAAAGTCAATTTATATATTGTATTGCGCGTACGCAACAACCAATAACTAATGAGGAAATTTCGCTCGTAAATGTGATGCCATGATTGGTTAAAATATTTTAGGGCTTATCATAATTATGACCTCTGCGCAGGTATATCATAATACTTAATGTATAAAAATGGTAGTTCTGCATACGCTATTGAACTATTACCTACGATGTACAGAATAAGCCCACGTTTTGAACGTTTTTGAGTTCTCTACGATGAGAAAGTTTGTAGAGTTGTTTGGAATTGTCGAAAGAGTGCGAAACTATCGTTATAAAAATTCAATTTATACGTATCATGTATGCAGCTGGAAAACGACGGTCAATTGCCGCTGCGGACTAAAAGTAAATGGAATTTAAATAGAATATCAGGTCACCATCTGCAAAAGGTGTTACGAGAGTATTAATAGTGTAGGCTACCGGCGCGGAGGCGCCCACCCACGAGACTATTCTTTAATCTCCAGTTATCTAAATGCCAAAGGTTAAACAAAGGCCACTGAGTTTTAGAATAATAGAAATATAGACGAGAAGTTATTTGTTTATTGTTCAAAAATATTTTTGACAATAAATAGATTTCCAAGTTGTTATTATCGATACCATCTTTATCGAACTTTTCTATGGGTTTGCTTATTATAACAGTATTATAATATTCTTCAAATAATAAAATATATAAGATTGTGTGGTCCCTGAAGTCTAGGCCTGTATTTATAGATTACATAACGTACATGGTCTGGGTGACCCAGCTTTCGTTGATTGTAATATCAAAAAGAAAGCGGAGCACATTGCAGGATTCGAACCCGTGCACTTCGGCGTGGTAGACCTGCGCTGTAGCCACTGTACTGTTGAGAAGGTAAAGTCTGTTGCGAAATTAGAAGAGTTTAGAAGTTAAGAAGTTTTACGTGTGTGAAAACACAGAAGAAACGAATTTTCCAACAATTGAAATCTAGCTAGATTGATTTTTCGCCTTCGTAAACTCCTATATTGTAAACTTCATAGACATCGTTAGAGCCGTTTTCGAGATCGCGATTACAAATATGCAAATATTGCTCGTATTATATAGTATATAGGATACATAATCTATATAATAATAAGAGACTAGGCTTAAAATGCGCATACCTTCACATCACCGCAGCATTGGTTCCGCTTCTCAGTTACGGAACCTTAGAAATAAAGTTGAAAAGACGTTTGAATGAAATGAATGAAAATGAAAACTGGTACTTACATAGTGTCTGATTTTAATATTTATACGACGGTTATGTAACTTAGACGACTAATAAGGTCACAGTTGTTGTTACTATAATAAAGCATAAAGTTAAATTTATAACGACTACAAGACGTCCGGATATTAACCACTTAGGTCGCCGAACAAACTTCGATATAACGACTACATGACCTTTAGGTCATTATTTATTATAGTTAGAGTTCATTGAAAGTTGTAATTTGTACCCTTTCTGTGTTTCACTGATGTAACTACCTTTAAAACATTTATACAATCAACATAAAATATCGAAATCTTCTGCTGCTTATAAAACTTTTATTTAGCCATTACATGACATTTTGTTTGTTGAGGTGTGTGTAGAGGCTCTTAGTAGTTTTTATTTTATTATCCGTCTTTAAATTAGTAGAAGATTTTCAATTCATCGGAATCTTTTTTATGATGTTTACCACTTTGTCCGCAATTTATGCACTAATTTTAATGATTTTTTGTTTTTTAGACAAAAGAACTTAAAGGTTTATATATTTTAATGGTGCTATTATTTAATGTATTTTTTTTTGGCAACGTAGCCAATGAGATGGCTAACTTTTTACTTAATGGAGCGTTCCAGAGTTTAAAAAAGTTTGTTGTAAACCAACCCTAGATATTTAGGATGACGCCACTCAAAAAGATATAAATATTTTTATAAGAAAAAAATTAATTCGACTTCAAAGGAAAAACATTGAAAACTGCAAAATAATTATCCCTTACTTAATCAAAACAAAAGTACAACAAAGACTTCATAAATACAGTATAGTACTTATGTAATGAAATCTGACAGTTATTGAAGTCCATGCCAAACCAATAAATAATCAGCAGCAGAAAATCTATTAGTTTAGTAGGCTCGACACCGATTTCAGTAACTGTTAAATTTAATTATTTGTATCGTATTTATGAAGTTAAAGGATATTTTTCAAAATTTTTCATATCGAAGCCGGTTTAAAGTTTTTTTTATAACAATATTGTTTATATGTATAGTACTTGTAGATTATATCTTTCTGTAAATTTAAAAAATATTCAACCGTGTGATATAATAAGCGATTCTTAAGAAATGGTATTACGTCTGATTCATTTCTCGAAATCCTTTATGTAGTAATTGGAATGTTCTCGAATGTTGAACGTAATTTCGCTTTCATTGTCCGTCTTTGAGCGTGTCTTCACGTGAATAATGGGTACATTTTCCAGTTGCCGCTCAGGAGATGCATTAAAAGATTATGATTTAGCTTTTATCCTCCATAAAGGGCCAAATTGAAATAGATTGATAAACGTGCCGTTAAAAATTCGTACCCGTTATTAACTTATAGACGTCCCACTGCTCAGCACGGGTCTTTGTAACCGACGTTAAAAATATATACGTATTTTTTTATTTAATTTTTGGTTTCTTACCTTATGTTTTGAGCTCCCAATGTTTGTAACTTTCAGTCCAGTAGATAGGTGTAAAGATAATGCAATGAATCGGCTGTGACATATAGTGACGAAAAAATGAGTTCCTTTTTGCCATTTTGGCTACGAAATCTTTAAAAAAGGTATGTATCAGCGTGTATGCGTTTGCGTAGTAACTGACTCAGAAAGTAACTAAATTAGGCAGGTTAAGTCTCGTAAGTCTCTGAAAAGTACCAAATTTTACGCGGGTAAAACCTGAAGTATAGCTAGTTAATAATATAACCTTCCGACAGTTAATTGATGTGTTTATTTGGAGCTTATTATTGCTATAAATTAAGTATTAAGTTTATGCTAATCCAGATCTTTTTAGAGGTGAATCCAGGTTACGTCATGTATTTTTTTACGTTTCGTAGACTGTCTACAACGTTCTACAGAGTCGTAGCAAGTCGTAGAGACGTAGCGCCGACACGATTCATCACGTACTAAACTCACTGTGATGAGAAAAAAAGTTTTAAAAATAAGTTTATGAAAATACTTTATACAGATTTTTTACAAGCTTAGACCGTGGCTTCGCTTTTATATTGCAAATATTATTAATATTAATTCATAGCAAAATGTTATTGAAATCCAGTCGGGTTCATTTAAGAGTAAAAAAATAATAGTAGCCACTAACTAGCATAATGAAAAATATAATACTTACATTAATTTGTAATACATACCTTTCACAGAACTGTTCTCAAATTTCAACACGCGCACAGTGTTTTGGACGATACTAGTTGTCACCCACGATTTCGTCCAAGTGGAATTTAAAAAAGTAGCCTGTGTCCTTCCCCAGAGTTTAATCTATCTAAAATCCATCAAAATTGGTCCAGCAGTTTAGCCGTGAAACCGTAACTGACAGGAATACTTTCACATTTATAATATCTTTACGGATTGGTATGGATATCATGATACATTTTTGATTTCGATTGCTAAAGATCTGTAACTGGGATTTTCACTTTATTTTTCTATACGTAAACTATAAGTAAGGCTCTATTTTCTCTGAAATTTTGAAAATTCTAGGTCTAGTAGTTTCGGCGATAAGATGGAGAGAATTATCAAGTTGTATTTTTTTATGGCGGAGGGGTAAGCGATTCACCTGATAGAAAGTGATCACCGCCGCACATGCACACTAGCAATGTCCGGGGAATCACGAGTACATTGCCGCGCTTTAAGGAAAAAAGAGAGAGGGGGCAGATTGACCACTGGCACTCTCACTCACCGAACGTAACAGTAAATGCTGTTATTTCACGCCGATATTCTGTGAGAGGGTGGTATTTCACCGAGCGAGTCGGCCCAATTCGTGCTGCAATGCAGAATGGCTCTACCACACATAAAGTTGTATTCGAATACTTAATTTGTTCTTATATAATTCTCTTGTAAATATTTTAAAACATTAACTATCGCAAAATATGGGGTTAACCAGGCGTAACTAATTTTGCTATGCAATTCCAAACAACTGTTACTTACACTAATGCGTCACTAATGCGACTGCTGTCTAGCAGACGCATTAGTGATTTGTCAAGGGATCTATCTTTCCTCTTAGCGTATGGAACCCTAAAAATAAATAACGGTTGCTCGTTTAAAATTTTATTAAAATATTTTACGTTGTCACTGACTATGATTCATAATCGCATGTAAACACTAACATAGTGTTATATTGAGCTGACACAGTGTTAAAATGGATAATAAATCTTCAGATAATCGCGCTATTTGGCCTTCGATTAAACATTAAGCTTGTATTATGGATGCTACACAATGAACTGGGGGTGGACCCGGTGACGCCCAGACTAATTTATTTTGTTTGTTGTTTTAGAAAATATTCTGTTATATTAGAAATATGTGCGGTGTCACCCTTGCAGACAAAATAAGCAATGAAGAGATACATAGTATGACAGGGTTGGACGACAGTGTTATCGTAAAAATTAAGAAAGGAATACTGAAATGGTTCGGGTACATAGAAATAATGAGTTATGAAAGATTGACGAAGAAAATCTACAGAGCGAAAGTGAGTGGTAGCAAAAGAAAAGAAAGACAAAAAGCCAAGGAAGACTTATGAAGAACGAATAGCCAGAGCGTTAGCTACTTAAAAGGTAATTGCAAACCTGGGCGAAAGTGTGTAAGAAGAATGATGAGAAATGAGGAGGTGAAAGAAGCATGTAAGGACCGCGATACTTGACGCTCCATCCACTCTGATAATTGTTTTTAAACAAGAACTTGATCGAGTTTCTTGCTGGTTCTCTTCAGTGCTGTTCTTTCTGAACTGGCGATGGATTCGGTATCTAAGAATTGTTCGTAATCTTATTACTTTAAACAAGTTTTTTTTGTATATAATATATTCTTATTTTGGAATTGCTCTAATGAATCAGATGAAATTTCGTATTTAGGCTATGTTTTAGTTCTAAGTTTATTTAGAATAAGTATTATCCCACAAAAAACTCGTATTCACATACAAATCATTTTTTTCTGAAATATTGATTCTAGCACCATCTCATAGAACATTGTAGTATCATTAAGTTGAAATAGTCATGCAATATATCAATATATTAGCTATCCAACAACAACAGATGGCACTATAAAATAAGTCATTAGACACCAAGTGAAGCTCAGTAGCCCAAGTACTGAGGTTTAATACAATAAAAATATAACAATGCGTGAATTTATACAGAAGCAGCATTGAACTTATACATGTAACAAAAGTTTGTATTACATTTATTGTCGAACTATAAACCAAAGTGTTATATTGTATTTCTGCCTAACACATACGGTATTACAGTGAACGCGCGATGGATTCCATTTTAATTAATCCGTCTGCTCACACCCTTAATTAACTTTTATAAATTGACTTAACTTTAGCGGCTTTACGCGATATTTATCAACGTGTAAGTACAACAGCTGGAAATAAACGATGCGTGCTCTACGAGGTAGCGTGTTAACGCCGAGGACAGTGTAAAGGTCGCGATACACCAATCGTGGCCCATATAGCAGGTCTAAATCCTTTAAGTTTTTGGTTAAATAATAAATAACGAACTGCTAAAATAAACAAATTTAATTAACATACCGGAGTACATTTATCATGTATTTATTTCGTGAGGCGTAAAAGCGATGTGAGCTGAGCGCTGTTTCAAGAGTTTGAGAAGCACTTGTAAATGTGGTTCAATTTATAAAGGTTTATTTTTCTGTTCACTGTACAAGAAACAGCTTAATACAAAGCTACAGTAGAAGGCACTAGAAGCAAATTGGTGTCGTAATAAATAAAAGATGTGTAAAAATTACGTAGACAGCTACCCAAACAATAAAATAATATATTTTACTACTCTCTTCCGAGAGCTTCTTGCACTTGCTTCACTCAAGTAGTGAAGCAAGTGGGTCTTTAGTATTAAATAATAACTAACGTTTGGAAATGCGCCCATGGCTAATGATGATATATTATTAAAATGAAAGTAAATATGCTGACGTTGGCCTGCACTTAAGTAGGTCCCTTAAAATGCCTCTCGCTGACGTAAGGTGGCAAACTGAACGGAAATAAAGAGATTCATCAATTTGTAGAGGTCGTTGGTAAGGCCGGCGAAGTCCACTTCTTGTTGTTGCGGATCTTGCGTTGCGATTTCTATAGCGTAGCGTAATGAGGTTGTTATATTGTTTTTGCGGTGCTGAGAATCCTTGCGCGTGAAGTACTACACTAACAGTACAGTTAGTCCACAATATAACAACGTCACTGTGTCTTTGTGATATGGATGAGGAAGTTACATACTTTTCAGCCATCTCTTCAGGACTTTATCGCTTGAGGGCCCACGATCTACTGTAAGTGATCGCGTGTGCTAGTAAAGGGAAGGCACATAGATAATTTAGTCTTGAAATAAGGGATTATCACCAACTTTATGGTAGACTTCTACTCTTTACCGCAACTCTTTGCTCGATACTGCTCCTGACTCAGTCTGTTCCCATCTTTATAAACGGACTCGAGTTGACGGGCCACGTGTCCACTCTCAATGGTTTTCTCACTTAAATCTACTACTCAAGTTAAGTACAGTTAAATAAAAAAATATTTGCTGTAGGTATTATGCACTGTAACTAAAATCTTTCAAGCAATTTTTCAAGATAAAATATGAAATACTTAGCTTCATACCAACAGGCCAGCCATGATGTTACTTAAATTATTATGCTTACCGGAGTCGGACCCGTATCAAACTTGATTTGACCCGTCAAACATGTCACTTACTGTGATGCAAATATTCTTTTCTGGTTATTATGATTTTTTTTGTCACAAAAAGACACTGTTCTGTTCAATAGCAGGGCTATTTCTAGAAACTGAATGTCAGCGGTGGAATTGGAAAGGGTCGACCTGGACGCACGTACATTTATCCAATTGGCGAGGTACTAGAAGGCTAGTCTAAAATACGATATGAATGAATAAATGAATGGATAGAGAACTTATAACGATATGAAATAGGTGATGATAGATCGTCCGTTTTGCCAACCGTAAGCTCAAATTCGTATAACTTCGTTGCTCTTAGATACTCAGTTCACCTCAAAAATGGCAAAATGGCATGCGATTTTTTAAAAATATCAGAAACGGACAAGCGTATATTCAACGAATTCTCAACATAGATAAGATGTGAAACATGTTAGGGAAATAAATGGCTCCAATTGCCTATCCATGCGCATGGAGGAGGACGACAGCACACGTGGTCCGTGCTATTGTCTATTGTGTAGTGCGACGGTTTAGTGGGGCTCTATCACTACCCCTTCGAGAAGTGCTTCGGCATAGCGCGAGAGACGCTCCGGTGCGTTCCATAGGAGACCCCGGAGCCTTTCGACAACGCGCCGAAGACATCTACTGCAGGACTATTAGTGGGTAAAATCCTTACTAATCCAGTTTCTCTTGTGGGGGGCTGGGTAAAAGGTAGGTTTCTCTTGCGTCAACAAAAATTAGAGCAATGGCAGTAATAGTCTCAGTAATAGTGGTGCTCATGTTCCATAATGCAGGCCCAATACGGTGCTCTCTAGATAACCTTAGGTAGTAACTTAGTTAAATGAAGGCTTGGAGTTCAGACTTCACTAATTAAGTAATAACTTGAAATTGGTCAAGTGCGAGTTCGACTCTCGCACAGAGGGTTCCGTACGGTATTTGTATAAAATGATAAATGAAACTTCATTTCTGGAGATCTGTAAAACTTAAGACTTCTATTATATTTTTCTTGTAAAGTTTTGGTAAGGTTTTACATACCTTAACATTATTTGGTTTCTAGTTCGAATGGCATTGAGATAGAGAGGGGACAACGGGGTCGGTTAGAGTGCCTGCCCAATTTATCCCTTTGTAATCTTGTTGTAGGTATAAAAGTGGGTGTTTGTATGCATTATGTAAACGCTAAACACCAAGATCGTTTTTCCGATCACCATGTAAGTTAGCATGTATATGTATTTTTTATGTTAAAGGTTGTAATGTTTAGTTGTTGTAGCTAGTTAAATATTTACCTTTAAACATTTTAAAATGTGGTTCGTGCAAAATATGTGGATAAATAGGATATACCGCATGCTTCGAGTTTATACGTTAATACATGCATACATATCTTCACGCTGTATCCCCAACGGGGTAGTCAGAGAGGATAGAGCGCCAGGAGTCGCGGTCCTTACACACCTCTTTCGCTTCCTCAAATCTCATCATTCTCTTCACACATTTTCGCCTAGGTATGCGAGTGCTTTTGACATTTCCGTCTGCTAACACTGGCTATTTGATCTTCATAAATCGGCCTTGGTCTTCCTTGGCTTCTTTTACCTCTCACTTATACGTTAATAATTTCTCAGAATGTCGTCTGTGACAGACGGAAGCTTAATCGATTTTAAAAGCGTCTTCCTTGTGCTTTTAAGGTACACAATCTTAATAACCAATAAGTTTGTACTATGAATACTACGTTACGAACTGATTATTACTGAGTAATTTCAGAGCACTAACCATTCGTAATGCAAGCTTATTGCCATATGTTGTGAACGATAATCTATATAAATAAAAATTCAATGCTGTTCGTTGGTAAGCGCATCACTTATAAACGGCTGAACTGATTTAGTTAATTTTTTTTTTAATTTTTAAATGTTCGTAACGGTCTGAATAAGGTTTCTAGTAAAAAAAAATATATATATATAAAAGTTGCCAGGAAAATTAGAAAAATAGGAAAAAACTGCTGTGCTGTTTTCTGTAGAATTTTTGTATAAACTCAAGATCATAACGCAGGAATAAGAATATTCACTGAGTGGCAACGAAGCGTGGCCATACACAGCTAGTGTTAAAATATCCAATTATTTTAATTTTTAATCACCTAATCAAGTCTCTATATTTGTGAACGTGAAAAGAAAACAACACTCCTTTTTAAGCATATTGCACACACGCAGAAGTACCTAATAAAGTTTATATGGATAAGGAGCGCAGAAACCTAAAATTTATATTGTTTTACTTATTTATGTAACAAAAAAATAATGAACAATTTAACTGTTTCCTATACTAGTATTAACTGTATCATAGGAAACAGCAAGATAATCGTTGTTGCCCATTTTTCACTGACTCGTGGTGGCGTGGGTTGTTGACATAAGTACTTTGAATTTGACAGACTAGTAAATGTGCAAGATATGTTACAAATACGTTAAATAAAATAAAACAAAACATTCATTGTCACACAAACACACTGCCACTGTCAAGCATATAATAATTATATTGTCAATGTCAAACACATAATGGTTTGTAGTCAAACAGCCGCACAGAAGTAAGATTGTCGTCAAAGAATTTTAAATTTTGCCAACGAATAATTACGGACAGATTGACTGAACGAGTATCAAGTTGTGAATTTTGTGATTTGTAAGTGTGTGCTGTTATGAGTCTGTGGAGCGTTTGTCAAGGGAAAAAAGCGTCTGTTTTATATATACAGTTGAATTTCGATCACTGGGCGAGTACTGATTGCCTTATTTAATCAGTTTAACTTATAATCACCAAATCAAAAATATTCATTATAAATTACAAAAACAATTTAGATAAAAATATCAAAATCAGGACCACAGATTATAAAGTCCACAGATAACTTTTTTACTACAATAACATAAAACTTGTTTCTCGGTACCATATAACGACTCAGGAGTATACTTAATAATAGCTTGGTATTATTGAGCATTAATTTCCCAGTTCGATATGTAGCATCCATGTATCCTTAGCAAAAGCTTATTAGTCACTTTTGGGACCTAAAATGATTGTTTAAAGATTGTTTTAATATGAACATCGTCGCCCAATTTACCTATTATTACTATTCTAACTATCGTCCAATCAACGGTTTTAACTACGAAAAGCGAAGCGGAAATTGCCTCCGGTAGAACTGTAGCAGTGGCTGGAGGTCAGGTCACCAGAGAGAGGAAACTGCGAATAAGTCTTTATTATTGCATTCAATGTCGAGGTGGCGCGTTGCTGTTCATTTACTGAGGAAATGTTACTGTGAATGTCCAAAATGCAATGTGCTTTAACTGCACTGATATATGTTAACAATCACCGAGCTAGCTGGTGAATCTACGTTATTAATATTTTCATGAGAATTGCTATTATACACCAGCGAAAATTATCATACACTACGATGACTGGTTAATTTTCGTTATCTTTAAAATGAGTGAAATTATGATTTAGACAAAACTGTGATCTACTACGAGCTTACAAACAGAAATTCTGGGCTGGTATAAAATGAAGTTACAAATTGTCTCAATACATAAAATCGTAAATAGATGGAAATTGTTCATTAATCAAAATCTGTATTACAGTCAGCAATGTCTACTAGGTAACGCTATATAGGTTCTTTGGTTATTTGTATTAAACAACAGTGCATTAACAACATTCATGTTATAATATTAATTAATTTAAGATTCACAGATCATTTTGGTGTGTGTTAATATTTATCGGCGTATGTTCGATTCAAGAAGTCTACACTTACGCTGTCGAATTTGGAATTGTCGACGTTACCGGTGCATCTAAACATTTATTAATATCGGACTTTCATAGTAGCATAAATCTCATATTTACATAAATATCTTCATGCCATTTTCTTGTAGATAGAGCATCAAGACCTCTTTTAACGATAAATATTTGGATTTCGAGATGGTAAAGCAGAGCTGGGTGTAATGATGCGGAAGCACACAGTCGCGGGCGGTGGCTGTCTAGGTGAAGGGGAGCGATAGCCATTGACTTCGTGACCGTGGACCGCTGTAGTGACGTATCGAGAGTGGACTATGTGTGTTTAAACGAACTTTTGGTTTTTTGGTGGAAAATTGGAGCTTTGATTTACTTTCGGTTAAACTAAGGCTAACACTGAAGCTACGTTCTTAAGTTTTCGTGTTGGCTTCGGCGGGGATCAGCATAGCCATTTATCAAATAACTGCATCTGTGAACACAAACATATTTGTAATTAGATGAAATTAACAGAAATTTCAAAAATGTGCAAAGGAATTACCTTCAAAATTACAGTTTAGGACGAATCTGAAACAGATCGACATTAAGTTTCGCTTGAACTAGTTTCATTCAGTCACTAATGGTGTACTAGATGGTGACGGACAGTTTCTTATAATAATCCACGACCTACTTTTAAATTACGAGATGCACCGGAAAACAAGCAGTCGGGTCATTCTGTGGTGCGCCTTCTCTCTCGGACCATCATGGGAGAATACCTGTGTTTGAGAGTCATAAACCTCGAAATAAACGTACGGATGAATCCATTAGTTCATGTATTGTCGCCGTGGGATGCGAAATTGATCTAAGCGGATACGCGTACGGAACAAGGTCACGGGTGGTGATTGACCTTCAAGTTCATTATGATTTTTTTGTATTTATTCATTAAGTCATTTTGTGAGACACAGGTACAAATATGGTGTTAATGTTGCAATATACTGTAAGAGCCTCTGTGCTCCGCCTCATGCATGGCGTTACAAAAACATTTATAACAAAACAAATAACTCAGATAAATATTATTACAGTCATTAAATTTGGAGTTAAATTTATGCCATTAAATTGGATTTAAAATGTTATTAATTATTATATAGTCATTACTCATTACATTGCAATCAAAATTATATACGTGTCAAATAAAAAAATATAAAAAAGTTTTTCTAAATATCATCATTAAAAAATTCGTCAATGGAGTAATACGTCTTTTCTAATAGAAATTTCTTTAATTGTTTTTTGTAAATATTCAAATTAGTGCTATCTTTTATAAACTTCGGTAATTTATTATACAATTTAGGTGCCAGAGCAAAAATTGTATTGTGGAATAATGTAGTCCTACATGCAACGAGACAGAGATTTCCACAACGCCTTGATCCTTTTACGCTATCAAATAGGTTTTTATTGTATTTAACAAAAATAAGTACTTTATAGATGTACATACACGGAAGTGTCATTATTTTTAATTCTTTGAAATGATTTTTACAGCTGTCTCTTTGCTTTAAATGACAAATCGATCTTATGCATCTTTTTTGTGCTCTGAATGCTAATTCTTTCCCTTTTGCATTACCCCAAAATATAATGCCGTATCGTAATATCGAAGCGACATATCCGTGGTAAGCTGTCAATACTGCCGAACGATTTACTATTTCACTTAATTTATAAAGTGCATATGAAAATTTGTTTATTTTTTTGTATGTTTCATCAATATGGGTATTCCATTTCATGTCGTTATCAATATATAATCCTAAAAATTTTGTCGTGTTTATCTCATCTAGATATTTACCACCGTACTCAATATTAAAATTTAAACTAGTTTGTCGTTGTCTAAAAGTCATTATTTTAGTCTTATCTAAATTAATTAAAAAATTATTAGATTGCAGCCAGTTAATTATTATTTTCAAACAATCGTTAATTTCATTTTCAAACGTATTCAAATTATTGTTATTAAATATCACAGTACTATCATCGGCAAATAACAACACGGGATATTTTATTGATTTCGGTAAGTCATTTATATAAATGATAAATAGTAATGGACCCAAGACGCTACCCTGAGGCACACCATATTGAGAAATACGTTCGGTTGACGTATATGTTACTTCGGTCCTAGTTTCTGTGCAAAAGCGTTTAATGCACGTGATTTGTTTTCTATTATCTAGATATGATTTTAATAGATCATTAACATTACCTCTAACTCCATAGCAGTTTAATTTTTGTAATAATATATTATGGTTAACATAATCAAAAGCTTTAGTCATGTCCATATAGAGAGCTGACACTGGCAATCTCTTATCCATTCTTGTCATAATTGTATAAAGAAAGTCGTATACTGCCATATTTATTGTCGTATTTTTCCTAAATCCCTTTTGTTCGTCAGTGAATAGATTATTATTTTCAAAGTAAAAGTATAATCTCTTATAAATTATTTTCTCCAGAATTTTAGAAAATATTGATAGTAATGCTATAGGTCTGTAATTTCTTATATCTTCTCTATCGTCTCTTTTAAATAATGGTTTAATTATAGTAACCTTCAATTTATCTGGAAACTCTCCAGTTTCCAAACATAAGTTTGCGATATGACTAATTACTGGAGCAATGAGCGGTGATACGGATTTTACTACTTTTGTGCTTATTTCATCATACCCAGTGCTGTTTGTATTTTTAAGCTTGTTTATAATTTCAGTTATCTCACATGGAATAGTGGGCATTAAGAACATTGAATTGTTGTTGACAAAATTACACGTATTTATGTTTTTATTCAATTGCGGTTTTATTTGATCTATAAAAAAATCATTGAACGCTTCTGCAATTAACTGAGGATCCGTCAAAACTTTACCAATCATTTTAATTCGTGCAATATTTTCCTTTGGCAAACTCGTTTTTATGTTATTTATTATTTCCCATGCAGCTTTTGATTTATTAGTAGCACACTGTATATAATGATTATTGTGCGCTTTTGTAGTTAAATTAATAATTTTGCGATACCTTTTAGAATAAGATTTAAATTTGAATTTATTATCATTATTCGGTGAAAGTCTATATTTCCATAGTAATATTCTTTTACGTCTACTACAAATCCTAATTCCACGACTTATCCCTCTAGGTTTCGTCGTTGTGGGTACAGTAATCTTTAATATGGGAAAACATAAGTTATAAAATAATTTAAAAATGTCGTAAAATTTACTAAAAGCATTATTAGCATCTTTGCAGTCATATATTTCATTAAAAGTTATATTATCCAAACAAGCCTCAAATTTGATCATGTTTTCTCTTGAGTAGTCTCTTTTAAATCTATACCACTTCTTTATTTTAAAAGTTTTATTTACAGGACAAGATAATATTTGGGCGTTATGGTCGGATATTGCAAAATCGTACATTTCTCCTTTCGATCCCTTTACGTTATGAATGATATTGTCAATACATGTGCCGCTTTGTTGTCTAGTTGGTCTGACAAACCCAAACGTTAAATTAAAGCCCTGAATTAAATGATAAAACCTCTTTGCTTGATTTGTTTCCTTTAAGATGTCAATATTAAAGTCTCCGCATAAAATAATTTTTGAATTATAAGAAAATAAACTTAGTATGTCATGTAAAATGTCAAAGAATATGTCTAAATTTTTTAAGATGTTCTTATTACTCGGCACTCTATAGGTACATATAACTATGATTTTGTGCTCAATTAACTCGATTGCACAAGTTTCTACTACATTTGATACACAATATTTTAAAACTTCTTTAATTTCTCTGAAGTTATGAGTCTTTTTAACAAGAATACACGAACCACCATTCCTATTTGCTCTCGTGAAACAGGCACCTAGTTTAAAATTAGGAATATTTAATATATGTAAGTCCTCAGAGATCATATTGTGTTCTGTAAAACAAATTACGTCAGGAAAATTCAAAACAAGGTCATTCAAAGCTACAGTCAACATGTCCGATTTGTTAATTAGTCCATTTACGTTTTGATGCATCACATGTATATACTTATAAACGAAAAAAATCATTATTATTATATTTACGTACTTGTCCAGAATCAGCGCCGTTAGAGCCAAGAATCAATTCACTGTTTTTTGCGGACGTATCTGTTTGCGTTAATTGATTATCTTGTTCAGCAAAGAATTCAGTCTGAGTGGATTTGTTTTGTTTTACTACTGTACATTTAAAGTTTATTGCTTCATTTGTTTTAACATATTCATTATATTTAAATCTGTAGTCAATTTTTAAAATTTCTCTTAAAACGTAGCGTGATATGTTGATGCCAAAATTTCTCCTGTTAGGAATATATTGAACATAATTCATGTCTACATATGTCACATTAATAAATTTACTACACATGAGTTTCGTTACATGGTTAAGTGATTTTTCGTTCAATATCATATTGTAAGGAATCTCGGAGACAATAACATTAGTATGAATAACAGAATGTAACCATATTAATAAATTAGACTGAAAGTCATACGGATTTACATCATTTGTTCCACTTAATAGTATAATATAATCTTCCTTAGACAGGTTTTTTATTTCATTTTTAAAAACATTAATAACATTATCTAATCTAGCACCGCTTTTACAAAAAGACATTACTTCGTATTCTGAACCCAATAAATTTTGTAAATTTGGTTGCACGTTTATTCCCTGTTGATCAGAAATAATAATTACTCTCTTCCTTTTACGAATATCAAAAGTCTTACATTCTTCTTTTTTAACTTGTTTGCCTCGAACCAACTGGTCACCCAATATAATTATTTTTCGCTTTTCTGTACTAGTTACGCCATCTGTTGGCAACTTTACGAAACCATGTTTACTTGATACAGCTTGCTTAATTGACAGTTTGCGCGATATTATGTTAATTTCTTTGTCTGAAATGTTTTGCTTTTGTGGTAATAACAAATTACGTTTTGCAATAATGTGTCCATTAGAAATTACAGACTTTGGTGTAGTCAGCGTAGTATTCATAGAATCAGTTTTTCTTAAAATAGGTGTAGTAGTGTCAGTATAAGGAGATTCTAATTTTTTTGAGGTAGGTATACAAAGTTTCTTTAATAATGTGATTGCCTTATTTTTTTATGACAGCTCTTGTTTAAGGTTATTAATTTGATAATTCAAGTTTGTAATTTCCCCATGTGCACTAGCTAATTCTATATGTGTCTGCTCTAACTGATGTTTTAATTCTAATATATAAGATGTATCTAACGATGTTATAGCTGGATGACTTCTTGTTGATATATCTAGCATAGTTGAGTTCATAACTGAACTATCGTTTGTGATATTAAATAAATTTATTTCTGAAGTTGATTTTCTAATTGGTTTCCTGATTGTGATGTTATCCATTTTTTTTTTTTTTTTTTGCTAATTATATTCTTCTTTTCTTTTCGTCATTGCTATTACTCTTTTTTCTTTTCACAAGAACACCAAACAGCATACACACGCCAAACACTTAACACAACTATATATGTTGAGATTGAAGTATTATGCAACATCTACTTTAACGGAATTATTTGTGTTACGACTTTAAAAAAACAGGAGATAATTGCGTAAGTTTCTTCAAAATTCGCATGAATAACACTTGTACATAATAACTTTAAACATTTAAGTCTATTACTTTTCAAATTTAGTTATAAAATCACATGAAAAAAAAATTTTCTTTTTATTAAATAATCAAATTTCGTGCATTCACTCCAGCACCGATGTGGGTAGTCCTTATCCAATTAAATGTAATGATGGGTGATACAGACATACTTTAACAATTGATATTACAATTGAGTCGCTCTCATTCGAAACCTTCGATACATGAGTTTCTAGTCGAATCTTCTCTGTGCAGACTTTTCGACTCGATGGAAGATTTGACGTTCCAAATAACCTTTTAATTGGCTTTATTCGAATGATAATAAATTGACTTTCATCTTCTTCGAGTAGCTGTGGCCGTTTGTCGATAGCTGCTTGATGAACAAAATTCTAAGATCATTTGTCTGACACATCAATTCGTAGCACAATTTGACTCATGGACGCGACTAAATTGACTTCAATCAAAAGATAGCTTCCATCGAGGACTCGATTTCTTGTTGCAATTCGATATATAGGTAAAACAATCGATATATTTTAATGATCTGAGCAATCTGCTGCAACGTCTCGCATTCACGCGTCGCTACTTAAATTTGTAGGATTATCTTCTAAAACTTGAAACAGATATCCTAACAAGTTTCACCTTTGAGCATGAACTATTAAATGTAGGGATATGTTTGGATAGTAACATACTTAAAGAAGAGATACACTGAAAAAGGATTTTGCAGAAATAAATCTCTAAAGGGTCGAAATGGGATGGTAAAGTTCGATGTCGTATGCATAATCCAGATAAGTTTTAAAGTTTTTAGAACAGGAAGGTTACTTATTTTTTTTTATTTGTGAACATGTTTTAAAACATGCCATCTCTTAGAAAGATGTGCGGTGTCACCCTTGAGGACAGGATAAGCAATGAAGAGATACGCAGTATGACAGAGTTGCGCGACAGTGTTATTGAAAAAATTAAGGAAATAACGCTTAGATGGTTCGGATACATAGAAAGAATTAGTGATGTAATATTGACGAAGAAAATATACGGAGCGAAAGTGAGTGGTAAAAGAAGCCAAGGAAAACCAAGGCTGCCTTATGAAGATCAAATACCCAAATAGAAGAGCAAAATAGAAGAGTATTAGCAGACGGAAATGTCAAAAACTCTCGCATACCTAGGAGAAAATGTGTGAGGAGAATGATGAGATTTGAGGAAGCGAAAGAAGTATGTAACAACTCTGACTCTCTGACTACCCCGTTCGGGATATAGTGTGAGGATATGTATGTATGTATGTTTTAAAAGTAATATCGCGCTAATGAAAAATTAATGTTCTGCACCAATATTGAAAAACCGAAACATTTACAAAATCATCGGCTTGTACTGCCATTCACTATAGATTTATAGATTTCCTTCTATTTTATTCATATTTAATTATTTCCCCCTACTTGTACGAACATCTAATCATTTGAAGATAGGTTTCGGTATCCATTCTGAGTGGCATAAAGTGATTAAATTAAGCCTTTGTGAAATTATTTATGAGCAAATATTTTGTTTCCACAGCTAAACGGTTCTCTAATGAAAATTCTTCTGTCAATTATTTTTTAAATTATTAATAGGGAAACGAAAGCAGCGATGGAAAACAGGAAATTGAACGAGGCTGGCGGTTTACGCTCGCGATGTTCATGCCATGCCGTTGTACGATTAGAGAATTGGTAAGATCGCGATGTGCCTGTGCGTTTCGTGAAACAGCACTATTTATATATAGGCCAACTGATGCCCGCCACATCGTATCAATGCAACTAATCAGACGATTCGCTCAGCTTTATGTGAGCCATGGTATCGTTCCTGTAGTGTTAAAGTAATAATAATAATATCCTCAAACATTTCACACAGCGCCATCTAGTCCCAAAGTAAGCAGCACAGCGCTTGTGTTATGGGTACTAGACAACTGATATACTATTTATATACTTTTCTTTTGTAAATAAATACATATTATACATAAACACCCAGATTCGGAGCGGGAATCGAACCCGCAACCTCCGTTTACTTTCCGACGCGCTAAGCCGTTGCGCCACGGAGGTCGTCAAAGTATGTTTATCATGAAATACTTAACCTCTGAAACGTTTATTCGTTGCATATTTTATTAGTATATCTCACTATATACAAATTACATACGTTTTTTTATATTTGGGTCTGTAGCGACCTGGAGATGCGAAAATGCTGAATTGTATTTAAGTAGAATGTAACGCAACTCGAACGCGTGGCTCGCGCCAGTCGCTTACATACAACCGCCCTGCCATGCCACTTTGTACTTGCTTATAACGGAGAAATAAAAGTTTGACACAGACGTGTAATTTATTTATTTGGACTTATAATAAAAGAAGATTAAATGAACACGAAGAGAACCTTGAGGTCGAACAATTAGTTTTTGTAATGCGGGTCGGTTAGTTTTGTAAAATATTTTTATTGTTGTTGTCTTAATAACTGAGAAGGATACTCATTTACATATTTATAAACCCGTGATAAGTAACTTTTTTGAACAGGAATTTTTATAAAATTATACATAGAATCTCAAACTGTAGTAAAATTGTCCTTTGGACAACTGAAAGTGTGTGTCTCCTGGGCAATCACTAAAGTAGGATAATATGTCGAAATATGTATTGTTAAAAGGTAATTTAATGTATGTTATTTGTATAATAAATGCAATATTTATGTATGAAATGAATATGTGATTATATGTTTCGAGTATCAGGAATTCAGGGACAACAGTGTGACGAAAAATAACACTAGTTTACAAAATTTAACTTTTTGGCTGTTGCCGCGAATTTTGTGGTTGATAAATAATATATTTACCTACTTAATTTTATAAGCGGATTTAGGAGATACCTTAACACATTACATGTATTAAATTTTAGGATAGCAACAAAATTAGGAAGCGGCTATACCTCCTCCAGCTACGATTTTGTAGTCTTGAACTTTAAGTAAATAGGTACTTTTGTATTAACGAGTATAAAATACGGCGAGTGCATGTGCGAGTATAAGTAATAATGTGTTTGTGTGCGTGTTTGTATGTGTTGTGTGTTCATTCGCATGAGTGCACAGGCGATGTGTCTTCGTGTGAGCGCATATGTGTGTTTATATTCGATATTTTTTTTACCTTCAAGGGCGCTATTAATTTCTCTTTAATATACTCAGATATAAACACTTCTAAAAATAAACTCTTAAGTAACATATGTTTATACATATGTTACTTAAGAGTTCTGATATAATATCACGTGCGAACTCATTGTGCGAACTACATAGCAGAAGTTTCCTGTAATGGATACAAGAACAGGCGGCGCCTGCGGAGAGAAGTGTGAACTGCGGCTTGTAGTAGGCGTAACATCGTAATATTCTATGAAGTTATGACGGTTTTGATTTAGCTCTTCAACGACGAATGCACGTGGTAAATTATATTACAGTACAGTTACTAGTAAATAAGTTAAAGTAAAACATTAAGTTTCGAAGATTGGAAGATGTACATGTGTACTGTGTACGCCTTACCTATTCATATAATAATAATGCTTCAGATAACTACACCAAGAAATTGTATTACATTATTACATACATACATATCTTCACGCCGTATCCCCGACGGGGTAGTCAGAGAGGACGGAGTGCCAATCGTCGCGATCCTTACATACTTCTTTCGCTTCCTCAAATCTCATCATTCTCCTCACACATTTTCGCCTAAGTATGTAGGTATGTATATTAATCTACATTTTTTGTAAATGTGTGAGATAGAGACTCTTATGAGCGTGATGGTAGAATGCGGTATTTTAGGCTGCAAGGGCCGGTTTGACAAACAGGCCGTCAGAGCGAGGAAGACTATTATGGCCACTTCAACGCCATATCTGGCAACGCAATAGTAGTAGACCAGGGCGGCTAGGCAAGTGATAAACGCTTCGTACAATAATCCAACGCTTGCTGGCGTTATTGCTTGTCAAAAGTGACATTTGGCTATGTTTTATATAGCGCTTTTCACACGAATTAACATTTTTTTTTTATTTAATAAAAAGTTACCAATTTAAAATTTGTTACCCTAGATCACGTGGTATTTGTCCCCTATTTTACTAGCGTTTACGATAATTGAAATACTTGTCTAGGCCCCCTGAGCGTCTAGACAAGTGGCAAACGTTTGCTGGCGGTATTAGTCAAAAGTGCCATTTGGCTGCGTTTTATACGGCGACTTTCATACGATTTTACGTTTCGTTTGATATATAACAAAGTTAATAACGTTTGACAACCAATTTAAAATTCGTTACTCTAAATTCTAGGTTCCCAAACTTATTTTGTCTACGGAGTCGAGAGCTCATGCAGTCGTTGTCTAAGATGCCTCCTAGCTAAATGAAATTACAAATCACCCCCCAGGCCTCTACATAACGCTCCCATTTTTTTTCTGGGTCTCTTACCGCACCCCTTTAGGCCTGCAGCGCCCACAGGGGGGCGTTATCGCCCACTTTGGGAATGGGTGCTCTAAATCATACGGTAGTTATTTGTCATTATATTCTACTAACGTTTACGACAAACGAGCCACTTGTCTAGGCACTCTGTAATATGCGTGGTTGAAATTGTCGAACGTTGGTTGCAGTTTTTGTTAGATTTTAATAATGTATGTGGTTAAAACCCTTATTTAACTACATATATGCTTGTACAACGCACAATTGAAATAATCTTCTAAAATCTTGATTTCAATATTTTTTTTTTGGTTTCTTAATTATTTATGTGCTTACAGTTATGTAAGCCCTATGAATATATATAAATTTAGATTGAGATATTTATTTAGTAAGAGATCATTGTTTGTGCTGGATACTTACTCTGTGGCAGCAACGTGGTTCTCCCCGCCGTTCACCCGCTTCGCTGAAGTTAGCTTCACTCATTATTATTTCAATCTGATCCGCCTGCGGAAGCTTCCATTGTGTGCTTAAAGCGTATTGTTTTAAAAGCGAACCATTGTATTAGGTTTATGTTTATAACAGGTCCCAGCGCGATCTGGCCGCAGCATTATTTTTTGTTTACATTCGTGATAGTTACGACCTAACCCAGATACATTTGAATATAACGGTGACGTTTTAATTTAAATTGTAATATAGAGTATTTGTAACTTCCGACGGAAAAGGGCGCTGTCATAATTCCGTCTATTTGTCTGTGTGTTTGTAACACATTTTTTTTAGATATATACTTACTGTGCAATTACATATAAATTCAACTCAATCACGAATTTTATTTACATTCTACAATAATACTGTAGAGGTTAGTGTGTGACAGATGACAATTGTCTACGATACAAACAGTAATAGGTAACGCGTTTGGAAATTTGTTCGCAATCGAGTACTAGTATTACTTCATTTCTTCTCAAGGGAAATCAATAAATATTGCAATTTAATAATTTAGTTGTTTTCATTGTAAGGTTCTTTGTTACTTTCGTTAAAATGTGCATGCACTTACGTATCGTTCAGTAATTACGTTGAATGTATGGATACATCGATAGTAATAATTATCGTGGTAATAAATCGATAATCGATTTTTTTGTATAAAATATATATTTGTTATAAACAAAATAAAACAAGTTTAAGTAATAATAATTTAATTCAGTATTAATATAATTGGTCCAGGTTTGCTTTCCCATTTTGGCGATGAGATGAATAAATTAAGTTTTAAAAATTTAAATACGAGTAATTCCTAATAATCGATTGTTTTCGATAAAAGAGAGACGAATGTTGCTATATATACCTGTTTCACAAATCAAGTAGAATAAAATGTTCGAGCAAATGGGCATTGCTTCCGATTTGTTTTTCAGTGGCTACTTCTATCTAGATCACCCATTCCCAAAGTGGGCGATAACGCCCCCCTGTGGGCACTGCAGGCCTAAAGGGGGGCGGGTAAGAGACCCAGAAAAAAAATGGGGGCGTTGTGTAGAGGCCTGGGGGGGTGATTTGTAATTTCATTTAGCTAGGAGGCATCTTAGACAACGACTGCATGAGCTCTCGACTCAGTAGACAAAATAAGTTTGGGAACCTAGAATCTAGATTATTCTAATTCTATTGTGGAACTGTCAATCTGACATTTAGATTCTGTCACTTTGAAATTTTCAGACACTTTCTATTGGTCGATGTCTTTTCAGAGACTTGCTGTCTCTTTCTTATGTCGGAAACCTCAGACTGAAATCTGAGTAGTTTTCAGTAACAAATAATAATGATGTTAGAGGGTACAAATTTTGTCGAGGTGTATTCCATCTTGGAGGGAGCGATTCACTTTTGGTGGTGGTTAAGTGGCAAACAAAAAATGCCCATATAGAAATAAAATGTATATGCCTTTAAATTTAGGATATTTATAGTGGTGTTAAGAGGTTTTTTTATTAATTTTAATATTTTAAAGTCCCACGATAGACCTCATGGTAAGTAAAATGTGTAAGTTGTAGTTTTCTTTTAAAAGGATTTTCCTTGGCGTTTAGTCTAATTGATTAACCCTAGGAATTTTGTTACAGGCTGCCATACACACCGTGGACTAACGGTACCTATATTATTAATTCCATATACACCATGGGCTAATGATTATTTATTCTTATTTCCATAAATACCGTGGATTAGCGGATTAATGGGTTCCATACTTAATTCCATGCTTAATTCCATATCTTATTTCTATGCTTAATTCTAATAAACACCGTGGATTAACGGTGTACTCATAATTCCATGGACTAATGGTGTGTTCTTTTGTTTGTACATTGCAGTATGAGGTTGAATTACCTCTACCCATATTTAGTCTCTTTCCTTTGAATTTATTTGTTAGCTACGAGTATAGTGGACTTCATGGGATCTCTTTGAGACCATTAGAGGGACAACTCGGCTTGCGGAATACCTAATTTAATTGTGCAGTCACTAAGGGTTTAGTGAACACCGTGGAAATCTTATGGACCATTGGTGGGACAACTCGACTGGCTATATATGTACATGGTTATCTCCTTAGATGGTAATGTACAAGCAGATTGAAGAAGAAGCAGATTGATGAAGAAGCAGAGCAGAAATTATTAACAATCAATGATAAATATACTTAACTAACCTTATATTTCGTTATTGTAGTACATCTTAGTGTTTTAATTATACCTTATATTAAGAGGCTGATGTTACACTTATTAATGGTTGTAACATTCATTTTGTAATTTCCGATATAAATGTATTTTATAAATACAGTGAAGGCGCCCTATTAAAAATTTGATCTGTATTTCTCTCCAGGGTGGCCCTAAAGAAACCCAATATCCTGAGTAGCTCATGCTTATCAATAAATAACATACAAAATTAACACCTATGCGCGGCAACGTTACATTTTGGTCTCTAAAATTTGTTTGTCTTACAGACACATCTTCACGCTGTATCCCTAACGGGGACAGAGAGGACGGAGCGCCAAGCTTCTCGGTCCTTACATACTTCTTTCGGTTTCTCAAATCTCATCATTCTCCTCACACAGTGCTTTTGACACTTCCGTCTGCTAACACTATCTATTTGATCTTTATAAGTCAGCCTTGGTCTTCCTTGGCTTCTTTTACCACTCACTTTTGTTCGATAGATTTTCTTCGTCATTCTTTCATCAGTCATTCTTTCCATGTGCCCAAACCATCTTAGCATTCCTTTCTTCATTTTTACAATAACACTCGTGCAACCCTGTCATACTGCGTATCTCTTCGTTGCTTATTTTGTCCGCAAGGTTGACACGGCACATAATTCTAACTACTTATATTTCTAACTAATATTTAATAAGCTACCATTAGAAATAAACATGTTATAGGAGAATATTATATTTAAAAAAAACCTGAAAAAATGGCTTATTAGTAAAGAATTCTATGTCTAAGTGAGTATTTCCTGAATAACTAAATGCATGCATACCCTATTTTATTTAATTAAGAAAATTGTACGTCTGAAACGGACAAACTGCTGAAACACTTAATACTGTAATATGTACACAGTTTACAATAAAGATGATTTGATTTGATTTGAATCTAAGAGATTTCATTTCTGCTGCATTTATTTTACTTTCACTCGATTTCGGGCATATCTAGGCCTCACTACCGTACAATAAAATTGGCACCAACACCGCATTGTGTATGGCCATTTTGGCTGAGTTAGATATATTCATACTACCCACTAATGCGGACAGAGCACCGTTCACTTTATTGCCAGCTGCTACCCGTCTCTCCACATCCAACTCATATCTTCCATCCCTCGAAAACGCACTCCCCAGATACAATTTCGTTCACTTGCTCTAGACATTTACCATTTACCCATATTGTAATTTTGATATGTACGCGTAACGCGTACGCGTTTATATGTACGCACACGATGTGCTTTACTAAACTTTTGACTAACTTTATCCCTAATTCTGAAATAAAAGATTACAACCTCAGACCAAGTATCACAATTGACGATAAATTTGCTCATAAAGCGTGTTCTTAAATAGTCCTTTTTTTGTTGACCGACTTTCTAGATTTTTACTAATGCGCGTGACTAGGGAAGGTCACAGTACAACGATACACCGCTGAACATGACATATTCTTATTTTCGTGAATACTAGCAGTCAAAAATTTTTATTAAAAAAAATTAAACCACCTTCAAAAAAAACACTGAAAAGTATAAAATAATTATCCTTTACTAATCAAAACTCAAGTACAATTAAAATAACTTTATAAATACGATACACATACCTATATAATTAAATTTTACAGTTACTGAAGTCGGTGCCAAGCCCACCAAACTAATAGACTTTCTGTTGCTGCACATTGATTTGGCACCGACTTCAATAACTGTCAAATTTAATGATTTAGGTATGTGTATCGTATTTATAAAGTTATTTTAATTGTACTTGAGTTTTGATTAGTAAAGGATAGTTATTTTATACTTTTCAGTGTTTTTTTTTTGAAGGCGGTTTAATTTTTTTTAATAAAAAATTTTTATTTCTCCCTTTTGAGTGGTCTTGACCTAAATAAATATCTATGGCAGGTCTGCAATTAACTTCTTTCTAATTCCGGAGCGCAACGATATACAATAGAATCATCAATATAAATAAAGGTTATAACCAGGTCGCGTTATTTAGCGTATCTTCGAAATCCGAGCTCCAATATCGGTGAAATTTAAATGGGACCACCTCTGAACCTACGAAACCTAAATAAAAAAAAAAAAAATACCTACGAAACCAAAAAAGAATTTTCGAAATCGGTTCATAAATGACGGAGTTTATGAGGTAAAAAACATACAAAAAAAGAATGAAGGGCAACATACAAACGAATAGAGAACCTCCTCCTTTTTTTGAAGTCGGTTAAAAACACATAAGATTTACGAGTATTTTGCAAATAATTGTTTCATGACCGACTCATAAGTTGAAATGAAGTCCATCGACAGTGCGAGGTTGCCATATTTATTATAGCCGTTTTACTCGTGGTTACGCTCAATGAGATAGAAAAAAAAACACTGAAAAGTACAAAATAACTATCCGTTACTAATCAAAACTCAAACTCAAAACAATAAAAATAACTTTATAAACACGATACACGTACCTATGTAATTAAATTTGTCAGTTACTGAAGTCGGTGCCAAGCCTGCCACAATAATAAACTTTCTGTTGTTGCACATTGATTTGTTTAAATTATTTATTTGGTTTGGTTAAGTTATCGGTGAACATACAAACAAAAAAATACATGCAGACGAACGTAGAAGCTTGTTTTTTAAATCGGTTAAAAGGTACTGAGTATGATATATCAAGATATAGATTTCATAAATATCCTAAATATTTCCCTGTTTATTTTGTATGTCTATCATCGTTTAAAAAATAGACAATCCCCAATAACGCGGTACGATCACGGCGCGTTATAAATTACATTTTTTTACGACTCAGTCCAATTTGTCGGCGCGCCTGATCCCCGGGCTAATGGCCAAACTTGGACCTAATTTGCGCCCAATATTGTTCTCGGAATAATTTTCATAGCCAATCCCCTCAAAATGAACTTCTTTAAGCATCTTTGAAAATACTTCTGATAAAATTAATGTTCTTGTTCTTTATTAAGCATAGTTTTATTCAGTTTATGGCTACATAAATTATTCCTGTTTTAGAAAAATATTAATGATGCTTCTAAGGATTAAATTTCTTGTTGATTCTTTTCAGTACAGATTTTTTCAGAAGCTGTTGTAGATTTGCCTATCAAATTACTATGTTTACTTTGAGTTTACTAAAACCTAAAAGGGTGTTATGCCCGTTTTCACTAAACTTAGGAGTCACCTAACGTAATTGCTTAATGAATTAGGAACTGCCTAGAACGAAAATGTATTTCACTAACCTCTAGGTATCGCCTAAGAGAGTAAATGAACGCGATCGTTTAGGTATAACCTAACATTAAATATTAGTTAGGAGTTGCCTACATCTGTGTTAGCGAAAACGGGTGTTAGTTGAGCACAGCCGTACCATCCTTTTATCGAAGCGACTCACGGCACTTTTGACGCCTCTGTAATTTTGTTGCGGATAACGCTAGAAGTCTGAATTTTCAGTGAGTAAGAGGTCATAATACAACTAGATATATTTTATATATACCACATTGCAGAATTCGATTCCGAGCACTTCGGCGTGGTAGACCTGCACTCAGCCACTAAGCTATTGAGAAGGTAAACTCTGCTGCAGAATTAAAAAAGTTTAGAGTTTAGAAATTTTCAAGTGTGTGAAAGACGGAGGAAACGAATTTTCCCCGAATTGAGACTTAGCCAGATAGATTTCTCGCCCCCTCAACTTTGTAATTGTAAATTTTGTCGAAGTCTGTTTTCGAGAGAGTGATATACAGAGGTATATACAAATATTTCTCGTTTAATGTAATAGTGGATCTATTTATACATAAGTTTCTATGACAGATGAGTTGTAGTTAACTTCTATGGAGAGGTGCTACAGCAGTTACAAAGTTAGCGCAAGATTAATCGTAGAGTAATAGTTAGCAAAGGTCATGCTTGACTCTTTGTGGGTGTTCACATTTTTCATTTTTTTTTGCGGGTTTTAATGGTGACCGGAGAAGGAAACTCACTGCAAAGGGTGTATGACAATAGTTGATTTAAGTTTCTACTACTTTTAATATATTATATATATGTCGGAAAAGACACGGGGCAATTCATGCTCTTGCGACTCAGCTATGAGAAATAGGTACCTAATCTACAAGAGGTGAATTACTCAATAAAATACCACGTTAAGACTACCACGTTAATGTGCAAACTATAGAACATTCTTATTAACAATTATTGAGTAGGTAATTGGAAATTTAATAATGGCAAACAATCCGTCCGGGAAATGTTAATGCACCGGATGTTGTAGTTCAACAGACTGCCAGCGCCGGCCCCGACGTTCCGTTAGCGCGCATCCCTTCCAAATCGGAAGGCGCTTTGCCTTAGTATAGTCAAATGAGCGCCTTTTGTTAAATCGACATAAAAAAAAATTACTTTATACTTTGTGTTAGCCCCTTCTTTTTGTGCACCTTTACTGCCCGATAATTTCCAAGCCACCACTTCTCAAATATCGTTATCCTCAAACGTTCTACTGTAATGTGAATATCCACAAAAATCTTAAGCTTCATAAAGCTACTAGCTATTCCCGACCACGAGTTGTCATTGCGCGCGTTCAACAAACGAACATTTACATTTTTTTTAATATAAATATTAGTATTTACATATGTAAAAATGTGTGTGTGTAGAATGCAATGTTGTCTCAAAATTACAACTCAAAAAAGTAGTCACTTTTTGAGTTTTGCGATCGCGAGCATACGGAAGTTTAAGAATTACTAGTTTTTCCCCGCGAGTTCGTCCGCCTGGCGATTTACAATAAAGAGGATAGTATAAAAACTACTTCTTGGAAATCTGTCAAACGGTGTTGGAATTTAGCGATTATGTAATGTAATGTAATCCAATACACGTAATTATGTATTACAAATTATTAATTGATTACATATATGCAAACATCGTTTTATATATATATATCCATTTATATATATAAAAAGAAGTGTCGGAAAAGACACGGGGTAATTCGTGCTTTTGCAACTCAGCCATGAGAAACAGGTACCCAATCTTACAAGAGGCGAAGCACTCCATAAAACACAACGCTAAGACAATGTCAACGTGCAAACGACAGATAACTCATTGCAACAATCATTACGTAGGCAATCGGAAACTCAACAATGGCAAACGATCCGTCGGAGAAACGCCATCGCACCGGCCGCCGTAGTCTAACTGACTCTCAGCGCAGGCCCCGACGTTCCGTTAGCGCGTCATCGGAAGTCGCGCTTTGCCATAGTATAGTCAAATGAGCGCCTTTTATTATTTTCACCGACATATATGTATATATTTATAAAAGAGGGGGCAATCTAGCAAGCGAGCCACCTGATCGAGAGTGATCACCGCCGTCCATGGACACCCGCAACGTTCGGGGAATCATGGGTGCGTTGCCAGCCTTTAAGAAAATAGGGAAAGGAGAAGGAAGGGGTGACGAGCCACTGGCACTCTCACTCATCGCACGAAATACAACATTAATAGGTGCTGTTATTTCACGCCGATATTCTATGAGAGGGTGGTATTTCACCGGACGAGCCGGCCCAGCAATGCAGCATGGCTCTACCACTCAGAAGATATATAAACAAGAAGATACAATGTATATATGTGTATATGTAATGATGTAAGCCTGCCTTTTGCCAGCTCCTAGTCCAAGAGTCCACGTTGACCAGGATGTGAACACTCCCAGTACTCAATTATATTTACAGTAATACTAAAATATTTACAATAATGATAGAATTGTATTTATTCTACTATAAGTATATAATATCTAGTTACCATTTCCAAAGGAACGAGCAGATGTTAATTATATGGAGCAGGAAAACGTCGGGCTGACGCACTTATTCCCATTTCCGAACTACGCGTGTTTAGACAGTTCTTTTGATACAGGCTAGGCGATAAAGGAACTTTGTTATACAGGGTGAAATGGGTTTTCGCGGACAGGACTGTGGGTACAACGCCGGTGCTCATTAAGTATATAGTCCACTAACTTTATCCTACGACTGTGCCGACTTGAGAAATTAATGAATTCAATTATTCAAATACCTTACGACATGTTTTTAAACGTCAAGTTCATTGCCGGTTCGGAAATAATCTACACTGACAAGAACCGTAAAGAATTTCAATCACTTTAAAGTTTTAATATCTGTAAGAATGCCCACACATAAATCAAGATTTTCAGTACGATCAAGAAATTGTTCATTATGAAATAATAGTCTGGGAATAATTCTATCTGTACTTGCATTGTTCAGACATCGTCATGAAATTGTGTTGTAAGGTAATGGTATAAAAACCTGACTATTACATACATATATATTCTTACGCTGTATCCTTAACGGGGTAGCCACAGAGGATGAAGCGTAAGCATCGCAGTCCTTAATACGAACTTGCGAACTCCTCAAATCTCATGTATATATAAATGTATGTATATACAAGCTTTTTATGAAAGGGGGTATAAACCCGCCGGGGTCCCAACGTGTCACTGTTGACTGTTATATTGCAGATGTAATAATTACGGGATGCGTTCATTTTATTTTACATACAAAAAAAAACATTAAATTAATGGAAAAAAAATACAACCCTATCGTTATGCTCTATATTCAAAATGTTTTCTACGGTGACATTAGGGTTGCCTCACCTTTATTTTTGTTTAAACTTTGAGGTTTCACACGAACTATTGACTTTTGGCGAAGTTGTAGAACGCAAGTTTTCCGTTGTCATGGGTACTTGTATACCCATCTTTTCGAAATGACCTTGTATACGCCACTAAAATTGTAACCCTCAAAATTACTTAACCGTGTTCATTTAATGCCAATAATTTTAAACGAGGTCTGTCTAATTAAGTACATGTTGAATTTAAGGCATAAGTACAGCATAGAGCTTAGTTCTTAAAAAGATTTCTTTTGAGGTGGGTACCTACTTCTTAATGGTAAAATCTAGTAGTTAGAAGTGGGTAAGTTGCATTCATATTTTATTTAATCACTTCACTGTAACATAGCTATGGGTTCAAAAATCGAGTTTCTTTTAGGGCATCTTTTAACTACATAAGCTCCTAACGTTTCACGAAACGCAAAATCATCGTTAGCGGACCCCTATTTTTTTGTAGGGGTTCGCTAAGTATTAGGGAACTTTGGTGAAATCGGGCATCAGTCCACTGGCCATGGCCATAGTTGAACTGTTCGCTCGTTTGTGCTAATCGTAGTATGTAAAAAGAGGCCCTGCTTATTTACATTTCGGCTTTTTATTCCCTTTGGGAATGTTACAATTGATACAATAGATACAATAGATCTAGTTTGCTCGTTTCAGTTGCTACATTTTGAAACTACGCGTAGTCTATTCTTTTATGTCTGCGGTGTAACCTTTAGCAGCACAGTGCTGTTAAGTGTTTACTCTCTGTACAGTTGTTTAATTTTAATTGGAATGTGATTTTTTTATGTACATGTGGCCCTGATTTTGTAGATATTAGAATTTCATTACGATAAAGGTTACTTATTTACTAACCGGCATCCAAATAACACCTCTCCTCGAGTTGTTAGATACAAGGTTACCAGCAAGTTTTACACCAAAAAAATGTTAAGAATTAAAACTAAATATAGTGTAAATCCAATAATAGGCTAGCACAGCATGGATTTATTTTATATATTGATTTATTTGAAATACATATGTACATAACAGATAGGAAATATACATAAAGAAAGAAGAACAAATACCACTTATTTCTAAAAAAAAATTATCCCAATGGACCCACGAAAGAGACATTTAAAAAAAAAGAGGGATTTAGTTTGTCGGGAAAAGACAAATAGAGGACCTTTTGGCGGGAACGGGAGAAGTGAGGTTGTCATTTTATTTAGGTTTTCTATTTTTACAATTTTGGGAGTTTTAAAGTACAAAAGTGATAGTATAATGTGTTTTAAAGTTCTGTATAACTGAAAAGAATGGAGTAGGTCTATATAAACATGTGTAGCTGAAGTTTTTGCGTTCTTCCAAGAAGTCCTATAAAACTTTAGTAAAGTCTGCTGTCACTTTACTGGAGGAGTTTTACGTTGACGATTCTACTTATTAATACAATACGTGACATTGGCATATGCGCTAATCTGTGCGCCATGCCATGAAGAAAAAAAAATAAGACAAATACAAAAAGAAGAATGTAAATGAAACGAGGCGTTAATTCATTGTCGCTTAGTTTACCATTTGGTGGTAATGAGCGGACGCATAACGGCAAAGCAGTGTTGGTCGATCGCGTGCTGGGAAACAATGGTAATAATATTCCAGACAATTTTAAATTATGTAGTCCAAAATTAAGTACTAGGCTTATTCAATTATTCAATAGGCTTATTCAATAGGCTTATACAATGAACTGGAGGAAGAGGAGGAAGGGGAGGCTTACAGCAACAGCTGGACTACAAGCCAGTTTAGAAAGTTTCGATTCCTTACTTGACCCGACTGGGTATCGAATCCGAGGTAGTAGCAATGGTAGAGCACCCTCCTTCAAAGGCGGGGCTTTGAAGGAGGGTGCTCTACCATTTGACAGAGGGGCCACTCAGATGAATGTCGATCTTTACGTTATACATACATACATATATGTTGTACGAGCCACAGAATACAGTACATTATATAGTATAGAGAAATAGAGGTAGGAAAACTAAACTCAAACTGTCAAGTAATTTTCATACATGCAACAAAATTAAGTAAAAATATTATTAATTCATTAGTTACAGTGAATAATAATGTGAAATTGAATGATAATGAAATATTTAAAACAAAAAATGAAAATTCAATAGTCAACATCAAGGTTCAAACTTTGAATGACACGAAACTCTATATAAAGGCAACGTCGAATGCAAACTGATCTACCACTGCTTTTAATATAATGGCGAAAAAGTTTAATACTTGACATATAAAACTAGTGGTGACATCTAACTATGCTAGACTGCACTACTACGAAGGCCAAAAAATCATAGGAATTTTTTTTGTATGTACAAGTAAAGTCATCCAGGTACGAACTACCGTATAGTTATTTTTTATTACTTATATGGGATAAATAGTATCTAAACGCACATTTCTGCGGTTGATAAGTAGCTAATTTCTCATATTACAATTTGAGTGCGACAAATTTACTTATCGCACGCAAATTTTGCTTGACACACGCAAATTCACGATTTAAAAAAATAATGTAAAATGAATATCTAAAAAAAACACAATCGATTTTAATAGCCATTGACATCAGTGTGAAAGGCAAAGAAAATTTTAATTTCGAAGTTTTAGATTAATATAATAATTAATAATAATAAAGTTATTACTTTCTATAACTTTTCTTCGTACCGAAATTATCTCCGCATTAGTAATAAAAAATACTATCTGCAACTCGTGCGGTGTTGTCTACGAACTTCGTTCGAGTGGGCACAATATACTATTACCAATATATACATCAAACATACATATGTAAGTTGCATGTACATCGTTATACTACTCTGTCAAGAAAGTACCCGGAAAAGATCAATAATACACGAAATGTTAGTTATTCATCCAAAGTTATTTTATCACCTTCAAAGTATGCTCCTTCAGAAACGATACACTTACGCCAACGAATAATCCAATCATCGAAACATTTTTTAAACGCTTTTTCCGGAATTAAGTTCAATGCTCGCCGCGAATGCTCCTTTATGTCTTCTACCGAATGAAAACGGGTGCCACGAAGTGGTAATTTGAGTTTAGGAAAAAGAAAGAAGTCGGCTGGAGCCATATCTGGTGAATAAGGTGGTTGCTCGATGGTATTTGTTGAGTTTTTGGTCAAAAATTCGTTCACAATGATGGCCTTATGCGAAGGCGCATTATATCGTGGTTCAAAATTGAAGAATTTTCTTTCCACAAATCTGGCCTTATTCGTCTAATTTGCTCTCTAAAACGCCGCATAACGCCCAAATAATATTCTTTATTTACCGTTTGACCTTCCGGCAAGAATTCCGAGTGCACAACTCCGCGATAGTTAAAGAAAATAGTCAACATGACTTTGATCGATTTTGACGTGGTTTTTTCGGTTTCGGTTCAGTTGGGAGGCGCCACTCCGAAGCCTGTTGACTAGTTTGCATGTCAAACTCGTAAACCCACGTCTCGTCACCAGTAACAATACGTTTCATGAATGTTGGATCGGAATTGACTCGTTCTAGCATGTCCTTAGCGACTCTTTTGCGATTGAGTTTTTGGAGAAAATTCAGGTCTTTTGGGACTAGCCGAGCGGCAACATGTTTCATACCCAAGTGATTATTTAAAATGGTACGGATCGACTCGTGAGACACAGAAAGTTCGGCGGCTATCTCTCTCAAACTTGAATGAGCATTTTTAGTCACTATATCCTTCAGTTAACTTCAGTTGCAAACGTTGATGGCCTACCAGAGCGAGGCAAATCTTCCATTACATCTCGACCGCTTTTCAACGCTTTGTACCACTCATAAGCACGTGTTTTTGATAAAGTCGATTCACCGTTAGCCTTCTGTAACATTTTCAGTGACTCCGAACACGAAATTCCATTGGCGATGCAAAATTTAAGACAAACTCTTTGTTCGATGTTTTTGTCCATTATGAAATTTGCAATATACACTAGAATGACATAACTAAAAACAGCACTGTGTTTAATCTAAATAACAGATGCGACTCAAACTCCGCGCCAAAATGGAAAACAGTTGTGCCAATCTAACAACAACAAAAAATAAATAAAAAATTGAATTTGGAACCATAAACAAATCATCCATTCCCGATACTTTCTTGACTGAATGTAAGTACGCAGATCACGCCGCGTTTTACATGTAATTTTCTATCTGTTTCAATGTTTCACGCATACCTTATATATTCCTAACGGGGTAGTCAAGATGGAGTGCTAAGCGTTTAGTCGGTTAACTGACACTATCAGGATAGGAATACGTATTTATAATGATAATCCTTTCAAAGGGTTACCGTTTGTATATGTTTGCATTTAAAACGGTAAGGAAATAATTTCCAACGCCAAAAAAGAGCGCGCATTAAACGAACGAAAACCCAGTCGAAGCGGTTTTTTCTAGACGTTTTTTATTACTCTTGTAAGGAGATGTTCTGTCAAGTGTTTTATTAAAATCGTACGAGAAACAAGAGATGTAGTCCGTTTCAATCTACATATAGTTCGACAAAATGGTAAAAGTCTTTGTTTATAAATCACGTATCTACCTCTATATACATATAATAAAGAAGTAGGATCCTATGTACATTGATAAATTTATCAAAAAATGAGTGCGGGCGATACAAAATTTTTGTCTGTTGTCTGTCTGTATGTACACGCTAACCTCCGAAACTACTCAACGGATTTTCTTGCTTGGAGCAACATTTAGGCATTGTTTCGTTGAAATCGGATTATAGTGAAAAAAGTAACGATTTAAAGATAATTTTAAATTCGCCGCTCGACTGTTACACATTCAAGAACACAACCACTATAGTCACCGTGTAAAATTATCCTGCAGGACAACAGAATAAAAGGCGAGGGTGTGTCCGTGAACGTGTTAAAAATGATTAGCAAAATGTTACTAGAATGGTTGAATCGAAAGCTTATCTGCAGTACAAAATTAAAGTACGTAATAAAACCGACTTTCACGTCGACGAAGTCGCGGACACCAGCTAGCTGTAAAATACGTCAATGTTTATGTGAAATATAATTTATTGCAAATTATATTGTAAGCAATTGTTAAAAACTATTTTGTGTATTTCAATGTATTGTTTAATTAAATGATATGCTAAATCTTATTTACCTTGCTGGCAAATTGGGTGAAATGGAATTTAGAGTGGTAGGGGTCTATCTCACGCCGCGCCGCCATTAAGTTTAGGCATAATAGATATATCGTTATAGTAGGTACCGTTATAATTTCCTTTTTTGTTAACTGAATTTTGGTTGATCAGTTAATTCTGTAATATTTAATTTATTATGAAAGTTATAAAAATACGGCAATAATAAAGGCTATTGTACAGTAGTGAAGCCTGGATATGCCCGAAATCAGGTGAAAGTAAGATAAACACAGTAGAAATGCGATTTAGAAGTCCGTTCTGTGGGGATACCTTGACAGCTTGAGTTGAAATAGTATCCTAAATAAATTAATGTATCATAAGAAAATTTTTGTCTTCTATGCAGGTTTAAGAAATGAAGAAAGAGGTTGTATAAATATTGGGCTGATAACCCAACTCTGGTACGGATTGCCATCTGTTCTATAAGGCCAAATATAAAGTGTAGTTAGGGTTGCCAGATCATTATGATTTCCGCTTATCCTAGGTATTTCTGGAGTTATGGTAGAAAATTGATTAATATGACCCGCAATCCTTTTTGATTTTTTTATTTAAAAGAATGAATGAAATGCTTAATCAGTAATATAGGTATGTTGCTTCTAGCCAGATAAAAATGCAAAAACCGGCCAAATGCGACTTTCCAACCGCAAACGTAAGTTTACAATGGGCAAAAAAGTATGATGTACTTACAAATTTCGTAATTTTTGCATATCTACTTTTCAGTGTGTTGCGAGCTTCTTGCTTCTTACCAAATTTTGTAATTCTAAGTCAACGGGAATTATCGTATAGGTTTTATTTTTGTACATAAATGGCCCTAACTTTTGATTGCGTTGTCTGGAAGCTTGAATTTTTTACACCTTCAAGAGACTATAGACCCCAGTGTTCGATTATAAATTTCAAGTTGATACTTTTTATGAGTTATCGAGTTAATGGGTCTTAAATGGTACAGACGGACACTTGGAGACACGAGCAATGAAGTCATCCTTCTGCAAAAACTTTATTTTTTCATTGCAAGGTACGGAATCCTAAAAAAACAATAATTTATACAAAAATGTAACATGGCACGTAATTAAATTTAAATTTAATTGACAAAAATCAAAATTTAGTGTGTCGAATTTGTGAAGAAGACGCTCTAAATGGCTCACAAACTTTCGCTATCTCTTTCGCACCATATATAGATTACAATCTAGTCTCAACGAGATAGCAAGAGTGGGGCAGCCTTCTTAGAATGTTTTCTTCATAACTTCAAAAATATATGTACATTGTATGTCTAGTAATTTTTTTTTATTTCTTCATGGCATGGCGCACAGATTAGCGAGATTAGCGCATTTACCAATGTCACGTAGAAAAATTGTTATTTTATTCATGAAGCACGTTGGAAATTTTCGTTTTTCTTCTTGTCGTAAAATTCCTAGAAAATCTAAATAAAATGACAACCTCACTTCTCCCGTTTCCGCCAAAAAGTCTAGTAAAAATGTCTAGTAATTACAGATTAGGGAATCTGTAATTACTAGATACCGGAACAGGAACTATACGGGGCTTTCCCGGATTCCTGGCATCTAGCAACGCTGCGTGAAGTCAAAGTGTACATTTTTGCGTCTTATCTATCCCGAATTTGAAATGAAGTCGAATACAATTTGCGAATAAAGTGAATAAAATTCAGTTTCACATAAATTAAATAAGACCTTTTAAAATATATGAAATACTTTAATTATTATACTTTAATTTTTATCATAAATTAATTACCTACAGCTTACCACGAACGATTTTTTCAATATTTTTTTTTATAATGAACATTGCTTTATTTTATAAGACTATTTTATCTAAAGAATCAATAATAAAACAAAGAAAAGGATTTAATTAATGGCATAGAATTGTCGATTTTTTTTAATTTTAATTATATAATTAGATTATAAATTTAAACCGAGTATTGGTGAAGGAAGTTTTAAAGAAAATAATTGCTGAAACAATAATCTCCTAAGATTATTATGAATTCTGCGCCAAAAGCACGTTTAGGTTCAATGTCCTCAAAAATATTTGCCTTAAGTCGTTCTCCCTCAAGTTTTAATGAGCTGTCGGTAGGGCGGGTCGTGACGACTACGCCACTTATTACGATACTTACTGAAATAACTTTGAATTGTATCAATCCGGTTACATAACTGATCGATCCGTTATTTACAATGTTTGTACATTTGTTTCGTTAATGACAGTGATCTGCGATTCTTAGCAAAGTCAACATGTATTTTTACAGACTCATATTACTTTGCGGGAGATACATCTCAGTTCATTCAGTGCCGGGTGGCTAACCGAGTATGATCTCTGACTTTTTCTGAGATTGCTTTTTAGAAAAGTTCTTATCTTAAATTGTCCTGGTTTAGAGTCGAAGCCAGGATCCTTGGCTTAAGGCAAAGGTCAGAATGATCAAAGTCAACTCATTTTTTTTCATTAAATCATATTATGACATATTTTTTGCTATCAAATTTATCATCGGTTCGGAAAGTACTTACACTGAAATGAACCAATAACAAAGTCAGGTATAAATATATTCCATATTACATCGTTTCACGATCTATTAAATGCTAAAAATCTTTACAAATCGTCTTGATGTTTGGATGTTACCGGCTGCTAGTAGATGGTAGATCCGACGTTTAAAAGGATGCAAGTTCGGATGTGCATCAAATTTCGCAGACATAGGTATATCCAAATGTCGTATCCGCAATCATGTGTGGATCCGATCACAGAGTACTTCTTTTTTATTGCCAACGCCTCCAAATATCTTAACGCCAACGCGCTCGATCCATATCACTCGTTCATTCACTCTCAACGAAAGATATATATCCGATTTACACCTGGATGTACATCCATCGGTAAACGGAACCCTTCCAATTCCAGTTTCGGATACGGGTCCAGCGACACGTATCCTTCCGGACCTACCCATCTCTACTAGATGCTCCAACAGTTTCTTTGGACACATACCTAATACAACTTTACTTACTTACTTTGGGGCTATAAAATTGTTGTAGTTGTTTGGAAACATTACGTACATGTGACTTCATGCCATTTCTCATGGCGGTAAACAAAGCTCAAGGCGTAACAAAATGACCCCATGTGTCCCTTTTAGTAATAAGTGCTTGGGCTTACAAATGGGAAAGCAGAACTACTTATGGAGAGGTTGTTAGCCTCCCTTGGCCACAGATGAGTGCGAAACCGTGCCCGCAGCCCCAGCAAATGGTTCCCAGGAGGAACACTGTCAGGTTTTAGTGGCTACACGCGATTTGCGAGTAGTCCCACATACGTTCCTTGCCGCCCTCCGACAAGGTACAGGGAGGCATAAAATTTTCCTCGCGTTAAAAAAGTATGGTAGTTCGCCGCCTGATATACGGAAACATTATAAATATAAAATTTTATATTTGCATAGAATTGGTGGTCTTTGGTGGCCGACTGGCCCGTCAGTACAGTGGTACGACGCGACGTTCGTTTTCCAAGCTGGAATCTTGAGCTCGGATTACCGGTCAGATCAATTTATAAAAGGAACATTATTAAAATCGTGACTTGGAATCTGGCTATAACTGGGCGATCCTCCATTTTGTTGTGTAGTATGTAATTTTTCACATATTTTATATACTAATTTTTTTTAACATAATTTCAGATGCCTTGCAAATGACATTTGTCCTTGGTTTCTGTTATTTAAGTTATAAATAATTACTGTGGAAACTATTTTGAATTGGATAGAATTCTAGTCAGAGAATGGAAATTAATAGTGGAAATTATTTAAATATAGCAAGTTGTAGTTGGAATTACTAATTCTGTTGCATCATTCATAACAATTATAATAAATGACACAAAATTTCAGTTATGAGTTATAACCTTCACACGTGCCAATGCTGGGTACAGGTTTCCTTTTATAAATAAGGGTAATTCCTGAGGGAATCTTTGATCAAGTTTGCATTTTATTTCTAACTTTGCACTTTTCTACTATAATTTGGATTTTATTTGCTACTTTTACTTATAAGAGGTTGGATAACGTTTGTTAACTTTTGTAATATTATGTTACAAATGGAAATATAATTTATATAACACAATTACCTGGCTGAGTTTCTTGCTCGGTTGTTCTCGGTACAGGTTCTTTCTGAGCTGGTGGAAGATATCACGTTTAAATATAGGAACCAGGATGTTTCGATTTCATGAAAATGATTTGACGTCGACAATAACTTTTATTCTTGACTGGGAGAGGTAAACAATTTTAAATGCTACAGCTATTTATCTTCGCTCGCATATTCTAGAAGTCGTCCAAAGTAAGGGTTATTGTAAACGACGATTTGCCCTCGACTTCATTCATGTTAAGTTCAAAATACACAATATCTTTATACATTACAGTTTTTGTGTTTTTCTAATGGATAAGCGATATTACTGTAATGTTTCATAAAAATCTGTTCAGTAGTATTTGCGTGAAAGAGTAATAAACATCTATCCATTCTCACAAACTTTCGGGTTTACAATTTTAGTGTTAGGATAAACCTGTATAGGCTTACCGTCCAAATGTACTCTCGAACCGGATCAAGTGGTCAAGGGATGGTTTTTATTGTCTTAAACCTAGGATTTAAGACATCCACCTATCCACTCAAAATGGGTAAAGTCACTTTTTCATATTAGAGATGAATAGGTCCTGTCTTATCTGTAACCTATGCGGTACTGATGTATGTACACTGAAAAAATATTTTTGTTGAACTTCGAGGGTTGATCCGTTTCGTACAACCAAAGTTCACTAAAGTATTAATTATTTTCACAATATCACTAAATGTTCAATTTACAAAATAATAAAGATTAAAGTTACAGCTCTAACTATAAAAAATTTTCAAAATTTTTATTTCAATTCACTAAAGAGCTTAGTTTAAGAGTATGTTGATGGTGTGCATCGGACTTACCTTATTTAATATTACTTAACAAATTTGTTAATTTATAATGCAGTTTTGTAAATATTTTAGCATTTTAAGTTTAGTGAAATCAACATGTTCTGTGTGTTAGTCCGAAATTACGAGTAAAACATTTGTGAAACCGACTAAAGTGTTTTTTCAGTGTAGGTTCATCCAAATACAGAACACGTATCCAAATGCAAATGTGATACCTTTTTTTGTTGCTTGCGTGTAGATTGGAATGAAATGCGTGTATCCTGTCTAAATGAAAGCATAACCACAGTACAAGTAAGCATACAGTATGCTATCTTCGGCAGTGTCCTAGAGATAATTACCTACGGTCGTTTGGTACGTAAACACGCAATAGGGCTACTGATTTGGACTGAATGTTTTTCTTGGGTTACTTATTTGATAATAGGTACTATATTAAATTGTCATATTATCTTTTCATTTTATATTATTGCAAATTTAATACGTTTTTATTTATATAATTTTACTAGTATTTTATATCTAGTTTCAAAAGTTTGTGAGTTAGTATGGTGGAAATGGACAAAAAAAATGCTTTTTTATGTGCAGTGTAATTAAAAATCAGCAATAAATTAACTAGATCATTATGATAATATATTTCCTACAAATTAGCAACAGAGAAATATTTCTGGTTTCGATATAGATGTATTCAAACATCCATACACTGAACATTGTGCTCGTAAACTTGATTGACATAATATTTAGTCAATAAATGCGCAGGAGCGTCTCATACCGTCCGACGACAACCGAGGCGCGCTCGCGACTGTCGTATGTCGAGATATGTCGAGATTTCAAGCGCGTTGTTTGGGAGCGTTTGTATGAAGATAGCATACTGTATGCTTACTTGTACTGTGGCATAACGTAGATCGCGCATATCGGATGCAATATTACTCTGTGCCAGAGTGCACACCGACCACAGTAATAAGTACTCTATATTTAGATGTTAGCAGACGAAAATGTCGAAAGCACTCACATATCTAGGCAAAAGTGTGTAAGAATGTACGTGACGCTTCTTTCTTTCTGATATCCCGTTAGGAATGCTATATGTTATGTTATTATTTATTTGTGTGTTCACGGAAACAGAACCTGGATGTAGATCAGAGAAACGGGATATACATCGTCAAAAGCAAGAGTACTCTGAGGTCGGGAGTTGTAATAAACCACTCTATGGGGCAAGGAACCTTAATGTAGGTCCGCAAAGCTGGATGTACTTTCAGACCCGCGTACTTCAAAATCTCGGAACTACCTATCAGTAGTTCACATTCTGTCATCTGTAAGTCTATTACTGCCAAAAGTAGTATAAAGGAAAGATTTTGTTGAACCTTAAGGCAACGCATTGATGAACAATTTATACTAAAAGGGACATTCTCCTCTATACAAACATGTGCGCGCTAGCTTTCGAAAAATACGAAAGAACAGTTATTTTCGATTATTTTAAAAACTATAATTAATTTTAAAATATCCAACTGTTATTTTGATAAATATGTTTAGATTAAAATATACAGAAAACTTAGAAACATAAATGGTCTCGTTACTCCGAAATATGTAAATCTCTGTTTTAAGCGAGGTATTTTTGATATTTTTTTTTGTTACAAAAGTTAAACAATCTTGTATCGCAACCGGCAAAACGAAGTCAATGAAATGAAGAATCAGGTTACCAAATATCACTTTCATTTATAGAGCGAAAGTGAGTGGTAAAAGAAGCCAAGGAAGACCAAGGCTGACTTAAGAAGATCAAATAGCTAGAGTGTTAGCCGACGGAAATGTCAAAAGCACTCGCATACCTAGGCGGAAACGTGTGAGGAGAATGATGAAATTTGAGGAAGCGAAAGAAGGATCGCGACGCTTGGCGCTGCGTCCTCTCTGACTACCCCATTAGGGATACAGCGTGAAGATATGTATGTATGTATATATGTACTTTTATACGTTTTGTAGTCGCTTCACAGTCACAAATTGAGATCCCTGCCGTCGAAATTTCCAATGCGTCGCCTCAATACTGTAAACCCCCAATTGAAAATTGCGCGGCTATCCTAATTTTTGCTGTTCTGTTTATTTTACGAGTTCGTTTTCAATGCGTCAAATGACAGAAAATACTAGGAAATAATACAGTTGAGAAAATGTAATTTAGAAATTGAATTTACTAGCATGTTACTCGAGATACCTTTCATGTACCTTAGCCTACAAGGAACGCTTTTTAGTTTTGCGTTTCAGTATTGCCAAAACGGAACTGTCTGTCACAGACACTTTTCAATTTTCACAGAGACTTTGATGTAAACAGCTGAAAGGAGCCGTTGTAGTAAGTAGTGCCCCAGATACACAGACGTGACAATACAGACTTGAATATTAAAAAAATTTCGACTTTGAAAGGAATTATAAGCGTCGATAGTGAGATTAGGTACTTTTTATAGTCAAGTCTCACACCGATCCGGAAAGAATCTAAGAAGAACCGACAAAAAATCGTGCTTAAGATTTATTTACAATGTAATGAAAATTAAGGACACACATACTCGAATTTATGAATGACTAGAGGCCTGTTCCGACTTCGCTCGCGTTGAATACATAATCTATATCCTATGTCCATCTGGAATAATGTCCCTTTCAAATGGTGAAAGAATATTGCAAATAGGTACAGTGGTTCCGGAGACTTACCTTCACATATACTTCTTCTACTTTAGTTGAATGGCGCTGTCGCGATTGCGAATATTGCCAATTTCACGTAGTAATGAGGATAACAGAAAGAAGGAGGCCAATTAAGATGATGTTTATAAAGATTCCAGCAATTGAAGTAGGAATATACACAATGGGGATCTACGTAAAACCTACCTTTTGGTTTCAATTTGGAGACTGGAATGTTGAGCCGAAATCCACACCTAAAAAGAAATAGAACAAAACAACATAGAGTAAATATAAACGAACACAAGACAACACATTTCACAGACAAACTTGATAACAATGACACCCATATATAACATATAGTTACCCACATTGTTTTGTTCACATATAGACAAACTTTGGACTTTTTGACGGGAACGAGAGAAGTCAGGTTGTCATTTTATTTAGATTTTCTATTTTTGACATTTTTGGGATTTATAAAGTACAAAAGTGATAGTATATCGTGTTTTAAAGTTCTGTATAAGTGAAAAGAATGGAGTAGGTCTAAATAAATATGTGTAGCTGAAGTTCTCGCGCTCTTCCAAGAAGTCCTTTATAACTTCAGTAAAGCCCACTATCACTTTACTGGTGGAGGTTTACGATAAGAAGAAAAAACGAATTTGCTTCGAACGTGCTTCATGTCGATTCTACTTATTAATATGTGACATTAGCAAATTAGCTAGTCTTTGCGCCATGCCATGAAGAAAAAAAAAACAAATTTACAAAATCCACTCTCTCTCTCTCTTTATAGTATAGTATAGATTGAAGTAATTCGAAAAACGATATCTGACAAATAGAATGTAAAGTAATACATGTACCCTAAAGTCGATTGAATTATCATCCACAACTCGTAACCGCCTAAGTTTCCGTTCGAGCGTCTGAAATGTTAAATGTTTCAACTTTCTGCCTTAGTTTTGTTATATTTGTGGACTTCAAAATTGCCAACTGTTTTGCTTCAGTAATATGGTAATCATTGTTTAATTTATTATCTGAAATTCCAAGTACAAAATTTTACAGAGCGTAGCCCATAAGTTGCGCGTATTTTTATGGGTGTGTAGCTATTTGGGAACGCATATAATTTTAGTGTTATCTGTTTATGTGGCACAGTCTTACTATTGTTTCATTTTGGGTTTTCAACTCTTTAATTGCCTTATTAAAAAAATTGCCAGTAAGTTACGACGTTATGAAAGAAACTGTTTTTGTTTGGTATTGTCAAATCAATCAAGATATTCATTTTACACTTCTCTTGTGTGTGATGGTGTTTGTTTTAATGCAAAATAATTGGATCGTAAATGATCGATAAATTACGTTCATTTTTGAGGTTCCGTAGCGAACAAATAACAAAACCTTTATAGTTTTGTCATGCATGACTGTCTGTTTATCTGTATCCGCATGCTACAGCCAAGATTTTTTATCTATTGAGATGGAATTAGGTACCCATAGAGAGTAATTTCGAAGCCCAAATCGAAAAACAAGAAAAAAATTAATAAAACATATGTATAATAATCAAATTTGCATCCATTTATTTCAATTTGCTATTAAAGTTTAAGTTAGTGCGGTTTCGACATTCTCATAACTGGTTTTTTTTTATTTTCGCTTCGCCAAAATTGTGAACAATAGCTAATCTTGTAAGAACTTTAAATTCAAAATATATTTTTCAGTAAACCCAAATATAGGTCAAAGTACCGGTCAAAAAGAACCTGTACTGAGAAGAACCAGCAAGTAACGTGTTATTTTTGCAAAATCATTTTTCAGAGATGGACATTCCCAAACCTCTATCTTCGATAAAGTCGATGTTGTAGTATGATTTTATGAACAATATTATGTACGTTTAATCACACTTTAAACCTCTTTTTCTTGAATGAGGTGAATTAATTATATACAGTATATTATATATACTGTTACTTAAAAAGGGTTCATAACATTTTTATTTCATGCTTTCTGCCTCATATGACTGGAACTAATTTTATTTTCAGTATTATATTACGAATGAGTGAATACTCTCTTCGTGACGGGCTCGTAATGAAATTACTGTATCTCACACCGAAGTGAATTATTAATGTACGTATTTTTGCTTAATATTTTTAAACCGCCGGAATTGATAAACAAAAAGGGAAGGGAAAGGAATTGTCTTTCCCATGACGACTCCAGACAACACACATCTTTAGTGCTTAGCTAGGAAGTGTTAATGCATCCACCATATAGTCTTAACCTTTTACCCTGAGATTTCCCCTTGTTTCGATCTCTTCAGAACTGTTTAAGTAGTGTAAGACTGACATCAAGAGAGGACTGTCAAAATTACTTGTCGCAAATTTTTAATTAATAAAATCCATCCATCCAAAAAAATATAAAAGCAACTACCTGCAAGATGGTAACAAATTAAAGAACATAACGGCACATATATACGACTCTCTTTTTTACAATTAAACGTAATTACAGTTTAAAAAAAATGTTTTGAATTTGTATTTGAAGTAGGAAAAAACTTTTCCCCGACTTTTGTATTCGTATACAATACAAGTAGATTCACTTTTCTGTCGATACCAACTAGGCATTACAATTGAGTTTAGAATTTTTTTTCGATGTGAGTAAAAATGTCGATACCTTTGTGGTATCGATACATCTCTAATAACAGATGGTGCGTATGTGTTGATGTGTAAAATACGGTGTGACAGGCATCCACGGTCTCAACGGTGGAGCCATGTCACTAGCAAATGTTTGAGTGTTCCCTTGAGCTTTCATAACTTCGCATTGTCTTTGTTATTGCTATTTAGTTTATGTTTTAGGTATCTTTGTTTTATCGTATTTACACTTCGCCTCGATCTATTGACTACCTGCGGTCTCGTTTCTTTATTATGTTGATTTTGGTTAATTAGAACAGATTTATTATGAATTATAAACTTTTAAACTTTCGCGTTGCATTAAAAAATTCTAAAAAACGGGAAATTAACGCGAATACGTTTTATTTTGGCTTCATTTTTCGACCGAGTTGCATTGGCCGTGGTATCAAGCAAACTACGACGTTATGATATAGTGTTATGGGTTAGAGTTTTACCAACACGTTCTGGCCAGGTTTTTTTATTTTATTATAGCTCTTCGCTCTGATAACTGACCTTGTAACTAACCCCTAACTTATAACACTGATGTTTTGCTTTGTTTGTCGCTTCTCGTATTCCCTTGGTTTTATTTTTTATACTATATTTGACGCGAACACGGCTATAAAAAATGATAAAAGAGAGAATTATTCAGAATGCCCATTGAGACACGATGGACTGAACTTAAGAAAGCGAACTTCTTTAAATGGGGTCAGGATGCCATATCCAACTGATATCCATGTGATAGAGACGTGTAGTGACCGATACTATAGTTCTTACAACTGAAACTGCATTTGGATTTCTGGCTCAGTTTTGGTATAACCAGAAACCGAAGACCAAACCAAGTTCCGTTTAAGGTGATTTTTTTTTACATTTTTTAAGACTATTGATTTTCACTGATTACTGATACATGTGTGTGTTAGTGTTCTTTAAAGCAGTTATTTGATAATAGTTTTGTTCATAGACTCTAAACGCCATGCCCGAGCAGCGACGTTGAGGTAAATCAGTTGAGCTGACTCACTTTATTACACACACGACACACATTTGTTATCAGATAAGCCGATCGGTCGCGATTTCGTTAGAAAACAGCACTCACACATCTACATTTTATTTGATGTTACTTGCCCCACTTCGTAGTAAGTGACAGGCTGTCTGGAGATTTAAAGTCTACTGTTTTGTTGCTCTAAAACTACCTTCATGGTATGCCGTGAGGTGACATAAAATTATGTCAATCGCCACTGAAAGCATGCACAAGATAGAAATATTCGAATGTCTTGATTCGGATTAGATTGTTTTTATGTCTAAATTTTCAATGTTTTGCCTGGATGATTTGTTCAGCCCAAATGGTAAATAGTGTGATGTTGTCTATAAATACAAATAAGTAATACTGCAGACAGTCAATTTCAATTCAATTATTTATTCGTAAACAATTTCTAGGTAAAAAGACATAAAAAGAACATGCATAATATTACAAATTGGTATTTAATAATGAACCTGTGATACCCAAAATAAGATTCAACTTGTGTTATGGGTATCAGTGCTCTCACAAATTTGACATTTAATTAATAAAATATTTGAAGTCACACCGATTGTATGACCGATTGTGTTAAAAAACGATGTGTTTTCACGAACATTGTTAATATTAGATGTGTTAAACGATCCGGGGCTCACATAAATTTCAGTAATCCACACTCGTGCGCAGTGTTCCGCCGACGGTCGAAGTCTGAAAGTGACTGTCGATGATTTAACGAGACCTTACCCACTACGAGTCACGAGATGTAGCGAGCTTCTGTTGCGAAATATCCTTAGACTAGTCTAGGGGGTAAACCCTACTTTTGGTAATTGGTACTACGATTAGGGAATTCAATCTCGGTCCTTATTGCTAATTACGAAATTTCAGGACTATACTTAGTTAATCCCGGGATCCCGGGATAATTTCGGTATTGAGCGTTACAAATAAATGATAAGAAAATCTTACAGAAATCAGCTCTTTAAACCACAAATCAAAATTTAAACAAAAAAAGACGTATTTTATGGTATACGCCTAGATAACTTTGCCGCACTGACTTATTTGCCATTTCATTAAAAATAAAAATAACTTAATATTGAACAAGCATTACCTTTGCGCTTACTCGGCTATCGTTCTAATTTAAAATACAAGAATTTTTATAATAAGCAGGCATCACTGAATAACCCTTTGAGGTTGCTTACCTATCATTTTAATTGAAACTACAAGTATTTTAATCACTAAGTAAATAATCAAAAGCATCACTAAGTAGCCAAGTGAGAATTGCTTCCCTGTTATTTTAGTTCAATATACAAGAAGTTTTACTTCAAGCAATCATTGCAAATTAACCCAGTAAGCTTTGTTACTTTAAAATGATAAGCATGCAAGCTCATTGATCTCGCTTCACGCAGTCTATTTTGCAACCTTTTTTTAAATGATGTCGATCCCGAAAATCTCAGGATCAGGAAAATTTAATCTCGAAAATTTTGGTACTGAAATGCTGTCGGGATCCCGTGATCGAATCCTCTAATCACAATGCTCTTGCTTCCGCCCGCCTCTTGACTCGTCGGCTCCTTCTGCCCGCCACGATAAAACTCGGCAGGGCCTCGGCGCTCTTGTCTTTCCTTCATTGTCATTTTGTTACTATCACAAATATAAATATCACTTGATAGGCCTCCAGCGACGGCCATATGATTTTTTTTGGTCGTCGTTTCAAAGTTGGAAAAAAATAACTTTTTATACCTGAGGAATTTTCCTTAGACCATATAGATCTGAAAGAAATCTTTTTGTTATTATTTTTGCGGAATGCATCTCCACATACATGTCTTGGAAAACATACATACAAGCATGCATACATACATATTCTTATTCTCAATGTGGTAGATAAAGAAGAGGTAGCGCCAAACATTCCATTCTTTACGTACAGGAGTACAGCCTCCTCAAATCTCATCATTCTTCTCACACTTTTTTATTACAGGTGTGCGAGTGCTTTTGACAATCTAAGACAATGATTTGACAATAGAATAATAAGAAGAATTAAGAAATAGAACACTGTCTCTTACCTCTGTGCCAGATTAATACAAGCACGGAACAGAAAAGAGCCTGTTATAGCTCTTGTCACGAGAAATGAGGTGAATACAGTATGCATTCTAGGTTACAAGATATTTAATAAGTACCACTTGTGTTGAATATCTCGTTATGTCTGGTTTACACGTTACATGTTGGTAAATTTGTATGTAGCGATTCAACTACATATTCGCGTGTAATCTTGGTAAGTAGCAAGTCGTAAGTTGCCGAATAAATAGAATAGAATCGGGTCTGTAGCTATTTACACGCGGAAAAGTTAACTCGCTGCTTACCAACTTATAATGTTTAACCAGGAAATATGTTTTTGAAAGAACCTCATAAAATTTAAATTTAAAAAATAACTCTAAACAAGCTGTGTTTTTCTGTTACGTTACACAGTGACGTCACCGCCACGAGTTTGCGTAGATACATAATACACAAACTTTTGCTCATTGATGTTAATTAGAGTTGGGCAGCACGCACTATAAAAATGAGTATCGTGCGAGGGCCTCTTTTTACAAACGTGCTAGCACACTGTGCTAGCACAGTGTGTTGGCACGTTTGTGTGAGGTTGGAGTAACTGTGTTAGAGAAGTAGAGAAGTGTCCGTTGAGTGTTGAATGCACGGTGCACGTCGCAAGCACTGTGCGAGTGTGCCTGAGGCGACGACTCGTGAGTAGCGAGCACAATCAAAAGAGGAAAATAAATTGTATACGTGCCCTCGCTCACACGCAACAAGTACAAAAGAAACGTATATATTTTCTAAGTATACCTACATTCACTAGCTTAAATTATCTATTCGTACGAAATTAATCATTGTCGTTAGCCATAGATAATAAAACCTCGAATAATCATTCAACTCAATAGAGATTTTTAATTACAGGCCATATAGATATGGCCTGTAATTTAATAAAAGCGTTTGCGTGTGTTACTCATTTCTATTCTAGTGGCAATATACTTGTATTTTTTTATTCCGTATTTATGTTCTTGTGTCCGCTGTCGCTTAATACTCAAAGCGTTTTCTTTGAATCTGTTTCTGCGGGTCACGCAATTTACTGTTATGTTTCCGGGTAATACATTTTATCACGATTCATTACTGGACGACTCCAGAGTCTGCGCCTTATGGTTTTTGGTGGAAAAAATTGTACCGGCGTACGTTGTATACATATTTAAACAGGGCTGCTCAACCTTGTGCAAACGGAGTGTTGAATATAAGAACTGTAATAATAATTGTTATCGATAAAACTTAGTAAAACCGGCTAAGAGCATGGTGGATACGCATTAACAAAGAGTTCTGTAGTAAATTCGCAAGAGAAGAAAATGAGAATTGTATCCAAAATACCCGTTATAATTATTTGACTTTTGTTTTTTATTTCTGGAATTAAGTAACTAATTAAACTCGCTGTATTTTTCACCTAAGTGTATCGGTTGACATATGTATACGGATAGAAAGACACGATGATGCTGTTAAGGTTTTTGCTATTTTGGCTCGGAATACTTAAAAGAAAATCTGTTTTGGATATTTTAGATGTTATGTAGTATCAAAATTTCATGTAGCAACCTCAGTGCGTTGTCAAGGGGACTCCGGGGTCTACTGAACAACTGGAGCTCCTCTCACGTTATGCCGAAGCACGTCACGGGAGGACATAGACTGCCCTTGTGCATCTTCTTAGTGATAGAACAGCGCGGATCACACACGCACTCCTTTATTTAAGGGTCGCGTAGGTCCACGATCAGAGCTCCGACTCTTATAGGTCATAACTCCTAAAACTCTTTAACTCGCCTCTTATGACAGCCATGGAACACCGTAGTTCTCTTCTTCAAACTAGGCTACATGGCTGACACACTAGCAATCACTTATACCAACATGAATTTTAAAATAATTTATTTGTAGAGTTCGTTTGTGGCGGTTATGCGTACATATACCAAAATGGGAGTATCACAAACAATGTTGTCTTAACGACAGATGCTGTTGCGTGTACTTCGGATCTAAGGGAGGCCCACTAATGTTGGTACACTGTACAATCCATTCAGCGACATAAAAATTTATTTATATTCTATAATCAATATATATTCAAATGCATGTGCTCTTTCGTGTTCGCTTTGTAGTATCACAGGTGACGATTTATTATATTATTTTGTGCGATACTTAATAATTTATTGATATTTAGAGAAATTAAACATGTATAAATGTGTATAAGTAATAATTTCCAGACAAATCATATTGAAAATACAACGGACATCCAGACAAGTCAATTTACAAAGAAAACTTAGAAGACCTGATTTTGAATCTAATTTAAAACGAAAAGTATAAAAAACGCAAAGTAATATTTTATTTGATACCTCAAAAAAATGTACTTTTTATTTAAGCGCACATAATATCCAAAATTAAAATTCTACTTTTGAATCTTCATATTGTTCCATAGCTGTTATTGCGAAATAGTCGTAATTTTGGTAGGAAACAATTTTTAATATTCTTTGTCATCTGTAATTCTTTATTTCTTTCTGTCACGGATTTTTTCAACGTCTAGAAAGTTTGTAGTAATCCACGGCAATAGTCGAATAGTGATATTCTAGTCCAGGACTTGTGAAGTTTATATCCCCAAAAAAGGCTATTTAACTGTATTTTATACTGTATTTTTAAAATAACTGAAAGATTTACATAATTAACATGAACATACCTGTAAAAAAGTATTCGAAGTAAGTACCTTGAAAAATATAAGAATTATTCCCATTTAAGTTCCGGCTGCCAAAATTTTGAGCGTTTTTAAACAAGTTTGCTGAGGCGGGCACACGTTTAATGAATGTGAAATTTAAATATGTATTTCTTTATACATTTTTCTATCGACTACCTAAAACCATAACGCGATTTATGTATTTTCGTTCGATACTTTTTTCTGCATGTGATGCCTTTTTGAGAGATATTTAAATATTTCTCGTAAATTACTTGAGTAAGTTACATAAAATTGCGGCTAACAGGAAGAAAATACAGTTTACTAAATATAGGCTCAAGGATATTTTATTATATGAATTAATATTCCAGTTATAATTATATATGTCGCGTGCGGGTGGCGGAGTGTGAGGGCAGAGCCTACGTAAGAAACTGTTTTTGGGAGCTTGCTCTTAAACTCAAATGTGAAATATAAGCTTTGTCTCTCCTTCTTAGCGCTGATAATAACAGTACGAATTCACGATGTCGCTTCCGTGTGGTATTCATCTTCATCGTTATCTTCCTTCTTATTGAGTAACGATACTAATGACATACAAAGTTTCAAACAATTGTACTGTAAGAAAATTGTTTAATTTAATTGAACTCGATGTGTTATCATGCATATTGGTGTTGACCACCTACACTATTTTGTCGAACCGATTCAAATTCACTCGGTATAAAGATATCAGTTTCAAGAACAGGCAACTTGCCTATTACGATAGCTTCTGTTGTATCACAGAGGAGTGATCAACTTAATACCCATCGATTTAACCTCTATGTATGTTTCAGCGATATTCAACGGTTTCAAAGAATCAGGTTTTGTGATAGTCTAGTAAAAATCGAACTAGACGAAACCTCGCAAATGCTGATGTGTAATAAGCTTTACAATGGCGATTTTTTTCTGGATGTAGTACAACAGTGGATCATTGAATACCCCAGAACATACATAAGAGTCTAATCGATAGATATGGAGGTCTGTTATCGGTCTGCTTCCGATGATCTATCCCTCGTTATATACTCTGTACAGAGGTACAGTTAATACTGTATATACAGAGATTTAAAGCAAATATTCGCGACTGCAAACTGTCATATCAGCTAGCCAAAACGAGTTTTAGTTTCTGGTCACGTACTGAGGCAGTTGTGATAGAGTCGAGAGCAAAACAACCCCAGGGCTGGCGCTAGTGTATACTGCCAAATACTCGTTTTCGAGTGAAGATAAGTAAAATGTAATTATCCTCCAATGTGTATAATTTGAATGCATCTTCGAAATGGAGGTTTGAGTACAGACCGTTGTTAGGAATGTTGCTTATGTGTAGAAGGCAGATGACCTCCCCGAATTTCTCCTCGACAATGGTCCTCGTTTCTTGTCAGACACTGATTTAAATTCATCCGTACAAGAATAGTAAAACATTTTTATTTAATGAAATACTATTTGTAGAAAATTTAAGTATATCTAAACAAGATTAAAATATCTGTAATAGAAAAATGTGGCTAAGCGTCTTATTTTTTTTTTGTAATTTTGTTATCCTGCTGGATATTGGAAGCTTGGATAAGAATAAAAAAAATAGTGTCAATGTACTACTTGCTTATCTTTCCATTCAGATTGTGGAAGTCGGCAAAGGGATATAAGGCTTATTTGAAGGAACTTGCATAGGCGACGGGGAACTTGCCATTATGTTATCGTTGCGCTTGGGTATCTGTAAGCACAAATACTGCTAAATTGGTGTAAAGTCGTGATTTTATTGTACCTTAATTCACTGTCCGCTCCTAATGAGAAACTTAATATCTTTTCTTAAAACCCATAGTTCTCCAAAAAATCAGTAACAATAATGGAAATTTATAAATTATTTATAAGTACAGTTGCCAACCCTAGCCGGGTCAGATATAATGCGCTCGCCCGCCGATATCATAAAACTCAGTTTAGAGAAGTGAGAAGTCACGTCGTTGTTGTGATTTTAACAACAAATGTACTCAGCTAACTATGTACAGAAAAGAATTTGTGTGTTAGTTAAGGAAATCGTACAATGTCCGAATCCGCATGCGGATTCATTCTGTATTCGTAGTTTTCCAAAATTGGATAAACTGAACTCTGTAATCACCTTTATGTCACAAATGGCAATTTTTTTAACACTAAGGGCGACTTGCACCAGCTATTTAAACTCTATTTAAGGAACTGGCATCTCGCTTGCACTTACTATTTAATAGTTGGTGCAAGCGAGATGTCAGTTCCTTAAATCGAGCTTAAATAGTTGGTGCAAGCCATCCTAAGTACTATGTATCTTATTTCCAAAATCTCTAAAATTTGTTAAAAATCAGGAATATCGACAATAAAAGCATTATGTTAAATACTTTTTAACTGCCTTAAAAAAAAGGTTTTTTTTAATGTATGTTTATTTAATTTATTAATTTATTTAACTATGTATGTACATTACATACACACATTTGTAAAAGAGATATAGAAAGAATGAGTGATGAAAGACTGACTAAGAAAATCTACAGAACGAAAGCGAGTGGTAAAAGAAGCCAAGGAGGACTCAGGCTGACTTACAAAGAACAAATAACCACTGTTAGCTGACGGAAATGTCAAAAGCCCTCGCATACCTAGCCGAAAATGTGTGAGGAGAATGATGAGATTTGAGGAAGCGAAAGAAGTATGTAAAGGCCGCGAAACTTGGCGCTCCGTCCTCTCTGACTACCCCAGAGGCGGGATACAGCAGGAAGGTATGTATGTAAATGAGACATGAAAGGTAACTTACGCACAAAGCTACTGCTTATTTTTAAATGAAATTTTTCCCAGCAGACCTGTTTTTGAGTTGGCATGATTTATTATTGTCCAGGGCAATGTAAATCCTAGAGCGGGGACTGAATTTGTCAAATTGTATGGAGTCGTGTGAAATTGTTTCTCACTAACGAGTTTTTTAATGTTCGGTTTGATTTGAATACAGTACTGCCTTATTAAAGCAATCACGAGACCGCAAGTCGTATTCGCCCAGTCAGGTATTCTCTTTTACCTTGAAAATGCCCAAGTACGTAACACTGATGAAGAAAGGTCATTCCAAACAGGATTATATTATGTACGCACTTAAAAAGAAGCAGCAAATCCCTTCTTGCTGTGGATGCCAATTCGTCGCTTCAGCTGCAGCTGATGTAGCAAAATGAACTGATTTACGAGCCACCGCCATTAACCATGATTTACCATGAACTGCACCGATAAGAACTTAACCTGTTGAAATTAAATTTTGTGTAAACCTTGCGTCTTTTACTGTCTTAATTTGAAGTTGTTATTTCATCGTTGTTGTTAGCCAAGTGGGTGTAACTTTATGTAAAAGATAGATACAAATGTATATCGGTGTTAAAATATTTTATGTAACTTTCTAAACCTTCCCAATAATGTGTACAATATAACCCTTTTTGAGCTCAATCGGTCCAGTGGGATTCGAGTATTTTTAAGTGGTTACAAACTAACATTCTTTTTTATATAGTATACTATTTGTTGCCCGCGACTTCGTTTGTATGGTCTTTAATTTACTAAATTAAATAACTCTGAAACTTTCGCGGACGTACACGAAACAACTCCCCAAAGTTTCATCACTGTTATAACTCGGATATTAGGTGTGTTGTGCATAAGTAATTAATACTACAAACATAGTACACAATCACTAGATATTTATTATTTTATGCGGCAAACAAATGACAGTACGGTACGGTTACAAGCACAGAGTAAGAAATCATAGAGCCATGGAGGAGTAGACCAGAGACACGGACATTTTAGCATTCGGAAACAAACGTCTCACAATCACATTCGGATGAATGGTTTAGGAATGCTTAGAGGACGAACATACAAAAAAATATTCATTTTTTACAAGTCTTTACTCACAGTTCATTATTTGATAAATAGCTAATAGTACCAGGCTAACGTCAATGCGGTGTCGCATAAATTGTTGTCTTTGTCTGCAAATTATCACTAACTAATGATACGTCCTGACTTCGCACTTGATTGTAGACCTGTGTCGTTCGTAATTGATTCGGTCATTTGATTGCAATTATTTCAAAGTATTGATGATTGCGATCACATTTAAACGAGCGTATCATCATCGATTCAATCATTTGACAGATTCGATCTCGGTACTAGCGATATTGAATTGTGCATGCCGTTTAATGTGATAAAAGATGGAATTCAGAATAATATACAAGATAAACACACATATACGTTACATATTATTATTCAAAACACAAACAATAAAATTACTAATGCAGCAGAATTATAATAAAAACATTAAAAATATCGAAATCGTAAAAGATTAGTTGACTCATAGAATCGTTTCATCTTTCATTTCAATTAGAAATACATGATTATACCATGAATGATTGATCGGATCATTTAACCAAATCTTTTTTTTATCATTACTCGAATGATCAAATCTTTGAAATAGAACGACTAACACAGGTCGTACGTTGATTACGAAAAATAATATTTATTCTATGCACTGAATCTGAATGTGCTATATATGTATATGAACCTGGCTCGTTAAATGTTTTTGATGTTAGTGAAAACCGCATTAAAATTCGTATAAGTGAAAACACAAACGTGGCTTGCTACTTTGTGTTGTACTATTTAAAGATTATTTATTTTTATCTTATCATTCTATAAAAAGCTTCATAGATATTTCGATCTGAGTTCTATATCGACCAATAAATTATGGCACGACGTGTCTGAACAAACTTAACGTCGTCGGTGGAGGACACTTCGACTATTTGTCTCTATCCGGCTGCGACGGGTCGAGGACGATGCTGTTCGATGAGGCCGACATTTCGGCGAAGGTGAGGGTCGTCGAGGCATTAGCATTACATTGCTACGGTACATACGGTGCTTGAATAAAACAAGCTCTTTTATCGAAATAAAAGATCAACCAATTACGGCTCAAGTATGCTGTATCATAGTGTCACTTGATACCAACTATCAATATCGAGCTGTCCTTTTATTTAAATCTAGCTGTGCTTCGCGGTTTCTCCAGCATGAAATTATCCAAATTACTCAAATCGTAAGACCCTAAACTAAACACTAGTTTCGTATCTATGGGTACTGTTACGGGTTGACACCTTGCGATGTCTGTCTCACAAATATATTTCATATATTTACTGATTAAAATATTCTTGAATTATTTTATAACGATATGAACGAATAGGAAAGAGAGTGAGAATGTAAAGGAGGCGGCTGTGTTGCCACAACAGAATATCTGTTAGTGTTGCTAACAGGTACCATATAACGAACCGGGGACCAATAACACCCAGACTCCTCAATTTAGAAAAGTTCGTTTATTGACCTGACCGGAGATCGAGCCGGGGCTTGGAAGACAAGTGTTCTACCAGCGCGCCAACAAGGTAGTTGAATTTTTGCACCACCACTTGTTTTAACTTTTCTAAACTTTTGCTGTCAGTTGCTAACGTCAAATTGCCTCTGAGAAAAACGACGGCGACAGACAGAGACAACAACAACAAATGAATGAATCAATAAGTGTTCCCGTTTTCTCATTTTGGAACAGAACAGTCGAAAAGATAAGCAAGGCTCGTGTTTTAAAACAGTATTCAAGTATGAATCTCTAGTTAGAAAGAAATGCTACTATTCATCGCATATAGCGGCATCCCTTTCTAACTGTGCTCCATCAGGGATTCACACCTCAGTATCGTTCTGGTCTAAATGTGTTATATGTCATGTGTTCTCATCTATTGTGATTTTAAACTAATTTCCAGATCCCTTTCACATCTTATTCGAAGCATTTAGATTTTTTTCTGTGTTAAGGTGTATTAAAAAAGACTCTCTACTTAATGTTGTAATTGCGGAGGTGTCTCTTTTCACGGCCAAACTGCTGGACCTATTTTGATGAAATTTGTTATAGAGATTGAACAAAGACTGGGGAAGGACACAGGCTACTTTCTTTAAATTCCACGCTGCAAAGTCGCGGGCAATAGCTAGTTGGCGAAGTCCACCTTGTTTGATTTTTTAGATGTTTGACAACTGAACTTTGTTTACACTTTTTTTAAATTAACAAATAAATTGTAAATTGTATCTCGATACGGTAAAATATAAATTTTAACTAGTAATTTTAGTGTTAACATGGATATTGTTGGAAAACAAGGTTGCTGTTTGAATCCGCATAGTATTTGCTGAGTCACGCGCCCATTAGCTAAACAAACCGGACCGGATATTGCGACGGACTGAGACTGCCACAAATTTAATTTGACAATAATAATAATCTATCTTTGTAGAGTTACATTCTACATTTGAAAAAGGAACACTTTTGAAATAAAGACGATCTCCACCTGTTTAAGAGTTACGTTCCAAATTAAAAAAAAAGAAAATTATTTATAGAATCAAGACGGTGTCTAATGTCCATCTTAGAAATGCATTTTTTTGAAAATACGAGTAGAAACACATGGATTGAAGATGGTGTTCATCTGCCTGTTTTCTATCACAGTGCTATTTTTGGAAGACTATTTATTATTTTTAACTTATAGTACAACAATTACCTATATGTGTTGTAACGTTGTATGTTTTTTATAATTTATTCATTTAATCTTTTATCGTATTTGAGATAGCGCCATTTAGCGATCCTAAGAAGTGTTATTTGCGTTAGAGATCAACATTCTCAATGGTCAATGCTAGGTCGATGTTAGTTTATAAAAGAAATTATTGAAAGCATTAAGAAATAAAAATCACATAAAGTGATATACATTCTTAATAACACAAAGGAAAAGATTAAATAATTTGAATCTGTAATATTAAAAACAAATTATTTACAAAGACAACGATATCGGAGTCTGTGGTCGGATGATTTTCGTGAGAGATATATGGTATCCCAGACACTTGGTTGACGAACTTGTCACGAGGGATGCAAGGTATATAGAAAATGTCGATATATCGCTAAAGATACACATATCGATATAAATCGATATCCGATATATCGGTCTGGAACGCTGATTTATCGATATTGATATTTTTATTGTTATTTTTATTTAATAAAAGTGGTTTTTATTGCATGCCTACAGTCATATAATAATTGTTAATTTCCCCCGCAGGGTATCTTCCGGCTGGCCTGCGAGCACGTGCTGCGCAGCATGCGGCGCGGGCGCGAGACGCTGCTGACGCTGCTGGAGGCGTTCGTGTACGACCCGCTGGTGGAGTGGGGCGGCACGGGCGCAAGCGCGGGCGCCGCCGGCGGCAAGCGGCGCCGTGGCCAGCGCGACGTTCGCTCCGCGCTCGCCATGCTCGCCGTGCGCGTCCACGAGCTGAAGCAAGATCTCTCCGACATCACGTGAGTGTTCAGTCTTCTATTCAGTTCCTTTAGCATTCCTATTAACCTAATACAAACTGGAGACGGCTACCTGGCTGCAATCACAGAAGCTCGTATGGAGCTTGTTGCGGTATTTTTTTCGGTTTCTTTATGATGGTAAATAATACAGCGGAATATTTGGTAGGTAATGTATTGGTGCTTATTACGGTGTGTTAACACCATCACGCTGTCGTTCACGTCTCACGGCCTATTACTAATTTTACAAACTATACAAGCTATCTACGCGATATTATTGTAATTACATTGCAACGACGCGGACATTGATTTTGCCGATATTTACTTACGACAAAAACAATGTCCGATTACGGAAATATTGTGTCAGCATAAGTTGGCACAGATCTCAACGGTGAAGTAACGAGCCCGTGTTCGACAAAAACACGGTAATACCAGACGTGTACAGAGTCACTACTGCTTTAATGATCATTGGTAGAGTAATAATTGCATTAGAAATTTAAAAACTTTTGACATATAAAGTAGCAAGCAGATATCCTTAAAAAGAGATAAATCGTTTATCTGCCCAAGAAAGACATACATTACAGTGATGTTAATATATTAATGAATGTGGGGATCGCTAAGATTTTTCTTATAGGTACTATTGTTTTTATAGCGGTACCCGAAATTAACGCCTAAGACTTCACCTATTAGATTCAGAGCTAAATAACCTTAGAATACTTATAAGATTCTGAGCTAAATAACCTAAGAATACCTATAAGTTTCTGAGCTAAATAATCTTAGAATGGCTGTACTACCAAACATGGCTGATAACATTCACAGAATACGTCAGACAAGCAAACACATAGACAGACTGACAACACCGTCTAACTTATAACATTTTTAGAAAAAAAATAATTAAATCGGAATTAAAATAAAGACGTTTATAACTACAAAATATTTAAATTTTACTGATCGAAACTCAAGTATAAAAAGACAGTTACTGAAGTCGGTGTCAAGCCTAGCATCAATGATTCGATCCAATCATAATAATGTATATAAATTAAAACTAATAAATCCATAAATACGATAAGGTTTTTAGGAAAAAAATTGAGAAATTTGACCGGAAAATGGGAAAACTCTAGACAAACTGAAAGTGGTCTTTTCTGTGGGATTTTTATTTATATAAACTTGGACAAGATATCTGTTAGGTCAGCTAATTATAAATAAAATTTCGTTGTCGACCTTCATTTTTATTTGCCGCCACTGTGACGTATATTGCTCGGAATCCTTTGAAAGCAATAAAAACCTACGAAATATGGCTTATCCCGTGGCAACGAAAGCCTGATGGCGTGGCGTGCTTTAGGTTGAAGGCAACTCCACTTGACTTCAGCGATCGTCGTTTAATAACATAGTGTCGCTGTGTCTATCGCAGTATATCAGAATTACATATAATGTACAATACAGAATAATGAAAGTTAGAAAAAATAGCCACGAGTGTGTTACACGCCTTAATTCATGGTTCTATTGGTCTTTATGACTCCGAAATACCCACGATTGCTTGTTTTTTTTCTGGTACATCTGTGTCACAGCTCAGACTGACATGACGAAACAAGATTGATTCCGTTTTTGCAACGGAGCCTTAAGAATGATCCATCCAATTTAAGGGTCCTAGGTTCTATTATGTCTATAAATACACAGCATCCAAACTAGAGATCTGTAGACATAATTACTTTCGAGATTAAAAGGAAAATTTTAATTGTAACGCTAGCGACTATAACGAATGAAGTTAAGGGTCTTTTTTTTTATAACGCAATAGAAATTCGTACCAAGGTACTCAGAGCCCGGGAGTGGGATAGGATTTTGTGGAGCTTTTTCTCACTAAACCTCATCCTGTGGTCGTCCACGGTGTGTTGATGAGTGATTCCGGGATCTCCCACAAAACGCGCCCGAGCCCCTCACGCTATGCCGAAGCATGTCTCGGACGCAGGCTAAGCTAGTGGCTAAGCTACTACAAGAGCTTTCAAAGGTTTTTTGGGATTATACGTACTTTAAAAGGAAAAACAGAGCCCTTATAACATCTATAATTTTAAAAATTTGAAGTGATATCATTCTTGCCTACAGTTTAAAGGACTATTAAAGTCCTATAACTTACCATGAAAGACTTCTGTATAAACTGTATAAATATAGTTTACGCTCAATTCACACCACAGAGAAAATTATATATACTGCACCAAACCCCTGTCAGTGTTACACGTCACGACGTCTTACAAAAAATGTTGTTTAAAATTAGAATAAACTTAAATTGTCATCATTTGCGTGGTTTTAGTTCACTAATTTACAACAAGTGAATAAGTCAACAGTGCTCTGTCCGCATTAGTAGGCAGTGTGAATATATCTAACACTGCCAAAATGGCCACCCACAATGCGGTGTTGTTGCCAACTTTATTGTACGGTAGTGAGGCCTGGATATGCCCGAAATCAAGTGAAAGTATGATTAATGCAATAGAAATGCGATCTCTCAGAAATATGTGCGGTGTCGTCACTCTTGCGGACAGCATAAGCAATGAAGAGATACGCAGTATGACGGGGTTGCACGACAGTTTTATTGTAAAAATGAAGAAAGGAATGATTGGATGGTTCGGGCACTTAGAAAGAATGAGTGATGAAAGACTGACGAAGAAAATCTACAGAGCGAAAGTGAGATGTAAAAGAAGACAAGGAAGACCAAGGCTGACTTATGAAAATCAAATAGCCAGAGTGCTAGCAGAAGGAAATGTCAAAAGCACTCGCATACTTAGGCGAAAATGTGTGACGAGAATAGGAGATTTGAGGAAGAGAAAAGAGGTATGTAAAGACCGCGACGCTTGGCGCTCCGTCTTCTCTGACTACCCCGTTGGAGATACAGCGTGAAGATATGTATGTATGTAATTTACAACAAGTTCATATATATCCCCCATTTATACGTAAACTAGTTTGAATACTAAATATTTGCATGATATGTCGTGGTAGAATGTGTGAAGGAAAACTTATTTGTTTCCAACTGTGTTTTATGTAACTACTCGCTTTCTAGCAAAAAAACGTTAATATTATTAATTTATTTTATAAACATTAATATCACTGTTTGTATCACCAAATTATATACGCCTGAGTATCTAACTCGCCCAATGTAATAAGGCAATCTTCGCTCTTTAGCAGTTCTTGATCAACGACGAAACATGGAGAATTTCTTTTCACACGGTGTTCACGGGTTGTCCTCGGCGGCTGTTAGGCTTTCTCTTTTACTCTTATTGCCTTCGTGTATATTTCTTTCTAATCACAATTACATAAACATTGTTTGTGTAATATTGTCATTAATTCATATATTAACAAATTTAAGTTCGAGAATTGCATGAAAATGTTCATTTTTTGGAATAGGGCGGATCTACGTCAATTTATATAGGTCTTTATTTACCATTTTACAAATATCGTGCAGAACTCTCCATACGCGGCCCAAACTCGCACTGGACCATTTTTTATTTCACGAACTAAATAAAGATTAATAAAGGTGTTTGTAGACGAGATTTTAAGCTTTTCTTGTTTGCCGTTCTCTTGTAAACTTGGACAACTTAATTATACTTTAATTAAGTTTATTAATCGTACTTTTTCCTCTTCCCAAACATTGCGTATTAATTAAGTTTATTCTTCAATATTAATTTAATATTCGCGAAATGTAATTGTATAGATAGTGAATATTAAATACTATAGTAATAGTCCAGGCGTCAGGGAGCATATACCTTAATTACAAGTTCACCTACCTTGCTGGATTTGAGCATGCTGTTTTAGAGCTCCTGGAAATACTTAATTCTCATTTTTTGGGGCAGTGGAGAGACGAACAGGTGCAAATCTTATATCACCTATATCTCGGCCGTTTTTCATCATACGGTGATAAAAACTACTAGCGTTGAGGGTGCTTCAAGCGCTACAACTTTGCTTCTGACGACTTTTGCGCTATCGTCAACCCTTATCACCGAGGGGGCGGGCGAAACATTTTCGGAGCGCAATTTTTTTTTCTAATTATGTATTATAAATTATGTGTATATGCATAAAATTCTTATATATATTACTACTTACGTGTATATGCATGAAATGTTTATTAATGCATAGCAAAAAGGCAACTTAAAATTTTAAAAGACCAATTTTTAAATGAAAAAAAAAATTTGCGCTCCGAAAATGTTTCACCCGCCCCCTCGATGATAAGGGTTGACGATAGCGCAAAAGTCATAAGGTGCAAAGTTGTAGCGCTTGAAGCGCCCTCTACGATCGTATCCTTTTTATCGCCATACGATGAAAATCGGCCGAGATGTAGGCGATACAAGATTTACACCTATTCGCAAATTTTCTACAGAAAACTAATTGGTTTCACAAAAAAGAAAAATGTAGTTTCTTTGTGAGAGAGAAAGGTGTGCAAATCAACGCATACATATGTATGTATGTTTCTGGATTAGTTTGAAACGAAGGCAAAGAAATCAAATAAATCGCGGGTGTGTATAGCAGACTATAGTAAGTTTGGTCGTATGGTCTAGCGGTCTCATTTCGATCAGTTTTGTTTCTATAGTTTGATTGCCCGTATGCGATTATTGACCGTATTGCGTAGTGTGTGACGTGCTTAACTGTATTTGTCGAAACAGCTTTTTAATTTTTAATTCGTTGTACGCTCCCTCTATATCATCAAATTGAGTAAATAAAATTTTAGATTCAACGTTACACAGATTGTTTACAAAACTTTTTTAATTCGATCAATAAATGAACATTAACATTCTATGGCTGTCTTAAGACATTAATGATGCTTCGAATACATTTATTCATAATAACATTCTCATATTTCAGAGGGCTGACGTATTTCACACCCCCGTCTTTACTGTGTGTAATAAATACAAGTAACAGCTCTTTATGAGCGCGCGATAACCGCTCAAGTGTGAACACGTCCCAAGATAAACTACACGTCTGTGCGATATTGGTTTATACAACGTCTAAAGTACGCACAAATAAATGTAAACGTTTTGCGATTTGCAAAAACCAATTCAGGGCCAATAAGCTTAGTACTTTGTTGAAAAGACAATAATTTTGTCTCGTCCCTCAATAGATATCTCGTAGATCTTATATGTTTGCAAGCAAAAATAGTCCGTAATAAAATTAAAGATATTGGCTAAAGTTTGATGTCATAATATTTGCTCATACGTAACGCTAGGAGTATTAGAAAAGTAGCTGTAAAAATCATTTCTTTTTATTAACAAACATGTACTAACTCATAAAGGTTCACAATTCTCATACTCCTATGTATGTTACATTTATTTAAAAGTATCTATTGAGGCCTCTACGTTTTAAACTACGTTCGTAGTTAGTTAATGATTAGAGTAAATAAATTGTGAGGTAATTCTTCATCGCAAAAAATTGGAATATCTATTTTTAGAAAAAAAATTATTCAACAACAACCGCTCATAAATTTAGCTAAACAACTTTATAATACAAATGTACTTGACGCTACAGAATAATTATTATCTAGCATGTTCAAAGACGTGGTTATTTTCGACGTAAATTGAAACACATCATGAATAAATTATATCTATTTAAGGGATTAAGGGTGAGATTATAATTATTAATGTTTCACTTAACGCTACTTCGATTTTGTGTAACGTGCTTCCTGTTTACGAAACTTGAATCATTGAACAGTTCCACGCACATTTACACGACATTAATGTTTCACAACGCCGTCTGCAAAATGATGACATGTTCAGTAAACTGTTATCTATTCCACAGGGAGCAGTTTCTGGCAGCGATACCAGAGATCAAGCAATGCGCAGAGAAATGGCTACAAGAAAACGAGGAACTGCAGGCCATTGAAGCTAGACTACAAAACTGTCATCAACAGATGGCTCTAATCAAAGAGATAGAAGCCTATGGACCAAATCTTAGCAGTCACCCACTCTACGCTATATCTCAGAAGTACACATCGTATAAACAAGCTAAAAATGCTGTAGAAGACTCCATGAAAGCCCTCGTCAAAATTCTCAAAGATTTCGACACGCAAATAGAAAACTACGCGGCGGCGAATGAAGCTATCAATGGACCCCAACTTATGGCATGGGTCCAAGAATTTTCTGGACCCAGCGAGGATGACGAGTTACCAATATTTGAACACATAAAGGAATTTTTAACAAACGCTGGACAGAGCTCGATGCTGGTACAATGTGAGCAAGCAGAAAGTGAATTGAATCAAAGCATGCAGCAGACAAGTCTCCTTGTTAGATCTTGCCTTGAACTCTTATCACAATACGTTGCAGTCTCGCAGTACTACCCACAGAGCCACACCGAGTACCATCGCATTGTAATGTTCCGCAAATGGCTAGCAGCTGCATTAGAAAGCAAATCTCCAGAAGTTTGTAGGGAAGTCTCTAACCAAGTGACAGCTTTAGTTAATGCCGACACTAACAACGTAGATGCGCAGCAAGTAATCGCTTATAATTACCGTTTACAAAACATGCATGCAGAAGCCAATGCAAATCTTAATAAGGCTAAAGAAAAGTTACAAGTAGAAGGTGGAAAAGATGCGATGACAGTCGCGCAAGAAGCTTACAAAGAAGCGAAAGCAAACATCACAAACTTTGTTAGAACTGAGGAAGGAGCGGCAGCTGCTTTGGAGTCTGTTGTTATAGGCATGCTATGCAATTTGAACAGGAGATATCTCATGTTGGAGAATGGAGCGCAAAGTGCGGGTGATTGTCTTGTAGACTTAACATCGAGGGAAGGAGAATGGTTCTTGGACGACATGAGCTGTCTATCTATGCAAGCAGTTGAACTGCTTTCACTGCTGCCTTTGCAATCAGCTTCTGCAGAAGACGCCGCTATGCCGGTAGCAGTGGAGTGCGTGAGAAATGCAAATCTCCTTTTGGCTGATTTAGTCCAGCTGAATTATAACTTCAGCACAATAATACTTCCGGAAGCGTTGAAGAAAGTGCACTCGGAAGATCCCTCAGTACTCTTAATGATCAACGAACTGAACGCCGTTATTATGAATACTCCTGTGCCTCTGAATGATCTACTGGCGCAGTTGGAAATGCATATGAGATATTTAATTATGGATATGGAGGTGAGTTCTGTCATTTTGAGATATGTTTGATATCAGACATTTTTTTTGTGTACTGTAGGTACAAATGAATACATTGATATTGATATTGATAATGGGTAATAATATCCCATGTTCGATCTGTTCGCATCTTTTATTGCGAAAGTCCACGGTTTGTACTTTTCAATAGAATGGAAGTTAGTTAATATATTACGCTCCTGGATTAGAAAAGAAATTAATTGTAGACCTGCCCTAGATTTACCTAGATTAAGGCCAAGGTCACTCAAAAGGGAAAAATAAAAAATCTAATAAAAAAATGAAACCGACTTTGAAAAAAAAACACTGAAAAGTACGAAATAACTATCATTTACTAATCAAAACTTAAATACAAAAGTAACTTTATAAATACGATACAAATATCCATATAATTAAATTTGACACTTATTGAAGTCGGTGCCAAATCAATGTACGACAACAGAAAGTCTATTTAGTTTAGTAAGCTTGGCGCCGACTTCAGTAACTGTCAAATTTAATTATATGGGCATTTGTATAGTATTTATAGTTATTTTTGTACTTAAGTTTTGATTAGTAAAGCATAGTTATTTCGTACTTTTCAGTGTTTTTTTTTTGAAGTCGATTTAATTTTTTTATTTAATTTTTTTTAGTTGAATCGATTAGAATTGAAATTTAAACTCGGCCGAAACGTCAAGCGAAAATAAAAGGTAATCGCGTTCGCGTGTTTTTAGATATTTTATAATGCAACGCGAAAGTTGAATCTTATGCTTAGCTTATGACTGACTTATGAAGATCAAATAGCCAGAGTGTTAGCAGACGGAAATGTCAAAAGCACTCGCATACCTAGGCGAAAATGTGTGAGGAGAATGATGAGATTTGAGGAAGCGAAAGAGGTGTGTAAGGACCGCGACTCCTGGCGCTCCGTCCTCTCTGACTACCCCGTTGGGGATACAGCGTGAAGATATGTTATGTTATGCAACGCGAAAGTTTAAAAGTTTATATTAAAAAATACACTTCATAATTATTATCATCAAGCTGCAACCCAAAGATATTGGATTTGTTTCTCAGAGGTGCGTTAGAAAAACCAACTTTTCTGAAATGTTTCGGGTCTGAATAATTTAGCATGTTGGCTTATCAATTATTACTGAAACATAGTAAATTTGTCACGAGTGAGTGTTCCTGGTTGAACTTATTCGTCAGCAATCACTAAAGGACAGAACAGATTTGTCATGGTAAATGATTCTAATTACGTACTGTCTCACTCACAGACAGATTAGTGCTAAGTTAATTTATTTCATTCCAGTCACCAGCCGGCGGCGCTCAACTCTTGGCTACCGAATTGCGCACCAGATACGAGGTTCTTCTATCGACTTCCACCTCTGAAGCGGACGGGCAGTCGGCTGGTCGCATGTTGCTTATGGGTTTCAATGGACTGTTTGCTGCCGTCGAGTTGCGAGCGCGGGAATTAGCCGACCATCTTAACGCACCTATACCACCAGTGTGGAGAAAGATTGACCACATCAGTGATGCTATGCATATGTCGGTAAGGCTGCCAGGGGAAGGTCTCTATACTAATGTTAACATGTCTTTTACTCGGAGCGATTTACTTCTTTATACGTGCTTTACTTCTTCTTCCTTCTTTTTCATCCTACTGCTTCATACATGTTTTACTTCTTTTGAACATGTATACTCGTATCTCTGACTACCCTTTTAGGGATACAGCGTGAAGATATGTATGTATGTACCGATGTATGGGTGTGTAGATATGTATGTCTCCTTTATACATGTACTTCTTCTTTCTTCTTCTTTATCTTACTGTTTATAAATGCTTTACTTCTTCTCTCTACTTTTGGAATAGTCTAAGAATATACTGATAGTACATACTCCAGATGCAAGTTTATATATTATATATATAAGCCTAGACATATATTATTATTTTAAAAAATTAAACCGATCACTCAAAAGGGGAAATAAATAATTTTAAAAACGTTAAACATACTTCAAAATAAATACACTGAAAAGAACAAATTAATTATTCTTTACCAATCAAAACTCAAGTACAAAAATAAGTTTATAAAAATGATACAAATACTTATGTATGTATTTATTTCATACATAAATATGTATTGTATTTATCATGGAGCTAATATCGAGTCCATCAATACATTAGTTTCATTTTAACATTTCGATATTTTTCTCTGTTTTAGTGGTTAAAAAAGACAGTAAAGTATGTTACATAAAGTATATAAAATATTATTTAAATGAAGTATAGAATATTATTTCTTCTTTTCAGTAATTATGGCAATGAATTTAAAAACAATTGTCAAACAAAGCGACCAATTGCTCTACGAGCAAACATCGTTGTCACGTTAACGTAACGTTTTGAAGTTTTACCATTCATGCGCAAGTATACATCGCGTCGAACCATGAACGAGGACACCTTGTTACATTTGAGTGGGGTCGTTTGCTATATATTTTAAAGGCAAAACCAAATAAAAATCCTAGACGCCGAAGGTGATAGAACTGTTTTTAAAAAAGAGAGAGATTTAAGACTCATTTGGAAATGATTAAAAGTCTGGAGCCATTGGATTTTAATAATTATTTGCGAATAAATAAAATCCTATGTGATTAATCTAAAATTTGTGTCATCTTTAAATTAACGATAAATTCTCTCGGTTAGATTGGTAAATCAGCTGCCATTTTAACATATTTTCGTATCGCGACGCGCTTATAACTGAGATGTTCGATCAAACGCGAACACATGTTCGAAACGCTCGTCAAGCAAAAACGCTACGTGAATCTTGCTCCAACGGACAAGTAGTTCGATATCACACAATAAGTCTTAAGACATGACGGTCTGTATGTTCGGTCTTGCTCGAACGAACTCAAAATCGTCAAGCATATACGTATGTGTGGACTTAACATTAGTTTCTTGGAGTAGGGTGGGTCTACCTCAGTATATACAGGGTTAATTGAAAAATACTAATAATCTCTTAGCATTCTATTCTTAATATTAATTCCGATAACTTTTGTTCCAAGACTTTTAATAATTTGTAACTTTTTCTTTCATACAAAAATAAAAATACATTAAATGTTTCGGAAAATATGACTTACTCGGTCGCTAAAGCGGCTCACATTCGGCGGGGCGCGGTCGGTACGCTTGCATTTTGCAATTGGAAATACGTACACAGAGTAATTACGTTACAGACAGTGCTAAAAAACTCAAAAAAATATAATTTGGAGAACGTATTGAGTTTCGCGAAAAGTCGTAGAACAAAAGTTGTCGGGTATGATGTCAGAAATTTCGTACTAAGAGGTTATTAGGCTAAGAGGCTATTAGTATTTTTCAATTAACCCTTTATACAAGTGCACATGGTGGTGTTTCGCAGGCGTCGCTACAGAGCGCGCCGCTGCGCAGCGTGCTAGAAGACATGTTCTTGGTTCGGCGCGTGCAGACCGTGGCCGAAGTGTTCGCCATGTGCGCGCAGATGGCCGCCGCCATGGCCGCGGCCTCGCCCTCGGCCTCGCCCGCGCCATCGCCCGCGCCCTCGCCTGCGCCCTCGGCCCTCTACGACGACAACGGTCTCTGCAAGCCGGTCAGGAGGTAAGTAACGCTTCTGGTGACTACTGTCAGTTTCATGGTTTGACCATGCATAGATTAGCTTCACGTGTGAAACGAATTTTAAACAATGGTGATGAATTCTTATTATTTTTAGTTAACCTCTGCTTAAAATTCCAATAATAAATAATTCTCAATACAATTCTGTTCGAATGCAGAAGGATTGGAAAATTTGAGGGAACATGTGTAAAAATTTTCTCGTTACAATAAATCCTTGTTAAATGTGATAGTGAATTACTACTTTACTGGATGAACTTTTACCTTAGATATGTTTTAAATAGTCTTTGTGTTTCTATGGGATAAACGAAATGTCATTACGTGTATAGTAACATGAGTGCAACGTGACGTGCGCGTGCGCAGGTTCACGGCCCAGTACGTGTCGCGCTGCGTGCTCGGCGTGCACTCGCGCGCTCTGGCCGCCGTACTGTGCCTGCTGCTGCGGCGGGCGCGCCTCGACCTGCGCGCCGAGGTCGAGCAGAAGGAGATCGGTGAGACACACACGCACGCAAACACACACACGCACACACACACATACACACACACATCATTCTTATTGTTTTGTTTCCAAATAGTAAAAATGAAACATCGCATGGGTGTTTGTCTACACGTCCTAATCATTTATCTCAGAGACTTATTATTTAAAGAGAACAGCTTAAAATAGTAAATAGCGACTTAAATATAAAAATGGACTTTGTAGGTTGTAATTTCAATTTTGGGATTTAATTTTGAAAGTTTAATTAACATTGAAAAAATAATTTGAAAATTGTCGGATGAAGTATCAAATGAAAACTTTAAATTAGGAATTCAAAAATGTATAACATGTTACAATTGCGTCATTTTCTCGTAATAATTATTCTTAAAAAGCACTTACAAATGGCTTTTACTCTCAAATGTAGAAGGTGGAACCGCTTACATCGTTTCCACCGTTTCTATGAATCATAAAAGCACTGATTTATTTGACAATTTTTTTCGAATCTTGTGAAGTTATTTAAGAATATACCCACATAAATACTACATAGTATCTTTAATGTTTTAATATTATTAAAGTTTTTTGAAGTTCTCATTACAAAGCCAAGAGCGGCTAATAATAATTTAGTGATAATGAAATCTATGTACACATTAAAAGCATGTTTGCTCTGTTTGTTTGTTTGCCAAGAGCATGTTTGCATTTTGAATCGATAAAGATCTTCTTGAAGATCAAGAGTACTATTGTAATAACCAATCAATTTCGAAATTTTTATATGATTAGCAAACAAATAAGACTTGGAATGGGAAAATCGTTCTGAAATACCATTAATAAATAGTATAAATAAAACGGGGCCAAGTATTGCTCCCTGAGGTGCACTGGACGGTATGGTAATTCATGAGGATGTGAATTAATTAAGTACACAGCTTGGCATCTACGATCAATGGTAGAGGTAAACAGTAGAAACAAATTTCTGTGAATGCCTTCTCCTTCTAGAGTGTTTTTAAGAAGTACTGCGTGATTTATTCTATCAAAAGCCTTGTTATAGTATGTAAAAATGCTGTGAATTTATTTATTTTTAGAATGTTCATCAGTGATGAATTCTTATGTTAAAGGAAGATTGGATACTGTAGATCTTCCCTTTACAAATCAATGTTGTTCCAAAATAAAAGAAAATTTCGGAGTAGGTTAAGAATGTTTAATATTTCTAAGACTTCAGCGAATATACAAAGTTCGGAAATAGGTTTATGTTGTTTTTTGAAATTTTTTATATAGACAGGTGACACAAATGCAGTTTCAAATACTTAGCATAAGTTTTTTAAGAATCGAAGTGTGATTTTTTTAATGAAAGAGGCCTTTAAGGAAAAGAGGGCACTCTCACTCACTGAACGTAACACAATAGCAGTAGATGCTGTTATTTCACGCCGATATTCTGTAGAGTGGTATTTCACCGGGCGAGTCAGCTCAATTCGTACTACAATGCAGCATGGCTCTACCAGACGTTACGTCACGTCACGATTATTTGTTTGTTTCCCTAGTAATATTTAAAGAGAAGTTGTCGAAATGTGAATACATACATTCGGAACGTCAAGCATCGCGGTCCTTTCATACTTCCGCTTCTTCAAATTTCACCATTCTCTTCACACATTTTCGCCTAGGAATGTGAGTGTTTTTCACAATTTCGTCGGTTAACACTAGCTATTTGATCTTCATAAGTCAGCCTTGGTCTTCCTTGACTTTTTTTATCACTCAATTTTGCTTTGTAGATTTCCTTTGTCAGTCTTTCATCACTAATTTTTTTTATGTGCCCGAACCATCTAAGTATTCCTTTCTTCATTTTTACAATAACAGCGTCGTGCAACTCTGTCATATTGCGTATCTCTTCACTGTTAATTTTATTCGCAAGGCGAATCTAAGTACGAATGGAATGTAAAAAGCAGTTGTCGCGCAGGCGCGTCTTGGAGCGTGACGCTGGAGTCGCTGTGCGAGAAGGCAGCGGGCAGGGCGGGCGGTGCGGCGGGAGGTGTGGTGTCGCGCGCCGAGGCGCTGGCGGCCGACGTGCAGCGCGCGCGCGCGGCCGTCGAGCGGGCGGCGCGCGGAGCGGCGCGGCTGGCCCGCGCGGCGGCGCACGCGCACACGGCGCGCCTGCGCCTCGCCGCGCACACGCAGCTGCACGCGCAGGTACCGCCTCCACACGTGTCACCGGCCCACACACACACACACACACGCACGCGCACACGGCGCGCCTGCGCCTCGCCGCGCACACGCAGCTGCACGCGCAGGTACCGCCTCCACACGTGTCACCGGCCCACACACACACACGCACGCGCACACGGCGCGCCTGCGCCTCGCCGCGCACACGCAGCTGCACGCGCAGGTACCGCCTCCACACGTGTCACCGGCCCACACACACACACACACACGCACGCGCACACGGCGCGCCTGCGCCTCGCCGCGCACACGCAGCTGCACGCGCAGGTACCGCCTCCACACGTGTCACCGGCCCACACACACACACACACACGCACGCGCACACGGCGCGCCTGCGCCTCGCCGCGCACACGCAGCTGCACGCGCAGGTACCGCCTCCACACGTGTCACCGGCCCACACACACACACACACACGCACGCGCACACGGCGCGCCTGCGCCTCGCCGCGCACACGCAGCTGCACGCGCAGGTACCGCCTCCACACGTGTCACCGGCCCACACACACACACACACACGCACGCGCACACGGCGCGCCTGCGCCTCGCCGCGCACACGCAGCTGCACGCGCAGGTACCGCCTCCACACGTGTCACCGGCCCACACACACACACACACACGCACGCGCACACGGCGCGCCTGCGCCTCGCCGCGCACACGCAGCTGCACGCGCAGGTACCGCCTCCACACGTGTCACCGGCCCACACACACACACGCACGCGCACACGGCGCGCCTGCGCCTCGCCGCGCACACGCAGCTGCACGCGCAGGTACCGCCTCCACACGTGTCACCGGCCCACACACACACACACACGCACGCGCACACGGCGCGCCTGCGCCTCGCCGCGCACACGCAGCTGCACGCGCAGGTACCGCCTCCACACGTGTCACCGGCCCACACACACACACACACGCACGCGCACACGGCGCGCCTGCGCCTCGCCTCGCTCGAATGAATATTTGGCGTTTGAATGATTGAGTGAGTGGTGTGCCGCAGGTGTTGGGAGGCAGCCAGGAGGGGGGCGCAGCGCTGGCGCTGGCGCGGCGAGCCCGCGACCTGGCCGCGGCCACCGAGCGGCTGGCGGCCGCGCTCGCCGCCGCCAGGGACCGACTGCGGCTGGCGCATCAGAGGTATGTGGGATTTATTACTTTTAAGGTCCCTACACAACATGAGATAAACAGAACCCTCGTTTCATGTGATAAAGTGTTGAAATCATCATGTTTTAAGGTTGATATAGCTATTTTGGAACATTTAATGCCCGTTTGCACTAAACGGGCATACATAAAGGTGCTAGATACACCAGAATATTTTTTGGCCTTCTGGCCAATATTCTTATTATTTTGTTTTAAGAAATATCGATACCGATATTCAAATGTAATTCTTTATTTAATTGGTTCACCAACAGGTCCACATTTAAAGAAAATCTAACAAACTCTATAAATAGGATGCCAGGATACAGACCCAATTACAGGCGAACACAGCTTGTGAATTTGAATAACTATTATAATGTATTTAGTTCATTTTGCAATGTTTGGTTATCTAGTAACTTTTTTCTTAAGGAGTTTTTGCGCCAACAAACAACTTTAATATGTTCCAAATGTGTAATTAGCCAAATACCTGGGTATGTACCTGGTAAGATTCCAAACTTGTCGCACTCACATCCAGAAGAAAAGAGATGAATTGAACTCTCGCTTCAGAACACTATCTTGGCTCATGGGAAGGCATACAAGACTATCATTAAACAGTAAGCTCCTGATCTACAAAGCAACGCTGAAACCTGTGTGGACATATGGAATTGAATAATGGGGAACAGCTAGCAACTCTAATGTGGAAATGCTACAAAGATATCAAAACAACATTTTTAAAACTATTACAAATGCACCGTGGTTCACAAAATCATCAGAAATCCATGAATACCTGGAAATGTCGACCGTTAAGGAGGAATTTGCCGAAGCTTTTAAGCGGTATAAGTCTCGACTCTCAAAACACGTCAATCGGCTAGCTGTTTCTCTGATCGACCAAAGCAATGATGCAAAGGGACTCAAGAGGCATAACATCTGCGACCTGGAAGTTGCGAGGACTTAAGAGAGAGAAATATCCTCACTGGGGGATTATCTCTACAAAACACCAAAAACCAACAAAACATCTGCTTATAGTGTCAGCACTGATCGCAGATACTCAAGAAAATAGAAAAAAAAAATGCGTAATTGAAAATTTCCGTTTTCGTTTGATGAAAAAAGTGTTATGTTCTCGACAAATCCTTGACAATATGTTCTTGTTGCCCAAATTAGTTCTGCATCTCTTCACATGAACAGTTTTAAAGTGAACCGCTCTAGAATATTGTCAGGGAACAAGAAAACCAACATGTGCCATCAGTTGTGGACAATCCAGTGAGCTCTTGTATAAGAGCATTTGATCGTTTATCCATTATCTTGATGAAGCGTCAAAAATTAAATAAATATCTTTTGCATACCTTCTACTCTATCAATATGACATTGATAATAAGGATTCCAGACACTAATGCAATATTCCATAGAAGAGCGAACTAAAGCAAAATAATTTCAGTGGAGAGACTACTGAAAACCTTACAGTTTCTCCATAAAAATCCTAGCATTTTATATGATTTCGCAACATCCTTATCTATATGATTAGTAAATGATTTAGATCTAGATTCCTTATTTGAATCACTTCATCATGACTGTTATTATACATAGATTAGATTAGATATATTTATTTCATATTACGGAAATGTCAAAAGCACTCGCATACCTAGGCGAAAATGTGTGAGGAGAATGATGAGATTTGAGGAAGCGAAAGAGGTGTGTAAGGACCGCGACTCCTGGCGCTCCGTCCTCTCTGACTACCTTGTTGGGGATACAGCGTGAAGTTATGTTATGTTATGTTATTTCATATTATTAATGTCAGTTTTACAAATGTTATAAAATGTCAAAGCATAATGTTGCAATATTTCTTCTCGGGCTTCTTCATGATGGTAAAATAATACTGTGGACTATGTGGTAGATATTATATTGGTACCGTGCAGCGTGGTTACGCCATAGAGCTGTCTTTTACATCTCATACAATATACTAATTCTTACAGCTATTTATATCAAATATGTACGAGACAATTTCCTTAGCAATAACAGCGATGCAGATATTTTGTTTGTAGGTTACGATTACGCACTAGGTTACGAAGTGCTGTGTCAGAGTAATATCTGGCACAGTACTCCCCCCTTAATTAAATTTTTATTTATTATTTATTCTGTATAAAATTATATCTAAAATATCGGAATATACTATTGTCTTAAATATTTAATTGACTTAAATAACATCGATGCTTAAGTTATATTAATAAAAAGATTAGGTTGCACTTAACTACTGCTCATCGTTTTGTCGTGTTCGCAAAAATCAAGCGGTGTAGGCATTGATATATTTTTGCGTCGACTTGTGTGATGATGCGTCAGCTATTTTCAGGAACAACACGTTATATTGTTATAAATTCTCGTTTGAGTCTCGCTTATGTACTCGATTTATAATTGTTGATTTTTCTTTGTTTAGCTGCTTCCTGGGCTCGTTACATGATAATGATAACCGAAGAAATTTATTTAATGTTGGTTATTTATTCCATATTTGTTTGCTTGTTCGTGCCGATCATGCTTTTTTCGCATATGTACCGACGATCCGTCGTGTGCAGCGAATAACTTATTGTTTGCACATGTTGCACAAGTTTTACACATTGTTTGTGTTTATTGACCTCAGTACCAACCTGTTTATATCACTTTTTCTGTTGGTTATAATTATAAGGCGATTGAGTGAGTTATTGGCACAAAGATCCGCATGTTCTGCATTGATTCTAGTTTTCTTTGTTTGTTTGTTTTGTGATTCACTTATTTTCTTCTTATCTTGCTTTTTTTTGCGTCTTTTTTATTCTTATCTTGCGTTGCCGTGTTTCTTCTTTTCTGAATATGTTTTTTATATTTAGTGGCCTGTTTCTAGAGCTTGATTTAGATGTTGCGACGGCGAATGCAGCGTCAGATGTCAATGTATTTATTGTGCACTGCTGGTATTTCTAGTTGAATTTTTTTCTGCTAGATGCGCAGTCCTAACAGCATATGTATTATTATTTTACATTAAGTCTTGCGTCATGATTTTTCTGACAGCTGTTAACTTGTCTGCGGTGTTATAATGCAGGTTCTTTGTTGTTGATGTTGTTGTTGGTTGTATAGTATGGTTAACCTAACGTTTCCTATGATGCCACTCTTCTGTGTTAGTACTGGTGAGACCCGCTTCTGGGAAGCCAGTACTAACGTGACAGACGTTAGGTGATGAGATGCAAGCGGTGCAGCATGAATGCCACAGTATTATTTTAACTTCTTACTTGAGGTTTCCGATGTTTTGTTCTTCGGTTGTGTGACGTACGTCGGGTCCTCGGTTGCGTGACGTGTGTCGGAACGTCGGTTGCGTGACGTTTGTCGGGGTCACCACTGTTGCAGTACTTAATAAACAATTATAAATCCACTGTTACAATACTTCTTCTTAGTTTTCTTCATGTTGGTAAATAATATTAGTACTGTGCGGCGTGTTAACGCCATAGAGCTGTCTTTTACATCTCATACAGTATACTAATTCTTACAGCTATTTATATAAAATATGTACGAGACAATTTCCTTAGCAAAAGCAGCGATGCAGATATTTTGTTTGTAGGTTACGATTACGTACGAGGTTACGAAGTGCTGTGTCAGAGTAATATCTGGCACACATAACATAATCGTCAAAAACAATAGTAACATAATATTAAAAAGTAAAATAAATTTAAATTCAAATGCAAAATAAATGTTAAAAATATAAAAAATAAAATATCAATTGTAGATATACAAATACGTATTTTACGAATGTCAAAAATTTAAATATTCATTTGTTGAATAATATTCCTTATCCAATAAAAGGTCTTTCAGTCGGCGACTAAACGTTTCGTCAATTTTTTCATTTTTTAAGTAGGCTGGTAGACGCTCATAATAAGTAGGCCCTATCACGCAGGCATTTTTTGTTGCCAACTTTGTCCTCCGTGGAATATTTTCTAATCGTCCTACATTTCTGAGCGCGTGCCCGCCACCTGTTCGAAGAGTGAATTTGGACAAGTTATGCCGAACGTACATAATAATCTGGTACAAGTAAATTGAATATAAAGTCATTATACCAGCTTGCTTGAATAAACCTTGACATGTATTTCGGGTTTTAACACCGGCAAGAATACGAACAGCACGCTTCTGCGTGATGAAAACACCATCCGAGTCAGTTGAATCACCCCAGAGGATGGTACCGTAAGATTGTTAGAGTCGTAATTAGAATGAAAGTGTGCAAAGTAAGTCTGCCTTAGTATTGCACTTGACACAAGGGGCGTTATTTTCCGCAAAGCATAAGATGCACTGCTGAGCTTATTACATAAAAAGTCAATATGTATCGAATGAAGATCAATTATAGTTCGAAAGAAATAATGGAATTCGTTTCTGGAATCATGCAAGAAAACGTAACGGAAGGAAGGCGAAGGCAAAGAATAAGAAAGGAAATTGGAAACTGATGATACAGCACTCGAACACCAACCACAGTGAAGCAATGCCGAAAGGCGGTCCCGCTTTGCTTGGGGAGAAGGGGGGGGTTTTAGTTGGTAGGTCCGTAACCGTCAGGACTCCGACATTACTTGGTTAATGAGGTTAGCCAAGTGTCCATGAGGATGAAAAAAAAGACAACGTAAACTTGCCGGCCTTTATTATTCGCTTCAGATAACGTGTTTACATAAGTAACGAGACTGTGAAACCTGTGTTGTTGGGACATTAGCTAAATATAGGCATAAAATCGACTCCAGAACTTTCCCGAAAATTGACAAAAGTGAGATAGGTGTAATAACTATGTATATTGCAAGCGTTTCCATTTTTTAGAATAGGTACTATTTTAGCGTTTTTGCATACTGAGGGAAAAATAAAACAACTAAGCGATTTATTAAAAATCGTATTCAATCGTCTCGAAAGACTCAACGCACAATTTCGAATAAATGTCATAGGAATGTGATCAAGACCGGCGCCTTTATTCGTATTAAGTGCTATCTCGGTTATATTGTGGATTACGACAAGTTTTGGATGTATATAAGAATTCTAAAGTGGACTGTATTTGTTATGAGTGTGAGAAGTAGGTCGATCCGTTGCCAAAAGCCGGTGAGCAAGAATCTTCACTAACCTTAAGCTCCATGTAGTGTCCAACGGGAAACCAGCCTTCTTATTGCGCACAGCACAACATGGAGACGAGCTTGCTGCTTCATCCAATTTCATTTCTTTTTCTTTCAGCCACTTTGGACCAGAAAACCATAATTCAGCGTTTTTTATTTCAGATGGTTTGACGCCTCTGGATGCCACATCTGCCGGGTTGTCCTGTGATTTAACGTGAGACCACTGATTGCGATCCATAGCCGTTAGAATTTTAGAAACTCTATTCGCAATGAATGTTTTCCATTTACTTGGATGGCTACTTAACCAGGCAAGTACGACCATGGAATCGGTGTAGGCATGAAGGTTCTCCTTTCTGACATCCATGACTTCAGCTACTTCCCGTAACAACTTAGTTACAAGTACCGCTGCGCACAACTCCAAACGAGGAATCGATACTTGCTTAATTGGAGCAACCTTAGTCTTGGCAGTCACCAAATGAACAAAAACATCCCCTTCGTTATTGACAACTCGCATGTATACAACAGCTGCGTAAGCGTCGTTGGAAGCGTCAGCGAATCCATGAAGTAAGTTCTCGTCGAGCATCGTTCTTGTAGGTATTTATCCATCTAGGTATAACAACATCCCGGAGCCTCAGCAGTTCATTTCGGTAAGTAATCCATTCCTTTAGTAGCTTTTCAGGTAGAACGTCATCCCAATTAATTCCGGATATCCATAATTTTTGTATGAATATTTTTGCAACTATAATCGCTGGCGCTAACCAACCCAGTGGATCAAACAGCTTAGCTATATCAGAAATAACCTTTCTTTTAGTTACTGGTGTATCTATTGGAGGAAGCTGTACTGAATATTGAAACTTATCAGTCCGTTGATTCCAGGTAATTCCCAAAATCTTTATCACAGTATCTATTTGAAAATCCAAAGTCTTTCCTTCTTGCTTCTCATTAATTGCTTTCATAAGTGCTTGACTGCTGCTTGCCCACTTCTGAAGTTCAAAACAACCTCGCTTCAACAGCTCTTTCAGCTTTTGATATATTATTTTCCCTTCTTCTACACTTTCACAGCCTGTCAGTAGATCATCCATATAAAAATCTCTTAAAACTATTCCAAACGTGGATGGAAAATCCACTGCCTCATCTTTTGCAAGTTGTTGGAGAACCCTGACCGCTAAATACGGAGCTGATGCTGTACCGAACGTGACCCTTAATATACGTAAGTGTTTTAATTTACCTTTTGGATCATCGCGCCAGACTATACGTTGGAAATCAGCGTCTTCATCCGTCACTTTTACTTGTCTATACATCTTAACGATGTCGGAACTGAGAGTGATCGGATGGACACGCCAACGCATAACAATATGACGTAAGTCCGGTTGCAGTTTAGGCCCTATCATCAAGTCATTATTTAATGACACACCATTTGTTCCTGTACACGAAGCATCAAAGACAACTCTCACTTTAGTTGTCGTTTTATCTTCCCTCACTATAGCGTGATGAGGAAGGTAGACGGCAGTTGATTGCACCTCCACGTCAGGAATTAACTCCATGTGACCCAATTCAATATACTCGTGTATAACATCAGCATACTGAATCCTCAGTTCGGTATTTCTAGCTAATCTTTGTTCTAATGATTTTATTCTCTTTGTAGCAATAACCAGTGAATTCCCGTGCCGACATTGTGGATTATCATCCCGAAAAGGAAGTTTGACAACATATCTTCCTTCACTATCTCTTTTTGTAGTTTTTTCAAACAACCTTTCACATTTCTCTTCTTCTTCTGTCATTCTGTTTTTATTCTCTAGCCTTAGTTCATCTTCTAATTCCCAAAACCTTTGTAATAGTTTATTTTCTTCTACTACATGCATGCAAACGACAGATATATGAAAATTGTCTACTTTTTCTTTATTGGTTTTTACCTTTCCCGATAATATCCATCCTAATTTCGTCTTTTGTGCTATTAACATATCTGGTCCACCACTAATTAATCCTTCTTCTAAAATATCTCCACATACATCTGCACCCAGAAGTATGTCCACCTTGTTAGGCGTGTTGAAGGTAGGGTCCGCTAATTTCAACTCTTGTAACTTAGACCACCTCTGCACTAGAATTTCTTTATCTGGCAGCAATGTGGTGATTTTCTTTAAAACGTGAGCCTTCAACTTCATTACAAAGTTAGGATTATAGCGTGATTGTATTCTAAAATAGACCACGTATTTGGAAATTACTGAGGAATCTCTTTCATTCCCTAGACCGGCTACATAACTCTTGCATGCTTTCTTTTGCAGTCCAAGCAGTTGAACTGCGGACTCCGTTATAAACGAAGCCTGCGATCCTTGGTCCACAAGGGACCGAAGAGTTATATATATGCCTGATTGTGACTCTGCCTCCACCAACGCCGTCGCAAGTAAAACTTGGCTTTGAAAATTGGTGTGACAAGTGGTTATATGTTTAGTCGATTCGTCTTGCTGAACAGGTGTTGTTTTAGCAACAATGTTACTCTCAACTGATGACACGTTTAAAGCGGCATCACCAGTTGGATTTGGCGATGTCTTAAGATGAAGCAACGAATGATGCTTCTTTTTGCAGATTCTACATTTGGTTGGTACACGACATGAATACACCGCGTGGTTAGAGCCTAAACAATTAAAACACAAGCCCTGAGACTGTACAAAACCACGACGTGTGTCAGACTCTTCCTTTGCGAATTTCTTACAGTTTCCTAATTTATGATTATCGGAACAAAACGGACATTTTACAGATTGCGTTACGTGAAGTGCTTTAGCCTTAACGACATTCTTTTATACTTTGTTTTCAAGGAATTCAAGAGATCTGAATCTCTGATGTAAAAATTCAGCAAATTGTGTATAAGTGGGCAGGTCTTCTTGACCGCTCAATTATGCCTCCCATAATTTCCTAGATTCTGTGTCAATTTTTAAAGATAAAATGTAAATAACAATGATGTCCCATGTACTTATCTGAAAACCTTGATTTTTTAATGCATTAATACATTCATTACTAGTGTCTAATAGTTCCTTTATGGCACTTGCAGACTCAGATGTAACATTTCGCTGACTCATAAATCTTTTTAAAACTGAGTTTGCAATATAACGTTTGTTATTGTACCTGTTCTCCAATTGATTCCAGCAAACAAGATAATTGTCACTGGTTATAGAAACATGACGTAATAAATAATTGCTCAGCTTCGCCCGATATGTGTGATTTTAAATAGTGTAATTTTTGTACGTTATCAAGTGAACTATTACTATGAATCAGCGAAATAAACAAGTCTCTGAAACTTGTCCACTCCGAGTAACTACCAGAAAATGTGGGAATAGTGATCTTAGGCAATCTAATATTGTTATGCGGTTGATCATTTGAATTATTGCTGCCCAAATTACACACATTTGACGAACTAGTTTTAGTTTGATTCAATTTTTCTTTAAGTTCAGACTTATAATCAAAATACAATTCTTCGGTAGCCTGGTAAACATCAATTTCATAATACTTAGTATTTTCTAAATCCTCATCATTAAAATGACCAATGAGTTTATTATGAGTTTGCACAAACATTGACCATTGTGACTCTAAAGCTTCTAATCTTGTTTCGATATAAGAAAAACTTAAGCGTTCCTTAGGTGACTTTTTAAAATTGCTTTTAGCCTTACTGATTGTTTTACTGATATTAATTTGAACTTTAATTAAAAAATCCATTGTAAATAATTATAGTAAATAAAATAGAAAAAACTGAAAATCTAAAAACAGTTAATAAATATTTAGATCCAAAAATGCCTTATTCTAAAATGTGAACAATTTCAATTTAAAATACAATAAAACAATATAAGTGAAATGCTGACTAAAATTAAAACAATACACTTTCAAAATATATTCTAAGTTCTGAAACAGTCCATAAATATCACAAGTTCTTAAAATTCAAATTCTTCTAAGTCACCGTTTGTTTCACCATAGGAAAATTTACAAGTCCAAGAAATTTTATCTTAAAAATTGTACAAGTCCGAAAAAATATTTTTTTAAATTTTACAAGTGTTTAAAATGTCTTTCGATCCGATCCGAAATCGGGCATGGATTCCCCGTCTTGTCACTTTTTTTAAATTTATTCTAAGTCCATGCATTAACTTTAAAGATTTTTGCAAAGTAATATTTTTACAAAGTTAACTTGTACTCACAGTTTGTTCCGCACTTCAACTCACAATCACATAGTATAACTTCCGTGTTCCGATGTTTGCTCTCCGTCCGCTGCTGTGAAGAGGCGCCACTGTCAACGTCACAACGTCGCATCCAGTTGCTTCTACCTGCTTCTACCTGCTTCTACCGCTAGAGGGCACCGCTGTCGTAGTGATTTCTGTGTGCACGCAGCACTCTTCGCCCTTGACAGCAATCCACTGCCCGTAGGTGCGAACAAGAGGGCTGTATCGTATAGTTCAACCAACTCAACGTATCCGTCTCGATTGACCATGTACAAATTCGAACTTGACTAAAATCCCAGACTAGCGCAAAATAAAACCACTAAATCTGGGAGACGAATCTTCTTGTATTATTAAAAAGTTTTTAAGCTAACATATCACATTAACATGTATAAATCGACATTATGGACAACATCGTAATACACAAATGCATTGCACCATCTATAATTATAACTAAATTGAACAATTGCCAAATATTTAGATATAATATTTTCAATAGCATTATAAATGTTTTATTGTGTTGAAATTTTTTTAATTATATACTTTTATTGCTAGAAAAAAAATATGTTTGTGTAGACTTCCTGAGTAATTAATAGGTTGGCAGAATTTAAAATAATTCCGTTTCAGAACTTTGTTGAAAGTCATACGAAATTTGATTTTTTATTTCTTTCTCACCATCGTTGACAGCCTGTAGCCTGCAGTGTGAATAGAACAAAGCTAGTAGGCACTCGATAAACGCGTGTTAAATCACGTATGCAATGTTTTGCGTAATCGCTGCATAAAAAACAACAGGCGTTTCCGTAATTTTCATCAACTGTACTGACGATCTCCCACATACGAAGTATTATATTTTTCATTTTTTGTAAACTGTAACACCTAAGTTTTCAAATGTTCGTAGTTACTGGTCATAAAAATTTTTGGTGGAGCATGTGCCCATACAAATGTTGCCATTTGTCAATTTCGGCTGTAATTGGGTAATGTCGATACATGGTCGACACATAGTGAAGAGTGTGAATGTGGTAGAGTGAATGTAGAGGTAGAGTAGAGGTGTAAACGATGTCACGTCGCCGGCAGGGTGAAGTGGGGCGCGGGCGCGAACCCCGCCCTGCGAGCGACGTTGCGGGCGCTGGAGGCGGCGTGGGCGGCGCGCAGCGGGCGCGCGGCGCGGCTGGGCGCGGCCGGCGGAGCCCTGGCGCGCCACGCCCGCCTGGCGCCCGCCGCCGCGCCGCGCGCCGCCGCGGGCCGCGCCGCGCGCACGGCGCGACAGGCGCTCGCGCACTGGGACAAGGTAGGGCCGGCCACACCCCACTACACACACACTACACACTACACTACACGCACGCCCGCCTGGCGCCCGCCGCCGCGCCGCGCGCCGCCGCGGGCCGCGCCGCGCGCACGGCGCGACAGGCGCTCGCGCACTGGGACAAGGTAGGGCCGGCCACACCCCACTACACACACACTACACACTACACTACACGCACGCCCGCCTGGCGCCCGCCGCCGCGCCGCGCGCCGCCGCGGGCCGCGCCGCGCGCACGGCGCGACAGGCGCTCGCGCACTGGGACAAGGTAGGGCCGGCCACACCCCACTACACACACACTACACTACACGCACGCCCGCCTGGCGCCCGCCGCCGCGCCGCGCGCCGCCGCGGGCCGCGCCGCGCGCACGGCGCGACAGGCGCTCGCGCACTGGGACAAGGTAGGGCCGGCTACACCCCACTACACACACACTACACACTACACTACACGCACGCCCGCCTGGCGCCCGCCGCCGCGCCGCGCGCCGCCGCGGGCCGCGCCGCGCGCACGGCGCGACAGGCGCTCGCGCACTGGGACAAGGTAGGGCCGGCTACACCCCACTACACACACACTACACACTACACTACACGCACGCCCGCCTGGCGCCCGCCGCCGCGCCGCGCGCCGCCGCGGGCCGCGCCGCGCGCACGGCGCGACAGGCGCTCGCGCACTGGGACAAGGTAGGGCCGGCTACACCCCACTACACACACACTACACACTACACTACACGCACGCCCGCCTGGCGCCCGCCGCCGCGCCGCGCGCCGCCGCGGGCCGCGCCGCGCGCACGGCGCGACAGGCGCTCGCGCACTGGGACAAGGTAGGGCCGGCCACACCCCACTACACACACACTACACGCACGCCCGCCTGGCGCCCGCCGCCGCGCCGCGCGCCGCCGCGGGCCGCGCCGCGCGCACGGCGCGACAGGCGCTCGCGCACTGGGACAAGGTAGGGCCGGCCACACCCCACTACACACACACTACACACTACACTACACGCACGCCCGCCTGGCGCCCGCCGCCGCGCCGCGCGCCGCCGCGGGCCGCGCCGCGCGCACGGCGCGACAGGCGCTCGCGCACTGGGACAAGGTAGGGCCGGCCACACCCCACTACACACACACTACACACTACACTACACGCACGCCCGCCTGGCGCCCGCCGCCGCGCCGCGCGCCGCCGCGGGCCGCGCCGCGCGCACGGCGCGACAGGCGCTCGCGCACTGGGACAAGGTAGGGCCGGCCACACCCCACTACACACACACTACACACTACACTACACGCACGCCCGCCTGGCGCCCGCCGCCGCGCCGCGCGCCGCCGCGGGCCGCGCCGCGCGCACGGCGCGACAGGCGCTCGCGCACTGGGACAAGGTAGGGCCGGCTACACCCCACTACACACACACTACACACTACACTACACGCACGCCCGCCTGGCGCCCGCCGCCGCGCCGCGCGCCGCCGCGGGCCGCGCCGCGCGCACGGCGCGACAGGCGCTCGCGCACTGGGACAAGGTAGGGCCGGCTACACCCCACTACACACACACTACACACTACACTACACGCACGCCCGCCTGGCGCCCGCCGCCGCGCCGCGCGCCGCCGCGGGCCGCGCCGCGCGCACGGCGCGACAGGCGCTCGCGCACTGGGACAAGGTAGGGCCGGCCACACCCCACTACACACACACTACACACTACACTACACGCACGCCCGCCTGGCGCCCGCCGCCGCGCCGCGCGCCGCCGCGGGCCGCGCCGCGCGCACGGCGCGACAGGCGCTCGCGCACTGGGACAAGGTAGGGCCGGCCACACCCCACTACACACACACTACACACTACACTACACGCACGCCCGCCTGGCGCCCGCCGCCGCGCCGCGCGCCGCCGCGGGCCGCGCCGCGCGCACGGCGCGACAGGCGCTCGCGCACTGGGACAAGGTAGGGCCGGCCACACCCCACTACACACACACTACACACTACACTACACGCACGCCCGCCTGGCGCCCGCCGCCGCGCCGCGCGCCGCCGCGGGCCGCGCCGCGCGCACGGCGCGACAGGCGCTCGCGCACTGGGACAAGGTAGGGCCGGCCACACCCCACTACACACACACTACACACTACACTACACGCACGCCCGCCTGGCGCCCGCCGCCGCGCCGCGCGCCGCCGCGGGCCGCGCCGCGCGCACGGCGCGACAGGCGCTCGCGCACTGGGACAAGGTAGGGCCGGCTACACCCCACTACACACACACTACACACTACACTACACGCACGCCCGCCTGGCGCCCGCCGCCGCGCCGCGCGCCGCCGCGGGCCGCGCCGCGCGCACGGCGCGACAGGCGCTTGCGCACTGGGACAAGGTAGGGCCGGCTACACCCCACTACACACACACTACACTCTACACTACACGCACGCCCGCCTGGCGTAGCATTGTAGCATTTGTTATTATACCGATTTAACATTATTTTCTCAAAAAAAATAGTATCAATTGTAATACAATAAAACAGTGTAACATCACAGCTTTTCAAACATCACGACGTTTTTTCGAATATTACTACATCTTTTCTAACGTCGCAATATCTTTTTAAACATCGCGATATCTTTTTCACAAATCCCAAACCTTTTGCTTGAGTTCTAGGTCCATAAATCACTGCACTGGCCGCCAGTAATGAAATCAGTCACCAAATACTTTTCGATGTCTATAACACTTATCTATTAAATACTGTTTCCGATAATGAAATATTGATATTTAATTACCCAACTTAATATTAAGAATTTTCCTTTCAAAGAAGACTTAAATTAATTCGCAGGCGTGCACTCTTGCTATGAAATACTCACTGGAAGTGTCACCGGTTGAAGAATCGCTCATGGAGATGTTACACCCCGAAGGAAATATCGACACGCAGTGGGTAAGTGTGACACGGGCAGTGAGTAGACTCCACACACTTTTTCTACTATTTATTTTGTTGTTTGGTTCACAATCTTATGTTACGAGTATGTATCTGTGTCTCTAATGGAGTAGACAAAGAGGATGGAACATCAAGCATCGCGATCGTTACATACTTCTTTTATTCATTAAATTTTATTTCTGGTGTTTGAAAAAGAAGATGTACAGACGAAGTGTGTAATTTGGGTAAATGGAAAATGTCCAGAGAAGTAATGAATTTGTACATAAGGGGAGTGCGTTTTCGAAGGATGGAATATGTACGGTTTACACCGTACATTTGTGCTTTGCAAGCACTTTTGGGTGCGACGCGAGTTGACCCATCAATTAACATCAGTACATGCAAATACATCGCCCGCGCCGCGTGTGCTCACAGCATAGCATTTATATAGCATAGCAAAATAAATTACCAAAAACTTTCAGCATATCTTTTAATTTAAAACACTTAATCATTAGCAATAAATACTTATTGTGTATACCACAAATAAGTTTTGGTCCTTCGAGCGACAAAACCTCGCGCCGTTGATATAAATAGTTACGGTTGTGAAAAGTGAGGTGAAATCGTGAATCAGTGAAATGGTGTACTACAGTGTATCAATAGCCAGGGAATATCACTAGCTTGGCAAGGCAACAAGGACGGCCTGCTACATATACAGCATCAGCAGAGAGCAGTAAGCAAGCACAGCAGTCGGTGAGCTCTTTCCATTTTATTAAATATAGAGAATACGAAACAATATCAATCAATCAACCTCAATCAACATTACAAAACTATCAGGAATTCATAACTAAGCCACAAGCTACCTCGAGTCAGGACATAAACCCAAGACCAACATTGTCGGCAACATTCGAGGACCAACAGCATAATAAGTTAACAGCGAAGGAAATGCAATCCTCGTCAAAAAATCAGGGCAGCAACAGCAAAATGGACGATATGCTGCGCAAACAAACAGCTAATTTAAGGCATTTGACCGAACAGCATCTAACATAAACCTGGAACAATTAGATAATAAGTGGGAATTTGACGACGCATTGAGTACTTTGCAGAATCGTTGGACTGCGATAGATTTATTGCATTGGGAAATCGATAGCGAAATGAATGGTGAAAATACAACGTACGAATTAACATTTACCAAATATGAGCAACAGTACAATTCTATGAAAAGGGCAATTAATACAAAATATTGGTCTATATCACATAGAGAAAAATCTACGCCACAGTTAGATATACCTACATTTAGCGGTAACTCAATGGGTATCGTTTAAAGACTTATTCAATGAAAGTATTCATAATAATCCATCCTTAACAAGCGCTCAAAAAATGCAATTTTTAAAAAGCAAAATCGGAAGCGAAGCAGAACGCCTTATTCAGCATTTACCAATAAGTTCCGATAATTATAACGCATGTTGGGAAATACTCAATAATCGCTACAACAACAAAAAACTTATATTTACATGTCATGTTAATATTTTATTAAATCTCCCTACCATGCAACAACAATCATTGGCATTATTAAAGAAGATGCATGACACTATTATAGAATGTACCTTCGGCATCAAGAATTTGGAAGTAGATATAAGCACGTGGGATCCTATGTTAGTTCATCTTTTATCACAAAAATTAGATTCAGAATCATATGCCGACTAAATTCAATCATTAGAAGATCCCAAATAATTGCCAGTGCTGCAGGAATTTCTGAATTTCTTAGAAATCAAGTTTACGTCTCTGGAATCTTCTCGTAGAAAACGGTACCAAACTGACGGTGGTAACCAGAAACCATATAATCAACAAGCTCAGACAAATAATCCAAATTTTAGAAAAAGATATTATAATTATTCATTCAACTATAATCATCGTAACAGTGATAATGGAAATAAAACACCTTTGAACAGCATGCACGCGTCAAAGATCAAATGTCCGCTTTGCGACACCAATCAACACGGCATATTTAATTGCCCAACGTTCTTGAAAATGCCGAACGACGTGAAAATAAAAACTGTCGATAGGTTGAAATTATGTGTCAATTGTTTATTCGATCACCACGGTAATAAATGCATATCATCGAAACGATGTCGGCAATGCTTTGGCAGTCATAATACTTTGATACACGATGCCTGTATCAATATGCAGCAAAACGGAAATTACAACAGACCGTATAATGCTAAAACTGCGATTTTAAAATCAGTTCAACACATAAACAACGAACAAGTAACTAGCACATCAAATGTTTCTCAAGAGCAATCTTCAGAAATATTGTTAGCAACAGCAAATGTCAAAGTCAAAGCTGCGGACGGAACTTATCACTTAATGAGAGCCTTAATCGACCAAGGTTCCCAAATTTCTCTAATATCGGAAAACGCAGCACAGCAATTGAGAATAAAGAGACAAAAATGTAATGGAGTCATATTCGGTGTAGGAGAAAATCAAAATAATTGTTAGGGAATGCTACATTTAACATGTTCTTCAACATACAGTGACTTCACATTCGATGTTGAAGTGCTTATTATGAACAATTTAATAAAAAATCTACCAAATAGATCATTTACGAAGCCTTCGTGGCCCTATATAGCTAATATAAATTTAGCAGATCCCGAATATTTTAAAAGTCGTCCGATAGATTTATTACTTGGAGCCGATGTTTATACGAAAATAATTTTAAACGGTATAATCAAGGGAGATGATCAGTCACAACCTATAGCTCAGCTAACACTTCTCGGTTGGATGTTATGCGGAAATGTGAGAACATTTCACTGCAACGTGGTATTGAATAATGTAGAGGACTTACAGAAGTTTTGGGAAGTTGAAGAAATAACTGAGCAGCCTATTTTATCAGTAGAAGATCAACAATGTATACAGCATTATACTACGACCACTATTCGTAGGACAGACGGTCGCTATGAATTACGTTTACCGTTTAAAGAAGACATTCTAAGCAAATTGGGATTATCGAAGCACATAGCAGTCGCACAGTTTAAAAATATGGAGCGCAAATTCGATAAAAATAAATACTTAGCAGAGGCTTATAAAGATTTTATGAAAGAGTATTTCACCCTAAACCACATGATTCCAGCAATTGAAAGTGATTCCCTAGGGTGTTACTTACCTCATCATTGTGTAGAACGTAGAGACTCCACTACAACAAAACATAGAGTCGTTTTTAACGCTTCCTCCAGAACATCATCAGGTTTTAGTCTCGACGACCTCATGTACATGGGCCCAAACCTACAGCAAGATCTTCAGTCTTTACTTTTGAAAAGGAGGCAATACAAATATGCATTCACTTCAGATATTGAAAAAATGTTCAGACAAATACTTGTAAACCCATTAGATCAACAGTTCCAAAAAATTATATGGCGAGAATCGTCATTACAACCGATACAGTTATTTCAACTCACTACTGTTACATACGGTATGAAAGCAGCTCTCTTTTTAGCAATGATGACCTTGAAGTAACTAGCAGTCGACGAACGCATCAATTATCCTGAAACAACTAAAGTGCTTGAGGAAGCATTTTATATGGATGACCTTGTACACGGGTGCCATTCAATTCCACAAGCGAAAGCATTAATATCAGAGTTAAATCGTTTACTAAAATCAGGTGGTTTCTTACTACGTAAGTGGTCATCGAACGAGCCGCGAATCCTCGAAGAAATTGCCAGTCAGCAAAATAACTTATATGCGTTTAAGACAGAAAACATGTCAAAAACGCTCGGGTTATGTTGGAATCCCAGCAATGACTCATTTCAATTCCAACGCAGTATTTCTGATCAAGGTCCTAATATACCTACGAAAAGAACTTTATTATCCGAAATATCTAAATTATACGATCCATTAACTGGCTGGCTAACACCAGTAACAACAAAATTAAAATTGTTGTTCTTACAATGGACGATACGGTGTCAGATGAGATATACAAAGAATGGTACAAATTACGAGCAGATATGGCAACGATTACTCACTATCAAATACCAAGGTGGATCGGATGCGGTGAAAATGACTTCATCGAACTACATGGTTTTTATGACGCATCTATGCAAGCATACGCTTGTATTGTATATGCACGCATAAAAGCAAGCGAAATAATTCAAATAGATCGACAGTCATTTTAGTAGCAGGTAAAAGTAAAATTGTACCAAGCATTAAAACGATAACATTACCTAGACTCGAGCTCAGTGGAGCTTTCTACTTTCCAAATTAATTGATAAAATTGTACATTCCCTGAATCATAGGAAAATTGAAATTTACGGTTGGAGCGATTCGATGGTTGTGTTGAGTTGGTTGTTACAGGGTGAACCAAGCCGTTGGAAATCCTTTGTAGCCAATAGAGTAAAAAGTATTACGAGGATTATGCCATCGATATGTTGGAGTTATATAAAATCAGAGGAAAACCCCGCAGACGCAGGAAGCAGGGGTCTAACAGCAAAGCAATTGAAAAATCATGCTTTATGGTGGTAGGAGAATTTGAATAGAAACAGGGAAAGAATACGGACGTGCAATGTACGACAGAAATAGAAAGAAAAGCAAAACACATAAATATAATTCAAAAGGAAAGTCGTAGCATTATCACTAACTTATTAAATAATTATAGTTCAATAAAGAAAGCAACACGTATATTAGCATGGTTACAGCGAGCATTGACACCGAAACGTAAACAATGTCCAAGCTATCTCACATTACAAGAACTGAAGCAGTCAAAAATGCGCATTATAAAGCATATACAAAAGAGCGAGTTTAAAATGGACATAGAGAATTTATATAAATGTAAAAAGGTCGATCCGAGCAGCAAATTAATACATTTAAATCCTTACGTTGACGAGGAAGAAGTCCTACGCGTCGGTGGAAGACTGAGGAACGCTCTCATAAGCATGGAAATGAGGCATCCTATCATAATTCCGCACGACAGCCGCCTAACGTCCTTACTTATCAAACAAGCACACGAACATACCTTCCATAGTGGTCCTAGCGTCACGCTAGCCAATTTAAGGCAGTCCTACTGGATCATTGGGGGCTACCGAGCTACAAAAAAGGAAATAAGAAATTGTGTGATCTGCAGAAAAGCTAATCCTAGTAAGCATTATCAGCTGATGGGTGATCTTCCCGCAGCACGGGTAAATCCTGCAAAACCATTTTATCACACTGGAGTAGATTACACTGGATTTATAGACATTAAAGCAAACAAGGGGCGTGGCATCAAAACGACAAAAGGATACGTAGTTGTTTTTATTTGCATGGTGACCAAGGCCGTTCATTTGGAATTGGTCTGAGACTTATCAAGTTCAGCCTTTTTAGCAGCTCTACGTAGAATGTCAGCGAGAAGAGGTACTCCCCATCACATATACAGTGATAACGGGACTAGTTTCGTTGGAGCGAACAGACTTTTACAGGAAGAGTTTGAGCAAATTCAAGAAATTTTCAGTAGCAATTTCCTTCAAGAGGTAGTAGATATGAAAATCGAATGGCATTTTAATGCACCGTCATGGCCTAGTGCTGGAGGTTTGTGGGAAAGTGCTGTAAAGAGTTTAAAACTTCACTTGAAAAGAATTGTTAGTGAGCAAAAATTAACTTTTGAAGAGTTTTCTACCATACTAGCCCAATTAGAAGCATGTTTGAACTCTCGACCTCTTTGCGCTTTAAGAGAAAACATTGACGATTTGGATTATTTAACACCAGCACACTTTTTAACGGGGCGATCAGGACTCACCGTTATCGAAACTGAGAATGATGCCAGAACAAGATGACAGTTAACGTCGAAGTTAACTCATGATATATGCAAACGATGGAAGGCAGAGTATTTAACATCATTGACATCTCGAAGCAAATGGCTATCACCACAAAAAAATATAGCAGTTGGAGATATTGTGACTATACACGAAGATAATCTTCCACCGAGGAAATGGGCCCTAGGGAGGATAATCGAGCTTCATCCAGGAAAAGATGGTCTAGTTCGAGTAGCAACACTCAAAACTAAAAACGGTGTCCTAAAAAGGCCTATAATTAAATTGTCTATATTACCTATCCGAGCATCGCAAGAAACATCAAAGCAACCGCAAGAAACAGAAAACCAAAGTAACAAATCATCTGACAACAATAACATTGATTTATTTATTGACACTTCTAAAAAGAAAAGTCCTCGGAATCGTATCAAGCTAGCCTCTTTAGTCATGTCGCTTCTCTTCTTTATGAATATAATTACTACTTCGCAATGTACTAGTTCATATAATATCACTTATTTAAACGAGAGTCAATCATTATTATTCGATCCGATGACGAACATGTATCTTATTCAAGATAAATGGACAATGGTAGTATATTACAATATGTACCCTTATTGGCAAGGAATCCGAGCATATCAGCGATTTCATAATCACATAGATGACACATGTTCAAAGATAACAAATTACGCTCATTGTAACATTATCCTTACCTCACTGTAACATGATTACACCGAGCTACAGTATTATAATAACTTATTGCTTACTCAACATTTCAACGCGCACTCCAGACAGCGTCGCGGACTTATCAATGGTGTCGGTTACGTAGCAAATAGTTTGTTTGGTGTGCTAGACGAACATTTTGCTGAGCAGTACAGAAAGGATATCGAGATTATACAACGTAACGAAAATCATCTTATGCGTTTATGGAAAAATCAAACTTCTATAATTGAAGCAGAATACAATTTTTTAAAGAGAATTGAAAAGACCGTGGAAAACCAATACAAAATTATCAACACACATTTAAATAACTTTGATAAATCTTTAAATATGGTACAACAAGAGATTCAAAATATCACTCTCTTACAAGAATTGACTCTATCAGCAATTACAGCTACTAATATGCTGTAAAATTTAAAAAAGATTCAAGGAACTCTTTTGGACACTGTAACAGACATATATCAAGGTCAGATCAATATACATTTGCTTACTCCAGAACAATTACCACAAGAGTTAGGAGTTATTTCTGGTCAGCTGTCGAAAGACCTCACTTTACCCATTGATAATATAGCAGCTAATTTACGAAAGCTGTATAAGCTTCTCAGAATAAAGGCAAGAGTGACAGAAGATTACCTCGTCATTGAAATAACGTTACCGCTTATAAGCAGAGATAGGTATAAATTATATCGACTTATATCAGTTCCTCGCCAAATAGCAACTGAAATGATAAATATTGTTCCGATAGCCCCATACATAGCGATGAATTTGGGCAAAAATACGTATATAACTTTAGAGAGTATCGAATTACAGTCATGTATCTCACAAGATGAAAACTACATGTGAGAGATACAAAAACCAATATATTACTTCAACCATGAAGAAAAATTCTGCAAAGTTAAACAAAATTCAACATGCGTCATTATCAAGTCATTTTGTGAAGATACCTGGGTTTAATTAAATAACCTGTTTCACTTCTATTTTTGTTGTGACTCATATTCTTTAAGAATTATATGCGGCAATCAAATAACAACAACACGAGTCATTAGAGCAGGCGTTGTCTTGTCCATGTAGGTCAAGATTGCATTTTAAATAGCAAAGATTTTACACTATATTCTCATAAAGGCAAGTTCAACGAACTATATATAGAATCAAAAATTAACGCACCAGATGTTGTAGAAATGAACAAAATCTTGAATATATCCTTTCCGAAGTATAGTCCTCTGGCCGAATTCGATATCACCATAAATATCATTTTAATGGATTTAGACAAGCAAATCAAGCAAATTAAAGAAGACACCCAATCGCCTAATGTAGAGAAAATATCTATCCATGACATTCACCATTACAGCATAGTCTACATTCTGGTCGTATTAGCAGTGATCGTTATCATTAGACAGGCGTGGAAACGCTTTCGTAACCGCACGCAAACGACATCCCCACGTGCAACGTCCGAGCTACAGCGTCGCCGCCGCCGCTACCACCGCTAGTGACATAATGCTGCATACGGACTCAACTCGTAATAAAAATACGTGTGAACCATCTGTTAATGAAAGTGCGCGTGTTACAGTTACAGATCATACCCAAACTGCGAGTGATAGTGTCGTCAGTGAAAAAGTGGACACAGCAACATCTCCAGTTATCAAAGACAGACATTTCACTTAGCTCCATTTTTATACATTTTACATTTTATTGGACATTGATTTTATATTTCTATACTTATTTTAATTATTTTTTGTTGTTTTACGTTTTTATTGTATCTTCATATTTTGTAATTTTTCGGCCGGGAGCATGTACGGTTTACACCGTACATTTGTGCTTTGCAAGCACTTTTGGGTGCGGCGCGAGTTGACCCATCAATTAACATCAGTACATGCAAATACGTCGCCCGCGCCGCAACCAAAAGTGCTTGCAAAGCACAAATGTACGGTGTAAACCGTACATTATGTTTTTTTAATAAAAAAGTCTATCTCTGTACCAAATTTCATCATAATCGGTTTGGCGGCCTAGCATTTTCCATACAAAGTTTTATCTTCCTTTTCACCCTCTTAGGGGTAGATTTAAAAAGAAAGTAGCTTATGTCTGTCTCCTGGTGTCAACCTCTTTCAATGCCAAATTTGATCAAAGTTGGTCCGGTGGTTTAGCCGTGAAAACCAAGCAGACTGACAACAGACAGATTTTCACATTTATAATGTTGAGCCGTCTACCGTATAGGGCACACGAAAGAATTAGAAATTGAATAAAAGTTATTTTTTGTATAAGTATTTGTATATTATACTTGCGTGTTGTGTTACATCACGGCGTGGAGACGACTGCCGCCTCGCGAATAGCGCTCGCTACATATTACAATAATTTGCTGACACTGCAGTCGATAACTCTGTGTCCCCACATTCATCCTCCCCTTTTTTAAAAAAAAATGTAAAAAAATATTCGGTATTCGTCTACTAATAAGTTTAAAAAAAAGTAATATTGTTGCGTTCTATTTCCTGGGAGTCGTGATCACCACTATGCGAATGCTTGCTAAAGTGAACACGGTTTCCTATTACGCTGCTAGTCCCGTTGGTGCAATTGTGACACGGAGTTATCGTACTACATTATAGTATAGTCAGCGTTATTGCTTACAATCATATTAGGGTTCACTACACTAAAATTATTATAATTTATGTTCACTGGGTTCAGTACAAAATGATGCAAAAAAAAAATACAATACAAAAGATATACATCCGGCAGCGAGTATGGGAACTGCAATCATGTACCGCAAGATGCTGGCGACATTCAAACAGTTTGTTGTGAAGATGTTGTCAGCTTCAACCAACTTTTCAAGCCGTGTTGGCATCTCACTTTTAAACCATAACACAACATTATAACAATCACGGCAGCCATGATAACAACAACTATGCTATACGCGTTAAGTTTTGACTCAAAGTGAGCGGTGGTTCCAGACATTGCTTGGGCGATAGTGACCTGGTTTGATTCCTCTTTACTTTGAATAATTCCCATGTTATATCCAAAAGTTACTTCAAGGATTGTCAAAGATCGTACTCAATACTAGATTGTAATTGCAATGAGATATTGCGTTTAGAAAAACTCGTTAAATACCTTGCATTGTGCCTAATTGCATTTAGTTACTAAATATTTATTGTTAATCGGAAAAACATCATCGTCAGTTTTCATAATCGCTGCGTATGTCATATGTTACATACAGTGAGTACATAAAATTTAAATTGCTATATCTATATAAATAATATGTTGTAAAATACAAAATCTTTAGAATTATCCAAGGCAATAGGGCCGAGAAAGAAATTATATAAATTGATCCCAAAAGGTATTAAAAGTAATGAAATTATAAAAATATTTATGCAACATGTATATAGTATGTTCAATTGGTATATTATGTTAAAATTAACAATTTAGTCTGACAGGCAACGTAACCTGACGCCCACTACGTGTGGTACGTATACATGACTTATTATATTCAGAATTAGTGTCAAAAGATGTCTCAGATGAAATTTTCTTACTTACGATATTTTTATCTGGACTGCTACACGTATCTTCGTTGTTAAAATCGTTAATTAGGTAAGCAGGTTTTAGTCTGTCTATAGATATACAAGCATGTCTATTAGTTACATTTATTTTAAAATATTTTTTATCCTTCTTAATAACCCGATAGGGTCCTTCATACGTGGGTGTCAGTGGCTTTCGCACTGCATCATTCCGTATGAACACGTGCGTACATTTATTAAGGTCGGGATGAAACAAAATTTTTCATGAGTCTGTAGAATTACGTAGACCAGGCTGCATTTTTTTCAGTTTCTTGTAACCTGTTAACATAGGTATAGGGGTCACTACATTTAGGACTTACCTGGTTGTAGAAATCACCTGGAAGTCTGATGTTGTGTCCATAAACCATTTCTACTGCGCTGATACCTGTGTCACTCCTGCTGGCTGCTCGAAGACCTAATAGAATTGTGCTTAACTCATCTGTCCATGATTGAGACTGTGTTAAACGTGTTGTAAGCGCTGTTTTTAAAGTTCTATGCCATCTTTCTACTAACCCATTGCTTTGGGGGTGGTATGGCGTTGTACGAGTTTTTTTAATACCTAACATTTTCATAAGATTCCCGAAAAATTCGCTCTCAAATTGTCTACCTTGATCCGACGTAAAAGTTTTTGGACAACCGAATCTACAAATCCAACCTGTATATACGTTTTTAGCTATAGTTTCTGCCGTAATATCTGCAATCGGGAAGGCTTCGGCCCATCGTGTGAAACGATCAACTATGGTGATGCAATATCTCTTTTCGTCTTGCGATGTCGGTAAGGGACCTATAATATCTACGTGAATGTGTTCAAATCTGTCACACGGTGGAAAACTTGTTAAATGCGATACTGTATGACGATGTACTTTGCTTTTTTGGCATGGAATACACGTCTTTGCCCAAAGTGAGACATCTCTATTAAGATTTGGCCAAAAATATTTTTGCGCGATTAATTTTCTAGTCGTACGAATGCCAGGATGACTAAGATCATGCACCGCATGGAAGCTAATTTCCTGAATTTTTCAGGCAAATAAGGTCTAACAAATTTTGATGAAACTTCACACTGTATAGGTAAGTCACATCCTGTAATAAACATTTGTTTAATGATTATGTTATTGTTTGGCTCTACCGTTGTAATATAATCATCGGTTTCCTGTGCTCTTGCTACTTCGGCAAAATCGATAGCAGTTAGAATGTCTATCGTTTCAATGCGCGATAGCGCGTCAGCAACAATGTTGTCGTTGCCCGAAACATATCGTATATCGCTAGTAAATTCGCTGATGTACAATAGTTCACGAGTACGCCTAGAAGTTTCTTGTTTCGTACCTGTCTTTGTGAATGCATATGTTAACGGCTTATGATCAGTAAAAATAGTAAGTTGACGTCCTTCGATCATATTACGAAAGTGAACAATCGCGGAATATATAGCTAAAAGTTCTCTGTCGTATGTGCTGCGTTTTTGTTGCGATTCAGTTAAATGTTTCGAATAATATCCGAGCGGCGTCCACGTTTTATTTACGTACTGCTGTAAAACTGCTCCAATACGCGTATTAGATGCGTCTGTCATAAGCGCTAAAGGGACATCTGCCGCTGGATGACATAACGTAACAGCGTTTTCGAGACTAACCTTGCAGTCCTCGAACGCTTTGTTGGCATTTTCGCTCCATGTAATTTGAGTCTTATCCCGTTTTTTAGTGTTATGTAAAAATTTGTTAAGTTCTATTTGCGATTCAATTGCGTTGGGCAGGTGCGCCCGATAAAAATTGACCATACCTAAAAATCGTCTTAATTGTTCTACTGTTTCCGGTTTTGGGAATTCAATGATAGTTTTCACTTTTTCTGGCAGGGGTCGTATGCCTGCTGTTGATACCTCGTATCCTAAGAATTCAATAGTGAATGGACTGAATGCACATTTACTAAGGTTAATCGTAATACCAATGTCTTTGAAACGTTGAAACAATTGTCGTAAGTGCAGTGTGTGAGTAGCTTTATCTACCGAGGCTATGATGACGTCATCTATGTAACAAAATAAACTAGATATAATGTTACCGTTGTTATCTCGTAAATTTTCTATCCCTTTTAAAACTGAATGATCCATGAACCTCTGGAAAGTTTGTGCAGCGTTGCGCAATTCATTCTGGGAAACTCGTATTAGCCAAAAGGTGTTATAATGGCGATTTTTTCTACGTCTTCAGGTGCTACAGGAATAAAATGATATGCTCGATTAATATCTATCCGTGAAAATATTGTCTTACCTGCTAAACAATATGTGAAGTCTTGAAGTCGAGGAACTGGATACCGGTCAGACTTAGTGACGGCATTGAGTCGCCTGTAGTCTCCGCAAGGTCTTAGCTGTCCATTTTTCTTAGGAACTACATGCAAAGGGCTCGCCCATTCACTCTAATTAAATTATCCATAATTGTGTCCGCGAGAAGCGAAAGGTCGCCCAAACTCACATCTTTGGTTACTGTCAAGACAGCGCGTACGTTAGCAGGAAGTCGGCTGGTCCATAATTTCTGAATTGCTTCGTCCGCTATGTTCGTGTTCATTCCTAGCTCCTTCATTTTTATAAGTAACTGCGAAGGTTTCTAAAGCCAAGGTCCATCTCGCTGACTAATTTTTGAAACTGGCGTTCTGCGCTTTCTTCGTACACCTGCAGCAGCCGTCGCTTGAGTGTGTCATATTTATCTGTAGCTGGTGGAGTCCAGATCAGATCGCTGGCCTGCTGCAGAGCGTCTTTACTCATTTTAGCGACTACCAAGTTGAACTTTGTTTCGTCACTCGCTTTTTGTGGCGCTAAAATTGCTTCAAATTGCGCAAACCACATACGTGGCAATTCCGGCCAAAACTCTGGTACTTTTGATGTCAAAGTTATAGCTTCCAAGTTCGGTTGTTGTATATCCTTGACTTCTTTTTCGAGTAATGATGTTTTTTCGTTCTGCTGTGCCATTTTTCTTAATTAAAGTTACTGCGCCGTTCGATAAATAATTTTGATCACGTCGGGTTCACCAATGTTGAGCCGTCTACCGTATAGGGCACACGAAAGAATTAGAAATTGAATAAAAGTTATTTTTCTGTTTAAATATTTGTATATTGTACTTTACACTGCGTGTTGTGTTACATCACGGCGCGGAGACGACTGCCGCCTCGCTAATAGCGCTCGCTACATATTACAATATTTTGCTGACACTGCAGTCGATAACTCTGTGTCCCCACAATAATATAGTATAAATATTGGTATGGATTCTGCCAAAATGGCTATGCACAATTTAGTGTTGGTGCCGACTTTAATTACGATAGTGAGGTCTCGAAATCGGATGACAGTAAGATACAGAAGACAGAAGTTCAGAAACGTTTAGTTGAACCTGTTGTAGTTTCGGTACAGGGAGTGGCATGGAGAGTGTGTGTATGTGTGCGCGCAGGTGGAGAGCGTGTCAGCGCTGGTGCTGGCCACGGCGGGCGAGGCGGCGCGGGAGGCCGGCGCCAGGAAGGCCCGGCGGGCGGCCGCGGGCCGGGCGCTGCGGGCCGCGGCCCGGGGGCTGCGGCCCGCGGCGGCGGCGCGCGCGCCCGCGCTGCACGACTGCCGCGAACCGCTCGCCGCGCTGGCGCCGCTGCGGGCCGTGAGTACTCCCCCGCACCGGCCGCACCGACCGCACCGACCGCATCGCGCGCACTACACTCGCTACACTCACTACAGCCACTACACTCACTCACACGGTCGCAAGCCGCTGGCCGCGCTGGCGCCGCTGCGGGCCGTGAGTACTCCCCCGCACCGGCCGTACTGACCGCACCGCGCGCACTACACTCGCTACACTCACTACCACTTGTTATATTACATACACACGCATACACTCAATCATAAGCAATCGCCTTCTTAATACTTACACACACGTACATTCGTACATATTTGTTTTTATAATACCTGTGAAGATTTATCCATTAATAGTTTAATGGTTTCTTTTAACAGGGCAATAACCCAGCCAACGAATACCTTACTCGCGACCGAGCCGTACAGGAGATGATACGAGTGGTGGAGGAGCTGGACTCTGGGGGCACCGAGAGCTCCGAGGGCTCGGGCGACTCCGGCCCGCCCGAGGGCAGCGTGGCGGCAGCGGCGGCCGCGCTCGACCAGCTCTGCGTGGAAATACCGGCCCTACATAACATGCTGCTTGAGTAAATACTTCATCCGTAATCCTTATGCAAATCATTTGTGTAATTGTAACAACTTTCTTGGATAATGTCTGGAAGATTTAAAGGTTTTTAAGCAAAGGATGACTTTTAAGAAAGCAACTTCTTTTTGTACCAGAAGAACACTAAACGGATGTAATATATACCGATTACAGTAAAGCCTTCGACTGAGTTGATCACAGTATTCTTTTATTAAAATCACAGAAGGCAGGCATTAAAGGGAATTTATTCCGGTGGTTTTCCTCTTACATTGATAGACGATCTCAGACAGTAACAGTTAGTAATTTCATATCTGGATGGGTAACGATACCTAGTGGGGTCCCACAGGGTTCTTTGTTAGGACCTTTGTCGTTTTTCATCTTTATCGGTGACATAGATAACTGTTTTCACAATTCCAACCTTCTGTGCTTTGCTGACGACACGAAAGTCTGCAAAACTATTTCTTCCTTGGCCGATGGAAAGTGTTGCAAGATGACCTACAGCGACTTGATGATTACGGTGCAGTGAATAAGTTGGATCTGAATCCTCTTTAGTGTTTCTCCATGACATTTGGTAGAAAATCTAAGAACATTAATTACAACTACAGTTTAAAAACCCATAATCTTAATAAAGTAGCGCATGTTAAGGACTTGAGGGTCACTTATGATTCCGAAGTATTATTAGATAAGCATATTGACAGCGTTGTTAAAAGCGCCACTAAGCGGCTAGGTTTTATTATTCACATGTCTAAAAATTTTAATAGTGTTAAAATCATACTTTTGCTTTATTGTTCCTTTGTTAGGAGTATACTTGAGTACGCATCACAGATATGGAGCCCTAGATATGGTACATATATAAATCGGCTCGAAAGAGTACAGATGAAGTTCGTAATGTACCTTCATTTTCGTACTAGATCTAATTACGTCGGAAAGTAAAACGAGGGTTGCGGGTTCGATTCCCGTCCCAAGTCTGGGTGTTTATGTATAATATGTCTATATTTACAAAAAAAAAGTATATAAGTAGTATATCAGTTGTCTAGTACCCATAACACAAGCGCTGTGCAGCTTACTTTGGGACTAGATGGCGCTGTGTGAAATGTCTGAGTATTATTATTATTAATGCCGTAGATTCCATTTGTTACCCTTTAGTCGAAGACGAGATACTGCAGACCTACTTCTGCTACACAAGATAAGTTAATGGCGGGATTGATTGTCCTGAAATTTTGTCTAAACTGAATTTATTTGCTACACCAAAGCAGTTAAGACACACCCCCATCTTTCATGTTCCCAGTGTCTCCACGAATTATAGACAGAATTCATATTTGTGGCGAGCTTGCAAATATTATAACACCTTATCACTTATCGCAGAAATAGATGTTTTTAATGATAATCTATCAAAAATGAAAAAAAACTCAGTTGCTTATTCTTTGATTAATTTATAGTATTATTTTACATTAGTAACTAATTAATCTGTGTTTTTATGTATTGGACTTGTTAGATTCTATTGTTTAAGTTCACTTTAACTACTGTAATTATTTTTATTCTTATATGCATATAATATGTGAGTTAGTATTTCTCACTTTTTCTTAACTTGTATGTGTATTCTATCACTATTTGTGAAAACTTTTATTGACTCTTTTGTTTCCTAAGTCACGTCTTTGTTCTATACTGTTATATCGAGTCGCAAGTTTTCCATGTAACTAAATAAAGAAATAAATAAACGAAATGCCACAGCTTGTCTGTACTAATATTACAAAGAGAAAAATTTGATTCTTTGTTTGTGATGAATAAATTTAGAAACAACGGCCGATTTCACAAAAATCTTTTACCTATAAAAAGCTACATTATCAGCGAGTAACATAGGCTGTATTTTATTTCAAAAAATTGTCTACCCGTGCAAAGCTGGGACGGGTCGCTAGTTTATAAATAAAGGCTTATCGTTGTGATTGGTACTTGTAGGTTGCCGAACAGCTGGTCGGTCGAGATGAGCGGACGAAAGCTCATTCGGCCGGGGAGCGCGGGCGCGGGCGCGGGCGGCGGTGGCGCGGTCGGGGGCGGGGGAGGGGGCGGGGGCGAACGGAACGCGCAGGGCGCCGGCGTGTGGCGGCGCGTGCGGCTGAAGTTGGAGGGACGGGACATGGACGCGGCGCGCCGAGCCTCGCCGCACGACCAGGTGAGGCGTGGGGACTCCCCGGGTACACGCCAGGGTCACCGCGGGGACACCCCGGGGTCACTACGGCACCGCGGAGACATCCCGAGATCACCCCGGGGACACTGGGATCACCACGGGGACATACCGGGGTCACCACGGGGACACCGGGATCACCACGGGGTTACCACGAGGACACACCGGGGTTATCACGGGGACACCCCTGGGGTCACCACGAGGATACACTGGGGTCGCCACGGGGCACATTGGGCTCACCACAGGGATACACCAGGGTCACCTCGGGGATACCCCGGAAACACCACGGAGTCACTATGGGGCACGTTGGGTTCATCACGGGGACACTCCGGTGTCACCCCGGAGAGACCCCGGTGTCACCACAGAAGCACCTCAAGGTCACCATGGGGACACCCCGGGGACACCATGTCATAATTCAATCAATTTGTTCAAGTAAACCTAATTGCAAGGTGATTTTGAACATCACTTCAACCTTAGATTTAAAACCTGGAAAAAGAAAACTGCAGACTAATAATAATTGACAAGAAACTCAGTCTGATGTCATTTTCTCAACGTCATGATAATAATACGTCACATTTAACGAGTCTAATGTTACGCTGTCTAATTTACTCTGATCGAGAAGTGAATAGAAGTGCCTATATGCTCATTTCCTTTCTTTAAATTGTCTGAGTTATATAAATGCACAGTGTAAAACAAACCCCCCTAGGTGGAGTATATAATATCTGAAGCGACCAATGCGGACAACTTGTGCATGATGTACGAGGGCTGGATGGCGTGGGTATGAGCCGGCTCGCCCCCGGCCCCCGGCCCCCGCGCCCCCCGCCGCCCACGCCCCCTGCCCGCCCGCTGCGCCCGCGCCCCTCGGCCTGCGCGCCCGCGGACGACGACGACCCACGACGGACTCACACGGCCCGACCGGCCCCGGCCCCCGGCCCCCGGCCCCCGGCCCCCGGCCCACGGGCGCCTCGCGCGCGCCCGGCGAGTCCAGCGGTCACACGCCTCAGACTTCGGTGTAACATTACACGATCTAGTTATGCTCTTACGATTTTTAACTTCTTACCTTTTATTTTCTTTGATGGTCGTTGTATGTGAGTTCGGCCTGTTGTCGGCTTTAGATTAGTCATTTTTGTGTAGCGATAATACATGTTCAGTGCATTGTTATGCGACAATGTGTCATTACGCATCTCATATTTCATCATTTTTAAACAAAATAATAAAAAAATAAAAAAATATAAATATCACAAAATCTTTCATTCATAAAAGTAGTCATAAAACAACCTTCGATTCATTGTCATTTATTTGTTTTTGTGTAGTACGCAACGATACATGTTTAATACATTTAGATTCGAAAATTAAAAAAAATCATTCCTGTTTAAAAAAAAACATAAAATCTCTTAAAAACTTTAATTCTACCTTCAAAATGATGTCCCTTCTTTACATTGTTTTAAAGTGCATTGCATTTTTCAGTGAAAACACCATTGTAATCATATACGCTATTATTTATAAAATATACAAAAAAATTTCACAAATATTCCTTCATTCTTCAATCAACGCGCTCATTTCATTGTCATACAATTTTAAACATCCCCATTCATCATATAGTTTAAAACCGACAGTGTTAAATATGTCCGGACAACAGGTTGAACGTTGTAGTATTAGATTTATTGTTTCTATGTAGAAGGCTTACGTAATATAACATTGTGTATAACAATAACATCTCAATAATGTATCTACATATTTGTAGATCTACAATGGGCGAATATCTGCTCTGTGCGATTGGACTTCGAACGGGGAAAATTGACAAACATATTCGTGAAAATCGTAAAAATAGATTTATAAAGCCACAGTATTGTAGTGTCAATGTTATATTTAAACAAAGCCAAAAAAAATCTGAATAAGATAATTTACTTTTGCATGTGTTACATTGTTACAATGTCAATGTTCTCCGTTCAGTGATTGTTTAAACTCATTTTCTGTAAATTTTGTTGTAATAAAATTGTAATTCCTAATTTTAGAAATCAGGTAACTGTTTGTATAATTTTTATACTCATATTTAAACATATTTATTTTAATTATTCAGTTATATAAACAATATTGATTTAAAATAAACGATTTTCCAAAGTAAACTAGACTGTACGTCTTGCAACCAATGCTTTAGTTAAAAAAAAATGTCGAAAAAAATAGAAATGGCGGGAGAACTTTTGGAGTTTTTGGCGGGATTTTATGGGGAGCGGTCGGGCGTTCATTTTAATTATTCGCAAATTGTTTCTAGTGGATTTTGATTTTGGCGTAGTTTTCCGTCTCAAGGTGTCTACGCACTTGTGTATTAGATGGAATTGTTAAAATAAGTCCTAATTTAGTAGTGATGTTGAGTTTTTTTTTTAATGGTTTAGTCCCGCCTCAGCGGTTCTTACTAAAAACACTGCCTCAATATTTGTCGCCAAGAACTCGAAGAAACAATAAAAATGTATTACGTTCTATTTATCACTGAAGACATCGGTTGTATAGGCTAAGATCCCTTTAGCTTCCCTTCTGAGGGAGAACTGTACTACTACTTAGAACCAACTTAGAACACCCTTTCCTTTTACAGAAAATGAGTTGTTTTAAATGTTATCGTTGTCAAAATTATATTAGTCGCATTAATAACTTTCGTGAGTGAATGAAGTGTGATTGTGTACACAAAATTCATTTGGCCATTTGTGTGAATGGACAGTGAATGTATTGGATATTATACTATTATAGTGAAAAGGTCATGTTTGAAACTCAACTACCATATATTTCGATATCCTGTTGAATACCCTCATGATTTTATTTTACAGAAGACTGGTATCCTGTACTTTTTATGTTAAATGTTTAAAACTAATGTTTTTAAATTGTTGACTTCACTACACTTCAAAATTTTCATGAATACACAGTTTATTTTAATAAGAATTACAATAAAAAAAATTAAATATATCACTTAGGTACCTAATATATTATCATATAAACTATATAAAGAAGGAAGAAAGAACTAAATTGTTATAATTACTTTTGTTCAATGATCCATACATTAAATTGCGCCGCTCTTTTGTGGGTTTCGATTTGGCGGCATTCTAAAGCTAACTTAGAATGCATGGCTTTGTACTTATTTTGATTTAGACAAACTTAGAAATTTTTGAATGTCTTTAATTTCGACTCAACTTTCATGGCTAAAGCAGGAAACTACACAAATAAGTTGATCTTCGATCTTGAACAATATAGTTAAAAAGCTAGTAAATAAGTCATCTTTATTATTCGATGTCTGTGTCATGTTATATATTATAATATATATGTGTTTGTACATCATATCCGATGTGCGTTATGATAATCATTATTAAATGTTCGATGTTCAGCAGAAAATCAGAAACAATACGTTCACTGGTGGTATGCTTGTATCGCTTAATTATCGTAATAATTAATAAATGGTGTATGTGCAAATGTTGTTTTAATTACATAAAATTAAGGTATATAGTCCATTCTGCTATATCCTCAATAAAGAGACAGAGAACTCAATGTCAGATATCTTAAAATAATCACAGCATAGAAGCCCGGTTAAAAATCTTAGTTACGGGACTCTTCTTACTCAGTTTAGCTTGGTGTATGGATGTGAAACAAAATTATTACTGGTTAATGTTTTTGTTTTTTTTTTTTCTTTATGGCATGGCGCACAGTTTAGCACATTTGCCAATGTCACGTATTAATAAGTAGAATCACAAGTTAATTAGTTTTTGTTATCGTAAAACTCCTCCAATATCGTGATAGTAGGCTTTACTGAAGTTATAAAGGACTTTTTGGAAGAGCACGAGAACTTTAGCTACAGATGTTTACTTAGACCTACTCCTTTTCACCTATACAGAACTTTAAAACACAATATACTATCACTTTTGTACCTTAAAACTCCCAAAGATGTAAAAAATAGAAAATCTAAATAAAATATCAACCTCGCTTCTCCCGTTCCCTCCGAAAAGGCCTGTTATTTTTACGCGTCGCAACTTAAAAGTTAATAAAATGACATAATATATGTATCATCATACAGTATCTCTAAACTCGGACACAGTTACGAAACATACAATAGTTTTGCATCCCTTTCTAATGCTATATAAAAGCCGTTGTAGAAAAGAATGAACAGTTTTAATTTCGATTTACCCCATCTTCTAAATTTGTCATTATATTCTGTGATACCTTTAACATGCCTTCAACAAGTCAATCGTTATACTCGTATTTGAAATCAAAAAATATAACGATATAAATATTTGGGCCAGTAAAGTTACGACCTCGTTATTATTTATATACATGCTGTTGCCCGCGACTTCGTTCGCGTTTTTTTTTTTACTAAATTCAGAAACTTTTGGGTATAAGCAGAGCAACTGACCAAATCATCACACTCGGACTAATGATTTAGGAGCGCCTAGAGAATGTTCATTTTTATATAAAAGTCCCGTCATGCTTGAAGTGAGATAAAATGTTAAAAAAACTGATCGAAATGTGCGGTTATATTTTTGTTTTAACTGTTAGGATTTCTGAAATAATTACTATCGAAGTTTTACAAAAAATCGATATAATTTCTAAAGAATCCCATCCCTAGTGATCAGTTGATCCTCAAGTTCAAGGTCATCGACTTCAAAATCATAGATTCTATTTTTTCAGACTGGGAACATTTGTAAGAGCAAATTCTGCCTAAAGTTCCGTGTGCAAGATGTAATTGTGCTATTTGTATTGTACAAACCAATAGGTCTCTACCTATGAAGTTGCCGTTCTACAATACTGGCCATTTGAAATGTAATTTGTGTATGGCTGGTAATAAATTCTAAATTCAAATGAATTTTATTTTAAAAATATGGAATTTTATTTTCAAATTCAGTCATTTGTTTATTGATTAATGTTTTGTTTTCACTATGTTTATATATTTTTCATCAGTATGGACACGATCAAAATACGAGTAATTACGGAATACGAGTTCCGTCGCGGTAGCAATGCGGCACAAACGGCTCGCAACATTATCGACGTGTGCGGAGTGAACACTACAAACAAACGCACGACCGGCACGCTTATTACGTAACTTGCAGACAGGATACGACAGCCAATATCGCGCGATATCTGCTGTCAGAACAAGAATTTGTGTAATGTAATTTGTATAGTAGCGCTAAATCTACCGCGAAAAGTGCATTTTATGATCATAAAATAATAGATACGCAATCGTCATATATGATATCAATTTTTCATTACAATTAGTCACTGGTCGCGTAGTGATTGCTTTGCTGTCGCTGTCTGCAAATTTTTGGGTAATAACCCCGCCGTTGTGGGTTTAAACGCTTCCGACATGGAAATTTTGATCTGAAAAATTGACGCCGTGGTCGCCCGAAAACTTAAGTCAACAACGACGAATCAAAGGCGATAGTGAAAGCTAACGAAACTCAATCTATTGCTGAGTTAGCAGCAGCTTTCATTGTTAGCATCAAAACAGTATTGGTCCATTTGCGTCAAATTGGCAAGGTAAAGAAGTGTGATAAGTGGGTGCCGCATGAAATGAACAATCGCCAGCGCGACGAACTCGTCGACGTTGTTGAGGCATGCCTTGCGTTACTTAATAGACACAAAACGAAGGGAATTTGAACCACATTGTCACTTGCGATGATAAATGGTTTCTTTTTGACCATCGTAAGCGGTCATCATGTTGGTTTTTTTTTTTTTTTGTGTTGTAGTTTACAACAGGTCCTCGCTTTCGGACTACGAGTGACCTGCTATACTCATATCGTTTATTACGTAAGTTTTGACATTCACTTGATCATTACAATGTATATTTATTTATTTATTTATTTTTAGTCATTTTTATTCATTTATTTTTTTTTTTTTTCTCTCTTAATGGAATATAATATAATGAAATATGTATTTCGAGAGTATGAATGACTTATTTTATATGAACAGTAAATGAAGTATGTTGAAGGATTGGATGAAGTGATGAATTTATCGATTAACTAATCATCCTATGTTGACTTATTAAATTCTTTGATCTCGTTGATAATATATCTTATATGCTTCTTAAACGAATCTAATGTAGATTCTTTGTTGGTAATTTTGATTAAATCGTAGGGGTCTATTCTAATATTGTCGCATATAATCTCATGTTCAAAACGTGTTTTCTGAAAGCGGGGGCATTGTTTTATAAGATGCTCTACGCTTTGAATTGAAGCATGATCACACGGGCATTTGTCTTCATTCTGTATCTTGAATCGAAATAAGTATTCTTTATGAAATCCGTGGTTTGTAAGCACTTGTGTGATTGAAAATTCTGGTCTAAGGTTAGCGAGCACAGTTTTTAGTGTGTCAAAAGTTGGGCGCCATTTCTTTAAAGACATACAATTCGCGGGGTTTGAGTATAATTCAATTTCATTCAATAAGTCAATTTTTCAATGACCCTTGCTTACATTTGTATTTTACATAACTGATGGGAAATTGGGTGTAATGGGGGGTTATTTTTAGTGTGGCAGCTTGTTTCGCTGCCAAGTCTGCCTCCTCATTACCCGTGATGCCACTGTGTGACTTAACCCAAACGAAACTGAATGTTTCATTTTCAATATTTGCTGTGTGTAATAATTTATGTATATTCACTACAAATCGATTGAGGCTTTCAGCATTGGAAATTTCCTGTAAGCTGGATCTGCTATCCGAAAATATCACGTGTGATCCATACGGTTTGCCACTTAACCACTCACACGCTTTAAGTATTGCCAGCAGTTCAGCTTGAAAAACTGAACAGCTTGAATGCAGCTTGAACCTTTTTATGATCTTTTTCCCGTTAGGGAGTAGTATTACGTATGCAGCTCCAACGTTATCGTTGTGTCTGCTGCCGTCAGTATATATATGACAGTCTTCTGCTACATATTTACTTACATCGTCCACAGAGGCTGCTTCGTCAAACCCGATGGTATTTCTCATTGCCGGATGTAAAAGTTCGGATGGATGTGCAGGGGACTCTAATTGTGCATCGTGTCGTAGATGGCGTGTTACTCTACGTAATTTAACGGTCTCTATTTCTGACATCTCTGTAGCTTTAGCGGTTAAAGGTGTAAGTTGCGCTAAGCATATAGCTGTTGTCGTGCTTATTGTAGGAAATCCTCTTATGATCTTGATGGCGAAACCTCGCTGCAAGGAAAGCAGTTTTTGTTGCACACATTTGTACTTAAGAGCTGGGCTCCATATACTAGCTGCGTAGCAAATAGTTGGTTCAATTACTTGCTTATAAGTAGTACAAATGTTATCGCTGTTTATTCCCCAAGTGGGCTTTACAAATCGAATTAATTTATTATACAGTTTTAGTGCTTTATGGTATACCTTCTCAACGTGTTTTATGAAATTTAATCTAAAGTCGATCGTTACTCCAAGGTATTTTATTTCTCGTTTAAATTCCACTAAATGATTTGATACGTATATTTTGGATTTCATTGCCTTATTAGTAAATGCCATTGCTTGTGTTTTGTGGGGGCCAAACTTTAGTTTCACTGACTCTCCCCAGCTTACTATCTTCCCGAACGAGTAATTCGTTATTTTTTGTAAATCAGAGATATCACGTGAATGGGTGATTAGCAACAAGTCATCAGCAAAACGCTTGCAAGTGACAAGGTTAGACCCTGGTTCAGCACCTAGGCAATGCCCCAAACGAAAACTTACGCCTAGAAAAGTGATGGTTACTGTAAGGTGGTCTAGTGCCGGTGTAATTCATAACGGTTTCTTACCAAATGGGACGAGCATTACTGCGGATGTGTACTGTGAGGAACTGGCCTCAATGAAGGAGAAGCTCGCAAATGTCCGGCCAGCCTTGGTTAATCACTCGTCCCCGCTGCTCCTGCACGACAACGCTCGACTTCACACGGCACAACAGACGATTTCTAAGCTGCAAGAAAGTTGAAAGTTTTGCGTCATCCACCGTACTCGTCAGACCTTGCGCCGCCAGACTTCTACTTTTTCCAAAATTTGGACTTCTTGGCAGGAAATAAGTTCTATACCCGAGAGGCAGTACAAAATGCCTTTGAAGAGTTTGTTGCTTCCCGTACACCTGGCTTTTTCAACAAGGGCATTGAAAAATGACCACTGCGCTGACAGACATGCATCGATAGCATGAGTGCATACTTTGATTAATAGAAATACAAAAAATGTTTTAAAAAAAGACTAACTTTTTGTATACTAAACAGCAATTTTATAAGTAAAGACCTAATATTTTAACTTTTTTAGTGTGGGTATGTGATGTTTATGCCTGTTTCTTTCGTGTTGCAAGACAAATAAACGAATGCTTAACACTAAACGAGTTAGTAAGTTTTTCGCTAAAATATCTTAATTAGATCTAGAAGATGGAAATTAAAGTACGGATTGTTACGCTTCGGCTTTTAACGATACCGCACTTATTCCATAGGAACGCGTATTATCCAGCTGTCTCACACAGACCCATCTCTTGTAGTTTAATCTTTGAAAATACCAGCTAATTAGAATTTGGCGCAATTTTTCCAAAAATGTATTATTTTTTCTACGTGGGTTCCGTATAATAATTAAAATAGGATACAAACGGGTTTGCTTGATATGGAACTTCGTTCACTAGACCAGAAGATTTTTACCAGCGACGACCTTTACAGTTTACTAAGAACAAAATAAACAATAGAAATAAGTAATTGAACTTTCTTTGCAGGATACTGTGTGAGATTTTTACACTTCACTTTCATATCAATCAAACGCATCAATATCGAATGTCGGAAGACAATAGTTTTCATTGTTTTTCGGTAAAAATATTTAGCGTACCTTATTAGCTTACGATAGAAATACCGTTAATAGCGCTACTTCACTCTTTTAGGGACCCCTAAGATGAAAGACAATAATGTAAACAATGATATTACAACTACCTTTGTCTTTCGAAGATACACCGCCGGCGCGGTTTCCTTTGAAGCGGTGCGTCGTATGTTATCAAAAACCGACAGTGCGCGGCTTTATTCGGAGGGGTGCGTCAAATGATGTTAAAGAAAAGCCGCCGGCGCGGCTTTCTTTGATGTTTTTTTTTTCTTAGATGACTACACATCAGTCGATCGTTAGCTGTAGTTATGATAGTATGTAGTTGTTTCATTAAATGTGAGTAGAGTAGTGAATACCTACCAAAATAAATGTTATGTGTTATCGCACTGAAGGTGATTGCCACGAATAGTGAATACTGTTAGGAATAAAACGTATTATACCGTATTATTGTTCCTGTTGTCTCACGATGCCGGGAGATGGCGCTGGTTGTCGCGTTCAGTGTTGGTTTAGTCTAAGTTTTTCTTTGGCATGTGGTTAATTTAGATTGTGTAAATTGAATAGTGGTAATGGAGAAGTCTAATTAGGCGTCGGTCGCTTTGTGATAAGAAAAAAGTGTTTGAAAATTAATGTTTTTAAACTTTCACGACTTGTACACATCTGACAATATTTACTCACGGGTCTATTTTAAAATTGGTTGTAAGCCCTTGTAAACCAATTCATAGCTAAAAAAATTCTGTCGAGTTGTGTGTTCGCCGACTGAAATTAGCAGTTGATTGTATTGTATTATCATGTTACTTTATAATTTAAAGGTCGTAGACCAAAAGGTTAGGGTAGGTGGGAAGTGAGTATGTATTGTGTTTGTAAGCTTTGTGATTGTGGCTTTACGGCGCCAGAATCCACCTCCGACTTCCACCACCCTGAAGGCTACTAGGACATTAGGTACTTAGCCTCGTATTAATTGTATACTATTGTTGATCAGCGCCGCCTATCGGGGTCAATGTCGGCGCAATTCCCGACAGGTTTGTTACTCCGCCGAAAATTATCAAGGGCCCAGCACGCGCAGTGGTCGTGCCTGGAGCTGTACCGCATAAATACCTACTAAAAATGATGTTCCGTGTCGGTCGCGCTGAAGGTGTTTTCTCTCCTGTCCGAGTTCTTGCTCCTTGTATCGATAGCGATTTATTAACGGCCGACCAATAGAAGAACAGCGACAATTGTTCGCATGCCAGTGTTTAGAAGACATGTCTGATCTGTCTACATTCTACAGATTCGCGGGTTTGTTTCATCGCTTATTTACCAGTGGACGTCGATGACTAGAGGAAATATTACAACTCTTTGCCAAGGAACCAACTACCGACCGCAGTTCTACCGCGAGATTCGGCGTGAACAAAGTCGCAGTTGGTCAGATTCTAAACGCCCATAGAACAGCCACCATCCATACTATTATCACTGAATACAGGAGTTGATAGAAGCCGAGCTGGAGCACCAACCACGTGAGTTCTGTATTCGCGACGATTACGCCTACAATAGTTCCAAACGCAATGCAAGCAATTTTTCGACGGGCGAGGTTGTACGTTAAAGACGAAGGACAGCACTGAACCTCTTCTTCTAATTTTGAATTACTAAGCAATGTACAATGTACTTCCCGTTTTTGGTGTAAGTAGGTACTTTGACTGTTTATGTAGCGACTTAAAACTTTCCTTCATTGATTTATGAAAGCGATAGAAGCAATTATCTTCTTTTTTAGATATCCCTTACTTTACTGTTTTAAAATTAATGAGTTCATTTCGCATTAAACCAAATTTGAAAACGGGACCCTAATACTACTATTAGATAGTCCGGAATAATGTTGATTTTCTACATTATTTATTTCTAATATTTACTTGTGATTTGTTCTCGTTATTTTATTTACAGTTAAATTGATGTACAATTTTTTCTTTCATGCTTGACTATTTATTCATAGCTGTTATTTATTTATATTATTTACTTATGATTTGCTCTCGTTGCTTTTATTTACAATTAGCGTTCCGCCCTGACTTTGCACGGGTAGAATTTTTGAAATTGGTTGAATAGTTTTTGAGTTCATCCATTACATATAAACAAACAAAGATTACCTCTTTATAATATTAGTATAGATAAGAAAGCGGTACAATGGTTGCTTTCAAAGATGGTTTTTTATTTATGCCGATTGTTGCAATATTTCTTCTCGGTCTTCTTCATGTTGGTAAAATAATACTGCGGACTTTGTGGTAGATGATATATTGGTATCGTGCAGCGTGGTTACGCCATAGAGCTGTCGTTTACATCTCATGCCTTATACTAATTCTTACAGCTATTTATATCGAGTATGTACGTGACAATTTCCTTTGCAGCGATGCAGATATTTTGTTTGTAGGTTACGATTACGCACGAGGTTACGAAGTGCTGAGTATGAAATATCACTGAATCTATGAAGATTCTGTTTTTTTAAATAGTACATTGATTTATTTTAGAAAATCTGTTTCTGAACTCTAAAACGATAGAAGAAAAACAAAATAATTAAGTATCTAAATACTTAATTCTTTTGTTTTTCTTATATTAAAAAAAAATGTGTAGTTAGATTGTTGCTACGGTTATAACGGGGTCATAGTACTCATCGTGTTAATTTTACGTTACTGTTTTTAATTATTGAAGTTCTAGTTCCGAACGCCTACTACGAAATCGAATGTTATTAAATTATTAAAATTTAAAACGACACCCTAAAATTACTAATTCTCCCCTTTCTTATAATACATAAAAAATATAATCCCACAATAGCACACAAAATAGGTAATCATTTCATTGGTTTGCTTCGACCAATCGCAACTGCTTATTAGGTTTGTCGGCACCTTTGGCTGCCGGAAGGCGGAACTTATTATTTTAGTCAGAGCTCTGAGCTGTTTGCGTTAACATTTAAATTTTATTTATTTCAATTGTGTGAAAATGTGATTTTACGAAAGGAGACTACTATGACATGATGCTGTGCTCCGATCCGCTAATGGAGATTTGTATGCCGCTTGTCGCATTTAAGAAAGCGGTTTTGCCTCAACAGACCAGAAGCAGATAAGAGACTGCTCCTAGGTTTCAGGAAATGTTTCGCAGGATGACACGTTTGCATACCACTTGTAGTTGTCTCAGTTCTCCTAGCGAAGGACTTCCTGTCACATAAATGTAGACTTCGAAGTACAGATAGGTATTTGAACACTTTGTAACTGAGCCCAGAAATAGTAAACGAAGTGCTGCCGCCATCCTCAGCACGAATCACGTGACCGTATGGCGGATTCTAAACACTGGTGGCCAGTACCATCACAATACCATTTCCATTGTCAATGTATATCGGAACGAACCGATTTGTTTCGAACGGCGAGAGACAGCTTTTGTGACTTAAAGAGTGCATGTATTATTGTGTTAGTACGATTAATCGAACGGCAACTTATGTGTTCTTTTGAAAGCATGCCTAATTCCCTTGGACGGGCTTAAAGCGGCTGCATTGTGAGTCATCAAACCTTATTTCTTTTTATTTATTACGCGCGATTTAATCGCTTACAGTAGGCATACATGTACTATGTAGCGGGCGCGAGCCGCTTGCCGACGGCACATAGCATTTAACAATAGATACCTCCGTGGTCTCCTGGTAGCCTGGTAGATGCCTAGCAAAGGAGGTAGTTCGCATTCACTACTCCGTGCGATCATGAACTTAAAATAGTGATACCATCAGTTTAGTCGATATTTTCATTTATCATTAAAATTATGTCAAAAGCACTCGGATACCGAAAATGTGTGAGGAGAATGATGAGATTAGAGGAAGCGAAAGAAGTATATATGTAAGGACCGCGACGCTTGGCGCTCTGTTCTCTCTGACTACCCCGTTAGGGATACGGCGTGAAGATATGTATTAAAATTATTTAAATTTTATCAAAATAAAAATATCACAGGAGGTCTTTTGTAACCTCATAGGTGGACTCTCTACTTGACATGCTATTCTAATACCTTTCAGGGATAAGGGGAACTTTTGCATTTAACACCTTATATATGAAAATCAATTCTTGAAGAGTAAACTCCAATAAATAATCAAAGACACCCATATCGATTTGAAAATCGATATATATTTAAGGGCTTCCTATCTTGTTTGTAATGGTTGGAATGTTTTTGATCATTTTATTTTTTCTTATCATCGGAACTACCTATACTAAAACCAGTAGTACAGCTACAGTGAATTTTTGTATTCGTACACAAACAGAGATCGCGAAATTTTCAAAACGAAGAGATGCAACCTCTCACCTTAGCAGATAGCAGAGGAAGCCGTTTCGGGGCTGTGACCCCATACTAATTTGCATGAAAAAAATCGTGCGTAAAAATGTGGTATATTTGATAACTTATTATTGCAAAAAAAACTGGAAATTGTATTGAAAAACAGATTTAATTACGTTGGTGCTTGATATTTTACTATAAATTTGATATCCATTTTGTTATTGACTTATTAAATCACAATACTCTAAACGCGACAATACTATTCTAGTTTTGCATGAAACTCATGATTTTTTTTGTCGTCACTGTAAAAAATTATTGTAATTTTTTTATTTAAGTTATGCTCAATTTCACAGAGCAGCGAGTGGTATTTATTTTGTTTACAAATTTATATGTATACTATCATCTAAATTCAGAACGCCAAACCTAGTCGGGCGCGGGTCTGAGATACGCGCGTCAACATCGCGTATTTTATACTGATTTATTGTTTATTATATTTATTACACTGATTAATTTAAAAAAATAATTTCTGTCATATATTGAACATTGAATGAAGTTTTTTATAAGTCATTGCTTTTTTTGGAACTAAATCAACGTTTAATCGCGTCACTTTCTCCTTAAAATAGGCCTTTTTAAATATTTTATGCTGTAAAAAAAGAAGAAATTTATGACATTTCCACAACACTAATATTCAATAAGAATATGTACTTGATCTCAACATAATTTTAGAAATTGTTAGAACTCGTCGAAACAATGTTAATCAAGTCTTAAAATTCTTAGACGCGATACTTTGGCTTATTAATTATTTAAGATGTCGAAGTATTATTAGAGCGTTGAAATATCACTATTTCGCACAAAAATGTTAAAGGGCTCTTAATACATAAGCACGCATCCATACTAGGACACTAGGACCAAGGAACATCATCATCCATACATACATCAAAACTTTGACGGCCAGACAAATGTCACTTTTTGGCGCGAACTTGTCATTATTATTTTTTTCATTTTTTGGCGGGAACGGGACAAGTGAGGTTATCATTTTATTTAGATTTTCTATTTTTTACATTTTTAGGAGTTTTAATGTAGAACAGTGATAGTACATTGCTTTGAAGTTCTGTGTAAGGGAAAAGAATGGAAGAGATCTAAATGAACATGTGTAGCTGAAATTTTCGCGTTCTTCCAAGAAGTCCTTTTTAACTTCAGTAAAGCTATCGCCCTACTGAAGGTGTGTTAGGGAACTTAGTATTTCTCCAGAAGTTACGTCATTAGGCTGATGGTCTTGTTACCAATGCCTTAAGAAATATAAGTCTTTTTTATTTGTGGATATTTACTTCAACCAGACCAGCATGGAAGCAAAATAAAAGACATTAATTTCAATTCATAATTTTTTTACATTACATAAAGCAGTGACTGCAAACCAGTTCAAAACAATTTTACCTTATCCGATATTCTTTAATATCAATAATACAAACATTAAATACGTATGTACGCCCAACATTAAACAAATTATAATTCGTGAATGTTTCGTAACTTATAGATTACATTGACAGCTGCAACGAACAACATTGTAACTCAATTTTCGGCGACGTTGAATTAAATTGCAACCACACAAAAATAAAATATATATCTTAAGAAAACAATTCTAAATTACCGATGTTGTTCCTTGCGGGTGTCGATATGAAATAACAATGATTTATCACAATTCAAGCTATATACATATTTAACAATTAAACATGAACATGGACATAAAAGATCGCGTCGTATATTCAATTAGTAACACACTTCTATTAGTAGACAAAGATGTGTAATTTGCTACAGTAAAATGGCGGCCAATCAGCTTACTGCAATAAATGTGTGCGTAAGGCTGGCTGGTTCGTCTATTTACATGACAACACAAAAAGATAAAGAGAACAATTTGAAAGATTGAAGTGACAATATTTTTACCATTCTTTTATGGGAAACATTTTAAAATAATTAGCATTTATATCACCTTATAGTTAAGCTTCAAGTATATCAACACACCAGCACCACCTTACATACCTAATTTATATAAACGAACATAATATATTAAGTAAATGTTTATAAATAATAACATACGAGGTGCATCTGCTGCCACACTCGTATTTTAACGTGTATCCTCCATTGACATATGCAATTGTGTAATTTCTCAGAAAACCAATTGTTTTAGATATGTGAACAATTAAAGTCACTCACACTACTAATAGTGTTTAAACGGCAATACCTTATTTTCAATGAAAATATATTTCAAAAGTTTTGTTAAAAATTAATTTGATGAATGATCAAATAACCCGTTACTCGGAATTTTTAGACATCCACGCCTATAATGACAATTTAGATTTAATAATCTTTACTCTAATATTTCTAAGGGGATAATATACATATAACAAACTGTGGAAATTTCAAGAACACACACATTATTTAATCAATTAAAACAATTGGTTTTTAAATTGACAGTACTACTCTGCACTAACGGATATTAACAGTAATCAATATCCTTTGAAAAGTAATATCAATAATAATAACAATTTTCCAGCGCCAATGATATTTCACTTTACAATTATATACACAATGTACATAGAAATATTGCAATTAATTTTAAATAATATGGCAATAATTGCTGGCATTTCTTCAGTAATTTATTTACATTGAAATTTTTCAGTACATTAACATTCTCAATTAACAATACCTCTTAGTTTCAAATATCCGCCAAACATAATTGACATTATAATTTACCTATTGCAATAAAGGTGTTGATTTGAATAAAATGCAATATCCCAGTCCATAACTACTTGCTCTAAGTGAACTAAAAGAATTTTAACCTTTAACTACCAACATGGTTTCAATTTTTCCCCAACATTGATTCTGGGCTTTCTAAGCCTGTTTAGTAAACTTCAACATTATCAGGACCACACTCAGATGTATCGATACTAATATATTTGTAAAGGACAATTTTTATAATAATTTTAAAACTTTTTTTTTTACTTACTGAATGTATTTGCTAGTTCTTTTTTATGCATTTCATAAAATTCATTTAATAATAAATATTATTTAATACCGCACTAATATTTTTTTTTATTATCCAATAATTCCTTGCCTCCTCACGTCGCACACTGGTTTGATGAGAAAAATTCGTTTCGGCACCTCCTCTTCGTTTTTACTTCGTGACAGCACCCAATCTAGATATTTAGTAGGTCTGGGATTTTTTTATTTTACAGATCGTAAACCCATTTCTTGTTGTCAGGTATTAAATCAGGTCCTTAAATTGCACTTTGCGGTCTTTATGATAGTTACTAATTGATAAACTAAATAAAATCTTTAGCAATTATAAAAGTTGTACTTTGAATTACTCTAAATTGTGTCCAGCTTTGATCATCTGAAAAAGACTACAGCGAGTTATCAAAATTAAAAACTAGTATTAATTTACGGTAATTTAAATTATAACTTCTGAATTTGTAATGTTTTCAAACTAGTTACTGCTAGATCTAAAAGACTTTCACGTCAGTAGTTAAAGGTTAATAAATAAAGATAACAATACACGTACAATTTGAATTATAAAATAGCAGTGTACAAAGTTTAAAGATTATTGTTGGACATTAAAATTTATGGAATTCGATAATAATTAAAAATTTTGGTTTTTCATAACATGGTTTTTCAAGATTGTGATTGTTTTTTAAACAATTTGTAATTAATATTGAAAATAATTTACAGGTTTAATAATATTGCTTTTGTAATTGCAATAAATAAATGGCTCATATTTAAAAAGAAAATTTTAATTCATATCTATTCTTATAAAAGTTACATAGATTATAATTTTGGTCAATTGTAATATGAAATTTACAAAATGAATCTGTTATTAAAGATATTTTGATGGAAAAATTATAATGTGGAATAATGTCACTGAGGACAAGTTTTGTTTGTAATAAATTGAAAATGTATTTAATTATATAATATTTTAATAGCATTTTAGTATTATATTATGTTGTTGGTTTTTCTCAGTGTAGGTTTTCGAAATCAATTGGTAGATTTGTTAATAAAATATTTTTAAGTGAATTTCATTGAATAAATTCATTTCAAAGTGAAAGTCAAATTAAATTATTAAAGTAAACCCAAACGGAAGGTATTTTTTAATGTCAAATCATTTTAGTTTGGTTTAAAAAGAAAATTTGGACACTGGAGAAGAATCGACAAGAAACTCAGTCAGGTATCATTTTTTCAACATCATTCTACAACAGTTATTTAAAATACAATATCCATAAAGCCAGTAAATGCATGTGTAGAGAGGATTAATTTCAGACTTGTTTTGTGTTCAATGTATTCGCTATTTATATAACTATGACATATAGAAATCACTGGAACTGTGTTACACGAAGAAAGGTGGTGGTGGTGGATGACTCTTACTAGGAATCACCGGGACCGTGTCACGTGTATGGGTGGGTGATTACCGGAAATATTCTCGTTATCGGAACCTACGTTTAAGTCTTCGAAACCGTCTGAGAATTTATGAGAATTTGGAAGGAAGTTTAAGAGAATGTTTCGGAATATTTTCACTCGGAGAATGTAGTGTTCGCCCATTCACAGTGACGTGCCGCACGCTGGTGACGGTCGGCCCGTGTGCGGGTGTGTGTGCGTGTGTGTGTGTGTGCGGGTGTGTGTGCGTGCGTGTCGGGGGTGTGAGGGGTGTGAGGGGTGTGAGGGGTGCGAGAGGGCGGCTACCTGCGCGCGGCGCGGAGCGCGAGCAGCTCGTCCAGCTGCGCCTTGTAGAGCTGCGTGACGTCGTGCAGGTCCGCGCGCAGCTCGGCCAGCTGCTCCTCCTTCTCGCCGTACATCTGCAGCAGCTCGTCGTACTGCCGCTGCAGCTCACGCGCGCTGTGCTGCAGCGCGCGCTGGTCGCGCAGCTCGGCGCGCAGCCGCTCCACGGCGGCGCTCAGCGCACGCGTCGAGCCCTGCCGCCGCGTCGCCTCCCACGCCTCCCACTCGCCCCCGCACACGCCCCCGGCCCCGCCCCCGGCCCCGCCCCCGGCCCCCGACAGCGCCGGCGGCGTTCGACAGCACTCGTCCTGCGCGCGGACACGGTTCACTCACTACTGTTAGCTTAGGCTTGTAAGGAGCGAACAAGTGCATATGGGAAAGAGCCTCGAGCAAGTACCAATGCACTTCTCGAGATTCGGCCCCTATAACCGGAAGGTTGGTAGGACCATGGGTTGATGGAGTGACTGTTATAGCATTGGAAATTTCGACGACAAGGTTCACAATTTTTCTAAGTAATTACAAAAAGTATGAAAATGATATCTTGTAATCTGATTCTTTATTACATTGACTTCCTTTCGCCAGTTGCGATATAATTAATTATGTTTTGCAACAGAAAAAAAAGTATAAAAGAAATCTCTTCTAAAACAAAGATTTATATTTTTCGGAGTTACCGAACCAATTTATGCTTCTAAATTTTCTATGTACATTAATCTAAACACACTCTTCAAAATGCCAGTTAGATTTTTTAACTTAATTACAATTTCAAAAATAAACTATTTTTTAGTATTTCTCGTAAGCTATCCCGCTCACATTTGTGTAGTACAGAAAATTTACTTTAGATTAATTTTATTGTTCATCACTACAACTAATAAATCGTTAATGCAAATGAGATGTCAAATCCTTAAATCGAATTTAAATAATCAGTGCAAGCCACCTTTAGCGCAACATATATTTCAATAAGTTTTAATGAATGTTTAGTGAGTTTAATAGCATATCTTATCTACGTACTAATCTTCAAAGTCAAAGTCAAATCAATTTATTCAAGCCAAATGCAAGGTATTTTTGAACGTCAAATCTACTTCAGATCTTGTCACTCAACTTGTATTTGTTTTTTACTCAAGATTTCTTACTTTAATAAACGTTATAATATAACTTTAGTCCTCGACTTCGTCCGCAACTTTTTGGTAGGAACGGAAAAATTAAAATTCACATTTTATTTAGATTTTTCACATTTTTGCGTTTTTAGAGATTTAAAAATACGAAAGTGATAATGTTTCTACTTTTTGCGTCTTTGAAAGTTTTAAAGTACAAAAATAATTGCACATTAAATTTCTATGAGTGTTAATAAGAATTGGGGAAAGATTAAATAAATATAAAATAAAAAAATATATAATAAACTAAAATAATACTCGCCATTGGCCAAAAGGAGGTGGACAAGGAGTCTGAGGCGACGGACTGAGATGGCGAGATGTCGCCGCGAGATGACAACTGCTCCTGCAAAGGGAATATTTGTTGGAAATGAGAATGACATATTGAATAATACAGTAGTACAGTACAACAGTATAGAATCATCTTCATACTGGTTTGAAGAGACAAAAATATAAAATGTGTTATAGCTCCTGTGTAAGTCAGTAACGTTGGAACGTACATTTATACTCATAATTCATGTGATCTGATATGTTTATACTCGCAACTATATTTAGTAATTCTATATAGCAACATTTTTTCTTATATATGTAGCTTATATAAGTCGCTACAAGCCGAATATCGAGGCACTTAGTTATTGTCTTTTGTTGCTAAGAGTATGTCTTCAATAGTAATATTTTCTAATTTGTAAAGATTTGGAATTATAACTGTGATTAATAATTTATTATTCAGTGTTTCGTATTATTTTTTTAAATAAAACTTTTCGATTCTGCTTATACCAGAAGTGGGATCAGACTCCATTGCCTATCTAGTTTTTGATTCTGATTCCTAGAACAATTCCTTTTCCATTTTCCGATAGTAGGTAGTTCCGCTACGCATGAGGCGGGCGAGTCTGCTTCTTTTCTACATATTATTTGACTGCATTGTGGCAAATAGTAGGTGGGGTGGGGTCTATTCCAAGACCTAAGTATGATTTAATCGATGTTTTTCGGGGTCCACAGATCATGTTAAGGATACACGATGGGTGAGCCCTTGAAAAAGTTAGGAAAGGCTAAGCGGAAATATTCAAAAATAAATTAACAATATTCTATACCTGCACATAGTGTGCCTGTGGTGTCCCACGTGTGGCGTCCCACGTGTGGTGTCCCACGTGTGGCGTCCCACGTGTGGCGTCCCACGTGTGGTGTCCCACGTGTGGCGTCCCACGTGTGGCGTCCCACGTGTGGTGTCCCACGTGTGGCGTCCCACGTGTGGTGTCCCACGTGTGGCGTCCCACGTGTGGCGTCCCACGTGTGGTGTCCCACGTGTGGCGTCCCACGTGTGGTGTCCCACGTGTGGCGTCCCACGTGTGGTGTCCCACGTGTGGCGTCCCATACCTGTAGTATGACGTTCCGCTTCCTCTCCGTGTCGAGCGCGGCGCTCTCGGCCTGCAGGCGCCGCTCGGCCTCCTTCAACCGTTCGCTCGCTTCCGTTAACTTCGTCTCGAAATCAGATTTCATCTGCTCTAATTCGCGATTCTTTCTGAAACACATAGGTGGGCACAGTTCATCCAAAAGTTAACTTCGTTAATCATTAATTCGTTAATTAAAAAGTTAACTTCGATAATCGTTAAAGCTTTTAAACTTTCACGACTTGTACACATCTTACAATACTAATTTACGGATTTATGTCACGTTTATACTTTAAGGCTAAATACCTTTCATCCCGATGTTTCGACCGGATTGCATCGATCGTGATCACGGATAGTTTTTCGGAGTCAGAAAATCGGACGTCGCTAGTGTGTAGATCTATGTCGTTAGTGTAGTGTGTCGAAGTACTACAGTGACAATAATAAAAATTGAAAAATGTGATGAATGAGAGAGGGTAGTTGCCAGAAACCGCACGCTACGAAGACGACACTCATCATCAGTCTGCCCGTGCTTTTGGGCTGAACAAGACAAAAATAAGTGGGTAGATTAATTATTACAGGTAATGTAGAATAAACAATTAAATACACATTTATCTAGCTCTAAGATAGATAACAATAAAGTAGTATGAATCTCTATCTATATCAGCCCTCGATGGGTCCATCTTTGGACATGAGCCCTCCTTTCTTTATTTCTACGCCTGTCTATTTCGCTATCCAGTCTATCCAGTTCATGCCCGCCTGTTGTCAGATGCCATCCACCCATGTCTGAGATGGTCCACCTCTACCGCGAGTATTAACGCAGGGTCTTCACTTCAAAGTCTTTTACGCCCATCGACCGCAGTCCATCCTAGCAAAGCGCACTGCCCACCTCCACTTCCGGCGCTCAATCCTCTACCGTCTCTAACTTTCGTCTTCTGCCTGATCCACTCGTTCCTTTTATGATATCTGAGCGTTAATCCGAGCATCATTAGCTCCATCGACCTCTGTGTAATTCGGATTTTCTCAGCAGATCTTTCGGTGAAAGTTGCTGTCTCGATACGTGAAAATTGGCAGGACACACTGATTAAACACTTGTGTTTTAGGTATTGGTGAATCGAATCTTTTTTCATCGGAAAATCGAGCTGTTTGCTCCAAAGGACCGCCATGATTGTGCGATATGTCTTTCGGTTTCCGCCACTTGGTCTTCCATGCCAAGGGTGATTTTATAACCCAAATAAATATAATGGTTGATGGCACCTACAAACACCTCATCCGTAAACTGCAAGTTATTCAGTCTCTCTTGGTCGATAATAATGCCTCCGTCACTCTAATCGAGTCCTCGGAAGATGTAATCGAGGGCAGCATTTAACAATTTTGCCGAAATCGTGTTGCCTTGGCGCACTCCTTTCCCCAAGTTTGAACTGCTCTGTAAGTTTCTGCAGACTGACCGACGACGTCTCTTGCTGCTGTAGATATTTCATAGGCTGGCTTTACCTTTCCTGAACCCTGCAGCTACTAGAGCCCACTCAACTGCCCAAGCCTCCACCGAGTTAAACGCCCTCTCATAGCCAACGAAGGTGATGTTGATTGGCTTTTACATGGCACTTTTCAATTAGTGTCTTTAACATTTGCAGGTGGTCATTTGTGCCGTATTAGATCGGATTACTTCATCGGCTGGTAATCGTCGAGTTTATTAGCTGGTCTATTTAGGATAACTGGTGAATAATTTATTCAATAAGAGATTACTAGGGCGATAATTATGTACTTATGCAACTTTCGAGTGTCCTCTTTCTCGTGGAGCAGGATTATCACTGCGTTGTGCCAAGCCTCAGGTACCTTGTGGTTTAATATGCAGTTTGTAAACAGTGTAAGGATGATACTTGGGAACGGGCGAATGAGACAACTATTGACTTATGACTATAACTATATTTGATCTAAACTCTTGTTACATTATTACATATATGTTAAAGGTTCGACACACACACTTGTACTTATTACACACACTACAACAGCAGTGCTAGAGCTCTACAGAACGCCTCTAACCTTATCTTCAACATCTCGGGCATGATGTTATTTTGGTCTGGAGATCTTCGGTTTTTTATTTGGTTCAGCGTTAGCTTATCTTTTCTACAGACACGTCAGGAATTTCTTCAGAACCGACATTAGTAAAAGGTGGCCTGCATCTCTCGCTCTGCGTTCCAGAGTTTACTTTTATAGTGTCTCGCAAACATTTTTCGTTACTTGTAACAGATGCTCCCTATCCGTGATAATATCGCTTTTCGTCGAATTACTGAAAAATCGCCTTTCTACCATTACATAATTCCGCACGCAGAATTCGTTTGCTGGTTTTTATTTCGATTACCTTTGAAATTCTGTCTTCCTAGTATTGGCGCAAATCCTTTTTCAGCATTCGACGAATATCATTAAGTAGACCCCGGTATTTCGGAGTATCGGTCTGATTCTCTGGCCTCATCTGATGGCGTTTCTCTACGAGTTTAGGCAGTCATCTGTTAACTACTTGTGCTTGAAATGTATATTGACAGGTGTCACTTTATTTAATACTTCGATTATTTGTTAGGTTCTAATTTAGTTCGTCCATTAGGGGAGATCTCATATGTTTGAAGTCTTACAGATGGTTTTCGTCGTATGAGTTGTATTCCTCAGTATTCGGTCTGATATTATAAGGAATAAAGTAGTATGAATAAATAGTTATTATTGACCATAATTTTGCATTAGGTGCATATTGCCCTACAAAAAATTCTCAACAACTCCACAACAATTCCAGGGTTAAATGCACCACACTCGCTCGTGAAATTTGCACAATATATCTTTGATCATTCGACTCGTCGAACGTCCTAGTGTGGTGTGGCGTGTAATTCAAATAAAAAAATAACATGTTAACAAACAACCAATGTAACGGCCTAAAGTTAATGGAAGTTAACAAGTGTTAACATCTTTTTAAGTTAACTTAAAACTTAATACGTTAAGTAGATTGTTAACGTTGTTAATTAACGAGTTAATGCTTACATTTGCTGAAACCTAATGTTCCTATACATTTTTTACAACAAAGATTTTACGTATATATTCGATATTAAGTAAAATTAATTTAATAATAATTAAATAGTATGTTACATTTTCAAATAATTTATTGTACCACATTAATTATAGATTACGGATAGATCAGCTTTTTCGTATCTCTAGTATTAGTATGAGATATTTTTTGATACAGATAATAATTTATACATTTATAGATCGATGATGAGCAACGTACCTTTATGAACAGGAATTATACTGACAGCTGACCTCATCCTTTAAAAACTTTAAAGGATGAGGTTAGCTGTTAGACCACTAAGGCCTGCATTGATATGCAGGCATACAACCATTTCGCAACCATACAGCACATTACCTTCAGAAAATTATCTCAGAATGGGAAGTTGTCTTATCGCAAATCATCCAATCATCCCGTTTAACCATCAACACGAAATCTGAGCACATCAGCTAATGGAGGATGGCAGCTGAGGCCTGAGGACAGTAACGATTAGACCATAACACGTAGCTGGAGAGAGCAACAGTTATCCGGGGTAGCTCTTCCACTGTTATCAGTCGCCCGCCCATACCCATACCCATACCCATACCGCCCATGCAGTAGAAGCGGGCTCACGGCTCACCTGTCCAGCCGGTCCCGCAGCAGGGGCAGGTCCCGGAGCCGGCCCACGTGCGCCTGCCACTGCGCCGTCAGCGCGTCCAGCTCCGCGCGCGCCTCCCTCAGCGAACCCTCGGCTGCGGCGGCCCGCTCGCACAACTCCTGGCTCTCCTCGCGACTGATGCGCTCACGTTCCACGCTCTTGGCCAGCGAGGTTTCCACTTCCGCTGTCCAAGTTACATTTCAGTTATTTGAAATTACGACTCTAAAGGATTCACCGCTAAAATGAATGAAGTAAAAATTAATATTGGTCAACATCTTATGTGGGAAGTAATGAATATTTTTTTCAAATCTCTGGAGGATTGGACCAAATCTTTTTTCGTAATATTTGTGTGGTCCAGTCAATGAAAATGAAAAATTGCGCAGACATTTTGAGAATGGCATGAAAATCTTTAGGCCATTAGCAGTAAAAAAAATTGACTCCTAAAAATATTTATAGACATTGTTAGTTTTATGTCAAGTCATCAACAAGTCACTGTTAGTTTCTTATCAAAGTTCTTTCAGAAAAAAAAATTGATAAGAGAGTATTTTGTTTATTTTGATTAGAAATCCGCTGTAAACATTTATAAAATACTAGAAAAAAAATTATAAAAAGAATGATAATATTCAAGACCTTTAAAACACAAGTATGCATAAGTAAAATTGCCTGAAGTTGAGTAATGAGTTCTTAATAGATTTCGAGGTGCTAATTAATAGAAAAATTATGAAAAAATTCCATCACGTAAAATTAATTATTAGAATTCGTAATATATGCAACCCTAGTACAAAGATGCTATTATAACAATTCCTATTTTCAACATTTACTTTACTTGACGGTAGTTATTAAAAATATGTAGTAAAATGTGATTCACTATCGTTATAAATATCATTTAGCACTTAAACGTGATAAAATAAAGGTGGCTTCTTTGTTAGCAAGAAATAGTTAGCTTTTCACAATGGCTTCAAATTCGAGAAACTGTACTAATTTACCACAACACAGATAAAAAAGGATTGGTCGTTGAGAAAATCCTTGAAACCCAAAATTAAAAATATATTAAAAGAAAATTTAGCCAATATAGCCGAAGTACTCCTACCTCCGCTTCATATAAAACTTGGACTCATGAAGTAATTTGTGTCAATCAAAGCAAGAAGTGTTTTAAATATCTCTGTTATAAATTTCCAACTTTCAGAAGCCAAGCTTAAAGATTTGTTGGACCAGATGTTCGAAAACTCCTGAAAACCGAAGACTTTGAAACTAAAATGAATTCTGAAGAGAATGAAGCATGGGATTCTTTCAAAAAAGTAGTTAAACATTTTCTAGGCAATAAGAAAAGTTCAGACTACATCCAATTAGTGGAAAATATGTTCGAAAATTTTAGGAAATTGGGATGCAACACGAGCTTAAAAGTTCATTTCCTAACATCTCACTTAAGACTTCTTTCCAGAAAATCATGAGGATTTAAGTGAGGAACAAGGGGAAAGATTCCATCAAGACATAAAAGTTATGCAAAAACATTACCAAGAGAGATGGAATGTTAACATTATTACAGACTATTACTGGATGTTGCAGAGGGACACTGAGACGATTAATACGGGCAAAAATCTTCAAAAAGAGGCTTCAGCGACAAGCAGAAGAGGTATTACAAGGATGTATAGCAGTTTATATTGTTAGTTTAGTGTTAACGGTATAAAAACCTAAATTTGTAAGTAAGTTTTGTATATTTTTAAATTTTAATAAAACTTAATAAATTTTTTTTTTAATAAATTAAATTTTTTTCCTATCTCGTATATCTAGAAAATTCTACGTGTTCGAAAAAAATCAATAGCATATTCGCATTCAGCGCTCCTAAATTACCTAATATAGATACTTTTCAAGTAACCAATTTTCAAAAAGGTCATTTTGCATACCTGTGTAATAGTAAAATAATACAGAACTATATAACGATTCATACAAGTTATCTCTTAAGATATTTAGAATCAATGCCGACAGGCGAAGTAGCAGTGTGGTGATTAGCACAATAGCAACTGAATATGAACTTTATTCGCTTTTGTGTACTATTGAGATTGATAAAAACACATTAAGAATTGCAAAGCGTTACCAAAGTGTTCGACTTAACCAATTTTAGCCATATACGGTAGCAAATAAAGTAGGTATTAAATCAGATATGGAATACATATGAAGTTTATCTGTATTCTATATCTGTTTTATCTACTGCGTACGGCTGAAATTGGTTAAGTCGAGCGGTCTAGCAGCACTTCTAATGTGACTTCATTAATTTAAGCAGTATAGGAAAGCGAATAAAGTTGATATTCAATTGTTACTGATATAGCCTTTGCTGAGGTGAAGAGACTATTTCAGTAACAATCGAATATCAACCTTATTCACATTCGTATACTGTCGAAATTAATAAAATCACATTCGAAATGGTGCTAGACCACTTGAATTAATCAATTTCGGCCGTATGAAGTAGTAGATAAAGATGGTATTATATCGTATATGTAATGAATGAGAAGCCTGTGCAGAGCTCCCGAGGTGGCGAGGTGCGCGGTGTACTTCATTGGTATTAAATCATAAGGAATACAGACAAAGTTGTAGTGAAATGACTAATTCAGTAACAATAGAATATGGACTTTATTCACATTCACATAGGTACTGTTGAAATTGATAAAATCTAGAGTGCATGAGTTAACAAATTTCAGCCGTATGCGGTAGTAAATAAAGACCCTATTAAGTCGTATAAAGTCTTTGGATGTTAATTATAGATCTAAGCCACAGTTTTGTCGAAACAAATTGTACTAACTTATCAGGAAAAACGTAAAGATTGTACTAGACAATAGTTCTAACAATCATCTGTCCCCAAACATACTTATTTTCTTTGACATTAGACTTATGTAACAAATTATTACTATATTATGAAAAAAGTGTAGGTAGGTCAATATTTCTAAGCTATATAATTCCGAAATTATTTTAGTTTAGCTTTTGATAAGCTATATGAAATATTAAATATAAGATACATTTCATATTAGTACAATTTTCAAAAAATTTCTGTAAAAATTTATAAAAAGCTTTTTATACACGGCAATATTTATAGAAACTTCATTTACTGAAAATATTCAAATCTAAGCGGCACCTTTGAGCAAGTCTATTATTTAAAATAATGTATAATTTTAAGTTTGTAAATATTAACTTTATTGTAATGTATTGTAAGTTTGTAAATATTAAATATTACAATACACTTTATTGCACCATAAATATACAAAAATAGAAGAACAAAATCATAGAAATATAGTATGAAAAGCCTTATTGCTATTGGCTTTCATAACACAGGATTTTCCTAGCATGAAGGCCAGGGGAAGATTTTTGTATGCGACTGGCCACTTGTTTTTGTACATACCTATAGATGTCTATAGATTAGATATTATCAATATTATGTAAAGGTACTCTCAATCTCTCTTGTGACGCAGTTTTTCCAAACTGATAGATACTTCCAAATTTGTTGTCAAATATTGATAGTGTTTTTGTAAATTTTGTTCAATAAAGTTATTATTATTATTATTATTGCTGAACAACAATTTCTTCCCGGCAACCTATGGGATATGTATACACTTTTTTTGTTATATATAATTGCAAATTAAAAACTGAAAATATAGCTATGGTGGTTATTTGACACTTATTAAAACGACGTATAGTATGTAGCTTTTTTAAACTTTCTTACTTGAAAGGAACTTAGTTATCCACAACATAGGTGTGTTGTGGATTGTGGATAATATCCTAGTGTGGAAGCTAGAATTACTGTCGTAATATTGTATGAAATCCATTGTACCTGTACCTGAATAAATGAATATTTCATTTCATTAGTTGTGTGGAGTAGGTTCATTGGCTTCCTTTGGCGGTAACGGGAGAAGTGAGGTTGTGATTTTATTTAGATTTTCTATTTTTTACATTTTTGGCAGTTTTAAAATTACAAAAGTGATAGTATATTGTGTTTTAAAGTTCTCTATAAGTGAAAAGAATGGAATAGGTTTCAATAAACATGTGTAGCTGAAGTTCTCGCGCTCTTCCAAAAAGTCCTACAAAACTTCAGGAAATCCTACTATCACTATACTGGAGTTTTACGATAAGAAGAAACTAATTAACTTGTGATTCTACGTATTAATACGTGACATTGGCAAATGCGCTAAACTGTGCGCCGTGCCATAAAGAAAAAAAACCGTGCTCACCGAGGCGCCTGTGCAGCACTCCCGTGGCGGCGCGGTGCGCGGCGTCCCTCTCCAGCGCGGCCCTCTGCAGCGCCGCCAGCTGCGCCAGCAGAGCGGCCGCCGGCGGCGCCTCGCCCTCGCCCCCTCCGCCCGTCCCTCCCGCCGCCCCTCCCCCACACCCCCCTAAGCTCTCCGCCAGCCGCTCGCGCGCCTCCCGCGCCTCCCGCCGCAGCGCCTCCTCGCGCGCCGCCCACCGCTGTTGCTCTACGGACAGGACGACCACACATCACCACATTGTAGCCACATAATTCTCCATGACTGCGAAGGCAAAGGGTACTATGCCCATAACAGCCGACGTCTTCAGTAATCAAATTATATATTTCATTTAATTTCATTAATAAATAATGATTATTAATTAAGGCCTTGTGGCTCTCCTTTTAGGGGAAACATTCGTACGCTAGATGGCGTTTGCTTATCGAACGTGTTCATAGTACCTAATTTCACAGATTTCTCCCACACTCACACACGCGCCATTCCCGTAGGCCACACATGCAAATAAAGTTATAATACTATTGAATGTTTCGTAAGCATTACGTTCAGAAATATTTATGAGATGAAATCGTATTTAGTTTAGAAATAAACATATTAAACGTAGTTTGAAAAATATTACACATATTCTCATATATTATATTAGGTGTTCATTTGTATATAATAAAATAAAAAATAATGCGTTATACCTACTTATATCGTAAAGATTTTTTGACCTGTTTGCTGTCACGAGACTAGGTCCAGGATCAGATGATGCGCAAGGATATACTTATATTATATTCTATGTACTGTACTGTACTTGATGATGTGATTCAGAGATCTGAGTGTGATGCAGTAGATAACGAAACCCAAGTACTCCTAGTCAGACGACTCATAATAAACCCATTGAAATGCAACTCATTCTACTGACTTCGACAAGTTCTTTGGTAATGGATGATAACCAACAGCCTAATGATACCGTGGAGTTAACAATTCGCCGTCTAGTACCTACAGACCATTTCGACTTCGGCTTATTTGGTATTGACATGTAGGTATAATGGTGAATACCAAGGTTTCTATTAGTATGAGTAAGAGTATGGTTTTGGAGTCATCGGCAATAACAAGAACACCTACCCTGTGGCTTGGGCCAGAGAATTTGGCTACGGTATTCTAAGGACAAGAGGCCGGCCTTTGGGGTCGCGAGCGAACGGAGTGAGGCTTCGGTCATCCATCCATGCGGATCTATGTAAGCTAGCTAGTAATTTAAACTTGAACTAGACGTGCACCAAGGTTGATTTCAACTGTATACACTTGCAGCTAGTTAAAATCAGACTTCCTAGTAAAAAAAGGTCACTTATACGGTAATTTCTAATTCTGTAATCATTATTCAATTAGTCCAAGATCCGACTGAGGTTGACCTTCCCTAATCGAGTTTCCTTATAAAATAAATATTTCATACAATATAATGTATAATTAAACAAAACGTGCAAGGGTTGCCACCCCACATACCTGCATAGCTATTTTGAATTAAAAATTGTTCAATTAATTTTTTTCAATAATTATTGTTATGCAGTTTCTAACGAGTAAAAGATGTAAATAAAACGCTAAAGTAGGGTTGCCTACCTTTTTCTAAGCAATAATCAAAGGTTGATAAGTGTAAATAGGTAAGTGTGTATTAGTAATTTACTCTCTATGAAAATTATATGTGAAAATGTAGATAATAATATTAGGAACACGATGGTATAGGGTTATCTTTGTTTGCAACCCTACTTTGGAGTTTTATTTAAATCTTTTACTCGTTAGAAACTGCATAACAATAATTATTGAAAAAAATTAATTCAATAATTTTTAATTCAAAATGCAGGGATGTGGGTTGCCAACCCCAGCTCGTTTTGTTTATTATACATTATATTGTATAAAATATTTATTTTATTAGGAAACTCGATTAGGGAAGGTTCAACCTCAGTTGGATCTATTACTATTAATTTGATTTGAGAAAAAAATACTAGATTATAATCGGTTTCTTATATTTTTTATAATTTAGGTAATAAATACAGGAAAGTACGTATGACAATTGCATGTACAAGTAAAGAGGAAACTGCACTTATATAATTACATGTAACGCAAATAATATAAGGTTTATAACTTAGTTTTTATTTAAAATATTTTGTTAAAACTTAGTACACTTTTGACTAAACTATACATTAACAATAGTAGGGTGTCCATTATTATTTTACTCATTACGGATTCTTCTGTATTTTATTCCAAGTTTCTACTGTTAGTGGCGTTTCGCATCTTGCAGGACCTCTTCACTGTAATCGAAGATAATTCTGCTTACATTTTTCGTCTCTTCACTCTGTCTATATAAAAAACAATAAACTTAACAAAACAAAATAAAGTATTGATAATATCGAAGAATTACAAGTTATTTCCACTCCTATTTAGTCTATAATGTATCTGTCCTTTACAACTCATTATACTGTATGAAGGACACGAAAATCAAAAACATAAAAAACTCCCGACAAAAATAAACCTTTAAAAAGTAAGAAAATAATATGTACCTCAATGCCCTTTAAGTTTATGATAAGTTTCGATATAAATAGAAGTAGTAATATATCCAAGCGTCTTCACGTCTGAGGACTGCTAAGTTTACTTGTATTTTAATTTTATACCTAGTTTTATCGTTTTTAGCTGTATTGTTTTTACTTTATTTATTTAGTGGTTCCCCGACGCGACAACGCTTGGATATATTACTACTACTATTTATATCGAAACTTATCACAAATTATAAGGGCCATGAGGTACATATTATTATTTTACTTTTTGGAGTTTCTTTATTGAATCAGGGGTTTTTAAATTTTAAATTTGTTTTATTTCATGATTTTTAAACACTACAATCTACACTATTACTACGATCTACATTCACGCAAATACTTCCCGGGACGATACACGAAATTGCGACATGGGATCGTGCCTCGCCAAAATCTGAATATTCTGACAATAGTTGTGTGATCTATCATCAGACCCTGATCACCATCTATCTATCTATACCCTATTCATAGAGACCATTTCAATGAGCCTAAACATGATATCTCTACTATAAGTGGCGAGGAGTTGGGTATCCTGCTGACTTCAGACGATGCTGCAGCATCAGGTCAAGTTTACCATGTCATTGTGACATTATTGAAGTCATAAGATACTAAATTTCGTATCGAACAGACTAGTAGAAGATGCTCGCGTCCCTTCAAAAACTAAAAAAGAGCTAATATTCTTCAAACGGCTGAACAGATTTTCTTAAATCATAGCCAAGGACACTTGATCACGTCACCTTTCAAACAAAAAAAAAATTAAATCAAAATCGGTTCATCCGTTTAGGCCCTACGATGCCACAAACAGACACACTTCAAACTTATAACACCCCTCTTTTTGGGTTGGGATTAAAAATATAGGAAACAATAAGAGATGAAGTTTATATATAATACTAACATCAATTAGCATCTTATTATACAAGTATTTACACAGTTTAACGTTATTAGTCTTGCTAAGGACCCGTTCATTACCAAGATTTCATGACCCACCGATTTTCTTTCTCTCTTCTGAAGAGACTAAATACATCACCTCTTCTCCAAAACTGTGTATTAAGAACATAAAAACAGAGTGAAGGGACATAATATGGTGGAAAAATATAAAGAAAGATTTAAAAATCATTAAAGATAAAAGTTAATACATTGTATAATAATAATACCGTTTGCCATTATTCATAAGTATTGATGATATATATAATAACAAGCGTTATTGATGATAATGCTTTATGACCCTCACATCCTCTTCCTCTCCTCTGACTTTAATGTACTCCCTCTTCTTTCTTCCCTCTTCTTCTCTTCGCTAGTTCCATACTACATGCTAGTAGAAGATGAAACATAGTTTGAAGGGACACAACATACTGGAAAAAATAAAGGAAGATCAAAAATTATAAAAGATAAAAGTTAATATAATATAAAATAAAAAGATGTAATAACGAACATTATAATACCCTGGCATGAAGGTACTCCTTCTTCCATTTGTCTCTTTACTTGTTCTATACTACATATTACTATGAGATAAAACATGGTATGAAGAGATAATATTAATTTATTTATAACATTTACTCTCTATTAATACAATGTACATATCATTCAAACCACCACCAAATTGTCATCGGGGGAGTCTGGTGTCTGCTATATGCTGGAAATACATGGTATAAAGGAAAATCAGAAAATCATAAAAGTTTATTATAAAATAAAAACCAATACTAATGAACATTATAATCATTTAACGGAATGAACATTGTAAAAATTTTATGGAAGATAAAAGCAAAAATAAATGATAAAAGTTAACGCATTATAAATTACGAATACCTTTTTAATAACACAGTACAGCGTTATTGATAGTAACGCTTCATGACACGCAGATCCCATTCCTCCGGCCTGAATTTACGCTGTTTTCTATTTGTCTAATTCCCTTTTCATTGACATTGCCAATTAACTTCGGTGCTCGTACTCAGCTTCCTCACGAGCAGCTTGAGCCATGCTGTGTGCAGCTGTCTGTTCCCACCAGGTGATCATGGTGAGAACGATATAATTTCACAGTGAAAAATGGAATGTCCAAGGTTGCCAGAAAATATCTTAAATGAGAGAAACCATATCCAATAGAAATTATTCCAGCTACTGCTTCATGGTTAATAGTCGCTTTTTCTTTTAAATTACGAGACGTCTCCAAATTAAAATCCTTGTTGCACAATTTACAATTAACATAAAATTTTGAGTAAAGACCAAATTTAACTTCTCTATTAATATTTAAATAAGAAAACTTACAGTCATGAAGAGATTCATGATCTGCAATTTCCTGAATTTGTTGAAAAAAATAATCTATGTCTACAATTCTTTTTGCTTTTTAACAAGCATTTGTTTTTGCTTACTGGCAAACTCTGAAATTAAAAAACAAATATATCTGACTATTCGAAATAACTGTGAGACAAATTGATGCAACATTCAGTATTTTCAAGATAAAAGTTCTGTTATGGATACTAACAGTTAAATACTTATGAAAGATGCGCTCACGTTATTTCATTAATAGACGGATTAATGTAATGAAATACCAATTCTATTTGTTATTACTATAAAATATATTTCTGAATAAGTTATGGATTCGAAACGGATCATTAAGAAAGAATTTACATTAGTTGTAACAATAAGAAACAAGCTTAGAAATTTTTCCCGTAACTACCATATGGAAAACGACACAAATTAGTATTGATTTCTTTCAGTAATAACATTAGAGAAAGTTTCCATTATTCATCATTGTACGTTGGTCACCCTACATCACTTACTAAATATGGTAATTTTATTTGGAACATTGGAATGGTATAGATAAATCTAGTTCAAATGAGTTTCAATCATAACTTTTTTGTACACAAGAATAAGACTTCATAGTTAAATTGTTACTTTTTAGTCAAGTGTGACTTTGTGACCGTCATTTAAAATCAAACGTTATATGTTTTTTCCAATTGGAAGAAATAAATATGAAATTTTTTACGGAACGTATCTATAATCGCATATCGAAATTGCAATGCAAATGTTGCCAACTAGCAGTGAATATCATCATTGAAGTAAATAAAATCCGAGATCAATTCATTTGTGAATGTAACATACCACTATTCATGTCCAGTTTTTTCCACGGGCACTAGCTACTAAAAGTGTTTAATCCTAAATACTGGCCAGAAAAACTATTAATTATCTAGTATCATCCAGCCCAGTAATTAGGACATTACTATTATATAAATAATAGTAATGTCCTAATTACTACCTAATTATTACCTAATTACTGGGCGACAAACACTGCACATCATAACTAAAATAAGCAATTAAATTATAAATATGTTTTATTTAAAATTTCATGAGATTTTGAAATGTTTACTTTACGAATCAGACGTGTTATGTCATTTGCTGATGATTGACTAAATGAGTTGCTGCCAATTGGCTTCAAACAAGCAAGCAATTTCTCATTATTTATTGCTCTTTTATACATACCTACTATATAATATATTTATTCATATTAATTGTATTTACTACAGATAACATGTCTATGTAAACATAATTATTTTTTATTTCTTCTTTCACATATCATGTAGTAATAGTAACAGTGGACAATGGTTACCATTACTCATGTAATAGACTGGGTTACATCGTCCTCGAATAGACTACATTTCTTTACATTGCAAACTAATTGTAATATTTTTGTTAAAAAAACCCATTATTGTAATATTAAAAATATTAGGTAAGTATTAGGCAAATACTGTCATATAGGTAACTATCATATTAGGGTAGGCATAGGTAATAAATTTTCAAAACCCTACACGTTACATAAAGTAGTAAGTACTTACTGTAGATACAGTCTCAATCTGTTGCACTCGAAATTATCAATTCCACTTGTTAGATGCTGGTTGATAGAACTGCAATACATAAAATTAATATGTGGGCTTTATTACAATTTTCACTTACATAACATAAATTTAACAATTTATTAAAAATTGAATCATTAATAATAATTAACTATTTTTATAATTTAAAACTTTATACTTTATATCCTCTCCGCATACAATATCTTATAAATTCTCACTTAAGTACTTTACAAATTATAAATTAGGAATAGTTAATTTCATCTATAACAAATATGATTTGTTAATTAAATACCTCCATAGAAATATCTCATGGAACAAGTTTTTCATTATAATTATTTGTTATTGTAACATAAAATTAATATATTTATTACAATTTTCACTTACATAATATAAATTTGTCAATTTTTTAAAAATTGAATTGATTTGATTACTATTTTTTAAATTTAAAACTATACTTTATGTCCTCTTCGCATACAATTTCTGATAAATTTTCATTTAGGTACCTAGTTTACATATTACAATAGTTAAGTTATATATAGTTAACTTTACTTATGAAGTCATAAATGTGATTTTTAATGAAGTACCTACATAGAAATTTCATAGAACAACAGCTTTACGTTATAATTATTTGTTACTGATACTAGGTTACTACCAGATTCTCGGATGTATTAGTTTTTCTATAAATAGGCCTTATGCATTTTTTATGGTTCTTAATGTAATATACATATACATGAATATAAAGCTGTGTTCATTCCGAGGTTCTAGGATCCGAGTTATTTGATTCCCAGTCCGATCACTTTATTTGTTCTTTCAATGTCCTGCTCAGGTTAATTCTGTTCATGAAACGAGTTAAACTGTGAGTCTACTTACTGGAAGAGTATCTAGTAACATCCAGACTACCTGTTACCAGTTTGTAGCCTGAGTGCATTATCATAGTATGAAGTATGCTTATTTTGGGGTCACACAAATGGTATAAGTATAAATCAGTGGTAACATAAGTGGTGATCTGAGACATTTACAAAATCACTAAAATACCATTAATGCATTAGGAACTATTAATTAAAGTTTAAATTGTGACTTATGAGAAATGTCTGAAATGAATATTAATTAAATATCACTATGTTATACAAGTTATAATCGATGCTCTCGTTAGTTCAAATAGGCAAGTATAAATTATAAACGTTCAATGGGTTCAAACTTACTATAACAGTTTCATACCTAACTAGTAACTAGCATACTTTTTTTTCTGTAACATAATAATTACCTACCTTTCTGAATGGTGTTTTCGTGTTGTATTGCGTGTATTTTCTATACAGATTTGTAAATGCAAACGCCTCTTTTTGGTAATTTTGTTAAATTGCCTTACTTTCCCCATCTGAAATATACAAAGTTATTGTTTTTAAACAATCACTTTTACGAATACATATCTTTACAGAAGAATAATTGAACATAAATAAAGAGAGATTTTTTATGTGTATAATTAATGATAAATAGCGATTAGTGAAAACATTATGATAACTATGTATTTGCAGTTGAGAAAATTGCAAAATTGATAGAAAAATTTTGAAAGCGCGGTAAAAATATAAATATTTTTTGTACAATTATGCCTTGAGAGGGAAGGCAAAGGAATCTATGCATATAACAGCCGACGTCTTTAGTATGAAATGAAATATTCTTCTTAAAATATCAAATGTCGACATAAGATATTTTAATGTTCATTACATTCTCTGGCGACAAATATATCGAAGCAGTCTTTATAGTAGGATCGACTTTAGCCGACTAAACCACTAAAAAAATCCCAACATCACACTACAGAATAAGCACTTATTTCAACAATTTCGCATAATGCATAACAGCGTAGATACTTGGGACGCAAAACTATATCAATTTTACATTACGATATTTACTAGTAAACAATTTGCAAATAATTAAAATAAACGCCCAACCGCTCCCATAAAATCCCGCCAAAAATTTGGTAAAAATATAAATTATAGATATAATTATAACTAGGTACTTACTGACACTTACTTACTGACATAAAATTGGCATATTGCCATTACACTAACTTTAATATACTTTTAGGCATTCGTTTTCTTTCTAAATGACATAATTATGACAATTTACGTTATATTACAGTAAATGAGTTACATTATGTCATACTTAAATTGAATACTAACCAATTATTAAAATTTTGGACACATGAACTAATATATCGATATTACATTTATTTTTTTCACTGGCAACACTTTTTATGAATAAAATTGGTGTATACGTCCACTCCCTACAGGGCTCGTAGCCCGACTGAAGCGCCACATCGGTGACATCAACTTTTACATAAAGTATTCGAGTCAATGAATCCTGTTTTTTTTACTTTTCTTATTGAATGTGAAAAATATATATTTTTTTTATGGTTGTTATAACAATAAACTTATTTTTAGTGATAATAGAAAACTTTTCTGTTCTTTCATTATAGCTGGCTTGTCCTCCAAAGTTACGAGTAAAATTACCATGACCGGGGGATACTTCTCAGAAAAAAATAAATTCGTATGTTCCGCTATGATATTCAATATTTGAAATCCATACAATTGTAGACAAAAGACTAAACAATTTATTTTGACTTACAGATTGGGTGTAATTTGCTTAGTTAGCCCGTAAGTAGTACCCAAAAATCAGCTAATTATCGTACTGTAGCGATTCTTGTCAGAAAAAAAAAATAATTTCATTATGTTCTGCTATGAATTTTAAAACTTCCTACATATCTGGCTATAGACGAAAGAATGATCTATTTACTGTAATTTTTAGTTTGTGTATACTTTGCTTATTAAGCCCGAACATAACACTCAAAAGTTAGTAATTTCTTGTTCTTTGGTGATTCATCTCAGAGAAAAAAAATTATTTCACTATGTTTTTCTATTAATTTTAAAAAATTTTTCTTATCAGATTGTAGTCGAAAGAACGAACTACATATTTCAACTTAAATTTTGTGTGTAATTTGATTAAAAAGCCCTTGCGGACTCCTTGAAAATCAATAAATTCGCGTACTGCGTAAATGCGAAAAATCTTCTTTGAGAAAAAAAAAAATTTCAGTATGTTCTACTATGAATTTTAAAAATTTAAATCCATACGATTATAGATGAAAGAATGGTCTACTTATTTCAACTTGCAGTTTTTGTATAATTTACTTAGTTAACCCAAAAACTCTACCCAAAACTCAGCAAAATCCCATATCCTCGTACTTTAGCGGTCCAAAGAGCCTTAATATGTAAATTATTAATAAGTGTCGACGTAATATGTTTTGTTTCTTGAGGTTTCTGGCGACAAATATATTTAAGCAGTCTTTCTGGTGGGATCCGCTGAGGCGGGCTGAGCCGCTAAAAAAATCTCAACATCGCTCTACTAAACAAGCACTTATTTCAACAATTCCACATAATACACAACAGCATACATACTTGGGACGCAAAACTATGCCAATTAAATTAAAATAAACACTTAACCACTCCCCATAAAAACCCGCCAAAAACTCGCATAACCTTACAATTAATATATACTAGCGTATAGAGAGTATAGGTGAACATAGACACGTTATTGTCACTTATGACATGAATAATTCTCTTGATTATAGCGATATGTAATATCACAATCACATACAGAACACATAAACATTATTGAAAAATACAGCTACTACCCCTTTGAAATAAAACAAAAATAATGCAAATTCATAAAATAAGCCAACAGCATTCTCCACAGCGTGACGACTTGTGACGACCTGTCATTCAAAACAGATCATAATAGAGTCCCGTTCGCTGTCCCTTTTCTTCTCGTGCCACTATCATAAAGGATTACATTCTCACTCGCACTCGTAGTACATGTATACGCCACTATACGCCTAAATTTATGGTTGTAACCAAGCAGTAGTGCATTGTATACCAAGGGAGTAAAATAATAATTTTACAAGACGCTAATTGGACTTTTACTACTAATAAACCTGTAAGCTATGTAATCATGAGTATTGCTACAAATCGTCTACCGCAGAAGTTAAATTACATGGTATCTCAGATCTCATCTATCGTGGTGCGTAGTAATACATGAGTGGCTTAGTACTAATAAATGAGTGGCCCATTGGTGCAGTGGTAATGCATCTGCTTTCACAACCAAAGCCTGTTCAATTATCAAGTCAACTCAATTCAAGAAAATTGACTTGCAGTCTGAATGTTACTATGAACTTTTCCAGTTTATTATGTAGTATCTTTAATATAAATCCAGTGCATAAGTTAAGTTCACATCATTAGTACAATTATCTAGAGTATTAATTACGCAGTATAACAAGGTTGCGCGATAGTGTTATTGTAAAAATGAAGAAAGGAATGCTTAGATGGTTTGGGCATTAAGAAAGAATGAGTGATGAAAGACTGATGAAGAAAATCTACTAAGCGAAAGTGAGAGGTAAAAAAAGCCAAAGAAGACCAAGGCTGGCTTATGAAGATCATAGCCAGTGTTAGCAGACGGAAATGTCAAAAGCACTCGCATACCTAGGTGAAGATGTGTGAGGAGAATGATGAGATTTGAGAAAGCGAAAGAGGTATGTAAGGACCGCGACTCCTGGCGTCCTCTCTGGCTACCCCGTTAGGGATATAGCGTAAAGATGTGTATGTATGTATGTATTAATTATTTTATTAAACTGAATGAATTTTTATTAGTATTTTTTTTTTTTTAAGTAACAAGCAAGATTTTTGAAGCACGGAGGTCCATGTAAACTGATCTAATTTCCTGCATTACCATAAAAAATAAAGGTTGCTAGCAAAGAATATGTAAAAAAGAAGGCTGACTCCCGCCGCGCGCGTAACTGAATTGCCTACTTTCGGTGAGATACCTAGGGTTGCTTCCCATTTAGTTGTAAATATGAGTAAGTAATAATAAAAAAGTATGTACATGAGATGAATAAATATTCCATTTATTTAAATACAGCGAATTTCTTATCGAAAATCACAGTCACAGAAAAATACTTTCGTCGATTGTCGTCGTCGACATGTTTGAAAAGCTTTATTATTTCTGGTAAGAGTAAAATATATCTTCATACTAATGAATAGCGTTTGCCAATATTTTTTGGGAAAGCAGGGACACGGTGATGAGAATTCTATATCTTTCAGTTGTTCATATATGGACATACCAATTTTACAATGTATGTGTTTCTTTTCGAACGCCTTACGAAACACCTGCTCCATCATCTCAATATTAATAACAAAATCATCGAGTGGGACCATTAGTTTTTATAATATAATTTTTAAAATCAGCATTAAAATCATCTTTTAAACATTTTAAAAGTTTCCTAGATACCACTTAACTTTTCGAATTCATTAGGTATAATTAAGAACGATAACTCTGAATTCGAATAGCTGTTACTTAGGCATCCAAAGACACTACAGTACATTCGTGTATGCGATCATATTTGTATTTATATCGATGTGACAAACAAAATAAAGACGAACGAAAGCGAATTACGACGATTATAAATGACTAATCGCAGCTGCGGTGCGACTGCCACTGACGTTGCAACCGCGGAATAGTTATCCATATTCATCCAGTCCATTGCCGTTGTGGGTGTAAAGTGGCACGTGTGTATTAGTGCGCACACATATAAACCGCGTACTCTAGCTTTCTATGTAGACAATCTACTGATATACTGTTGCTAGTTATTAATATAAGTTAAAATAAGCTTACCCTGTACCGCATCAGCCCGCAAGTGGCGCACCAGCGCCGCCAGCCTGTCCCGCTCGCGCTGCGCCTCGTCCCGCTCGCTCTGCAGCGCTGCAGCGCTGTCCCGCAGCCGCTGTAACTCAGCGTTACCGCGTTGCAACTCGTTTAGCTCTCGTCGCGCCGCCTCCAGCGATGTCCGGTTACTCTCGAACCGCTGGGTCGTGTCTTCCAACGCACTCTTTGTCTGAAATCGGTATCGAAAAGCTTCGGCGTTATTGAATAAATTCAATATGTCTGAGGATGTCACCTAGCCTGGCTCACCAATGAACTCTCACAAACTGATACCTTGTTTACTCAAATCAGTGAGCCTAATTAGTATTGAGCAGTAACACAAAAATTTGCCATTGAGCAGTATCATATACATACATGTTAAATATTATATATGTATCATATATACATACACATGTATGCATTTATACTGTATGTATATATATATATATATATTTATTATTACCTATATATATATATATATAGGTAATAATAAATATATTATTATTGAATACTTTAACCAAAAATAAAGAATAATAAAATTTTGTTCAATGTGGATATTTTCAAAGTATTAAACCATACATTTTGCTCTGTCCAACTTAAAAAAGAATATATATATTATATATATGTATGTAACTTGGAATTACTTGAATATTGATTTCATTGCTAAAACATGCGACCTTTACGAATTACTTCATAGCTCATGACCTCAGTGTCCAATGAATTGAAATGTATTATTTCATCTTGTTTACAATTCAATGCTAATCAACCTTGGTCTTGTAATTATTAGCTAGTTTTTATAAATGTTTCTAATGGGATAACTTATACATTATCATATTATTATAAAATAAATTAAACCTAGTTTGTAACAATTGGATTGGATAACAAAATGCTTATCAAATATACATAAATCAGGAAATATGCAATATGATATATTTTATTATGCTTATGACCGATAAGCAGAGGCGAGACAAAATATTTACGTTATGATATCATTAAACATTCCTGTCTGTATTTAAATAATTATTTATTTAAATTTGCCAGACGTTACCTCTGGGTATGAATTGAGCATCAGAGAAGTAAATTACCCTCCTTTTGACTTTGCCATTGTCGGTAAAAAGGGCAGATTTGTATAGAAGTAATATGACATTGATACAATCATCTGTAAAACATGAAGGTCACAAAATATTTGATTCTATTTACCTCCATGAGTTCAGTCTCCAATTTCTTATTAGCAGTAGTCAGCCTGTATACAGCCTCAATTTGGTTCACTTCCAATTCTTCTTTAGCAGCCATTGACCTTTTTAATCTATCCAATTCTGCTGTCTGCTCTGATATTTTATCTCTGAAAATTGATCAATTAACTAAAAAATCGATAATTGTCTACTGCGATCTCCTAACATGTTTTTGTGAATCATTGCTTTTGTTCCAATGAATTCTTGTTCATTAATAGCCTGTGGTAGTACTGATTATAGAACTCTCCCAATGCAAACCACTTAGGCCTCAGCTTTTATCATCCAGCTGCGAGCTACCTTATGCAAACCACCTTGCTAAAGGATGGTCCACATTACATTGGTCTCAACTCTATAACTTATTTGCTCCAGTGGCTATTATTTCTCACATCAAATGTGAGAACCAGCTCTCTGCCACTTCAGCTTACTTATCCGCTGAGCTACGTCAATAACTTTGGCAAAAGCTCCTTATCTTTTACTGTTGTTTAACAAACAAAGCCTTATAGAAAGTGAGAATATCTCAATCTAAAAAGCATGATTTCACAGAACTTTCTTCATAAATTTACCAAAAATGTTTACCAAAAAAAACAGTGACTAATGCATTTCCAATCTTCCAATATCGAAGCCCTAACAAAAACTTATTTAATTGCCCGAGTAGTAGGCCTATTATACTTTTGCTTGCTTATGGCCTTCAACTCCAGCAGTGAATTATATTTAAGCAAGAAATAAGCAAGAAATTATATTTATTTTATATTGTTTAAGTTGTTGTTAAATACATAGTAAAGTTTCAGTTTTATAATATTTATTATAATTAATTGTTTTTCATTAAAAAAATATTGCTCTGTATCAAATTTTTGCCCCATGTACTGCATATTTTAAAATGGCTTTCTCGGACTCTTTAATTTGAACCTGTTATAATGGGTTCAATGAAAGTCTTTTAGTCATTGGCTGTATGTCATACCCAAGGACGTATCACTCTAAACGTCCATGGTCATACCACAAAGCCATAAAAAAAAACTTAGGCTATGTCCTACACATAATTAAGATGAATATAATGAACTATTCTAATATTATAAAGAGAGAGAGCGGACTTTGTAAGTTTGTTTATATGTGGAGGGTAATCTACAGAACCACTGCATCTTTTTGAAATATTCATTCACCATTTGAAATGTTCATTATTCCACATGGCCATAGACAAACAGTACGCCTATGCAGCCCTCGCATCCTATGGCGATAACATTAAAGTTGACTTATTAGCGGGAACGGGAGAAGTGAGGTTGTCATTTTATTTAGATTTAGCATTTTTTACATTTTTGGGAGTTTTAAAGTACAAAAGTGATAGTATATTGTGTTTTAAAGTTCTGAATAAGTGAAAAGAATGGAGTAGATATAAATAAACATAAGTAGCTGAAGTTCAAGAAGTCCTTTATAACTTCAGTAAAGCCTACTATCACTTTAATGGAAGAGTTTTACGATAAGAAAAAACTAATTTACTTGTGATTCTACTTATTAGTACGTGACATTAGCAAATGCGCTAAACTGTGCGCCATGCCATAAAGAAAGAAAAAAAAAACATTGAAGTTGACTTTCGCAGTCGGGGTTGATTATATTTTAGCATAGAGAAATCTCAACATCTGTATTTGCACACAATTGTAATTTGCAAGAAAACTACATTACCAATTAAAAACTGGTTCTAGAGATTTGAGATATTATAATTACCTATACATTTCAGTAAAGACCATTTTAAAATTCTGTAGAATTTCAGAGATACAACAGGATCTTTGTGCAAAACAGGGTTGTTTCTGGATTTTTTTATATTAAGATTTTTTTCTACAATGATTTTTCCACATTTAAATATTTCAAGATAAAAAGTTGACGTGGTAACATGGACCAAAAAAAAACGACTGGATTAGCATACCAAAGTGTTATTAGGAAATCCAGCGTAACCTGTTAAACACATGCTCACACATCATAATATTTCCATTACATAGAATGCTGATCAGCTATTCGTCACGCAAAGAAACATTCATCAACAGAACAACAATAAATTAAAAAGAAACTTATTCCAAAGCGTTGTAGACATATTTGCAATGCTTTATACGACAGTGTTAATGTGTACATGTTGTCTTTACATTAAAGTTGACAGGATAAGGAATTTTCATAAGTATTGTGCGAAATCTATAATATTAACATTGAATATAAACATTAATAAATACAATACATTATCAATATGAATGTATATGTATTTTTAAAAGCATTATTCATATCAATGTAATTACTATTGTCCTAGTTAAGAAAGTACTGCACTTAAATGTTGCACAATTTTGTCGAATAGTTTTCATTGGTATCACTTTGTGGAATGGACTAGAGCTGTTCTCGTTTATCGATAAAAACAATTTTATCGAATTAGTTATGCTTATGATTCAAGCACAAACAATTAATACTGTTATTAACCGACTTCAAAAAGGAGGTTCTCAATACGTCATTACGTGTTTTTGCTCTATATGGTAATATGCCTTAATAAGAAAATAGAATTCCCGTAAGGTTCAATTCAATTCGGTATTCGGATTTGACTTGATGAATGTCCGCTTCCCTCTCCCCCATCTCTTTTTGGGGAATGTAAAGCCCTACCTAACATTTAAAGGAAAAATGTGAAAGTCTTCACAACTCAATTTTTATTATATAGGCCGCGATTGTTATTATGATTACGGAAATTCTATGGAGAATAAAATCAAGTGTTAACAAAAACTGAAGCGTAACATTTTACGTCATTTTCAAATCCAAGTCGGCGAATATTACTTCTTTGGATAAATGAATATAGGTGTCATATTCTAGGTTTCTCGGGGTGCTAATTGCGTCAAATCATTTTCAAATCCACGATGGTAAATATTACTTTTTGGATAAATTGATATGGGAGTCATATTATAGGTTTCTCATTCTCTTCGTAACATTCATACATATCCTACATACATACATAACATATCCACACGCTGTATCCCTAACGGGGTAGTCAGAGAGGTCGGAGCGCCAAGCGTCGCCGTTCTTACATATTGTACAATGTACATATATAAAATACTGAAATTATAAATTTCTTTTTGGTTTGACGCAGTAGGTATAAAACTAATAAATCTATAGTACCTCAAACTTTTTATGACTTGTTCATTATCCTTTTCCTTTGCTCTCAACTTCTTAATAATGTTGGAGTGCTGTAACTGCTGTCGTGCCAGCTTCTCTCCTTCCTCTTGCAGCTGTGCTATAATTTCATCCTTTTCTTTTAAAGAATTTTCTAGTTCAGAAGAATTTTTCCGTGATGCTGTCTCTGATTTCAAGCAATCTAGTTGCTTCCTTAGCTGATCCTGAAAACGTTGATAACAGAATTGAAATTAAGGACAACTGTTAATAAAAACTGTATGAATTTCAGCAATTGTTACAAATGCAGGTTAAGCAACATTGCATGTGGGCACCCATTAGATGGGTGATCTAGCAGCAATCTCATGCAAAACTTTGCTTAATGATGCTTCAATATTAGTAACGAGGTTAAACATGGTTGTGTGTAGTCCCTCATTTGATGGGTGACCCAGCCATAGTCTTATGAAACATTTCTATGCTTTGGAAAACTATTAAGTCATCAGTCACTAAACCACCAGATTAAAGATATTATGAGTTTGATGTTTATGACAGTAGCCATTAAAGTCTGTTTCTCTCCAATTTACCAAAGAGGTAAATAAAACTCAAGATTTCAGTTACTTAAAGCATTAAAATACATAAAACATTCATTTATACCAGGGGTTCCCAAACTCATTTTGTCTACTGCCCACTTTGAGAATAAATTATTTTTTAGCGCCCCCATTTTTTCACCTACTGAAAAACCACTATAACTTCAAATTAAATTAATTAATTATTCTGAGCTATATTAGCGGAGATTAAACATTAATTCCAAACGAGACTTTTACTATAACCCGCAAGAGTTAACTTGAAACCTGAGCGCAGTAGGTAATACACAACGGCGCTCAGGTCTCAAGTTAACTCTTATGGGCTCGGCTACACCTGCCAATGAGAATGATTATTGAAACGCAACTTTATAGTATTCAAACAGAGTATCTTTTATTCAAAATAAAACAAATATAATCGATCCTTATATAAAAACTAATGTGAAGGATGAGTCTGATGCTGTTTAATAAGTTTGTTGATATCAGGTTCCAATTTACTCAAGAACAGTCGCAATTCGCCACGTTTGGTAACATGCAAACGATTTCTCTTTTTAGTAAGCAGTGTTGCCACAGCACTAAATCCACGTTCACACAAATATAACGATGAGAATGCTATCAAGAATCGCTGAACGATTGACCACAATCCAGAGTACAATTGCGGGATCGGTTTTTGTAGCCAAAATTCTTGGTAACCATTTTTGAACTTGATTTTTATTTCCTCGTTTGTTGTCAATTCTATAAGTTCTTCTTCCAGCTGAGGTGACATTGCTATGTTGACATTTGAAAACGGATCCAACACCCAGTCTGGTATTTCCAAGTTCAAAATGTCCTGGAATCGTTCGGTGAAGTCAATGTGGAGGTTTTCCAAATGTTGGCATTAGGCAAACAATTCGTCGTTACTGCATGATACTGATAAATTCGGAAAATTGTGAAACTCACGTCTGCCCATATTCTTTTTGTGTAGAAGCAGTTTGGCTGCGAAAGCAGCAACGACATTTTTTGTTTTAATTAAATTTAGTTCATCGCCTTGCAGTTGGAGATTCATGTCGTTGAACAATTTATACAGGTCTGTCATGTAAGCTATATCATTCTTTGATGTAATGAGCTTGTTGTGCAATTCTGTATCTTTAGTTTCCAAGAACTCTATAACAGAGTCAAACAGGTTGTAAAATCGAGTCAGACAATTGCCTCTTGATAGCCAACGAACTTCAGTATGAAACAACAAACGGTTGAAATCTTCGTCATTAGTAACACAAAGCTTATGAAATAATCTATCAATGAAAGAGCTGTTGCGGATTTTATTGACTGCTTTGATGACATATTGCAGTGATTGAAATAGTCGTTCACTTATGTGTCTAGCAACCAAATGTTGTCTATGAATAACGCAATGTACAGCAAGGACATCTGGAATTTTATTTTTTAAGTACGCTATGAAGCCTTTATGGCACCCTGTCATAGCCGGAGCGCCATCCGTAGCAACTGATATAATATTTTTCAAGGAAATCTCTTTCTCATCACAAAACTTTTCCAATGTATTGAATATGGTTTCGCCTTTTGTATCGGTCTCTAAATTTCCAGCAAAGAATAGTACTTCACATATTTTATCATCTTTAATAAACCTCACGTAAGACAGCAACAATGCTTCATTAGTTGGTAAAGTGGACTCATCGAGCTGAATTGAGAATTGACTTGTCCTCAGGTGATCACACGATGATCCTTCAATGTTTTCAGCCATTTCATCAATTCGTCTTTGCACAGAATTATTACTCAAAGGAATTTTTCGGATAATATCTGCGGCTGGTTTATGAAGCACAGTAGTTATTACTTCCTTTATTGCTGGCAAAATTAACTCTTCTCTGATGTTATGTGGTTTGCCTTTTTGAGCAATTAACAAAGAGATATTGTACGAAGCTCGAAGTCCGTCGTCATCTTGCTTAGCAGCCGCCGAAAATAGTTTTGCTACACTTGGCTGAGTATTATGCTTCTTCTCTAGGTCTTGAAAATATGCTACATTCTTGTCATTCTTATCTGGATGCATTTTATTCAAACTGCAAGACTGCAAGATCACAGTCTTGAAGGCTTCATTGCTTCATTCGAAAATGTTTTTAGACATAGAAGACACAAAGGCGACGATGGGTTTGTCGGATTTTTAATGAATCCGAATTTAATATATTCCGCACAGTATTGCCGTCTCTTCTTTTTTACTTCCGACATTGTTTTGTTTTGAGAAATACATAAGCAAGTGTTGAACTTAAGTACTGCTCATCTATTGCGCGCGAAACCGCAAATGAAATAAAATAAATATTACGTTGTTTATATAGGATTGCATAAGCAGCACGCACCGACAGGAATAAAACAAACATGCATAAACTCTTTTATCTCATTCGACGCTCAATCGTACTCAACAAGTCAGAACAAGTATTCTATGGACCAGCCGATTGATACAGGAATGCACAATTCGGGTTATTTAACAAAAACTTGTTAAAACATGATTGCCCGCGGTCTATTATCTACGAAAATTACCTATCTGGGAGCACTAATAATTATTAAAATGCGAAATTGTGTCTGTTGCCTTTTTATTTGTTTGTTTGTGTCTACTTTCATTTCGAAACGGAACGACCGATTGACATGATTTTTATTTTGTATATTCAATAAAACAGGACAGATATGTGAACTACGCGGAGAGAAATAGCGAACCGAGTTTGGGCAATCTTTTAATTAATATTAGTTGATGTTCACAAGTTGTAGTTGAGAGTCGAGAGCTCATGCAGTCGTTGTCTAAGATGCCTCCTAGCTAAATGAAATTACAAATCACCCCCCAGGCCTCTACACAACGCCCCCATTTTTTTTCTGGGTCTCTTACCGCCCCCCTTTAGGCCTGCAGCGCCCACAAGGGGGCGTTATCGCCCACTTTGGGAAAGGCTGATTTATACCATCATTTAAAAATACTCAAGAAGATTGTTTATCTCTTATGGTTTAGTAGTGTTATCTCCTTGCCTCAGTGGGTCACATTTATAGACAACTAGCTGTACCCGCGACTTCGTCCGCGTGGAAGCGTGGAATTTTTTTCTGTAACTTCTCCGGGTTACTGAGGCTCCCCGAGATACCTATATTGTTAGAGGAAGTCTTGAAAAAAGTTACTCTCTATCGCGGTGCATCGACCTTATTGAATTTATGTTGACGTTAAATATACAGTAACCTTCTCCTGTGTATATCATTACATTTGATACCCATATTGTCGGAGTTTAACAAAAAAGTTATTTCCTATAATGAAACATCCGCCATATCGGATTTATGATGACACAGAAACCTTCCACTGTGTATTCCATTTCATTTGATAGGCATATTGTTGGTGTTGAACAGTAAAGTTATTTTCTGTTATGGAACATCCGCTATATTGGATTTATGATGACCTCACATATACAGAAACCTTCTCCTACATATTCCATTTCATTGGACACTCATATTGTTGGTAATAAACAAAAAAATTATTTCCTCTTATGGAACAGCCGCCATATGGATTTATGATGACGTCACGTATATAGAAACCTTCCCCTACGTATTCCATGTCATTTGATACCCATATTGTTGTTGTTGAACAAAAAAGCCATTTTCTAATATGGAACATCGACCATATTGGATTTACGATAACATCACATACATATAAACCACATCTCATTTTTAAAAAACAATGTAGCCTACGTTTATTTTGGAGTACATACTATATTTGTACCAAATTTCATCATAATCGGTTCAGCACTTTCCCCTATAAAGTTTCATCCCCCTTTCACCCTTTTAGGGGTAGATTTTTGATAAAAAAAGAAGTCTGTTTTTTTAACAAAAAAGGTTCATCTCTGTAGCAAATTTCATCTGCATTGATTCAGCGGTTTAGCATTTCCCATACAGTTTCATCCGCCTTTTCACCCCTTTAGAAATAGATTTAAAAAAAAGTAACCTATATCCTTCCCCTGGTCTCAAGTTATCTCCATACCAAATTTCATAAAAATCAGTCAGGTGGTTTAGCCGTAAAAATGTACCAGACAGACAGACAGACAGACTTTCGCATTTATAATATTAGTATGGATAGTATAATAGTATATAGTACAGTATGGATTATCTACTATTATTTAATTACACATATTAAAAATTATTACCTTTTCTCTGATAGCCTGTTGGAATTTCTTCTCAAGTGCTGACATTCTTTGGGTGTAATCTTCAGTTATCATGTTAATGTCTCCACCCTCATGTTTGACCAACAATGACTCCACCTGACTCTTCAAGTCAGCATTATTCTTCACTAGTTCAGCATTATTGCTGCTGATTTCTATTAGTTTATTCTCTCTCGCCTCCAAAATTTCAGCCATTTCACATAGACGCCTCATGAGCCTGTCATTCTCTGAACACTGACTCTCATCACTGGTATTACTTACAATGGAAGCTTCTGACAATTCTCTATTATGACCCCGTATTTTAGTAGCTAATGACTTTCCCAGCACTAAATCAACCAAATTAGGTGATGTAGTGCCATCAAATTTTGATTGTTTAAAGGCATATTTTGCTGGACTATTCCTGCAAAATCCATGCCCATTATCTCCATTTGGACTAGGTATAATTTCTATATCTGATGATGTTGCCGTTTCCAACTCATCTCCAGATGTGTGGCCAGATGTTCGATCTGAGCCTATCTTGACCAGATCACTCTTGCTATCTGAGCTGATTGGTGATGTCCTCTCTTTGACACTGCAGTCCTTGTGAGATGATTCACTGCTATCTGTTGCATTACACTGCTGTTTTTCTACATTGAGAAAGGCTGAGCTGTCAGACCTCAACAATTCTGATGAAACATTTACATTGTAGAAGGATGAAGAATCACTTAACTTCTCTATTAAGATATCTTCGTGTTCCGCTTCCTTTTTCTGCTCTTCAGTTGTAGCCTCTAAAGTGATACTGTCATTATCAGCATTTAGTGTTCGATCAGACCAAGAACCATCATTAGATGAGTTTTCACTTATTTGCATCCTCTGTGGTATCAAAGGTTGCTCAAGATGAACAAATTCTTTGTCAATTTTCCTCTGGGGTTCAGTTCGAATTGCTTTTTGGAATGGGCTTGCAGTTTTTTCATCAGTGTCTAAAACTGTTGGTGCAGTACATTCAGATACCGAGTTGTAAGACATAGTGTCTTCATCATCATCTGCGACTAGACTGACACTGTCTGCAGTCTCAACCTTTTCAGTTCTTTCACCAACTGGAGTAGATTTCTTGTCACTTAAATCACCTGGTGAGATATTTGAAGAAGTACTACTGTTTTTATCACTAGAATAGCTATCAAACCCTAAGCATTCTATAGAACTTGGACTTACAAGGCTGTCTGGTAATATTTCAACTGATTCTGAATTTAATTTTTGTCCCACACTGCTGCTGTGTGAAATAGAGTGCACAGAAGCAGCTTCCGAGTCAGGTGTAGTTTTTAAACTCTGTGATAAAACTTCCACAGAATCTGAACTATTTCTACTAGAGACGAGAGACAGTCTGGTTGAACGAGACGAATTTCGTCTTTCATCAGCTTTAGATAAATCATCTTTATTGCCTTTTTCTTTTTTATCAAATGCATTAAATCCTTCGCCTCCATCAGACATTACTAGCTGACTTTTTGAAAATAAATCGTCATTGCTGCCGTATTTAGTATCAGAAATAACGTTCATGGATTTGGCTTTTGGTGGTCGTACAATAGCAGAATTACTCTCGGATGCTTTAGGTTGTTCAAAGAACGAACCAGCAAATGAGCCCCAAAGACTTTGAGAGGTAGATTTTGAAGGGCTTTCAGTAACTACAAGCTGCTCTTTATGGGACTCTTCCTTAGAACTTTCGGCACTCACCGTAAGCCCCCAGGAAGCAAAGAAATCTGAATTATCATTTTGAGGCGTGTTACTCGTGGATTTTGCTTGAGAGTGGGTTGGAGATTCGTCCTCTTGTTCATCTTCACTTTCATCTTGGATGTCCAACGCTTTATCGATGGTTTTCTGAGCCTCCTTCAAAGCAGATTTAGCGAGACTCGTAAAACCTGACGTGTCGAACCAATTCATCTTCATATGGCATTAGAAACGGATGTTACAGGGAAATTATAAAGAAGATGTACTATTATTTGGTTACACTGGATAACGTAATACGTGGAATGTTATAATTCACTTATTTTGCAAAATTACCACAACACAACAAGAATCAAATGACGTTTCCATTAGTTTTTCGTTGGGATGCAAAATCACACAATTTATTGTTAATAAGAATAGTAGTAAGTGTGTACTTTACTGGGATAATTGTAAAATTCAATTATGATAATAGGAAACAATTAAATACTTTTCGATTTCACAGTAAATGATGAACACTTTTGACGTTTAGTTATCAGCAAAAAGTACGTCATTTGACTCCACAACACTGCGCAGATGAGATTGGTAAATATGAGACCATACGACATAGCTCCAGTGGCGCAATTGGTTAGCGCACGGTACTTATAAGACAGTGTACGTGTGAGTAATGCCGGGGTTGTGAGTTCGAGCCTCACCTGGAGCAATTGTTTTTTATCACTGTATATGATAGATAACAATGAAAATATTAAAAACATTGTTTATTCTAGTAATAAATACATTAAACTTATACACACAATGACGTTTTACACACAATAACATTTGAAAATTAACCAAAGTTTATTACGACTTCAATTCCTCGTCAGAATTTTAAGATAAAATAATAATTTATAGCTTTTCAATAATTAATATTCTCAGTCATATCTTTCTGAAGATATAGGATCACTAGTGATGATGGATGATAATGTAATTTGTAGCAAATAAATTTATTTTTTTACATACCCAATCTACATAAAAAGGCGATGTATGTATGTAGGTATGTATGTATGATTCTTATGGACTCCGAAACGGCTGGACCAATTTCGATGAAATTTTCAGGGAATCTTCAGATTGGCCTAGCGTGTGATCCTGTAAAGTTTGGTAGCGATCGGATCAGTAGAATTTTTTTGTTTGTTTTTTACGCCCAGTGAAACTAACGCCCAGTGAAACGGGCCGGGTTTGCTAGCATAGATAAGATTTGCTAGTATTTTATAAAGAAAAACAATTACCTACATCATATTTATTTTTTGCGCATCGTACAAACATGAGCTAATGACGTCACTGGGTACAAGAAAGATTGAGAATTAAGATTTAGATTTTAAATTGCAGATCAAACCAAAGAGCATCAAATTGAACAAGTATTAGTGAATTTTCAGTTGTGGCAAGTTCAATGCATTATGATAGTGTTATGATAATAGAACTTTTTGACGGGAATGGGACAAGTGAGGTTGTCATTTTACTTATATTTTCAATTTTATACATTTTTGGGAGTTTAGTGCAACAGTTATTATATATTATGTTTTAGTTCTGTGTAAGTGAGAAGAAAGGAGGAAATCGAAATAAACATGTGTAGTTGGTTTTCGCATTCTTCCAAGAAGTCGTTTTTAACTTCAGAAAAGCCTACTAGCACTTTACTGGAGGAGTGTTAGGGACTTAGTTGTGAGATGAAAAAACGATTTTGTATTAAATATGTGCTCCATGTGTTCGTCATGACTTTTAATAGTAAACAATACTGTGACGTGATTGTAATTTATAACAAGTGTTTCTTCAGAAGTTACGTGATTAAGTTTACATTCGCTTTTAATAAATACCCGAGAATGTCAACCTACCCCGTTAGTGTGGTGTGTGGTAACAAAAAAGTACATACATATGTTAATATTTACAAACTTAAAACTACACATTATCTAAAATAATAAACTTCCTCAAAATTGCCGCTTAGAAAACTGTCATTGCTTAAGGTACCCAGCAGACTGGCAGCATTGCTTCTTTGAATAGCCAAACCGATTCGTTGGCGGAAGAAGCTGCCAGCCCGGCGGTCTCCCGAAGCCTCGACCAGTCTCTTACAAATATCAGAAACTAGTCGATGGGCTTCGGGGCCCCAGGGACCCAAAGTTTCAACTGCAAAGGGCGTAAATATGAAACTCTCAGAGAGAGTCGCATACTTACGCCGCTTCAAGTTCTCGGCAGTACTGGCTGCGGCACCTGCTGACTTGGAAGTCGCCGGCACATGGGAAACAGCAAGTGTATCGACACAAGTGGCATCCCACACCAGCGATCTTCCAAGTTTTCAAGGAATGAGCGTCAAACTATCCGGTCTCCTGCCGCCACTGCGCGAAATACCTACAGGCTCTAAGACCGCAGGAACGCCAGTGGCGACAAGAGCCCGCCGAATAACGTCATACAAGGCAGCATGTCGTTTTCCGTGGTGTAGGCTGACGAAAGAAAAGCAGGCAGTGACACACTCGAGATTTTGCGTATGCCCAGGCCTCCATAACAGATAAGAAGCGAGGCTTAATTCCAGGCCCTGTCATCAACAAAGGAGCAATTTAATATTTTAGATAATGTATTTTTTTAAATATTGTCTACAGATTTTAAAGCGTTTGAAATTTAAAAAGCTGAGAACAGCGAAGAACATATGTAAATTTCGGAACAAAAAGGCAAAAGCGGACAATGAGGAGAGCCATGTGGGAATTAATTTTGAAAAGTTTGTCTAAAGACTGGCTAAATTTTTGTATTTGATCATTGATGAAGCAGGGTATGGAGTCATGTAAAACGGAAGCACCTAGGAGGTACAGCGATTCTTTTGACAAGACTTTAATATTTGGTGCCAGATTGTTAAATTTATTAATTATTTCATTTTTTGTAATAATTGGAACAGAATCGGAAACAAAGAGTTCACATTTGGAAAGTTTAATTCTAAACCAATATCTTTAAATCTTTGAATCAGGGTTTTAAGGTCATCTAAAACAGTGATTGCTTTACCTCCTATTGTTTCGTCGTCAAGGTACCAAATATTAAATTTGGAATTTAAATTACAAATCGCAGGATGAATAGCCAAACTGAAAATAGCTGGTTCGAGAGGATCACCTTGTTGACAGTCAACTTCGGAATGTAATAAATTATCTTTATATATTAATTTTGAAGGACTGCTGTAAGATTGCCAGAAATAGGGATATATGTCCGGAACATGCTGTTTTATCTGTCAACAAGGTGGATCTATCAACAGAATTAAATGCATTTTTTATATCTATGTAGCGACCTGGCGATGCTAAAAGTGCTGAATTACGTTTCAGTAGAATATAAAGCAATTTGAACGCGAGGCTCGCCAGTCGCTTACATACCATCGCCCTGCCATGCCACTTTGTACTCGTTAAGCTGTGTAAGAAGAAATATAAACTTTGATACCGACATGTAATTTATTTATTTGAAGTTACAATAAAAGAAGACAAAATGAACACGAAGACGATCCCTAAATCTACTTTGACAAGTACCTCACCTCCATTATGTGTCAAGAAAGCACGCGCCGCATACACTGCCGCTTTACATCCTTTCTTTGAGCCAAAACCTACTTGTGTAGGACAAAAATAGTTTGATACGGTAGAGAGAATGTGACGGCAACAAATTTTGGAGGCAATGCGGCGTATAGTTGAACCTACGGCAATTGGCCTAACGCCACCGTCTTTTTTTTCAGGGCACATAAATTAGCACTATACAGTTATCCGGTTATCTCCGGGGGCACCTTACCAGCCAGCATAATGTTTATTAGAGCTGTTAAACTAGATAAGAGTGTCTTACCGGTATCACCGACGGAGCCTGTAATCAGATCAGATCAGACAGACAACAAGCCACAGAGGAAGAGGGATGCTTTAATCTTAGAGCAAAAAGAGTCTCGGCCGTATTCGGTGCCATAACGTCGCTGGGAAATAGCAAGTGGGCGGCGGTGGGAAATAGCAAACGGTGCACACCACAGTATAGACTAAAATACTGTTCGTCGAGGCGCACCGATGAATAGACACTTCCAAAAAATATAGTATTTTATGGAAAGAGTAAAAAATAGACAAAGATATATTATAAAGAGATAATTACGATAAATAAAACTCGTTTATTTAGATAGGATTGTTACATTTAGCGAAACTTCATAAAATTTATTTACGATAGTACAACTCGCCGCTGCCACTCATCGAGGCGGCGCTAGTATCTCTGTCGACTTTAGAGAATACCAAATCACCGTTGACAATCTCACCGCAGATTCAGAAGTGAATTTGACTAATTTGCGTTAGAGAATCGCACTACAGCCATGCAATTCTGTAAAAACTCGAATCATCCAAAGAGATACTCGCTCGACAATTCACCCCACTTCGCATTCGAACTCACTTGACCTTCAAATGGAATTCTCTAAACCAAACATTCTAGGAGCGAAGTGAAGTGATCTTAGACGCGAGTTTGTCGGGGATTGCTTTAAGAGTAAACATCTCAGTCGTCACTTCGTCTTGAGTATTTTAACTTCTTCTGAGATAATTACGTTAAATAGAACTCGTTTATTTAGATTGGATTGTTATATTTAGCGAAACTTCATAAAATTCATTTACGATAGTACAACTCGCCGCCGCCACTCATCGAGGCGGCGCTAGTATCTCTGTCGACTTTAGGGAATACCAAATCACAGTTGACAATCTCATCGCGGATTCAGAAGTGAATTTCAAAGTCAAATCAATTTATTCAAGTAAACCCAATTACAAGGTATTTTTGAACGTCAAATCTACTTTAGTTCGGTTCAAATAGAAAAGGACACTGAGAAGTACTGACAAGAAACTCAGTCAGGTATCATTTTTTCAACTTCATTTTACAAAAGGCTTATTAAAATACAATATTTTCATTAAGCCAGTAAACGCATGTGCAGAGAACATCATTTCCAGACTATTGTTTTATCTTCAATGAAATCGTTTATTTTATAGTATGATTGTCTAGTCAATGTACGTTTTATAACCAATCTAAATTTATTCTCTGTTAATTGAGTAATTTCTTGAGGAACTTTATTATAAAAACGAATGCAGTTACCTAAAAATGAAACATTTGACTTATGTAATTTAAATTTTGAAATAACCAATTTATCACGACCTCGGGTTTCCATACCATTCATATCGCCATTCTTTTTAAACGATCTATATTTTTTCTCGTATACATAATAATTTCAAAGACGTATAAGGAGGGTAAGGTGAGGACATTAATGTCTTTAAAACGATCTTTAAGCGATTCTCGTGCATTCATCCTGTAGATGGCACGTATTGCTCTTTTTTGTAAAATGAAAATGGAGTTAATATGCGCCGCTGATCCCCACAGTAGAGGGCCGTAGGACATTAAACTGTTAAAATATGCAAAGTACACTAACATTGCTGTATCCACATCCGTCATTTGCCTAATGCATCTAATTGCATATACCGCAGAACCCAGCTTACTAGGCAATGCCCCGATATGGTCCGCCAACTGTAACTTGTTATCTACTGTTAAACCCAGAAAACTGGCTGACTTAACGAATTCTAATCGTTTCCCACCCAGTTCTATTTTATCATGGATTCTGGGTACATTAGAAAGGGAAAATTTAATACATTTAGTTTTTTGTGCATTCAGTAGTAAATTATTGGCAGCGAACCATTTCGAGACATCTGTTAGGATCCTGTTTACCTAAGTAATATCTAGATTTTTTCTGTCTAGTTTAAATAACAATGAGGTATCATCAGCAAACAATACTGTTTGGCATAAGTCGCTGAGCATAAATGGGAAATAATATATACTTAACTTACTTGGGTTAATATATACCAAAAACAGGAAAGGTCCCAAAATTGATCCTTGGGGAACTCCCATTTTTAACTTTGAATCCACAGACAAAACCTCATTAACACTCACTTTCAGCTCGCGGCCAGACAAATAGGAGATCACGAGATCGAGAGCGTTACCACGTATTCCATAGTATTTAAGCTTGCAAATTAAAGTTTCATGACTAACACAATCAAAAGCCTTGGAAAGATCACAAAAAACACCAATAGCATCTTGGGACCAAGGGCGTCGCCAGCTTATGACTAAGGGGGGAGCAATGGGGCAATATTATGGAGGATAAAAAATATGAACGCCGAGAGCATGAAGCGTTACACTTTGGAAGTCTTTGCCTCGATGACGATTGTAATAAGAACGGTTCTAATATCAATGTATAAAACTTCACGAGCCAGTGAAACTTCAGTGCCAGAAATATCATCTGTTTCGTCTGCTAGCACACTATATGCTGCTGCTTCTTTCACTTTTTTCATAATATCAGCCTTAATAACGCTTCTACAAATACCAATAATTTCATTTTGAATATCCACTGAACGGTAGCTTGCATTCTTTTTCCCTTGCTCAATGTGTTTCTTTAAAATCAAATCTCCCGCGTCAATTCGCAGCCTGTATAAATCCTCGAGAATACCTTCACCATAATGTTTACCTCTTAATGCTAAGTCGTGTGACCCGCAAAACGTAATGCAGGAAATAATAGATTTTATAATTTTGCGATTTTCTTCAATAATTCCCTGGGAATATTTGTTCAGTTGCAAATCGACAGGCACACCTTCGAGAAAAGATTTAGCAGCTTTCAATGCCTCCTTATGGAAGTGGGTTTCAATGTGCTTTTTGCACTGCTCGTGAATATCTTTGAACTTACAAAAGGGCCTTATAGTAAATGATCCCAATATGCCTCTAAATGAATTTGGATTTGGTGGGAACAACGTACAATATTTACAAAATGCTCCTTTTTGGCGCCTGGAATATACCAACAATGGAGAGTATGTTTCCAACCAAGAATAATTAAATTTTCTCTTTAAATGTTTTGCATCTTCCGCAAAGTTATAGGTCGCGGAAGGGGATCAACAGTTTTCAATCAATTCCTTCTTCTTTTCGGTTGATAACATGTGTGCCCGTCCAACATATCGCCCGATATCATTTTCATTGCAGTCATCCATCAATGAATCAGGATTCGGCGCCAGATATCTAGAGGAACTTGGTCTAGGTAGTTCCTGCGGCTGAATATAACCTGTTGTGGTTGTGGTGACCGATGAAGACACGTGCGATATTGTCGTTACTTTGTCCTGTTCATCGCTGTCGCTACTTGATCCATCAGTTTTTTTTCGTTTCAAACTTCCTGCAAAACAAAACGCTTTGATAAAACTTTATGTAATTAATTAAATTTTTACGGGAGAGCAGTTTTGTTCAATTACTCATAAATATTAAACTAAATACTCAGTTGTATTTTTTAGCTTTATTTATATCAAGGATTTGTTTTAATTTGTATTTAATTAAACTACAAATATAATTTCAAAGTCAAAGTCAAAGTCAAATCAATTTATTCAAGTAAACCCAATCACGAGGTATTTTTGAACGTCAAATCTACTTTAGTTCGGTTCAAAGAGAAGAGAAAAGAAAACCTGGACACTGAGAAGAACCGACAAGAAACGCAGTCAGGTATAATTTTTTCAACATCATTTTACAAAAGGTTTATTAAAATACAATATTCAGATAGCCAGTAAATGCATGTGCAGAGAAAATCATTTCCAAACTATTGTTTTATCTTCAACGAAATCGTTTATTTTATAGTATGATTGTCTAATCAATGTACGTTTTATAACTAATCTAAATATATTTTCTGTTAATTGAGTGACTTCTTGAGGAACTTTATTATAAAAACGAACGCAGTTACCCAAAAATGAAACATTTGACTTATGTAATTTAAATTTTGGAAAACCAATTTATCACGACCTCGGGTTTCCATACCACCAATATCGCCTTTTTTTGTAAATTGATCTATATTTTTCCTCGTATACATAATAATTTCAAAGATGTATAAGGACGGCAAGGTCAGTACATCAATGTCTTTAAAACGATCTCTTAGTGATTCTCGTGCATTCATACTGTAAATAGCACGTATCGCTCTTTTTTGTAAAATAAAAATCGAGTTAATATGCGCCGCTGATCCCCACAGCAAAAGGCCATAGGACATTAGGCTATGAAAATATGCGAAGTACACCAACCTAGCCGTATCCGCATCCGTCAATTGCCTAATGCGTCTAATGGCATATATCGCGGAACCGAGCTTACTAACCAATGCCCCGATATGATCCGCCCATTGCAATTTACTATCTACTGTTAAACCAAGAAAACTGGGAGACTTAACTAATTCTGTTTCCCACCCAATTCTATTTTATCATGGATTCTGGGTACATTAGAAAGGGAAAATTTAATACATTTGGTTTTTTGTTCATTCAGTAGTAAATTATTAACAGCAAACCACCCCGAGACGTCCGCCAGGATCACGTTCACCCAGGTAATATCTAAGTTCTTTCTGTCCAGTTTAAATAGCAATGAAGATTTATGTTTTGTTTTCAGAATTAATTACTGAAAACGAAACCACTGTTTAGTTAACGTTAAATTCATAGAGATTGAATCAATAAACTCGTTTTTAATAAAATAATAGTTTTTCTTAACATTTCCCTTCCACATAATCGATCCTTTCTTTCCACATCAAAAATATGCCAGATAAAATTAAAAATGATATTCTTAACGATTATTATACGTCTCTACCTAGTATATCCGTCACCAAAGCTATTAGCTAAGAGAAATAAAATAAAAATACTAGCTTCAAGTCCAAGATTAAAGCAGTACATAACTTACCAAAAAACTTTCTGATGTCCATTTTGATAAGATGATGAATGGAGACACACTCAGAAACTTCACAACTCAACACTGAGATCTTATTATTTTATAAATATAAATCAATATTAACTAACACAGGCAAGCCGGTAGTCTTATATTCGCTTTCCAATTCGCTTGTTTCGTTGATCGCTTCCAATTAAAAAGTGACTCGCTCGCAGCGGCTCACGTCTTTATATACCCAAACGAACATCATACTAGAATGTACGGTAACATTCTACCTGGTCTAGTAACTACTACCAAATTCCAGAGAGTTCATTGAACAAGCGCTATCTAGCGTCGAGTAGCAATACTAGGTTTTACGAGGATTGTAGTCGATTTATTCAACTGTAGGTGTTTCTTATGAACACTTACAGATGGCATTGTCCACAAAACCAATTAAAATTGTATGTTCGTAACAATAACTTCTACTTTATTTAGGTATGCCGCATACAAATTATACAAAACTGACGTGAATGCTGGTGAACGGCTGTCGTAGAAAGAAATGCAATGCACCATACCTACCTACATATTTTTACACTGTTTAATGGCCTTGCGTTTTGGCAAATCTGATATAGTCGTGATGAAAATGGCGGCGATTTTAAAAACGGATGTCAAAATCTTAATGTTATTCTGAATATTTCAATACTTTCTACAATATACATTAAACCTTGTGAATTTATTTACGTTTTGTCATGCGATGCGGAATTCATTAATAGGTAAGGAAGTCAATTGCTCGCACTTTGGTCGCTTTGCGGCTAGCTACATTTGATCTTTAGGGGGGGGGGGGGGGGGGGGGGGGCCACCGCCCCCCCCCCCCCCCCCCCCCCCTTGGCGACGCCCTTGCTTGGGACCCCTCCCAAGCCTGAAGTACAGTCCCGATCAAGCTTACTCCCGCATGAGTTGTTGACCGCCCTCTCGTGAAACCGTATTGTTGACCATGAAATACCCCGTGAATATTAAAATGTGCCAGCATTTGTTTGAGTATTATTTTTTCGAATATTTTACTCAACGCTGGCAATATTGACACCGGGCGATAATTGGTTGGATTTAACATACAGCCCGATTTAAATAGTGGAATAATTTTACTGTGTTTCATTAAACTGGGGAAATACGCCTTGATCGACACATTTATTAAATATATCTACCAAGATTGGCGATAATATAGGTATTACATTAGTTATTACATTAATTGATAGTCCCCATAAATCCTCACTTTTCTTTTTATTTAATTGCCTGAACGTCCTTTCTATTTCATGTGCAGATGTGTACCTAAATTGAAAACTAGGAAACCATTTTCCAATATTTTTGCTCAAAAACGTCCCTGCTGTATGCGACGACGATCCTAGACCACTAGTAATTTCTATGGGTACATTTGAAAAATAATTTTCAAAAGCATTAGCAACCTCAATTTCATTTGTAACAATTTTATTATCAATTTTTATGGAAATATTTTCGTTTTTTTTACTTTGTTTACCCTCAACTTCTTTATTAATGGTATTCCATGTAGCTTTTACTGCGTTATCTGATTTTATTCGCAATACAGATTGCTTTTGCGTGTATTGATACCCTCTTAAATATTTTTGAGTAATCGCGGACATAGTTATGAAAACTTTCATCCCCCGTGTAAGATTTCTCATCATATAACTCATAAAGACTGTCCCTACTTTTTCTTATGCCCTTCGTCGCCCAATTCGCGAAACGTAACTTGTTATTAATAACTACTTTCTTTTTCTTTGGACAGTTCTTATTAAATATTTCAGATAAGTTATTGACTAATAATTCATACATGATATTTGGATCATCTACCAAAGAAGCAATGTTTGCAAATTTTGCTACATCTTGTGTAAAGTTTTTTAGCCTACTCTCTCTTAATGGCCTAAATTCAAATATTTGTTCTGATTTATGTTTCATGTCCTCTATTTTAATTAACTGCGCTTTATGATCAGAGCGGACACCAGCAACAACAACACTTTCCATAATTTGACTAATTTGCGTTAGAGAATCGCACTACTGGTATTCATGGAGTCGATAAAGATACTAACGCCGCCTCGATGAGTGCGGCAGCGAGTCGTACTATTGTAAATGAATTTTTTAATGTTACCCTAAATTTTTTTTTTTTTTATTTATTTTATATAACAATCTAATAAATCAAGTTTTATCTAACGTAATTATCTCAGAAAAAGTTAAAATAGACTGCGACGAAATATCGACTGAGATGATCACTAAAAAAAATTCTCGACAAACTTGCATCCAAGATCACTTCAGTAGTGCGATTCTCTAACGAAAATTAGTCAAATTCACTTCTGAATCCGCGGTGAGCTTGTCAACTGTGATTTGGTATTCTCTAAAGTCGACAGAGATACTAACACCGCCTCGATGAGTGGCGGCGGCGAGTTGTACTATCTTAAATGAATTTTATGAAGTTTCGCTAAATATAACAATCTAATCTAAATAAACGAGTTTTATTTAACGTAATTATCTCAGAAGTTAAAATACGCTAAGACGAAATCTCGACTGAGATGTTTACTCTTAAAATAATCCCCGACAAACTCGCATTTAAGATCACTTCACTTCGCTCCTGGAATGTTTGGTTTAGAGAATTCCATTTGAAGGTCAAGTGAGTTCGAATGCGAAGTGGGGTGAATTGTCGAGCGAGTCTCCCTTTGGGTGATTCGAGCTTTTACAGAATTGCATGGCAGTTCGATCCTAATATGTTTGGTTATGAGAATTCCATTTGAACCCCAAGTGAGTTCGAATGCGAAGTGGGGTCAATTGTCGAGCGAATCTCGCTTGGGCGATTCGAATTTTTACAGGATTGCATGGCTGGTCTATTTTCATTTAGTGGAATGATTACGAGGCCACATAGACGGAACATGAAAGATGAACTCTCCGAACAAAACTAGTGTTAAAATCAGTGAAAATTTTGAAGAAAGTATTTTGAAAATAACTATTTTGTATTCAAATACTTTTATTCGAAACCATCTTGTATTTGTATTTGAAATATAAACAGACTTCAAAAAAGAACACTGAAAAGTATGAAATAACTATCCCTTATGGATCGAAACTTAAGTACAAAAATAACTTTATAAATACGATACAAATAGCCATATAATTAAATTTGACAGTTACTGAAGTCTGTGCCAAGCACAGACTTTTGTGCCAAGCCTACTAAACTAATAGACTTTCCGTTGTCGAACATTGATTTGGCACCGACTTCAATAACTGTCAAATTTAATTATATGGGTATTTGTATCGTATTTATAGTTATATTTGTACTTAAGTTTCGATCCATAAGGGATAGTTATTTCATACTTTTCTGTGTTCTATTTTGAAGTCGGTTTAATTTTTTTATAAAAGTTTTTTATTTCTCCCTTTTGAGTGACCTTGGCTTAAATAAATATCTAGAGCAAGTCTACAATTAGTTTATATTCTAATTCTGGAGCGCAATGTGTTAACTTCCATTCTATTGAGGAGCACAAACCGTGCGCTTTCACAATAAGGGATGCGAACAGATCGAACATGGGATATTATTGCTTATTATGGCCATTATCAATATCATCAATATAATATCATATGAATCAGTTATAAAAGAACAGTGTAAAGGTCGCATCATAATTACACCCTAGCAGTATTCTTACAAGACGACAGCCACCAGCCGTATTCTCTCTCCGCCACAAGACTGACTCTACTGACTGAATTTATTACATCACAGCCAATTTATATCTTCTCCCTACTTTACCATTATACCATGTGGGGACAACGATAGTTAACAAATGACATACAAGAGAATCGTCAATATAAGCAACCAGGTCGCATTATTTGGTGTATCTTCGAAACCAAAGCTTCAATACCAGTGAAATTTCAATGGGACCAATTTGGAAGTGTATCCTTTCGAACAAAAAAAGAATTTTCTGAATCGGTTCATAAATGACGGAGTTATGAGGTAACAAACATAAAAAAAAAATACAACCGAATTGAGAACCTCCTTCTTTTTTGGAAGTCGGTTGAAAAAATAAGTAATTATTTGCATTTTGTGTTTAAATACTTACAATAAAATATTTTGCACATCTCCGATAATATGACATTTTCATTGTGCACAAAATGTTGTTAAAAAATACAAGTGCAAAAAAATATAATTTTTATAAAAATAAATAAGTAACAAAATATATCTTTGTCTATTTTTTACTCTTTCCATAAAATAATATATTTTTTGAATTATTCTATAATTTTTTAAATACTATAATCGGCCGAAGATATTTTGACAACCCTAATTAGAATAAATTGGCGGAGTAGGTTGACATTCTTGTGTATTTAGTCAAAGCAAATGTAAACTATTCACTAGGCAACAACGTTTGAATTTCTGGGAAATCACTGACAATATAATTTTGTCTATGATCACTGATCTTACTAATTTGTGATCACTGTGCGGGGGTAACGCGTGCATCGTTACTATGGTTACTCTTCCCGCCCCATAAACCCCACCACAACTGATACCTGTTTATCGTTTACTGAGCAGTTTCATGATTCGTGGCGCGCACTGTATCATTGTAACAAGACAAACAATTTGAACCTTATGCCTAAAAATTTTTATTTCAGTATGTATAAAATAAACGAAAATTTAATTTTGACTTTAAGGAAATAATAAAATACGAATGTGTAAAATCACAGGAATGCATGTATTTAATGTATACAGGAATACAACAAGTCAATTAAGAACTTGTATAAGACGACAACAACTTTATTTAGCTTATCATTCTTTGCAAACAATACAATTTATTACATTTCAATAAATATTACTGATTGTCATTTAAAATAAATAACCTCGATTAATTGAGATTGTTGTATGAAATATTTAAACACATTAACTATAAAACATATAAAAATGCATTTTATTTTTCCTTTGGAAAGTCTTCGTATTTACATAACTTAAAATTATTGAGTTAAAATTAAACGATAGACAACTAGACGACTCCTGTGTTGCCAGTGGCGTTAGGTGGCGCGGGTTGGGTGAACATGAAGGAGGTTGCATTCTGGAAGATTTGTTTTTTGACAAAGTCCGTGGTGGCTGATGTTAAATTTTCTTTAGCACCAAACTTGCATTTTACATAACCGAGCAGATTAGCTCCTGTTAGTGTAAGCGCGATGAGTACTAACAACTGGAAAAGATAGCAACTGTTACATTTCATGAAACTTCTTTAAGTCTAATATAAAATATTAATAGTTACAAAATCTAAAATCCAATGTGACTGATACAAATTTTTTTTTAAATCCGCAAGTCGGGTTTCCATTTCTTATTTACAGATAGTGACTCCTTAACGAAATATTTTGTATATTGTAATACCAACCATCCATTTAAATTTAAGTCCAAATAGGCAGATTAAAAAGAAACCAGACCATATCATTGGGCACAGGATGAGACCCAGCCAGAACAGACGGCTTTCATTTCGATTTATTCGATTCTGAAAAAGAAGAATGCCATTAGGAAGATAACATTAAACTGTCTATTAACATAGAAAGCTCGAAAACTGTGTGTTAGATGTGAGATATAAAATGGCCGAAATGATCTAAAGCGTCATTGTTCGCGAGTAAGTCGACTATAATCAGGTACATAGCATTCTTCTTGTAGCTGATGATTCCTGCAACACGATGCGGAACCCTAAAATGTTCTCTATACTAATATTTAAGCATCGTAAAATGCATACAAATAAAAAAAAACATTAAAGGAGTGAACTGAACAGCAGTTTTTCATTGTAAAGTATGTTTCAATACAATTAGTTAAAAAGGACAATGAGGTTCAGTTATTTAAACAATATATACATGCATATCTTCACGCCGTATCCCTAATGGGGTAGTCAGAGAGGACGGAGCGCCAAGCGTTGCGGTCCTTACATACTTCTTTCGCTTCCTCAAAACTCATCATTCTCCTCACACATTTTCGCCTAGGTATGTGAGTGGTTTTGACAACAAACAATATAATATGTTACGTAAAATAGTTTTTGACGTAAATTATTTGTCATAAAGATACATTTTAATAAACTTATTTCAGCTAAACATTGCCTCGTTATAATAACATTGACATACATTATTTATTATAAAGAGACTTTTTAATAAGCTCTATTTCATATAATCATTGTCTCGTTAACGTAATAACATGTGTTTTATTTAAAAACATTTAAAAAGATTGTTTATCTTTTTGGCTAATTAACTTGAAACGGGCCATAAATGGGTGGATCAACAATTTGTCTCACTGATGCCTCAATTCCTGACAAAAATTACTCAGAAAATATAGTTATAAAAATAGTTATAGGTATTCATTTCGTACATAAATTGTATTTATCATAGAGCTAATATCTGTCCCATCAATACATTAAATAAAATTTTAACAATTTTTTTCTTTCTTCATGGCATGGCGCACAGATAAGGACATTTGCCAATGTCACATATTAATCATGTTCGAAGTAAATTTGTTTCTTTTTCTTATCGCAAAACTCCTCCAGTAAAGTGATAGTAGGCTTTACTGGAGATATAAAGGATTTATTGGAAGAGCGCGAAAACTTCAGCTACACATGTTTATACACCTACTCCATTCTTTTCACTTACAGAACTTTAAAACATAAAATACTATCGCTTTTGTACTTTGAAACTCACAAAAATGTAAAAAAATAGCAAATCTAATTAAAATGGTAACCTTACTTCTCGCGTTCCCGACTAAAAGTTCCTTAACAATATTTCGATATTTTTTCCTTTTTTTATTGTTGTCCAAGAGACAAACATTGCTACAGTGTTGCTATTATACAATACAATATTGCTATTGTTAGAAATTTTCTCGAATTTATAATAATAATTCCTGTTCATAAAAGTACATTGCGCATCACAGATTTATATATATATAAATTATTACATACTCATTCTTTTCAGTTATTAAAACAATAAATATGTAAAAAAAATATTTTTCAAACTAACCGACCCCTACAAAAAATAGTTGATTAATACAAATAATACATCATATTTTTTTATTATAAAGTGTACCTGCTTTGCTTCGAATACCCAATGAGATTTTCCATCATCGTCAACATAGTTCCACCATCTCAAACCAACTAGCAACCGACCTAAAACCAATACATGAGATATTTACAATATACACATATGAACATAGACGTAACATTACGTGCATGCATAATTGCATACACTATATATAATATAGGCCAATCATTGTCGAAAATTGTTTAACTCATTGTAGTTTTGTGAAACTCATTTTTGTGTCAAAAAATAGATCAGTAATTAACAATATGTAAAAATTAGGAAAAATACCGTAGAATTGAATGAACTACTTAAGTCCTCCTGAATTTTTGGCTTCGTTTTTAAAATGGCGTCCAAAATTCGCAAAAGAACCGTTTTTTTTCATTTATAAAAAAAACTAAAAATTAAAAAAAAATTTATGTAAATACTAATTTATAACTGACAAAAAAGCTTAATAAATGTACATGAAAAAAAATTACGCGTAGTTCGTTCCGTATGATCGACAAATACAATAGTAGCATTACAGTCTTCTCCCCCCCACCATGCGTATAAACATGTCGAACCGAGCAAGCATTATACGGGCCCTTCAAAATCAAGTTTAATGAAAGAAAATGAGACCGATCATTGCGGACTATTTTTATTACACGCTTTATATTAGCTGCATCTGTATGTATGCATGTAACGGAATCTTTCAGCGTAACTTTTACCTATTTCCAGAAGTCTGATCAGCTTGAAAATTTGCACAGGGGTCAAGGACTGATGACAATACAATTATTTTATAACTTTGTTCTAATGTCCTGACTAGAATCATCAGGATAAAAAGAAATTTAAAAAATTAATGGTACGATTATGGTACCATAGATGTCGCTACGGAACGTTTCTACATGCCTTTTGAAATTATTACATTATTAAGTCAAACATATTACAACGGACCACACTGTTTTTTTGAAATAATTTGAATGTTGCGGAAAAAATTATAGTTTAAAAAAACAAAAAAAAACACGCTTTAATGGCAAACCGAAGTAAAAAGTACCAAATAAGAAATTATAGTTTAAAAAAACTAAAAAAACCCGCTTTAATGACAAACCGAACTAAAAATAGAAAATAATTTTTAAGTATCAAGAGCTTGTGTTACAGCAATAGAAAATTGCAACAATCAATTACGACTAAGTAATTTGGGATAAGATTAAAATAAAAATTAAATTGGTAATAAAATAATTCAATTATAGTAAAAAAAAAGTGTGGGGTGCTTGAAAATATAGTGAATTGCACCCCACACTTTAGTTTATCTTGTGTTTTCCTCGCTTTCATGCTTGAGTTGAGATCTTTGAAATGCCTATTTTCCTCAGTTGTTTGATGTAAATAATTAATTTCGTATTGTACGGTATATCGTCGTGGGACCCCATACATAAAGATACATAAAAGGTATTGGTACATACATATAGTACGGTTGTCAAAATTGGTGCAAGAAACTACATTTGTGTGAGAGATAGCACTACACACGCGTCGCGCGTTTCAATTCATGACTTGCTTGCTAAGATTAGGATTTTATTCTTTCATAGAACGAAATAAAGATCTCATTGATTTCTTTATTATTGTTATACTGTCTGTTTTTTCCTGTTACAAATCCCACATTTGAATTTACGACTTCATATACTTTCTAAATTTGAAGTAGTCCATTTTAATTCTTGGTTTGTGACTTCCAGTAATGACAAATTAATAAAAACAGTAATAATAGGCAAAACGTCAAAAATATTTTAATTAATTTGTTGAGGAATTAGTGAAGCTATCTGTTGGAGTGTATAGTGGATGTGGTGTCTTATTGACAACATGAGTGTGGGAATACTCTGGTGGAACGTCATTCCTTGGAGTAAGTCAGCAGCCATCTTACTGCTTAGCAATCACTACTGAATAGAGGTACAATCTTAGAGCATTAACCTGCTCTAAGGGTACAAATTATGCTATGCCTAGTCTCTTGCTTCCTTATTGTATACCATATACCTTAGCTGACTTTTCTAAGCTGCGTGAGAAGATTTGAAGCTTTCTGTTCTTCTTTGTCTCCTAGATCAATGTAGAAAGCATGACAAATAAAATCTATACATAATAGTAATGCGAGTTTGCCTTTTTTAATATAAATAAATATTTGTGGAAATTTAAGTGTTTATCGACAGTAACACTTTGCACGATTGTTGCAAATCCTTGAATCCTCAAACTCATGCTGTGAAATCAATTGCAATTACCATGCCAACATAAACTTTTAACACAGTTTGCTCGAGACCACGGCTGAAGCAACTCGGTCGAAACATCAAGTCAGAATAATCGTGTTAAATTTCTCATTTTAGATATATTTTACCATGCCAACGGCGAGTCATTCATCAGACAGTCAAAATAAACTTCATAATGACTAACCAGTGATATTCTTAACCGTCCAAAAATCAGCAGACAGTAGCAGCACTATCATCACAAAACTGGCGATGAAGGAGTCACTGAACCAGCCGCACAGCATGTAGACAACAATGGCGGCGCAGCGAAATATCAGGTGGAAGAATACTATGTATGGATGCCTGAAATATTTTAATGAGTTCTGGTTATGCTTTTGACATATTTTTTTTTATAAAAGAGGGGGCAAACGAGCATGCGGGTAAACTGAGGGAGAGTAACCAACCGCCGTCCATGGACACACGCAACATCGAATCACGGACGCGTTGCCGGCCTTTAGGGAAATAGGGAAAGGAGGGGGAGGAGGTGATGGGCCACCGGCACTCTCACTCACTCACTCACCGGCACTCTCACTCACTCACCGAACGAAACAACAGCACAAGCTGCTGTTATTTCACGCCGATATTCTGTGAGAGGGTGGTATTGCACTGGGCGAGCCGGCCCAATTCGTGCCCACCTTTAAATATTATTATTTATACATTTTATGTTAAGTATGCTGCTTTCACCATGGAAACAACATCAAGGTGTAAGAAAGTAAGAAAACTTCCATGCCTTATTCGGCAATAAGTATTTGAGTTGACAGGTGGTAAATGGAAGAATTTAATACCCGCCACACACAATCGAGTATGCTTGATCAAGCCTTCAATTGGCATAAAGCGTTGTTTGGTATGATGTACCTACAATGCCATACATGATCAAATTTATATCAATAGTGATGTGACGAATATTCACATTATACATATGTTATCTCACATTGTATCCCTAATAGGGTAGTCAGAGAGGATGTAGCACCAAGCATTATGGTATTGCTTCTTTAGATACATCCTTATGTTCATGCTCATCCCCATCAGTCACAATCAGTGCAATCCGATCGAAACATGGACATAAAAAAGCTATTAGCCTTGAAGTATTATAAGGCCATGACATAGATTCATTTAATTTAGAATTGTAAGATCCTGAACATTCATAAAAATTATGGAAATAATTTTGTAAATTACTTATGAATGAAAAAGTTGAAATTGAATACTTATTTATGAAATGATGATACAACTGCTCAGATTAATAATGTTTATTTATGGGTTAATTATCAGGTTTATTTTCCTATTTGCCAATATCATTTGTGCTAATATTCACAAATGTGAATGTGTTGAAACTAATCAGTAATTTAAAGTCAGTACAGCAAAGCTGTTCCCTAATTAAAGCTGTCATGTTCAAATATTATGTAACACTGTAAAAGTTATACATAATTTCTTTAATTTAATATTTATTTAATTATGAAACAAAACGCACATGAGCAGTTCCAGTTCCTCCGCTGGCTGACAGGCGTCAGCAGGTGACTACATTTTATGTTCAAACTAGTAAACATCAATAAAGCTAAACATGAATTTCTTATTTTTAATTATTAATGTTACCTGTCTAGTATTGTCAGTGTATCTGATGTGCTGAATAAAACAACTAGATAATATAAAGTTTGATTCCCCCATGGAGAGTATTAAACGGGAGGCCACACTCTGAGGCGATACTTGAAGTCGAGAAATTTAACCTTGCCTTGAAGTACCTGCCATTGTCAGACAAATAATATCCAAAACAATCCACTTTACTAAATCTACTTTCTCATGATCGCCGATCGCCTAGTCCTTATACTTATTATCCTGAATTACTCAGTTTCTCTTGCATCCCTTAGAAGCTAGGCAACAATAATTAAATATTATAAATTTGAGAAGTCCCATTGTCCTTTCATAAATATTTATCTTTTTTATTTACATATATATTTACCTAATTATTCACATAATTTCTGAGAATGTGAATATTCCTTACATTTCTGTATGGGAAATTAGAATATTATTATTGCACATAGTAAAGGTATACTCACACAAATTGTTTACCAGCATTGTCTTCTTCTCCAAAGGCGATGGTGTCATCATCCAGCAGCGGCACCTGAGGCACACCCGGCTGTAAGTAGCGCGTAACAACTACGTCAGGCAAGCCGTGCAAAGCGTTAAAATAAAAATGTTTCTTTTTAGGCCGATTATTACTGCAGTCGAAGCCTCAGCAAATCAAAAGAAATAAATATGTAAAACTTTTGTTACTATGATTTCCAATGATAATAATGATATTTTATGATAATGATACTATACTTTCGAATTAAAAGTAAATAAAAGTATTCAACACGTATTCTGTTAGGAAACTGGTAAAAATGATTGCATACTTAAAAATATTCAAATCAGCTTTAATTCAATTTCCTATTTCGTTACAAGCATCAAATTCATATCGTACTCACTGTTGCCGAATTCATTGGATTATTCATTTCTTTTTAATTTTTTTTTCCAGGAAAACAAGATAGAAATCAGGAATATTGTTTGACAGTTGTTGACTTTTATTTATTTTATTTATATTTCTTAAGGCATTGGTAACAAGACCATCAGCCTAATGACAACTTCTGTATAAACATTTACTGTCCATAACACTCCTTCAGTAAAGTGATAGTAGGCTTTACTGAAGTTAAAGCGGACTTCTTGGAAGAACGCGAAAACTTCAGTAACACATGTTTATTTAGATCTTCTCAATTTTTTTCACTTACACAGAACTTTAAAACGCCGTCAACTATCACTGTTGTACTTTAAAACTCACAGAAATGTAAAAACTAGAAAATCTAAATAAAATGACAACCTTATTTCTCTCGTTCCCGCCACAAAGTTACACCACAGTCGAGAGTTGAGGTGAGGTTGACACTTTGACAGTAGTAGTAGTAGTAGTAGTAGTACTTTAATTAATACTTTAGGTACTACTACTTTAGGTACTAAAGTAGTAAGATTCTCCCTTAAAAGGTAAGAAAGAGATTTCAGCCCATACAACCGATGTCTTCAGTAATAAATATACAATTTCTTGATATCGCTAAGAAAAAGTATTAATAACTGAATCTAACAAGATTGCAACAACAGCCACAAATTAAAGTTGTTGACAAAAACGTTGACACTGGTAAACGATATTTAAGAAAACGTTACATTTGTTGCTTTGGTAGCCTTAACCTATAATAATTAAGTTTTCTATAATTTAAAAATACGGGATAGGTATAGATTAGAGTATTACGTCCATGACCGCTCCCCTTCTTTTAATATTATTGGTTTCTCGTTTATACGAATCCGGCCAGTGTCAAGTTATTCATGAGAGATTCACGCAAAAGTAATCATATAGTTCATCGCGAACATGCTAAACTATGTACTACGCCTTCCAGAAGTCCTTATAAAATAAATGTTAAAATTATGGACTGCTACATAGGAATTAGAAATATATAATTATAGCTTAATGTTGTTAATAAAGATAAAATAGGCCAACATCTTTACAAAGATAGTAAATACATATAGCAAGGATTTGCAATTAATAGATCGAGGTATATTTGAGGGAAGAACATCATAGAGAGAATAACATAACTTTGGACATACGAAGAATATAGGTTCAAGTGTGCCTTCGTCTAGACCACACTCACATAAGGAACTATCCCTGATTCTATGTTTTGCTAGGTGAACAGGAGTGCATACGTGTCCTAGTCGGAGGCGACAGAAGGTCGATGTGACATGTTCATTAGCTTCATGGTAGATAAAAAACCAAGGTTTATTAGGGATCGAGTCTTGTACATTGGCATAAAATTTTCCTTTAAATGATGTTCCGAATTCTTCTATGACCTGATATTCAGGCAAGAACAACACGGATTCCCTGATTGTGACAATGATATAGCGCAGTTTTTATATTTAAAATAACGGGTGATAGTTTGGAGTAAAATAAATTTGATAGAATGGCCTGCAAGCAACTTTTGGAGTCTGAAAATATGATAGAATTGTTTAAATTATGGGAATCCACATATTTAATTGCTTCCAGAATAGCTACAGCTTTTCCTGTAAAAACCGAAGATATATGAGGTAATTTATAATTTACAATTATTTTATATTTTGGGATCCACACTGCGCAGCTCCAGTATAACCATCATTCAGTAATTTTTAGGCATGCGTTAACATAAGTAACCAGTTTTGCCATTCTTCAGAAATAATTTGGTTAAATTTATCATTAGCAAATGGACAATCTTTTTCAATGCCAAAGCTTAAAAGAATCTCAGGTTGGAATATCAAAGCTTTGTACATAAAGCCTACGTAAATTTTTAGGAACAAACAACTACTAAATAAAGATCAATGAATTGATCAGCGCACACCCAGAGATAGACTTATTTAATTCCAGCCCATTGACGATTAAGCGCATAATTGCCAAGTCTTTCTTTGGTTGTTGTCAATAATCAACAAATTGCAGATATTATATAATCATTTTATATACTATTTCGTTACATTACATATATACTTATTGTAAACTACAACTATATCCCCATCATTGTATAATATAAGCGGATACCTGTAATTAGCACATAATAATTTATTGTCTTGAAATTTTACGTGTTGCTCTATTTTTCTTGTGCTGTTGGTGTTCCAAAGAAATAAAAAATAAAATGAAAATAACTCTTTATTTTAGAAAAGAGGGGAATACGTACCATCTACAGTATGAACGCACGAGAGTCTCTAAGAGATCATTTTAAACACCTTGCCCTCGTTATACATGAATGAAAACATAATGTACACTGAAAAAAATTTAGATCTATTTTAAAAGAAAGGCGTTATTAATGGTGTGGAAACTCGTGGTCGTGATCAGCTAGTTATTCTTAAATTTAAATTATAAAAGTCAAGTGGTTCATTTTTAGGTAACTGTGTTCGCTTTTATAATAAAATTCCTCAAGAAATTACGCAATTAACGGAAAAGAGATTAAAACTTGTTACTAAACGCACACTGATTGGAAAAGCATACTACAAAATTAGTCAAGACACAACAATAGACTGGAAATAATCCTCTCTGCACATGCATTTACCGGCTTTATAGATATTGTATTTATAAGTAACTATTGTAGAATGATGTTGAAAAATTGATACCCGACTGAGTTTCTTGTCGGTATCTCTCAGTATCCAGGTTTTCTTTTCGAACCGAACTAAAGTAAATTTGAGGTTCAAAAATACCTTGCATTTGGGTTTACTTAAATAAATGGAATTGACTTTGATTTTGGGAATAATTACTTGGGTTTTCCATTCTGATGGTAGAAGGCCAGATAAGAAAACGTTATTGATAATATTGAGGATAGCTTTTTTAGTGAAAGGGCCAGCTTTAGTCAAGAAAGAGTATGGAATTCCGTCAATACCCTATGCTGTCTTTAACATGATTTAAAACTAGGCATAATTCGCTATAAGAAAATGGCTCATTCATGCTGTCACTATTAGTATTAGAACTTTGATGCTCCAAAATTGAAGATTCCTCAAAAGAGGGAACCCATGGTAGCTTAGAAGCAAACCCTTCTAGTCAGGAACAGGAATCATTTGAGGAGACAAAACATCCACGGTATTTTTTGATGCGTTTCCATAGTAGTGAGGGAGAGACGTGTGGTGAGAGACTTTCACAGAACTGTAGCCATCCTTTCTTTTTCTTTGCTGATAAGTCTTTTAGTTTCGGCAGAGATTTTTTTAAATGCAAGATAATTATCTAAACTTGCTGAAGAAGAGAACTGAGATTCAGCCTCTTTGCGTTTCTTAACCAATCTTGTGCACTCTGAATCCCATCAAGGTGGTGACGATAAAAAATTTTTAGTGGAGTTTTTTAATGGAATACAAGATTATGCGGCAGAGGTAAGACAAGATAAAAATTGAGACTAATTTAGGGAACAATCGAAAGATATAGAGAATAATATGGATTGTATATTTTGGTCTGTTGAAATAAAATGCTGTTGCCAATTTGCACTTGAGAGATTATACTTTAAAAGAGGGTTAGGTGCCTTAGTGGGAGTTTTTTATCGGGTATCTCAATTAAGATGGGAAAATGATCACTCCCTTAAGAGAATGGTAGGGTCATCCATAGTGTTTTTGATGCAAGGGACGGAGAACTCAATGACAAGTCAAGAACTCTTTTAGGGTTAGGAGGGACCTATCTTGTTGGAGAAATCTTTCAGCAAAAACAAATTAAACTCGTCAAAAACATCTAGTAATAGAAGCGAAAAAGAATCTGTTTTGTAAGATCCCCACATAACGTGATGCGAGTTTAAATCACCAAGGACCATAATAGGAGGAGAAAGTGAAGATAGAATTAGATTTAAATCTGGTATAAGAGAATAATGAGGGCGTGGTATATAAATAGAAAGAAATGAGATATTTAGGGTCTTAAGTGCAACGGCATTTATACTTTTACCAACATTGGGAATAGGGAGTCTGGAGAATGCTAAATTGTGTTTAACTAATATCATAGAGCCGCCATGTGCATGTTCTCTGTCATGGCGAAGGCATGAATAACCTGGGATTGAAAAAACAGATCTAGGACGAAGCCAGGTTTCAAATATGGCAAGAAGAGCTGGTTTATGTTTAAATAGAACGGGTGGTGTACCCGTTTTTACTTCCTTATTATAATTTAGATAGGTAATCGACCATAGTTGATATGAGTTCGATGATACTGATTAATTAACTATTATCAATAAAACGATACAGATGATAAAGTAGCACTTTTATTTAGTTGTTTAGTATAAAAGAAACTGATCATGTCACAGAAACTTAGTACCACATAAAATATGTATAAAACACAACATGGTAAAAAAGTAAAGTGCGCGGACTGGAAAAGTGAATGAAACAAACAGAAAACCTGCCCGTCATAGACAATCATAGATCCTATTGTGGCGGGACTAGACGCCGCATGTTTATTAATCAGGTATATTGATTCAGATTTTTTATGCCCTAATATTCTATTGGATTATTGTCATGACTTTTGTTAATTTTAATATACAGTTGAGTCAGTTTACTTATCACGTCGTTCGGTAAGGAGATACCATCAGTCTATCAGTCATCAGTAGATATCATTATGTAGATAGATAAAGAGATAGCTGTAGACGTCTAGATAGTTTATTTCGAGTATGGAACATATGGTAATATGGAACTTGTACGCAAATATAACAACTAACGAAAATATACGGGAGATTAAGTATATAAAATTAGCTGAACTACCTGTAAGTTATTCACATATTTACATCAAATAAGCCAATCGACCGTCATTTCACTAGAAAGCTAGAAAAGTGAACCAAGTAATAATTTCAATTCTTTCGGTTTTTTATTGATGATTACAGCGTTAATTTCTAGAGAAATCAACTTAGCTGATAAAAAATGTATGCCGAAATTACTAGCTACATACTGGTTGGCAAGTTGCTTCATATTTACAGTACTTGATACGGTTCGACAAGTTGCTTCATTTTCTTCATTCTTATACTTGACATCATAATTATGCTCGATATAATTTTTTAAATAATGAAACAATATAGTTTTATGGTATGTAACGTTTGAATAACATATTTAAATCAATAATCATATTTTCTAATAATTTTAGGTATCTTTCGTATTGTTCATAGCCCACTTACCTGAAATGTAACAGTACTATAACATCTTAACACAACAAAGTGAGTTCCATCCATGAGTTTTTGTCGGAATTTTATGGAAAGCAGTCAAGAGTTCATTTTAATTATTTGCGAATTGTTACTAGTGGATTTCGCGATGTAAAATTGGCGTAGCTTTGCGTCCAAAGTATTTATACTGTTGTGTAATATGTGGAATGGTTATAGAAATAAGTGTTCACTTAGCAGTTCGATGTTGAGATTTTTTTAGTAGCTTGGACTGGCCTCATCGGATCATACTAAAAAGACAGTCTTAATATATTTGTCGACAGAAACTTTAAGAAACATTAAAAAGTATTACGTCGACATTTTAATGAAATAATATGAAGAATGTATTTATTTGTTACTGAAGACACCAGCTGTATCGGCATAGATTCCTTTGCCTTCACTGTCAATTGAGAACAACATACGAACAAAATATCTGTAAACAAAACGTAAATATTGATAATTGCGTTTTGTTTCCGCTTTATCGCTACTTCGCTACTAACTTCAAGATAGCGCAAGCAGTAGAAGAACTGTCAAAATTTTGCAGCAGGAGTACAGTCACATGTAACGCTGTTTACTTTACGAACACCAAGTGTTTGTTGTTTTACATTGTTATTTACCTCCATATCGGGCGCAGTTTTTCTTTCGTACAATGCCTTCTGCGACCTCTGGTGTAGTGTGTCGAGTGTACTCGTGATCGGTGCGTCGAATTCTGTTTGTGTTGACAGGTGTGTTTTTGCGTAACGTGAGTCGCTAAGTCGTTATGGGCGCTAAGGCGAGCACCGCGAACGGGGGCCAGAGTCCGCGTGCTAGGACATTCTCAACCAGCTCCAGTTCGGAGGTGGTGTCTGGGGGTACGGGTTTCAGCTTGCTTCGGGCGATACCGGGTATACAAGTGTCGAACGATCGTCAGCGGGCCAGGTCACTGTCGTCGGTGCCGGACTTGCATGCGTCTCACGAGGCCATAGCCATCCCGCCCAACTCGCAGAGCTATGAAGTCTCGGCAGCTGCCAGTCCCGATACGGACTCTAGCTCTAACGAAGAGGCAGGCCCAGGGCCGGGTACGTCGCTAGCCCTCGGTAGAGTTTATGCAGCTCACTCCTTGCCTTCACATATCTGGTCTTTAAATGGTAAGTTAAACTGCCTGTTTATTATTATTTAGAGAATATGACATAATACATATTGTGGATAATTATTCTTAATAATATTATAATTTTTGTTTAATTAAGATAAAATATCACCCAAATCACAACCATAATGAGTTCATGTAATAAGTAGATTATAGAATTAATTCGATCAATAGAGCTCTTACAAATACAACAGGCTTTGACCTTGACATTAATGTACGCAAGATTATATTCTAGTGTTAATAACAATGAAAAAAAAAATTTTTGGTGAACATCTGAGTTAGGTAGATATCAAATTAAGGATTGAAAATAACTTTTTCTGATGATTTTATGATTTTGGTATGTTAATTCTGTTGAGTGTTGGTGAATGTTGGTGGTTTTGTGCCAGATAATGTTATATGTGTACAATATGGTACCATAAATTATGCATTTTGGACAATATATACCAAAATAAAGTTAACAGTAGGTACCTAAAATTAAAATATTTACACAATAGGTAAATAAACAAAAAAAATACATAAAAGTATGTATTTTCATAAGAAGCACCTTAGATTAACTACTGCTTACAGGTTTTTATACTTATTAAGGTGTAAATGATAGAATTTATTTTTTGATAGAAGACTTCAGGGGGCCTAGACAAGTGGCTCAATTGTCGTAAACGCTAGTAGAATACAGTGGCAAATACCACATGATCTAGGATAACACTAAGTACTAACTCGAACTAGTCGATATTTATTACCTAGGATATTAAATAATTTACCTGATCAATTGGCAACCAAATATGTAACTTACCAGCGATATAAAAGTAAAATTAAAAAATATTACATGGAAAATTCGAATAATGTATCTTAAAAGAATCCTTATGTTTATTAAAATATGTTAAGTATAATAATAGCTGATACACATTTATATAGGAAATTGTAAACAATTTAGTTGCAAACTCTCGCTTGCACAAAAACCGGAGAGGTTTAAGCAAGTGATAACATAATAATCACATATTGTAAACAAATTATGAACAACAAATTAAAAAAAAAAACAAATCTTAAATTGGTAATCAAACGTTATTAACTTTCTATTAAATCAAACGAAATGTTAGTTCGTGTGAAAACCGTTGTATAAAACATAGCCAAATGGCACTTTTGACGAGCAATAACTCTAGCAAGTGTTTCGATTTTACGAAACATTTGCCACTTGTCTAGCCTTAGTTTAGTTTTTATTAGTTAAAAAAAAAACGCTAGTCTATGAGCACTAGTATCTATAATTATCTAAAACTTAGGATGAGTTACAAAGTTCATTATCATATTTGAAGGAAAGTTTATCATATATGTAGGTATACTGTTACTATATTTATATGTTTTTATAAGTTTTTATCTTTCTTATCACAGAGATTACTTATGACATCACATAACTCAGCTTGTCATAACAATTCTTGCATTTGATATTTAAAAGCCATTATAGTTTATGTATGTTTATGTATGTAATTAAATATTTTAATACTAAGAAATACATACATATCCTCACACTGTATCCCTAACAGGGTAGTCAGAGAGTAGGGAGCACTAAGCTTCATGGTCCTTACATACATCTTTCGCTTCTTGAAATCTCATCATTCTCCTCACACATTTTCGCCTAGGTATGCGAGTGCTTTTGATATTTCCATCACCTAACACTCCGTCTAGTTGATCTCCATAAGTCAGCCTTGGGCTTCCTTGGTTTCTTTTACCACTCACTCATGCTCTGAAGATTTTCTTCGTCAGTCTTACATCACTTATTCTTTCCAAGTGCCCCAACTATCTAAGCATTCCTTTCTTCATTCTAACAATAAATACAATTTTTGTTTATAATGTTTCTGAATTAAACATCAATTATGTGACCCCAAGTGAATAATAATTACTTAAATGATAAGACAATTATACCAAGTGCATGCCCCCAAAATAAACTGCATTTGTAATGTGGTATCACAAAAGTAATAACACTCACACTCTAAGACACTAGAAAAGTTTGTATCCTAAATTGAGCTTCCTGAGAACGGAACCTAGGGCTGTCGGCTTGGAAGGCAGAGACACTGAATACTCTACAATCCATGTATAAGGTAATAAATATAACATAACTTCAACAATCATATCAAATGCTAAAGATTTTCGTTATGTAAGGTTTTATAAATTATTTAATGATGCTTAAAAATTATTTAGAAAAGGTAATTACTATTTGTAGCTGTCTCCCCATATTTTCTTTCTTCTTGTTCCATGTAGAAATTTTATACTATAACTTTATTGAATGTGATATAATTTGTGATTAAACAGTAACATATTAAAGTTAAATAAGTACTTAATTATTATTTATTAAATTCGTTTAATTTCTTAATATTGTGTATGAATTTATTTAATTACAGTGGTTTGAATGAGATAGTTTTTAAGAGTTTCGTAACCAACATGCCAAAAGTGGAAATACATACATATTTTCATGCCGTATCCCTAACGGGGTAGTTGAGCGGATGGTGCGCCAATCTTTGTGTTTCCATTTTCGCCTAGGTATGCAAGTACTTTTGACCATTCCGTTAGCTAACAATCTGCCAGTTTGGTCTTCGTATGTCAGCCTTGGTCTTACTTGGCTTCTGCTACCGTAATAATAATTTTATATGTCTGTTATCCATGTATGCTCTCCTCATCTGTGACTGTCTGTTTTTAAATTACAGTCGATTTATAGTAATTTTTTTACTTACTGATGTGAAATTTGGCACAGTGACGTAAATTGGTAATATAATCAAAAGTGGAAAACAGAAAGCTAATTGTGGGTACTTCGATCCCATCTTATTAAAATTATTTTCAGTTTAATTTTTACTTTGTCCAAAATTGCTAGGAATCCTAAGTTAATGTGTGCCTAACGCACTCTAGCCAGTTTTTGTGGGGTAAATTGGGAGACTAGAATCTGAATTACAAATTCATTGTCTGAACGACTTGAAAGGCTAGAGTGTCACTTAAATAATAGGCTGATAATATAATGGTAATAAGTATTCACGACTAGAACTGCCAACCTTATTATGTATATTCTGCTTTCTGTTATGTTATAATATTTGTAGTAGGCTAAACTATTATATTTTAATGGCAAGTAATAAACCAATCATTGCATGCCGTTTTTTTGCATTTAATAATAATAACAATACTCCTGACTTTTTATCATAACACAGTTTATAACCCAAACAAGATGTTGGCAAAAATTGTCTATGCCTAGTCGCCATTATATTAAAAAAAAAATTGTGTAGACAATTACACAATTATGTGATCTTACACTAAGCACTAGGCTGTACAATGTGTAGCTCACATCGAACTGGGGGAGCTCCCAGTTACACCCAGACCAGGAGTCCATTTAGAAAGGTTCGTTTCCTAAATTGACCTGACTGCAGATTGAACCCGGGACCTCGGCTTGGAAGATGGATGCTCTGCCACCAAACCAAGAGGCCAGTCGGATTTTTCGAAAATGATCTTGACTGCATTTGGTGCAAATAAGTCTGTAGCAATTTATTAAAAATATTCATTGTTTAGACTTTGGTAATACTTTGCGATAATTCATCTCAAGGATTGGTGTATATACATACATACATATCTTGACGCTGTATTCCTAACGGGGTAGTCAGAGAGGACGGAGCGCCAAGCGTCGCGGTCCGTACATACCTCTTTCGCTTCCTCAAATATCATTCTCCTCACACATTTTCGCCTAGGTATGCGTATGCTTTTGACATTTCCGTCTGTTAACAGTCTGGGTATTTGATCTTCATAAGTCAGCCTTGGTCTTCCTTGACTTCTTTTACCTCTCACTTTCGCTCTGTAGATTTTCTTCGTCAGTCTTTCATCACTCATTCTTTCTAAGTGCCCGAACCATCTAAGCATTCCTTTCTTCATTTTTACAATAACACTGTCGTGCAACCCTGTTATCTGCGTATCTCTTCATTGAGTATCCTGTCTGCAAGAGTGACATCGCACACATTTCTGAGAGATTGCATCTCCACTGCATTTATCATACTTTAACTGATTTTGGGCATATCCAGGCCTCACTACCGTACAATAAAGTTGGCACCAACACCGCATTGTAGATGGCTATTTATCAGTGTTAGATATATTCACACAGCCTACTAATGCAGACAGAGCACCGTTCACTTTGTTGCCGGCTGCTACCCGTCTCTCCACACCCAACCCACATCTTCCAGCCCTCGAAAACGCACTCCCCAGGTACACAATTTCATTTACTTGTTCTAGACATTTTCCACTTACACAAATCTCACATTTCGTTTGTACCGCTTTTCTTTCGAACAATAGAACCTTAGTTTTGTTCACATTCATATTCAATCCTTTCACTTCACATTCTTCTTTCATGTACGTGACTAGTGTCTGCAACTCTGCTTCTAATGGTGCTATAAGCACAGCATCGTCAGCGTACAGTAGGCAGTTTACCACTGTGTCATCACATACCATACCACTCATACTACCTTTCAATCTCTGGAGGCAACTGTCTAAATACAGCACGGGCAGCCAGGCAGACATCACACAGCCCTGTCTGATACCAGAACAGCTTCGAACCAGGGCGACATGTCACCGTCTGTTTTTACACAGGCTCTGTGGCCTCGATATAATGTACTCACAGCCTGCAGTAAGGAGCACCACGCTATATTCAGGCAGAAGACCACAATTTTTTTCGCCCTACTCTGTCGAATGCTTTTTCTAGATCCACAAAAGCGCAGAAAACTTTCTGACCTATAGCCAGAAAATTCCCCACGATAACGCGCAGCGAGAAAATCTAATCCATACAACCGTTACCATTCCTAAAAGAGAGATCGAGAGATAGAGATCACAGTCTGTTAGCTACCTAGTTGTCTAGGTAATGGCGCTAGTGACTTCTCACTCAAAAATTAGGTAAACACCCCGCCGGTTGACATAATATATATAGCTTACGTCTATCTGGAATAATATACTTTTCAAATTGTGAAAGAATTTTTCAAAGAGGTGTAAGTGTAACAGTAGTTCTGGAAATTACCCTCTACATACAATCAAATATACGAGATCCGCTTTTTATAATATCAATAATAGATGTTCGTATGAAAATAGTTTTCTGAAATTTTAGTATTCACTTTCGTGGTTTAAGTTTGAACTCCTACTTAATTTGAGGCCTTTTTATAGCCATGAATATTTTAATGTTCTAATTGTTTTTTTTTTATTACTTTTTCTTCAGGTAATCGACAGACATTACATGAATACTATTATTTATCACTTATAAACAAAAGGACAATAACAGATTACTCTAACATAAATAATATCAATATAATATATCAATAATATAGTGATGGTTAATGACACGTTACTATGCCAAATTTCTACATCGCTTACTTTCAGAAAGAATCAACAGACAGATGGATAAATAGTTTTTTCGAGTACGGAACCATTAAAATCGATTACAATCCCGTATCGCGAAACTTTCTCCCGCCGCTTCCGTCCACGACTCTCGCAGCTTTCGTGTAATAATAAATCGCTTTTCCGGGTTGCGCGTGCGCCGCGTACAGCTTCAGTCGTCCACTAACCGTCGTACCGTACGCATTAGCTATGTACCGTCGCCGTTACCGCACCACCCTCGGGCTGGGGCTCGGGTCCTCGCTGTCCACGTCGTTCTCTACTACGCTGTCCTTCCGCGCAACCACCACGCACCTGGACTCTGTGAGGTCCGACGCGAGAGCTACCGCCGCTAAGCTTAAGTCGAAATATGAAAACGCCGGTACGGCTCAAGGTGCGTTTAGAATTATAACATTGATGTTATTATTTATAGTGTTTTTTTATTGTTTTGTGAGTTCCAGTTAAATGGGTTAAGGTGCCATTTGATGGTTGTTGTTGTAAAATATTTATTTGAACACGACCGTAGTTAATAAGACAGGGGTGGTAGGACCTTTGCGTGGTCCCTTCGGATTGCTAACCCTAATATACATATAGCCTACACCTAACATATACATACCTTTCAAACATACCTTCGCGTTGTATCCCTAACGGAGTAGTCAGAGACGCGGAGTGACAAGTATCGCGGTCCTTAGGTACATATTTTAATGAAGAGGAAGCGAAAGCAGTATGTAAGGACCGCGAACCTTGGCGTTGTGTCCTCTCTGACTACCCCGTTAGGGATACAGGGATAAGATATGTATGTATGTGTAAGCAAAAGTTCTTTATTCAAAATGGTGGAAAAACTCACACCGTTCTGACTTTTATACTTTGCTGTCTTTGTGTACTTGTCCGAGACAATAGAACGTCACAATTGACAAAAACATTACACAGTACGTCTGCATCTGAAGGCTGTATTATGTATGTATGGCTGTATTGTGTATTATTAACGTATGTCTATGTAAAATGTGGAGACTACACCTTTTTGTAATTGACTAGGTTATAGTGATTTTTATCACACGAACTGACAAACGGTAGCCGATATTTTGGTCAAAGTTTCAACCACTGTAATACAAAATTTGAAAGAAAAGGAATAGGAAAGAAGGAAGGAATTCAGTAGTTTTCGTGTGCATATAACAAGCAGACGTTCATTCTTATAATATTTGTAGCGAAGTAAGGATATCACATTTAATTTAGGTGTTAAACATAACAGTTATGTGTTAGACATAAATCTTGTTTCGTGAAAAGAATGAATGATGAACGATTAACGAAGAAAATCTGCAAAGCGAAAATGAATAGTAGCAGAAGGTAAGGAAGAACAAGGCTAACTTATGAAGATGCAAGAAAATTCCAAAAGCATTCACATACCTCGGCGCATGTGTGTGAGGAGATCGATGAGATTTGAGGAGGCGAAAGAAGTATGTAAGGACAGCGATGAGGCTATCCTAGCTGACTATCCCGTTACCCCATTAGGAATACAGCGTGAGGGTATGTATGTACATAGACACACACATACATATATATCTTCACATGTATCTCTAACGGGGTAATCAGAGAGGACGGAGCGCCAAGCGTCACGGTCCTTACAAACTTTTTTCGCTTTCTCAGATCTCATCATTTCCTTCACCCATTTTCACCTAGGTATGCGAGTGCTTTTGACATTTCCGTCTGCTAACACTCTTGCTATGTGATCTTCATGAGGTATGTATGTAATGTACATAACTTCATAACGTTACCCAGGAGTGGATAGATCACAATATGCAACAAAGTCCTATCTTGACACCTCCTAAAGAAGTAGATATTTATGTTTACAGATACAGATAGAAAAACGGAATCAGATAATTGCCGCTTAATAACACATCACCGGTATGTAGATCTTTTTAATAAGCCCCTATTCCTTTACGGACTATTACGCATGCGCAGAAAGTAGCTGGTGCATTTTGTATTATTCTGTCAGAGCCGCATGAAGAGTGAATTAGCAAAAAGCTGCTAACACCGTAGTTCTATTCACTGGCTCGGGTTACAGGGTTGACAGGTCTAATATCAACTGGTGAGACGACGTGAGTTGTACCTCTATGATGTGTGTATGTTCGCTCTATCATTTATAGAGTATACAATGTTGCAGTGTCTCATGCTATTAATATAGCTTTTTATTTAAACTCTGACTTCATGATTGGAGTGAGCTAATTACACAAAAAATATATTTGCGTTACGGCCAGTGATATGTAAGCGCTTATTACACCTTCCAATTGGTTGGAACAACTTTCCTAGGGATGGCGATCTAAGATCGATAAATGGAAAAATTGATCGATCGATCTCGAGTAGAGAATCGATTTAGTGAATTGATGACAGACACCCAAAAATGGAGTTTCCATTATATTTGTATTGGATGAACACAATTATAAAATAATGAGCTAGCGTGGAATTTTTTAATAAATTGTACATACATATATCGAACACTGCCGTCACCTTAGCGCTTTCGGAGCCAGATTTAACGCTTTTTTGAGTCGTCTAACTTTTGTTTATCCCATGCAAAATTAAAAAAACCGTAGAACGATTTTTGAGTGTCTGTCGTCTATTATCTGGATCTATTCACTGCTCGAGATCGAATGATTGATTCTTCCATTAATCGATCTCAGATCGCCATCCCTAGGAAAGTTGTTTCAACAAATCGGAAATGTAAAGGCCACTGTACGTATAGTACTGGATTGGTTGTTATAAAACATCACTATGTTTTATTCAACTGAGGGAACCACACCTAGTTCACTTGGATTTTTATGCTTATGCAGTGAACAATGTAGTAGCATATTTCACTTAATTTTTTACTTATCAATCAATAAACAAATGAATGATTTTACTCAACGTTTATGAACGCTTATTTTTCCCTAGTTACTACACCAATCACAAAAAGAAAAATATCGACAGAAAGTTATCTATATTAAGGATGTCACTAGAGTAAATATAAAGACTTTTAACTCGGAAAAAAACTTCCCTTAAACTTCGAAAAAATATTGCAAAAAATATAAATACTTTCCTCATAAATTAGACTTTGTTATCAGTCTATTGATAGTTGATACCACATCTATACATAGACATATCTATAATGTAATTATAACAATGCCAATCGCCACATGTATGACGGAGCATCACTTGAGAACGGCTGGACCGATTTGGGTGATTTCTTTTTGTTCTGGTCGTAATTGATAGGACAAGGTTCATATGAAAGAAAATTTTGATAAAATACACCGGATAGGTCGGAAATTTGGATGGTATTTTTGTAAGTAAATGTCAATAAAAAAAAATTTGGTGTGTTGCGAACATACCATTCGGGCGAAGCCGGGGCGGATCGCTAGTATCTAAATAAAATTGAAGCGTCTGCCTGCAATTTCGAAATAAAGACTTTTTCTTAAGGCGACGCATTGATAAACAATATTTTAATCTAAAATAGACCTGTTCTATGCAAACGTGCGCGCGCTAACTTACGAAAAATACGAAAAAACAGTTATTTTAGTTTAAATTTCAAACTATAATTAATTTTGAAAAATTATATTGTCATTTTGAAGTGTGTGTTTAGATTCATCTACATAAAAAATTTAGAGGCTTTAAAGCCTCTAAATTTTTAAACGGTTGGTTAACTTTTATAACATAAAAAAAAATATTAAAGAAACCTCTTTTAAAACAGATTTGCTTTTTACGGACAAATGGGATAGATTAATCTATCCCATTTGTCCGTAAAAAGCAAATCTGTTTTAAAAGAGGTTTCTTTAATATTTTTTTTTATGTTATAAAAGTTAACCAACCGTGTAATGCTATTGTCAAAATAAAGTCAGTGAATTGAAGATTATGGTTACCAAATATCACTTTCACATGTTTTGTAAATGCTTAGAAAAATTGAAATCCCCGACATCAAAATTTCCAATGTCGTCTTAAGCTCATATGATTATTTGCACGTCACTAAAATCCAAACATGCATTGTTTGTCCTTGCTAATCTCCGATACCTATGAACCCATTTGGACTTAACAGATAGAGAACTTTTCAGAGAGTAATCTAAGCTACTCTTTATACAGGAAAAAGTACCAAATTTGACCCTCGGCAAACTGCGAGGCGCAGCTAGTAACAAACACTTAAATTTTAAACTTTGTGACTCAACGGTCTATAACTTTTGCAAGGTCTAGACGGCTCGTATTGATTTTAGTTGTATATACCATATACTAACTAAGGGATGGTTAGAACAGTAATATTTTAGTGTTAATGATATATTAGATTTTGTTAAGACAAAAAGCCCGTATGTATGTTCGTTGACGGGAATGTCAGAATGACTGGTATGCCCCGCCGGAAATGAATGGAGATTAATGAGGAAGTGAGAGAGTAAAGAGCTCGATGTGTTTGTGAGATGTGTTCTCTTTGTCAACACCTTTGAGGATTTAGGATCAATATACTATATGCATTATGTATAATATACAGAAAAGTTTGAACTATTTCCAGTGATTTGTTTACCTTTAAAACGATAACCACGTGTTATATTTTATGTAATTTAGTGCGAATTGTTTGTTATTATGACAATAAAAATGTGTGAGGAATTTTAGGCGAAGTAGAACGCGTGTGCCAACTTTTACTGGTCAGTGTAGAGCAGAGACAGTGAACATTTTAACTGGAAAATATTTGGAAAAATTCTATTTTACGATTTTGTCATTTTTGAGCTGGGCAAAGGAAAGTGAGTGCATACAGCCTTTTGTTCATGAATGTTGTTTTGTTAATGATTTCATTTCACTATAACGAATCAAATAATTTGTTATTTGATTCGTTATAGTTAAATTCGTTAAAATTCTTAAAGTATTTTGGATGAGATTACTCAAATAACGGAAAAGAGATTGAAACTTGTTAATAAACACACACTAATTGGAAAAGCATACTACAAAATTTAGCGTTTTATTGAAGAAAGAACAGTAGTCTGGAAATAATCCTCTCTGCACATGCATTAACTGCTTTATGAATATTGTATTTTAAATAACTATTGTAGAATGATGTTGAAAAAAATTATACCTAACTGAGTTTCTTGTCGGTTCTCAGTGGTTTTCTTTTCGAACCGAATTTAGGTAGATTTGACGTTCAAAAATACCTTGCAATTGGGTTTATTTGAATAAATTGATTTGATTTTGATCAAATATCTTGAGATTTTTGTGGTTTTTGATCTTTTAAATTATAATACTATGTATAGTATATGTTATTTTCCTTTTACATTTTAGACAATTATACCAAGTTACATTCCATGCTGCATTGCAGCACAAATTGGGCCGATTCGCCCGGTGAAATACCACCCTCTCACAGAATATCGGTGTGAAGTAACAGCATCTATTGCTGTTGTGTTTCTTTCGGTGAGTGAGAGTGCTGGTGGCCCATCGCCCCCTTCTTTCCCTCTTTTCACTCTTATCCTAAAAGCCGGTAACGCACCCGTGATTCCCTGGACGTTGCGAGTGTCCATGGGCGGCGGTGTTCACTTTCCACCAGGTAAATCGCTTGCTCGTTTGCTCTCTCTAACATAAAAAAAAAGTTTATAACTCCACACTAAGCTGTTCTTCTTGTACATATAATACTATAGATATTATGCAACAACCGGAGAAACATCCAGTTATACTCAGACTACGAGACGCTGATCTCATTGGGGATTGAACCTGGAACCGGCTCGCAAGGCAGATGCACTAATGACCGCACAAATGCTCTTCTATGCGAGAATAGCAAAATCTAAAATCTGTGCAGTAGAAACATTATTGGAGCGATACCAAGTGAATGCTCCCGGTGTTTCTCGATTAAACATATTTTATCGGTGCGAGACTGGATTGACAGCAGGTCGAGAGCCGAATGATAGCGTGAAGCGAGCCGTAAAGGTGTCGACACACCTATGCATGAAAACTGGTAGCATATAAATAATAAATTTCAATTCTATGCATGAAAATAATTTGTAGGCTAGTTTTACGACGCTCAGTTGCAGAAGGTCCATTAAATTTAATGTCTCATTGAAGATTATGCTATCACTTTTTAACAATATAATCGATAAAATCATAAAATGATTCTTAATAGGGCATTAACTTCAATGTATTTTCTTCCAACTGGGTAGTTAGAGAGTACGGAGCGCCAAGCGTCGCGGTCCTCACATACTTCTTTCGCTTCCTCAAATCTCATCATTCTCCTCACACATTTTTGCCTAGGTATACGAGTGCTTATTGATACAGTAAAATCCTATAAAATACTAATAAACGTACGATCATTTAAAAAATTTTAAAATTCCTGAAACAAAAAATAATCCACATCGATTTCCACAAATCGCCAAACATAGAACATTCTCGAAAACTGCAGCTTACAAACAAAAAAGCTACATGTGACAAACAAATCAAATTTTTAATATCCTTATACAAGTAACATTATCTTATCTTTTAAATATTGTTATTTCTTATATTATCTTTTCTGTCGTGGATTAAATCGAAGTCCCTAATGTACGTCTGTCTGTTGGTTGCGACAATCATTGAAAGGGTCTGAATGGGTTTTTGCTGTTGTGATCTGCATTTCTCAAGAACGTTTATGTGCATCAATCACTGTCATATCACTCAGGTATAGAAGCTGAGCATTTATGGTATTAGTGAATCAATTCAGTGAAAAATTTGCCACCAACGCTTTCTCGTGCAATATATCGCGCTCGTAACGATTAATCTGCCATCGCATCTCTCGCCGTCGACAGGGAATTCATCGTCATACTTTGTCGTATATAGTGCGGTTTCAAAGGAGCTTTCTTTCGTATATACTGAGTAGTTTGTGGTATAAGTTCCCTCTCGAGTTTTTCTGAAGAGATTACAGCATGCGATTGTTCAGAAAGGCTGCGAAAATATTTTTACAGTGTCTGCAAAGCGCAAGTAATGCTCTTGTGTTGCAGATGTCCATAAGCTACGGTAACCGCTTAACAAACAAGTCGTATGTTAGCCACTTTCGCAGTATAAAAAATATGAGACTCACACATTAGAAGTAAAACTTCTTTGGCTCTTGTGATGAATGCTTGTAATTTTTAGCTATTCTCCGCCCAAAATTTCAAAACCACTAAACGATACGTGTTTCTGCCTCTTAAAAAAGTAGTTCCAAAGATCAGACAGATAAGCTAATCAGCACCGAATCAAAGGATGAGTTGAGAGAACCGCATGGCTCTTTATACCCACCCTTTTTATACTAATGACCCTGTCCACACAAATAGTGAGTGAGTTACCACTCAACCCTCCATTAATGGCCCCTTATTTGGTCCCAGCATTTGCTGTCTATTTGATTACGTATAGCGCATTTGTTAGAGAGAGTAGAAACGATTCTCCCACTGTTCCCTTTCAACTGCCGTTTGAAGTCGGAGAAGGGGAATTATTTTACTTTTTGTCTGAATAAGGTCTATTTGCACCGCGCCTAAAGAAGTTATACTTCAAAAATGTATTTGTTGATATGGCATTTCTTTGTTATAATCTTATTATTAACAAGCTAAATGTCCCGATCAATTTAAGTCATTTTCCATTCTTTTCTATTCTACCATTAAAATAATAAATGGTAGTCTACCCTTCAATGTCGATATTTAAATTAAATTCGCAGAATGTTTATTGAAATAAATAAAAAAAATGTGCATGAAAGGATGGTTTATTGAAGGAAATAAATATGCATAATTGAAAACAAAATATTCAAATTTAAAAAACAAATCGTATTTAAAAATAACAGGCAACGTGTTCCGAATACGCTATAGGTATACGAGCTAAACGCGGTGAGAGAGAGGAGGGATCGCCGTAAGTAAGAAGAGGGTCGCAGAGTTACAAGTGCGTTGCGACGTGTTGCCACGCCAACAGCCGGTCTGACCCGCCGCATAAGATGTATCACATCAAAAAAAACTTAAACTTTAGCGTTGCATTATAATTTATAACAATTTACTTTACATTAAAACAATTTACCACAGCCGATGTAACTCTGTTGAAACGTCAAGTTAAATAAAAGGTAATCGCGTTAATTTCCCGTGTTTTTAGAAAATATATTTGCACTATGTGACAGCACCTTTACACTAGTTCATGCACAGGTTCGCTATCTCTGCTATAGTCTATACGTATCTATAAAATACAGTCTAGTCGGGCATTCTCTTCGGCTGACCTAATTTTATTATATTTTTTTATTCGTCGTTTTTGTTTGCTGGCTCTGTTAGCAAAGGCCCAAGTCTTTTCTGCCTAAGGTTCCAATTTCCTAAAAGTTCCAATTATGAGCTGACCCCATTTATCAAATCCGATGACGGATTTCGTGCTATTAATTAAAATGTAATTATTATTTGAAATGTCTAGTGTTTTTAACGTTTAATATTATGAAATATATGATGTAATATTACTATTGTGGTTTAAAACTGAAAAGTATGCTGGATCCGAGATTGGTGTTACATCTAGATTTTTATTTATTTTTATAATTAACACAACTAAAAATCCGTTCCGTTCCATAATTGAAATCTATCTTTGTATATAAAAATGAATGTTTTTTTGTATGTTTGCTCTACGTACCTAAACCATTCATTTGATTGTGATGAAACTTTGGTGAGTTGCCTGCGTACGCCCGCGAAGATTTCTGAATTATTTTAATTTAGTTAATAAAAGACTACGCGAACGAAGTCGCGGGCAACTCCTAGTTTAGTATAATAATAACATTATAGTACATGCAGTGTCTACCGGTTCAACCGAATAAATTGAGTGTGGATGGTTAGAACTTTTGCAGTTTTCTCTCGCCACGGCTCGAGTGATAGCCTCCACAAGGTGTACTCGCGAGAAAGTAGACCATTACGAGCGCGCCCCGTAAAGTCCCTAACGGGGTAGTCAGGATGGAGTGCCAAAAATCACAGTCCTTGCGTAATTCTTTCGCCTCCTCAAATTATTATGACGGTTATAGTGATCATAAAACTGAATTTCGAGTCATCATAAACAGAGCTCCTACGATTAATAGCTTAAATAATTTTAACGTTTATAACTTATATTTACAATTGCGGCAGATCATGTCGCCTGAAACTGCGAGTTGCTTGCGTCATATATTTTATTTATTGGCGACACTTGTATTTATATGCTTGGTTTAAAAGGTAGGATTTAGTTCATGAAGACATAAAGGATACTGTATATTTATATGAAAATACTTATATCCATCACATCGTCTACCTTTCGAGCTGGAAATACCATCAAGGCGCAACAAAATTGTATCTCGACGCTGCATTTTTATGAACTAAATCGCCCGGTAAACGATCGACCGTGTTTGTCAAATCATACGTTTTTTACGTACGGGTTCAATAAACAGAAGCGTACACGTTCTAATGTGTTTGTCAAACACAGCTTCAGTTTCGAGGCAGTTTTAGTGGCGAAGTGACGCGATCATCAGTAATACAGACAAAACATTTCTTGCGTTGACTAACATTGAATATAAAAAAGAAAAAAAATGTCGGATTCTAGATAGGAGAAAAGTTAAAAATCATAAAACTTAGATGGATTCATTGATGAAAATTTACTACCAGACGTCTGAACGTTGCGCACGGACCTAGATGATTACATTAACTTTCTTTATACATTATAATAGATGCAGATTTTAATACAGACTAATGGACTTCTTATCTTTGAGTAGCGTTGGCCAGGAAAAATTGGTGTGCTTATTTGAGAAACACGAACGTTCAAACGTGTTTGACAAACACATCGTCAAACAAAATTTTTTGCCATCTTTTTTGTTGATAAAATAAAGTGAATATATATTTTCTATTCTATTTGTTTAGTGCAGTATAAACATAAAATACAACGTGTAAAAATAAAGTATTGCTTTATTTGAATTGATACTTTTTCGCTATTTTAGTGATGTGAATTGGCTGAAGTTTTAGGTTGCGTTCAAACACGAAGTCGGTGCTCAATAGCATTTATCGATGCGATCTGTATAGTTACACGCAAAAATCGATTAACGCTTTTGTTTTATTTAGGAAACAAAAAATCTTAAATAGTCAAAATACATACATACATACATATCTCTATGCCGTATCCCCGACGGGGTAGTCAGAGAGGACGGAGCGCCAAGCGTCGCGATCTTTACATACCTCTTTCGCTTCCTCAAATCTCAACCTCCTCACACATTTTCACCTAGGCAAGCGAGTGCTTTTGACATTTACGTCTGCTAACACTCTGGCTATTTGATCTTCATAAGTCCGCGTTGGTCTTCCTTGGCTTCTTTTACTTCTCACTTTCGCTGTGTAGATTTTTTGTCAGTCGCTCGTCACTCATTCTTTCTAAGTAGTCAAAATAAGTAAAATATAGTATTTTCACGTATTTCATTGCACTCATAAAGTACCATAATGAAAAATTGCTAATATATTACAAAGCACGAGTGGCAACCCTAATTGTAACAACCGAACATGTACGGAATACTGCGTGCTTATGACTCGCATTAAACCGGTTTTTGATTAATACTTTTTTAATTTGAAATACAAATTACAACTTGATCAATTAGGTATTTATGTGTTAAACTAGTTTAGTACTAGTGTAATTGTATTGGCTCGTTTTAGCGCAATACCGCCATTTTTCTATCTAATTAGCGCCAATTCTATAGGGAAGTTGGTCTGGCTACTATTTGCTTTTCTAATTCGTTTCACTGCTAAGTGAGACGTTTAGTTATTGTACTCATGTTTTGTTCTTGTATATTGCTTCTATCGTGATTTTTCTCATTTGTTTCTGAGGATCATTAAGTACTTTAAAATTATTGAAAACAACAGCAAAAATACTATTTATCACTGTAAACAATGCAATATACTATTAATAGTGTTATCACTTATCTATATACATACATGCGTATATGAAAATCTATATTACTCTGTATGTCACTTATAGGACTTGAGTATCACTGAACTTGGTCGTTTGAACTCAAAATATTATGTAGGTAGTTTATGTTCGTTAAACACATTACTTGGAAAGGCGTAGTAAGCAGTTAAATAATTATCAATTTAAAAAAATGCTGCCGCTGCGGAGTGTGGTAGAGTTCAATTAGTAAAAAATATATTATTATGTATTAGCTTTTACTTTTACCCGCGACTTCGTTCACGCGAAGTTCAAAAACACGCAAAACCTTTATAAATTATAGCCCATGTGTTATTCTGATGTATAAGCTATATTACTGTACAGTTTCATCAAAATCCGCTCAGTAGTTTTTGCGTGAAAGAGTAACAAACATCCATCCATCCTCACAAACTTTCGCGTTCATAATATGAGTAGGATATTACTGCATAGTAATTATAATTATCAATTACCTAGACATTATATTATTGTAATATTGCAATGTCTCTCAATAATTTATAACCAAAAAAAATTTTATTAAAGAAATTAAACCGATTTCAAAAAAGAACACTGAAAAGTATGAAATAACTATCCTTTACTAATCAAAACTTAAGTACAAAAATAACTTTATAAATACGATACAAACACCCATATAATTAAATTTGACAGTTACTGAAGTCGGTGCCAAACCTACTAAACTGATGAACTTTCTGTTGTCGAACATTGATTTGGCATCGACTTCAATAACTGTCAAATTTAATTATATGGGTATTTGTATCGTATTTATGAAGTTATTTTTGTAATTAAGGTTTGATTATTATTAGGGGATAATTATTTCATACTTTTCAGCGTTCTTTTTTGAAGTCGGTTTAATTTTTTAAATAATTTTTTTTTATTTTGCCCTTTTGAGTGACCTTGGCCTAGATAAATATCTAAGACAGGTCTACAATTAGTTTGTTTTATAATTCTGGAGCGCAATGTGTTAACTTCCATTCTATTGATGAGTATAAACCGTGGGCTTTCACAATAAAAGATGCGAACAGATCGAACATGGGATATTATTGCCCATTATGGCCATTATCAATATCATCAATATTATATGATATCAATATCAATCAGTTATAAAAGAACAGTGTAAAGATTGCATCATAATTACAGCCTACCAGTATTCTTACAATCTGAAGACGACAGCCACCAGCCATATTCTCTGTCCGCCACAAGACTGACTCTACTGACTGAATTTATTATATAACAGGCAATTTATTTCTTCTCCCTACTACCATTATACCATGTCGGGACAACGATAGTTAACAAATGACATACAAGATAATCATCAATATAAACGAATAAAGGTTATAACCAGGTCGCGTTATTTGGTGTATCTTCGAAACCAAAGCTTCAAAATCAATTAAATTTCAATGGGACCAATCTGGAAGTGTATCCTTTCAAACAAAATAAGAATTTTCCAAATCGGATCATATATGACGGAGTTATGAGGTAACAAACATAAAAAAAATACAATCGAATTGAGAACCTCCTCCTTTTTTGGAAATCGGATGAAAATGGGTACGATATTGAGTAATAGTTTGTACTATAGTAAAATGTTATATAATTCTAGTTATAATAGTTATCAAAATAATTTCTGCTATCATTTTAGCAATGACATTTGCCCTAAATGTATGAATTCAGCTTCGATCACATATAAAAAACAAGATCAGATTGTAAGATACACAACGTACCAAAAACATTCGAGCCAAATGTGCGCTCAGATGAGTATTTGAGTGGACTTTTATTTTAGTAGTATTCGAAAACGCTAACAGCAAATTTGATAAGGTGCTCCTTTAAAAATTGTAAGAACAAGACGTCTAGAATGCTAAAAAAAGATGGAGATTCTTATTTTCAGTAAATAAATTAAATAATGTTATTACGTGTTCATTATTTCGTTAAATGATAAGGTTACATAGCTCTTTTTGATTAAATTCGTAATCATGTTTTTCAAATATTGCCCGATGATGTATTATGTCTTATCCTTGTCACTTTCACATATAACGAATCAAAAGGACGTAAATAACGATGTAAATTTATTATGTTAAATATACTTTAAGTACTAAACGCAAGGTTGCATTTTAAATATTTTTTTTTAACTAACTTCGTGTCAATGCCATGCAACCTTTTACCAGCTTTTACAATGTTATGCTTTGACAGTAGGTCTAGTTTAAATTAACACAATATTACCGATAATATTATACGATATTAGAAATGTCAATTCCAACAGTAATTTGTTTAGGTTTTACTGAAGATTGTGAACCTAGTTTTTTATTTGTGATCGAAGGATTTAAATAAATAGTGTGAAAATAGATGTGAAAATTATTAAGTGCTATTAAATTTACAATAGTTATTAGTTGAAGTTAGTTTCATAGCGAAAATTATTAATGTTAAATCGCATCTATTATCTCTTAGTTAGGAGTTGACAGTATCTAAAGGTTCCCATTTCAATCATGGATTTCGGCATCGTGTTAGGGGTTAATACCGTGTAATGTCCATATCACGTATAATTACTGAATAAAACTATTTAATTGGTATTTGAATTTATTGTAAAAAAACGTACGTTACTGTATGGGGTGCAAAGTGGGAGAGAGGGAGTTGGCGGCGGCGCCGGCTCTGTTGCCGCAATAAATTAATCAGTTAGTGTTGCTAACAATTTTTAAATAAGAAACATTTAAGTTGTAGTGGAAATTATTTCTCTTAATTGTAATAGGCTGTATTTTGAATTACTAATTTCGTTGCTTCTTTAATGTATTCCGATCAGTCTGAACTATTTTAGTTGCATCTCTTTCGAAGTACATGACGAGGAGTTTATTTTTTTTAATATCTAGGCAAAATGGCTTATTTTTAGGGATCACTTATAATTTATAATATATTGCAATAGTCTAAGAACCTGAACTGATTAGAACCGGGTAATAACTTTATACATATTGCATATCCTCTTACGATAGGCATACATTATTATATGGATTGGTCAACTATTTTTTGCACTAGTCAGTTCGGTAAAATATTTTTATTTATTTATTATCTTAATAACTAAAAAGGATATATAATCATTTAAATATTTATAAATCTGTGACGAGCAATGTAGTTCATTGAACAGATATTATTGAAACACAGATATAACCTCAAAAACAGCAAATTTGTACCTAGGACATTTAAAAGAGTTTTCTCTCCTGGACAACAACTAAAATAGGGACAAATCCGTTTCATTTTTACAATAACGAGGTACAAACTTGAAATTTTACATAGTGCCACATACTAGGTTTTACAATAATCGCCATTTACAGCGCCCACAAGAATTTAAAATGGATTACAATTAGTTGGTTGCAACTCCTTTCTTTCATATCAGTCAGTCACATAATAAAAGCAATGATATGTGATGAATTCCTAAAATCTTTAGCTTTTTGCCGCTCAAACTCCAAAAACCACCAATCGACACGTGTTTCGCGGCGAGGCGAAACACGTGTCGATTGGTGGTTTTTGGAGTTTGAGCGGAAAATAGCTAAAGATTTTAGGAATTCGTCACATGAAATGGATTTCCGCAAAGTAACACCTGAGTCTATACAATATCTTAAAGCAATGATAATTATTTTTAATTGACATAAAGATAAAGCTACAATATAAAAGCGCTTCCACATAGGTAGTCAGTTACTCCGTGCCACTGTTTCAAGTCTCGTTGTTGGAGAATATAAATCTGTTGTATCTGAGTCATGGCACTTGTTTCATTAGAGATTTAATCAGCCCGTTAAATTGATGAGAAATGTAAATTATACTGCGAAATGAAGTGGTTAACTATTTGTATGTATGTAAATATGGAATATCTTTTTTAACACGGCATAGAAAAGAGGGTTATTATAAGTTTGTATTAGTTAACTGTGATTTTAGAACCGTATATCTTACTAATTATTGACTTGAATAAAAAAATCACTCCGAAACCTCTATATAATTTTTCAAAACCTAATTTTTTTTATTCCTCAATTAAATAGTATGGAGTGTCACTCCTAATTTTGTTTTTTCATAATTTCACTACCTAATTATATAGCGGTTCATGGAATACAACTAATTCCAGTACCAGTAATTTCCAAGTAAAATGGTTGTAACATACGAACAGACAAACAGGACAAAATTACAAGAGTTCATTATTTTATTCGTTAATTTTTTAATGAAATGTTTAGTTATTTACATTCTTCTAACTGTTCGTGGCCAGCGTCGCCCAGGTGAATTTTGTCTCTGTGACAGCAGAACTGTCAAACTAAACGTCATAACGCGACGCCATTTTTACCATTTTTTATTGAGATTTTCGTACAAAAATACCACTTAAACTTCCAATTTTGAGGTGGATATTCCAGAAATTTTCTTACATACTAACCTTGCCCTGACAATTAAGAACACAATAAAAACAATGAGCCAAATTGATCGAGCCGTTCTCAAGTGGTAATCTTACATACATGCAGCAATTGATTTTTATTTATATAGATAGAAGATAGATACTAAACACAGCTTCTTAGAATTTTTAAGTTTGTGGTTTATTGTTATGTAGTACTAAAATTAAAAATTACGCCGTCGTAACAAGGTTATGTAGGTATGTACAAAGTGACGTAACCTATTCTGTGGTCATTAAAAAAAATCGTGACGTCGCTATTGTCACAAGATTAAATACCGTAATAAATACATTTTCATCTCACAAATCCTTAGCGTGCTTGTTTACTATATTCTTACTACATATTATTTTCGCTGTACATACGTGATTTTTTTGGCAGACCTTGTCCTGATGTGCCGTAAGTCGGCCTTTTCCTTCAATGCCACTTTTTAATATAACACTAGTGCTCTTTCAATTATTTTACAATTTAGTTTTTAAATTCGATTATGAATTATGGGTACATGAATAGGGCCTAGCTGCCAAATGGGTGGAGATTCTGGAACCGCTCCGACATTTTGTTTTTTGGCCTGCGTTCTGTACAAAGACTTATACATTAAACTCCCGGATATTCGTTTTTTAGAAATGTAAGTCAAAAGCACTCGCATACCTAGGCGAAAATGTGTGAGGAGAGTGATGAGATTTGTGGAAACGAAAGAAGTATGTATGGACCGCGACGCTTGGCGCTCCGTCCTCTCTGACTACCCCGTTAGGTATACAGCATGAAGATATGTATGTATGTTTATCACCGGATTTGTAAAAAACAAATATCCAGGAGTCGAGTTTAAACAAACTCAAGTTTTTGAGGAAGACATTCTAAGAAGGCTGCCAAACTCACTATCTCTCTGACACTAGATTGTTGTCAGTATAATATATGGTAGTGTAAAAAAGATGGCGAAAGTGTTAGGACCAATGTGAACACACTCCTGAAGTTCTCAGCAGGGTTGAGTTCTGTGCTTCGAAAATGGATGGTATGTCATCAGAGTTAACATTGTAGCATTTCGTCATTCAATATAATTAAAATAAGATGTGTTTAAAAGCACTTATAATTACTAAAAGTAACGCTAAAATACTAGTTATCGCTATAAAAAATATAATGCCTACGATTAAATGTTACCAATTTTATTCAAGTATGCTAATTTGAAGCAACGATTTAAACGCTATTGAATTATTATTATTATAAGCTATCAAATAAAAACTGAAATAATCTAATAGTTTGTTACGTACCGTACTTACATAATTTTTTTCACTGTTATTTCAGATGTGATCTTGACAATGACATCTGTCCGTGATTTACATGATTTAAGTTAAAAATTTAGTGTAAAAACTATTTTAAAGTTTACTATAGTTAATGGTTAAAAGTAGTTTTTGTCGAAACCATTAATTTTAAATTGTAATATAATTGAAATCAGGGTTTTCATTTCTGTTCTCTTTGAACCGAACTAAAGTAGATTTGACGTTCAAAAATCGTAATTGGATTTACTTGAATAAATTGATTAGACTTGGACTTTCTTTGAAATCAGAAACAGTAAATTTATAGTGGTAACCATTCATTTTATACGTTGTAGTTTACTAATTTTGTCGCTCATTTATACAATACAAGTATATTCCCTAAAATAAGGTATTTTAAGATAATAAATAACTTGTAAAATGGAGTTGCGTACGCAATGGCTTTGCGAGAACACCTGTGCTTAAATTTATATTCGTCATAAAAAATGAAACGTAATACATTCATTCTTTAATATTAATATCGTATAGTTAACAAAACTTGTTTGTAATAATATTACAAACTTCAAAATTCTGGGAAGATTTGTTATATTACTATAGTCTATGATATATATAATTATATATAGCCTTACTAAAAAAAGTATATGTGTACCTATTCATATACGCACGTAAGAAGTTATACTTCTTTGGCTTTTTTAAGCAAAATTGGTAACATATAAAAAATTAAAACTGGCCACATTTAAAAAAACCAAAACTGACCACATAAAAAAAATTAAACTGGGTGCTCGAAATGAATGAATTAAGGAGTTTTTGGCGGGACTTTATGGGGAGCAGTTAGGCGTTTCCCAACTAGCAAAACTTATTGTAAAAAAGTCAGCAGCACGTTTCTATTTCAGCTATTGGTAATGAGACGGATCTTCAAAATGTCGAGTAAAAGATTGGTGCACGTTCTCTCAACGCGATTTAAATGCTGTAAATATCGTAAGATTATCGTCTGAATAGCCAAATACTCGAAAGAATATAGAGTAATCCCAACTCGAATGTTACTAGCACTATAATAGACGTCAGTATGCCATTATTCGACACATCAGCTTTTCCCAAGTCGGTAGAATCCCTTTCATTCGACTTATTTGTAGTAATATAGCAGTGCGATCACTCTACTATTTGATCGCATGAATGCAACCAAGCAGCACTCATAGACGGTTTTATTTATCTTAACCATTAGCGCGTTGTTGTGTTTGTGAAAAAGAAAGAAATTATTTAATATAAGTAATTTGCCATTGTATGTATGACATACAATTTTACAGCCATAATGCCAATATGTAATTTGTGACCTATTGAAGTTAGCTAATAGGTCTTACTTTCATATGCGGAATTAAATTTTTCGTCTATATTCCTTACATTTTAATTAATATTTTCATGGGCTGTATTGTATTGTATTGATTTCTTAGTAAATAAAGAATAAAAAATAATGATAATTATATAGTTAAAATTAATTCGCCATTAATAGCAACTCACTTATCATCACAAAGCATTTACTCTGCTTTTAGCCGAGAAATGGAAATGAGGTTTCCATTTTACTACTTCTAGGAGCGCCATTGCAGTTAGTTTAGGGTTCCTTAGCGCAAAATGTTAAATCTTGACTTATTTTTAAATAATTTTTTTTTTTCATAAATGGTGTAAGTAGTCAAACGAGTACCTAGACTCTAGGTTCCCAAACTTATTTTGTCTACTGAGTTGAGAGCTCATGCAGTCGTTGTCTAAGATGCCTCCTAGCTAAATGAAATTACAAATCACCCCCCAGGCCTCTACACAACGCCCCCATTTTTTTTCTGGGTCTCTTACCGCCCCCCTTTAGGCCTGCAGCGCCCACAGGGGGGCGTTATCGCCCACTTTGGGAATGGGTGACCTAGACGATGGGTCGATGAAACAAAAAGAAAATCAAATGAAAAACAGCCCACCATCCAATTAACTAAAAAATATCGGCGGTAAATTAATACTTTCATTGAATTTGGTTTAGTGATTAGACGGCGATACTTAGTGTAAGATCATAGATACAATGTTATACAATTATACAATGTCGTTTTTTTATAAGACAAGACATAATCCAGAGCCAACAGCAAATATATTAATCTTTGATGTATTCGTTTTCAAAACAATACGAGGATCTTTTGGCAGTAAATATGGAATTCTTTTATTTAAAATGGTTGTCAATTTTCTTGAGGCATTATGAGAAATGTTGAATTGGAGTACCCACTCTGTAAAATTAGACTGAAACTCATCATTTCAATTTTTATTGTCTTCGGACTCTGAACTAACATTGTCTTCAAACTCTGATCTGTCATTGTCATTATCGCTACTATCACTATATTCAGAACTACTATCAGAATCCGAGTCTTGATCAGCGGAGATATTTTCGGAACGAGAACACATTTTACTAGTAGACTGTCACAAATTTCATGATCAGTAGCGTGAATATTTCTTACAGAACCCGGACTAATATTATTTGATCGCTCTTCACCCGTGGTTAAAGTCGATGTAGATGGTGATTGTTTCAATCGTGTATACATCTTATTTACTTTCCGTCGGAAACCGCCACTTCTTTTAATTTTTTTTCACTCGACTATAGTCCATTTTCGCAAAATAAAAGCAAATACAGTTGTTGTTGTACAGTGATGCAACAAAATGGCGATTACAGTACTGTATAAGATTTTATTGAACTTTCATACCACTATTACGCTGCATGATGGCTTTCAAATAATACTTAGAGCGCCTTTGGGGCTGTAATAGATCGTTTCAAAGCGTTTTCTCAACTTCAATAGTTAAGTCGAATGAAAGCCTTGCAGAAAGCTATCATATGACATTAAGTGCTGTTATAGTAACTGAGATGTTTTTTTGTTGAATGAACAGCTTTTACTCTACAATATTGCTGTAATAATTAAACGCCGAAAGACAGCGCTATAAAAGCTAGTTTGACAACAAATTAGCAATTAAGTTGCTTTCGAAGAGCTGTGATAAGACTTACGGTTGCATGAAGGCGATCGAGAGATATCTTTATACAATTATAGACTAACTGCGATATGAATTCGTCGAGTCCACGTTTACTAGACATGTTTATAGAGGCAAAAAAGCGTTGAATTCTAAACAGCTGCTTTTATACGGCTTTTTAAATAATAGGATCTTTCATACAAGTGTTTTTCGATCCACAATCGTGCGAGTAATTATACTATCTCTCTTATAATATACTATCTCTTTGCTGGGTTGGTTTGGGTTATTTTAATTATTTGCAAATTGTTTCTAATGGATATTGTAATATCAAGTTAGCGTAGTTTTGCGTCCCAAGTATCAACGCTGTTGTGCAATATGTGGAATTGTTGAAATAAGTGCTTATTTAGTAGTGTAGTGTACAGGTATTTTTTGTGCCTTATTCGGCCTCAGCGGATCGTACTAGAAAGACTGCCTTAATATATTTGTCGCCAGAAACTCAAGAAACATCCAAATGTATTATGTCGACATTTTAATGAAATAATATGAAGAATTTATGTATTCATTACTGAAGACATCGGTTGTATGGGCTAGATCTCTTAACCTTCGCTTCTAAGGGAGAATCGTACTATTACTACTGTATGAAATAAAAAATAACAAATTGTGTGTTACATCGGCGCGCAACTTCTGGGCGGCTAGACAAGTGGCAAGCGTTTTGTAAAATCGAAACGCTAGCTGGAGTTATTGGTAGTCCAAAGTGCCATTTGGCTTCGTTTTATACGACGGTTTCCACATGAATTTAATTTTCGTTTGATTTAATAGAAAGTGAATAACGTTTGACTACCAATTTAAAATTCGTTACGCTAGATCACGTGGTATTTGACATTCTATTCTACTATCGTTTACGACAATTGAGCCACTTGTCCAGGCCCCATGTTTTTCCAAACGCGCCAAAAGCAGTATAACTTCAAAAAATAAAAACCATGCTCTGCAGGTATTTTACGTAACTTTTTAGCGGTTATCAACGTAATTATTGGAAGTTATAATAGATGGCGCTAGTATTTTTTAATGCACACGAAGATGATATACGAGTAAATTCTTATTTTTAAATTTTAACGAGTTATGAGATGTTGTATTTGTGAACTTAATTTTTGTTTCCAAACCTTGTTAATAACTTAATAGTAATTATAGGCTATTATTATAGTTTACCTTCAATTCCTCATTGAAATGATTTTCCTTACGTAGTGTTATTGTATGTGGTGAAATAGATCACTATCTAGGTTGTAATTGCGTCAACTACATTATTATTGCTCTGGTGGGCGTCTAGTTCTAGATATTTAACTAAATATTCATTAATTATATACAATGCAGTTGTATTGGCAGTTTATCAATGTCTAGCGTTACCTTAGGTCGTAAGTATGAAATTCGCAGTTCTAGGCAGATCTTGGTAGATATATCATTGAAGGCACGTTCTCTTTCGACCTAAAAGCGCCATATATCATTTCAATTGCTGTAACCTATATTAGAAGCAGTCTCCGGTCTATATAATTCCTTGGCATAATTTAACTTGTAATTTTCAGATCCCACTGTTCTTCTATTCTATTTTTGGGAAGCACATTAGATTAACTACTGCTTACGTGTTTTTATACATAATACATACATGCATATATCTTCACGCTATATAATGAGGTGTGTTATTGAGGTGCCAGTGATAAAATTTGTTTTTTGATAGAAGACTTTTGAATAGACAAAAGAAAATCTATGGCGATCGCTCCGCTACGTTTCGCAATCGCCTTAGACTTAAACGCTAAGTCGTTTTCGGGTAGAAACCATTGCATAAAGTGACACTGTCGAAAACATTAGCTACATGTGCATAGCTCTAGCTCTCAAGAACTAGTTAACAATATCTAAGATCATGTGTAAAAACGAAAACGAGAGCAGTAGTTAATCTAACACTTAACCTTTGTTTGATAAGTCAGAGCCTCTAAGAGAACAATTTAAGTGAATATATTGAAATATTGATCTTATCATCGCTATACGTTGAACTAATAACGATTCATTTAAAACGAATAGGGACGTTAAAGGTAATAGTAAACGGATTTCTATTGTGATAAATTGTACCTAAAAAATTACAAATGTCAAATAAATCTTACCCATAAAACTGCATTCGCTTGTATAATAAAGTTTCTCAAAAAACCAAGTTAACGGAAAGATTTAACCATATTATTAAGAGTAAATTAATTATAAAAGAAGATGAAAATGTACTACACAAATTATACATTCTTTATCTGCGCGTACTGTCAGTTGTTACCAACTGTCGAACGCTAAATTTGTTGTATAGCTTTATAATTATGTAAAAGTCCTGCCATCCCCAAGAATAATATATATATCAACATTCATAGTTTTTCCCAAACTAGATGTTGGAACCATTGACCCACAAGACAAGCAATTGCAAACGAAACCTTTGTCACACATCAGATATCACAGATTGATTATCATACTTGCAATAAAGCACATAAATATTGCACGATGTCACTTAGATAAACAATTTAATAATAAACTCATTTTTAACGAAATGTTCAAATATTTAGCTCACAAATCAGACAATCTGTTCCCATAGTTGCATGTGATCGAGTTGTACTACTACATTTTTACGACAAATTTTTAGTTCTACATTGCCAGTCTTGTAGGTCGATGGGTGGAATAGCTATTTTGACCAATATTTTCGAAAGTGTTAAAAAATATCATTCGGAGTAACGTGATATAGGTACATTATCGAATTATCGAACGGTGAGGTCCAAAACATATTTTCGAACTATTTTTCGAAATTTTTTCTACCAAAACTAATCCCTACATGTGAAATCTCCACTTTTATGTGTACTGTCTGGGGCTTACCCCATATTATAACCTAATTATTAATTCGCGCTAATTTGGTGCAGTTACACCAAATTTCAGCTGTTGACGAGAAACAGACGTACACCCAGGTGCTTTCATAAGCGTTCCTTCTTTTCTATTTTGTAATATAACTATAAAAATTACATTTCACTGATTCACGAGGAAGACAAACTAGCCAACAGACCACCTGATGGTGAGAGGTCTTAGGTTCATTAACATTTGCAATATGAAGGCTAAGAAAGAAACACAGTTGCAAATGTGTTGGCAACCCTCTGAGGATTAATATGGTGCGCCTCTTTTACCAGTTTCACTAGCTGTCTTGCTCTCCACACCGGAACAACGTTGCAAGCACTGCTCTTTGGCGGTAGGATTAGCAAGTAAGATGCTGATACGGATCCCCATGGACCGAGCAGGTCTACCGTCCGCATTTTTTCTTGTTATGTCGGATTTGAATACAAATTATATAAATTTACTTATCATTTAGTAGTGTAGTGCTATTGCTAGCCATACGAAAATAACTGTTGCGTGGTGTAACTGTGTTATATTAGTTCAACGTTTTGTGCCAAATACGTCATTAGGAGTTCTTTATTCCTGAAATAGCGTATTACTCTTTGTTTCATTTGGTCAAATCTGTCTCTCGTTATGTCAGTACTTTTCAAGATCGTCCATTTTTCACGAGAATTTTGTTTGAAATGTATTCTATTGTTATTAACTACGCAGATAAACATTTCTGTGTGATTCATGCGGTTGCTTTGTTTATTTTACGCTCAACATCAATCTTTTGCTTTCGAGTGATTAGATAAGTTAAAGAAATCTTTTAAAAATCTTAGTATAATATTTTGCGATTTTTTACGCTCCTATGCGCCGACTTATAAGAAACCCTGTGGGTACTCATTTGAGTTGATGTTTGCCAGAGATACAGAACTTTGAAGGTAAATGATTCCGCTCCTATTAAAATAATGTTTTGTAATAATACGACAGGAGAAAATGCTCTTTCAAATGTTTAAAGGACAATTGTACTATTATTTAATTTTTTGTTCGATTTAAAATAATTCCTGTTCATTCGAATACATTGCTCAGCACGGATTTATAAATGTTTAAATTATTATCTATCGTATCTTACTACCCCGTTAGGGATACAGTGTGATATCTATCACACTGTATTCCTAACGAGATCTATCTATCCTTTTCAGTTACACTTAGTTATAAGACAGTAAATAAACATATAAACGAAATATTATATTTTACCAAACTAACCAGACCAGTATAAAAAGAGTTGACCAAAATTTGTATACCGGAGATATTCTTAGTCCATTTTAATTAAGATTTTCATGCGATTGTTTAGTCCAATGACATTCGTGAATAATGTTCAAATTGACGACTAAACGTGTTTACTTAATATTAGCTAAACGTGCCATACGATTCTTTGCTTCCGATATGATTTAAAAACATCAGTCGAGATAATAATAATATAATAATAATAATACGCCTGACAGAGATGTGTGGGGGAGGATCGAGTTTGAGTACCTAATATGAATTTTCTTTAACTAGAGGTCCCCCGGTGGTCGAAATTTGACCGTAAATGTGTTACATTGACAGCCTTTCTGATATTGGCAGTAGTATGAACGTAAAACTATGCCAATTCTCACACTCCTCCGTGCAATATCCTTAAAAAGGGATCCGAAGTTTTCGCTTCACGTGTTAATGTAACTTTTCAACTTTTTATTGATAATACTAAAGCTCGTCGATAGCTACGAAAAAGAAAGAAAAGGTACTGAACTGATTTTTATTTACCTATTTGTATATAGATTGTCCTTTGAATATTTTAAAACATTAATGAATTCAAAGTAACGTGGGCTAATCAAATGTATCCTGTGTTAGAGTTCGCAAGTTTCTTAGAAAATCCATTGCGATAGGAAGGATAAACGAACGCATGATTTATCTTATAAGGGTTCCGCTTTTTTTCCGGGTATGACTTACGGAACCCTGAAATATATATCATTCCCTAAGTATGTCAATGAATTTTCAAACCGAACCGTTAGCTGAAACAATTATAAGATCGAGAGTTTAAAATAGTGCGTCTAAACTATGCTGTGACCACCTGGCCAATATTTGGTACTGGTTATAGCTCGGATGCGGTGCGTTGGGCGACCCACTGACTCGGCCTAGATAGGCCGTAAATAGTGCGTGCACAGGAGACTACCGGCTCATTGGCAGCTGTCGATACTTGGAAGTGACGCGGGAAACTTGCTGTCGAACTGTTAAAATATAGATTAATTCAACCTTTTTCAAAATCCTTAATTAAAAATATTACAATCTATACATATAAATAAAATTGCAGTGCCTGTCTGTAATTTCGGAATACTTTTTTTCACGTAACCAAACCCACACAAGCTTTTTTTAAAATGTCGTCTATCTGTTTGTTTGTCCAGGCTAATCTCTGAAACGGCTGAACCGATTTTGACGAAATTTTCATTGGCAGGTAGAGGACTCTTCGGAGAGTAATCTAGGATATTTTTTATACCGGAAAAATACCAAATTTAACGCGAATGAAACCACAAAGTATAGCAAGTTATAAGTAAATAATCAGGTCTATGGCGTGTAAATAAATAAGGCTGATAATACAGCTATCTGCCTTTTTATGCTAATGTTTCTACTGGATTGCACCGATCGTCAGGTGTGAACAGTCAGCCCGTAAACATAATCCGTCGAGAGTATGTATGAAACAGTTAATCGAAGGATTTTATTGAATAATTGTAAACCTCGAATGAAAAGTCCCTGGCATCATCGCATCATTACACTTCGTCGAAGATATGATGCCATTCATTGTTGACAGGGCGCTCATCCTCACACTTTGGAACAGTAAACACACTTTGGTCGCGTCACGCACAATACTATGTAAATAATAAATATGTAATGTACGATTTCAAGCGAACTTTAGTCCTAGAAAAGTTAAATTGTGCTAGACGGAAAAAAGCTCTCTGTCAAGGACCGTATGGGGTTCTTTACGGGCATGTTATTAACGGACGTTTAAAGGTTTATGGGCTACGTGATGGGCTACATCAAACGGCAAACATTTAAGTGATCTTTTGGAAATAGCGGGGGTAACAGATTTTAAGCATTACTCAAGTTTTAAAAAAGTAATGAAAAGTAATTGGATGTATTTAAAAGTACTTTATAATTGGTAGAAATAGCAATTAAAACCTATTTATCGCTATAAAATACATAACATACTACAATAAAATTTTACCATTTTGGACTTTTTGGCGGGAACGGGAGAAGTGAGGTTGTCATTTTATTTAGATTTTCAATTTTTTCATTTTTATATTTTGTTTTAAAGTTTCGTGTAAGTGACAAGAATGGAGCAGATTTAAATAAACATGTGTAGCTGAAGTTCTCGCGCTCTTCCAAGAAGTCCTTTATAACTTCAGTAAAGCCTACTATCACTTTACTGGAGGTGTTTTACGATAAGAAAAAACTAATTTGCTTGTGATTCTACTTATTAATACGTGACATTGGCAAATTACCAAAAATTACCAATTAAAAAAACTTCAGTAAAGCCTACTATCACTTTACTGGAGGTGTTTTACGATAAGAAAAAACTAATTTGCTTGTGATTCTACTTATTAATACGTGACATTGGCAAATTACCAAAAATTACCAATTAAAAAAAAATTACCATTTCTGTAAAAATACATGTATACCTATAGCTTGTAAAAACATAATTACGCTATAAAATAATTGTAAACGATATAGAAATTGAAACAAAGTAAATTAATACTTTGAACTATTAAAATACCACCCCATGCTTATATAATTTTTTCCGATATAATTTTTTCTGTCATCCTAACAATGACTGGTCGTGGTTTCTAAGATTTAAATTAAAAAAAATCTATAACAACACACCTCACGCTGTATCCCTAATGGGCTAGTAAAAGAAGATCCAGCACCAAGCATTGCGGTATTTTTTTGCCTCCTCAAATCTCATCATTCTCCTCATACACTTTCGCCTAGGTATGCGAGTGCTTTTGACATTTCCGTCAGCTAACACTGTGGCTATTTGATCTTCATAAGTCAGCCGTGGTCTTCCTTGGCTTTTGCTACCACGAATTCACTTTCGCTCTATAGTTTCTATATAGCTCTCTCTATAGCTGTCTCTATAGCTCTAGATTTTCTTCATCAGTTTTAGTCACTTATTCTTTCATGTGTCTGAACCAACCAATCTTCTCATACTGCGTATCTTAAAAATTATTTAAAAAAAAATTCAGTATGTATTTAAAAAAAAATTAAGACAGTAATTTTGAAGTTCGATATGGAATGGTTAAAAGTAATTAGGGAACGGCCTTGATTTTACTCTCTTTTGACGCTATCTTAAAAAAACTGATATTTGTACACGCATTCGCATGTTTTTAACACACTTTTATTATTTGATATTCGCATTCGCAAATAACTGGAACATATATATACTATACATATTTGACGACCTCCGTGGCGCAACGGCTAACGGCGTCGGACAGTAAACGGGGGTTGCAGGTTCTATTCCCGCCCCGAGTCTGGGTGTTTATGTATAATATGTATTTATTTACAAAAGAAAAGTATATAAGTAGTATATCAGTTGTCTAGTACCCATAACACAAGCGCTGTGCTGCTTACTTAGGGACTAGATGGCGCTGTGTGAAATGTCAGAGTATATTATTATATTATTATTATATGTCAGCATTCGCGAATGTGTGTAATCCAATATTCGTCACATCACTAGTAGACAAATACATTATTGATAAATTATAATGATGTCGTTTAGCTTGGTAAATTTGGTCATTTCCTCTCAGTTTACAAACATAATTAAGAATTAATTAAGAATTTCTACTTGTTTGGGCCATAAACATATTTATCTTTTTCTATATCTATACTACTATAAATCTCTGGCGTCTGTCTGTAATCTTCGATCTCTATCTGGGCGTTTCTTTGTAAACTGGGCAACTCGCTGTCTCAGGCCGATATTATTTAAAAAAAGTACAGATTATTATATATTTTGTAATTAACTGTAAACCTAATCTACCTGTACTCACCGTACAGTATCCATTTAAATTTACTTTGTTACATCAAAAACAACGTCTGTCGGGTCCACTACTCGCTAGTATAAATATAAACTTCGGGCCATATAGGTTGTAGGCATATGACTTAGGTACTTCAAAAGTGAAGCAACCTCAATGAGCGTACGAAGCAATGATTTTTATGTACTAATAAAAATAATAGTCCAGATGATTACAGAAATTGTGTGCACTAGACTTGTACTATGTATACCACGCAATGAACTGGAGGAGTTGTCAGTAACTCTCAGACTATAAGCCGATTGACCTGACCGCGAATCGAACCTGAGACCCCGGCTAGAAAGCCAGACGTCCTACCACCGCACCAACGGGCTAGTCAATATCAATCTATTCAATACCTCCATCCTCCAATATAAATTTGAGGAGGCGAATAAAGTATGTAAGAACCCCCAAACTTGGCGCTCCGTCCTCTCTGACCACCCCATTAGGGATACAACGTGAATATATGGATGTATCTATGTATTTACGGGTGGGTGAGCTTATTTTAGTTGTTTCACTTCAGAAGTCTATCAGTATTAGAGAGATTATAATTTATTATTTCTCATTCTAAATCCATTCGGCAGGTCAGTACAATGGAGTTTGTTAGCACTAAATCTAGTTCAATTCCCACTTGGACAGCGGCCAGGATAGTTGTATGTAATGGTGCGATTATTTGCCTATCGCGGTCTCTGAACTTCGAGAGTTCCGTGCACTCCTATAGTCGAATGAAAATGAAAAAATACTAAATTGAGAATGCTGTAAGCGATACGCATAGGGATGCCAATTGCCACCGCCCACTCTTCTTTTTATATTTGAATGTGTCTGGGGGCATTCGAAACGTGAAAAATGACAACGAATTTGAACTTATTTTATTATGAAGTAAGTTGGGTCATCATTCATCCACAAACTACTAACTACAAGACAAGTAATATTTACGAATTTCTAAGCAAATTATTTTGTAAAGGTTAGAGAAGTATAGGACGCAGGAGGGCGGCGTGGGTAACGTCGACATTATATATATCGATATAGATTGATATCTATATGCATAATCTCGATGTATTGATATATCCATAAGCCATTTGGCACAAGATTTCTTTTAAAGAGTTTCTCTTAAAAAAGGAGAGATTATAATCAAAACAAAATTATTTATTTTGAAATAGAAAACGAAACTAGTCTAAATCTTAATTTTTCAGTTTATAGACAATCATTACAATCAAGAATTATGTATTAAATATATATATATATATATATATATATATAATTAATTATATATATATATATATATAATTAATCGAAAGCGTGTATTAGTAGGAAAGAAACAAAATAATTTAAAATTAACGTCGTTATAAAATTCTAAATTTATTTGAAACAATGTTCATAAAGTCGTCAATACGTTTTTTCGAATACACGTGCCGTTCTGTAAGAGTGAGACGCAATATATTATTATAGCGTGATATACAAGAATAATTGTCACTGGAAGCCTGTTTACTTCTATTATAATTTTTTAATTATTAATTTTATACTTAGCAATAAACGCGATATTATCCTTTTTGAAATATTTTTACGACTGTTCCTTCTACACCAAATTTACAGCGCCATCTGGAATTGTTTCTCCATCTCGAATTTTATTATTTTTTTAATATCGCTAACAAAAAGATTATGCATCTGCATCGTGAGTTTTATTAAACGAGCGCTCGATTGTTTTTAAAGTTATTTCATTTCTGGACAGCACTATGTACATTGTAAGTTTGAATCAAGTAAAACACTAAGAATAAGGTTAATCTAACAAAATATTAATTTTTTGCTCTTTTTTGCTGTTAGTAAAATATTTTTGGATTTACTTGCAAACTACTGCAACAGCTGTCTACGTTTCTTTTATTAATTTGTTTACGACATTGATAGGAATTAAAAAAATGAAAGAAATGTCATCTGTCACCTCACAATCTAAATATATAATTGAAATCAAAAGATTGAAAAGTTACTGCACTGATGTTTCGTCTATCAACTTAACATCATCACGGTAGACTGGGTAATCGCCATTATTTTGTTCTGTGTTGTCACATTTACTATAGAAATTTAATTACTACCAGGAAATCAAATAAATAAAACCGAAATTCATAGATAGACAGTGTTCAATACAATATTACCTACGTTATGTGATAGTGTACAATGTCATGGCTAGAACCCCATACAATTCTGAAACATCTCTTTTAGGGGATCATTTGTGCACACACATTGCAGACAAATGGCCTTTCTATTACAAGTCTCGTGGGTTAGGTCGTCTCTGCATTTATTAGATAAAAATCTCCAGGTTTTGGAATCGAAGTCTCAGATTTTCAGACTTTTGCCCTAGTTTAATAATTTTGCTGCTAGCATCTTTAAATCCGCGTAGATAATTAAACAGTTTATTGGGATGAATAGTGGATGATGCACCAAGTACTGGAAAATTGTTATAAATTGAATACTTCTATTGTTGCACTATAATTGTATTGCAACAACACCGTAGTGGTCATGATATATTCCTATTCAAGAAATACACACCTACATGACACGATATATATATCCCCATGAACAAAAGATGGCGGTAATTGCGATTCTTGCGTAACTTTTTAAATTTTTGTTTTCAGGCTTCCGTAATTCAAAAGAAAAAAGGAACCCTTATAGGATCACTTCGTTGTCCGTTTGTTTGTCTGTCTGTCTGTCAAGATCCTTTTTCTTAGGAACGCGTGGAGGTATCACGTTGAAATTAATATCAAATACTTAAGTTTGCAGTCCCTTGGAGCTGTCAAAAAATCAAACTTCTACGTAAACGAAATCAATAGATAAAGCCGTTTATACCGCATATTTTGACACTCGTATGGGAATCAAAACCTGTAGGGTGCATCCCGTTGACCTTTTTTCTATTTTATCGGTAAATACACATTACAAATACATTGTATGTTGATACGGAACCCGCGGCGCGTGAGTACGACTCGCACTTGGCCGGTTTTTATTTACATTTACGCTACACACGCAAATGCTGTCGTCATTCTCGCCAGTAAACATTCAAACATATTAATCATCATATTTTATGATGGTTTTAGTAGGATTCAGATATTAGGGTACAACTAGCGTCATCTACAGACAAACCAGAAAAATAATTGTAAGGGTAATTGTTGTTGAATTACCCTTAATATACTCTATTGCAGAGATTCCTAAAGTGGTTTCCGCGGAACCCAAGGGTTCCGTATAGAAGCCACTAAGGTTCCGCGAATGTTACATTGGTCGTTAAACCGTTGGAATTTTTTGGTTACCGTCATTTGTGGCGATAAAATTTTTTGCGCGGAATTTGGTCTAAGCATGCATATTGACAAACATTGACCATTTTTATTCTATAGGAGTTCCTACACAATAAAAATGCTCGATTTTAGACCAATTCAAGTTTTTATAGGAAGCAGTTCAATAATTTCATTCATCTCATTAATCTTTATTCCTAATATTTGTAATAAATAAATTTGAAATAAGTAGGTAGTAAGCGGTAGGTATTTTTTATTATTATAGTTTGCTATAGAATTCCATAAATTAAATGGAATTTATTGAGTGTTCGATGGTCTTAAAAGTTTAGGATCCACTGCTCTATTGAATTATAATGATAGTTACAACGCTCGTTTATTTAAAAAACATTATATTGTGACATTACTTTCCTTCAGTGTATTGAGTATAAAATACACTGTGTTCACTAACCTCGTAACCAGTAACTGGCAGAATCTAAAAATACTCGCCACGACACGACAACTCGAGACACGACGACCGGCCTTCGGGGAAGCTTTTTATACACACATATTTCCGCCAGCGAGTTGCAGATCAGCTGAAGATTTGTAGAACACTCAAATATTACTTGTGACATTGAGAACGTATGAAAAGAGAGTTCTACAAAGTTGTCGACGAAATCCCAATCCATATCTGACATCTGAAATTTCGAAACAACTGTTACGGGCAGTCACCTTTGTGATTATATTTCTGGCCTATGTCAGTGACATTTCAGTCTTTGAAGTTTTCTTTTTAACGTAGCTTATAGCAATCCAACATTGACACAAATACGAAATATGTTAGTATTGAATACATCTATATACCTCACATACATTACATATCCTCACGTTGTAATGTAACCCCAAAATGAGATATTGTTAAGTCTAATCTGACACCGGTTTGAAAAACTTCCATGCTCGTGGGAGAAAAGAAAAACATATATACTATATATGCTTATCATCCCGTGCGGGTTCTAGCTAAGTCAATAAGGGTGGGACTTTTTATGAAGAACTAGCTGACGTCTGCGACTTCGTCTGCGTTTTTATTTTTAAAATAGCTTATGTGCTATCTCAGGATTCAAGCTATCTCCATATCAAATTTCATCGCAATCGGACGAACGTTGTGGCAGGCCATAAAATACAAACAAACAAACATTTCTATATATTAGATGGTATAGTGGGATTGGTCGATTCTATGAAGTAAGGGTCGTTCAGGTATAATCTGAGTTGAGCAAAAGGTCGTTCAAGTATAGTTCAGGTTGAGCGATCACGTTACCAAATATCATTTAATTATTTTACAGTTAGGTTAGAAGTCTAACGCTTCGTGGCTATTTTTTTTTTAAATATTTGACAGCGGGATAATAAATTCTGACATCGATACCTTAATAATCATATATCGTCACATTATCAAATACCATTCAATATCTTTACGAAATCCTGTACAATTAAAAATGACATTTGGCCGCTAAGTAAATAAAAAATAAATTACCTTTAACTGATTTTTGCTAAACATTTCTTGGAGCGGGGCACGGCGGGTTCTCCGAATATTTGCATCGTTTCAAGTGTAAGTAGAGCCCGGCGTGCCCTTGTGATTCACAGAAGGACGAAACCGTAATGCACGTGATTACCGAGTGTCCCATATTAGGGCAAGAATGACGTGATATATAGATGCAAATTGAAATGAAAGCTGAAATAGAAAATATAAATAATATAATGCAAAATAAAGAGATTAGGAACTATTTTATTAAATATTGTAAAACACTAGCACAAAAAGTAATAAAAAGAAACAAAAGAAAATAGTTATAAAGTTTTACGTAATGATCGAATAACTGTAAGTAAAATAATAGATATCATTATTACATAAATAAGGAATACTAAGTACATATTAAATATATGAGAATTGAACACTCTGATTTGTGTGGAACAAAGCACCTGTTATAATAGAAACTAATCAAGATAGATATATGTGAAAATAGACTAGAGTAAAGTAAATTTACATAGATGTAAGAACTAAAGATGTAATAATAATAATAAATATAAGAGAAGAATTTAATAAAGATAATAAAGGAAGGAATAGGGAAAGATGTGAAAGAGAAGAATGAACCAAGGATGAATATAAGAGAAAGATATGCAAGAAAAACAGGGGAAGAACATAGCACTATTGTAAACAAAGTTCCTGACATAGATGAAAGCCAGGGAAGCAGAAAAAAAAAAAAAACATTTCTTGGAGACTTTTTATGAAATCTTACTACGTCTGTGCGTTATACCTGCATGACCCTTTACTCAACTCGAATAATACCAGGACGACACTTCACTTAATTCGGGATGAACGATATTGGAAAAACGATGAAATTAACATCGATATCAATATCGGTAAGTAAACATCGATGTTCGATAAACGTTGAAATAAAAACATCGATCTTTTGGTGCTAAAATCAAATTTGGTAGAAAAATAGTAGTTCGAAATATGAACTGATACATTTCAGAAATTGTTTGGAAATTGCAGATTTTGTGAAATAAATTTTGTACCTTGAAGTCTTCCATTAGCTTGATTTAATTTTTAAGTTTGGATATTTTTGTTCACAGCATCAAACATCGATATACTCGTATGTAACTATAAAACTTCGATATTTTTACGTTCAACATCGATGTTGTCAATTCGTATCAGCCATTATAGCAACCAATCACTATTGCAATCCGCTCTATCATATATTACAACTAGAATTGGCGTCAAGTTGTGATGTTGTGTGATCCTCTGTTTATTAGAAAATAGAGTAAAATTAAACGTATTATTATGTTCAAATCTACGAGTACATATGCAAGAAGAAATGATAACAAATTTTTTGAGGTCGTCAGCTATAATTTATTCAACATTTCCTTACATGATTACAGTGATTTTCAAGCACAAAGACTGGTTAATTCACAAGAATTTTTGGTTACATCGGGGAAGTTTGCATCATGTTTAGATTTCTTATTCGTGAAGCAAAACACGTGTTGATCTTAGTTTTAAGCTTTTGGCGAAAGATAGCTAGAAATATACCCAAATTGACCACTTTAAATAATGACGTTAGACATTAAATTATTGGATTTAAATGTTCATAAAAACAATGAACTTGACATGACGTACAAGTGTTTGAAAGAATATTAATGTCTCTGTAGGTGGAGGTATTAAACAACATTTCCTTGGCAATGACATCAACATCTATCAAACGATTTCGGAAACATCGTATCAAATTGATATTCAGCAGTGATTTGTCAATGGAATTTGTATTGGAATAAAATAATAAAATGGGTATTTATCGTGAAAATTCTTGATATTTATATTGCCGGGAATAGAACAACATACACAATGAATAAATAATTTACACAAAACGACATGGTTGGATGACAGTGTTATTGTAAATATGAAGAAAGGAATACTTAGATGGTTCGGACTTACCTATAGAAAGAATGAGAGATGAAAGATTGACAAAGAAAATCTACAGAGCGAAAGTAAGCAGCAGAAGCCAAGGAAGATCAAGGCCGACTTATCAAATTAAAAGTAACTAATATGACGCTGACGGAAATGTCAAAAAATTTAAAGTAACTAGAGGATTAGCCTGGCCGAAATGGCAAAAGCGCTAGCAAACCCCGGCGAAGGTTGGTGAGAATGATCAAATTTAAAGACGCGAAATAAGTATGTAAAGACCGCGATTTTTAGCGCTCAATCATCTGTAACTACCCCATCAAGGATACAGCGTGAAATCTGTTGTTGTTGTTATCGTTTTGAGGTAGGGACTCATAAAAAGACTCGCATTATTTTTCAGTATTATTGTATAATAAAATGTAATTGTGTAATGTTATGGAAAATACTGCGGAACTGAGCGTCTTCAGCGCACTTATTCAATATTTTCTGAATTCATTTTAACTGGGGAACAGTTTAACATCGAACTGTAAGCTTAAATTGTCGTGCATAATTTACAGAAACGGAAACATCGTATATCGATTAGTTGTGTAATCGATACTTATAAGCTTCCGGTTGGGTACTGGCTTAAAGTAATATCGTCGTCATCCTAACCTAGCTGTTGGGAGGAAAGTACGTGGTAGGGAGTATGAAAACGATTGCAGCAATCGTGATCAGAAAGAGAAAAAACGGCCGAACTGTTCTTATTCGGTCAACGAATTGATAGTTTTTCTAATGATATAATAGTGTACATATGGACCACGAAACCTATTGCGTATAAATTGCAAAATATAGTTACTTCGGAACCTTTACCACACGACCCGCCTGACGTTAAGCAGTTACCGTAGCCTATGGACGCCCTTAATACCAGGGTCATCACTTGCGTATTGTCGACCCTGTAAAAACCTTTTCACGCCGCTTTTGATGAACCCCATGCCATAGTGTCTTGGGAAAACCTTGAAGGGACCTCATTTTACAACCTCAGTGTTCGATGGAGAAAGTTGCTTTGATACCATCCGTGCCCGACCATTTTGTTTCTAAAGTGTAAGGATGAATACCATGCCGGCGGCGAGCGACGTGATTGTAGACGGTGGCCGTGGGCATTGTGTCAAACTATTCCTTAGAATGCAACCCATTATACAAGCGGTAGAACCACACACAGGGGGGCTCTTCTCCAACTTACATATTCGAGACCGTTTGTAAGCTTGAGATCGTCGACAATTCTGACAACCCACCTTTGAACCGAATCAAAAGGTGCAAATTGATATGCAGATTTTCCCGCCCATAGGTGGCAGCAGTACTCCATATTGTATCGGACTTATATGCAATGTAATTAAAACTGTAAAGGTTAAAATTAAATAATATCATTCATATAAATATGGAGGTATTTTTGAACGCCAAATGAAGCATTACTTCGGAAAAACACTGAGAAGAATCGCCAAGAAACCTAGGCGATAATGCGAGGAGAATGACGAGATTTGAGGAAGCGAAAGATGTGTGTAAGGCCCGCGACGCTTGGCGTCGTCCACTCTGACTACCCTGTTATTGATACAGCGTGAAGATATGTATGTACAATATTCGACTCCATAGTTTACTTTTTTATTCGAAAAATTCCTTCAACTATAAATGTAAAAAATAAAGTCGTTATTTCTGTCTGTTTGTACATTTAGTTCTTTTAAACTACGATATATTATAATAGATTTTAACGCGGTTTTTACTTAAGGGGTGGGAATATGTAAAACTTGCAATAGTAATCAGCAGTCCTGTATTCGATCTAGAATTTGGGCAGTGTCGATATTTTCAGCCTCGAGACACGAGACATCTTAGGTGTCAAAGTTCAACTTCGGCTTTTCAAAATAAAATTGATTAAAAATCAGTTATAATTTAAAGTACATACTTTGCAAAGTCATCATGCCAATCATCAATGATCATAATCTGGTAACTACTTCTCTAATTCGTTAATCATAATTCTCATGATAAACGATTGATTTTTTGATAATAAAATTAAGAATTAATGTACTCATCATTTTCTTCAATGAAATTGTTAAAATAATTTTTTTTTACGAAAAGGATAATTATACAGAGTGTTCTTTAACCGGGACTATATGGGGACATAAATGAATCCATAAGAGATATGGAGAAACTGTCTTACTAACCATCTGATCTTTTTTTATGGAAAAAATGTAGGTGTAGTTTTTTTGGTGAAGGGTGACTTGTCCGTAATAATTAGCATTTAAAAATAATTGTCAATTTTACTAATGTTTATGGGCAACTCAGGCTTGTCCATAAACATTAGTAATTAACCGTACTCGAAGCTTGAAATTGACTGTATCAAAATTCTTTTTACAAAAAAAGACCAAACCGTTAGACAATTTCCTTGTATCTCCTACGGACTCTGATTTTCCTGTACTGTCCCACTTTGAAAAACAACATTGTACATGTGTATACAAGTTGCTTTTTACCTACCTAGGTTTATATGCCTACCTAAATTGTATAAAAAATATTGCGACATGTTTTGTAACTGCGCTCTCGGCACTATTCCCTTATCAGTAATGAGTTAACATTATTATCATTAACATTATTCGTATAATTTGTAGATGTGTACTCGTAATTACATACTAATTACATACAGTTTTTGTAAAGAGTGGTCCACTAATATGATATTGGTTTGACGTTTCGACCGAGTTGCATAGGCCTTGTGTTCAGAGCAAACTGTCGCAGCCAGTTCACTCCGTGTCCGAGCTAGAAGTTTTATAATCTACCCCCGATATTTGTAAATAGGTTTTAGGACACCTACACACAATACTCACAGTGAAACTTGCTGGGACAGTTCGCTTGAGACAACGGCCCATGCAACTTAGTCGAAACGTCAAGCCAAAATAAAAGGTAATCGGGTTAATTTCTCGTTTGTTAGATGTTTTATAATGTAAGACGAAAGTTTAAAAGTTTTTTTTGTAAGTACATACATACATGTCTTCATGCCGTATCCCCAACGAGATTTTATTATAAGTATTTTATGGTTTCTGATATTTGTAAGAGACTGGTCGAGGCTTCGGGAGACCGCCGGGCTGGCAGCTTCTTCCGCCAACGAATCAGTTTGGCTATTCAAAGAGGCAATGCTGCCAGTCTGCTAGGTACCTTGAGCAATGACAGCTTTCTAAGCGGCAACTTTGAGGAAGTTTATTATTTAAGATAATGTGTAGTTTTAAGTTTGTAAATATTAACATATGTATGTACTTTTTGTTAATAAAAATAAAAAAAATATTATAAGAGTATTTTATATAATTTGAAAATACAATATTGTCAAAAGCACTCTCTACCAGAGGTACTCTCGGGAACGCGCCCTTTATCGTGGGAAATGGTACACGATCTTTACAGAATGCACAATTTTTACTGGACTGTCCCAGAAAGACAATAACGTTTTTGACAAAATAATTATTGTTTGAGTTAATTTTACATCTGTTTTCAATCATTATCTTTTGTATTATGTTGAATAGGACATTTATAGTGTAGTCACAGCCAGATTATACAATAATTCAGTTAATAATGTTTACACGATATTCTAAGATGGGAGAGGGCTCATGCGTCAAATAATAAACTTTAATTTGGCAATATACCAATTGCGTTGGAGATAGTACTAATTTATATTTCATTAGAAGTTTGGACAAAAATGTTAGTAAACTCTAACTGTTGGTATGAAAAAAATTAGTGAAGCGCGAAGATGACTGCGCACAAAGGATTCTGCACGATATACAATTTCAAATTTCTAAACTTGATTTTTGAAGATTTATATGGCCTTCGACTTTTGTTGAAACGACTTGACTTCCGTAAAGACTTCATTAAAAAAATAATTTAGTAATCATCAACAAAACTGCGAAAAAATATGCAAAATATAATGAAAAAAAATAAGAACTTTTTGTTTTTAAACTTAAGTAGTAGGAACAGACTGGGATAAGTTCCGTCTCTGTCGCTCCTAGCGCAGGCCAAAGACACTGCGAGTTTGTGACGTCACAACTCTGTAACGCCATTTCCTTCTGACTTATCTCCACTCTGTCCCTACTGAAATATAAAATCCAATAAATGCTATTTTTGTAAATGGCATTCGAACTTTTTAACAGAGTATAAAATATACCAATTTTAAAAGCAGACAACTAGCCTAGCTTGGCGCTCCCTCTACTCTGACTACCCCGTTAGCGTGATACAGCGTGAAGAAGACGATAACTATGACTTATAAATAGCGTTTATAAAGTGACCGTCGTCACCGAATCCCCAAAACAAACACTGCAATTCATCTGTAACGCGACCGAGCGGACGATCCAATTTCTTTACCGGCCTTTATGACCGTCAGACATGTCGTAAAGTACGAGATTTACTACGATATCGGGATTACCGTGTACATGCTCTTTAACGGTTAATACAGCTATAACTAAATCTGAGAATAGGTATTAAGTATAAAGTTAGTAAAAACTTACATAACATAACGAAAGTGAGTGCTAAAAGAAGCCAAGGAAGACCAAGGCTGACTTATGAAGATCAAATAGCCAGAGTATTAGCAGATGGAAATGTCAAAAGCACTCGCATACCTAGCCGAAAATGTGTGAGGAGAATGATGAGATTTGAGGAAGCGAAAGATGTAAGGACCGCGACTCCTGGCGCTCCGTCCTCTCTGAGTACCCCGTTAGGGATACAGCGTGACGATATGTTATAAAGTTAGTATACTAGTATGTTATGTTTATGGAATTAAGTATTACACTTATGTATTTGCTAATACTTGTCGACATTGCGAGACGCCACCCATCTAAAGATGCCAGCCGCACATGCCTCTCAAGAACCATGATTAATAGAACTGGCAGATTCTTCTCGGACAATCCACTTCTTATGACAGCACTTGTGATTACAAAAGTCTTGGATCGCCTCATACTTTTTTGACATTAATTAATTTGTTGTTCTTACGAATATTCTCGGAGGAGCTGCGCTCCAAAATTGGGTCAAGACCAACGTAAATGGAAGTTAATTTGAAAGCATTTTCATCATCACTGTTACAGGATTAACACAAAAAGGGGCAAGGAAGATGCGTTACTTTTTGTCTATTATTAATGTGTCTTATCGAATTTTGTTTCGGTTTCGGTTCAAGTATTAAAGTATTTATTATATTAAAGTCAAATGAGATGAGATTCTTATCCAGATGAGAATCGTAGTATACCGGCACGCTTGTCATCTAACTTGCAATTAGCATACGACAGCCAAATATCGCGCGATATCTGCTGCCTATACGAAAATTTGTATAATTTGGATATTGGCGCTCAATCTACCGCGAAATGTAATTTTACAGTCATGCTGCAATAGACACGCAATCGTCATACATGATACCAATTTTTTATTACAATTGGTCACCTGTAGCGCAATGATCGCGTGGCTGTCGCTGTCTGCAAGTTTTAGGAAATAACCCTGCCGTTACATTATATTCTATTTTTTTCATATTTTTGATTACGACCATCAACAAAAGTATTTTATGTTGATGCGAATAATGTAAACATTTGTACACACTTTTGTACAGTTTTATATTGGCTTGATAAATAACTTACCTGCCAATTCCATAGACTTAAGTCCGGTGGATTTCACGATAGTCCTGTGTCGGTCGTGATTGATTCGATCATTTGATTGCAATCATTTCAAAGTATTGATAATTACAATTAGGGATGTTACGGAGGTTCGATTCCGATTCCGAAAAGTCGGAACTTCCGATTGATATTGCAGTTCCGATTTCGACTTTGGCTCCGACAATTTTAAATCGGAGGTTATAATCGGAGGTCGAAGCACAGCGGCGGCGGCGGCCATGGTCGGCGTGTATGAACAAGTGAATGTTTCTCTTGAAGGGAAGCCTTCTCCTTTCGTGTTTTCTGTTCGCGCTGTAATGAAACTTATCCGAATTTTCGATAAGTGTTAGTGTGTTTCATTTGATGTGTGACAAATTTTTTGAATTAAACAATGAAGCCAAAAACAAGTATTATTTGGAACTGCTTCAATGAAGCTTGTGCGAATTCATTAAAGTGTAAACTTTGTACGAAGCGAAACTGTTGTTCATTAAATACATTATGTTTCTTTTGGAGTCACTTCATTTGATTTGATTTACTACTAGTACTGTTTAAGATTTGATCTTTTTATTTTCAACGCCTAGGCCTAGGCAGGTGTATTATTTATTGAACTAAAATTAAAGAGGCTTAATATTGTTCGTATTATTTTATTTTATTAGACTTGCTCTTCGTCTCTCTTCTGCTTCCACCTCCGACTCCGAATCCGGTTCCGACAAATCAAATTTAAAAACTCCGATTCCGACTTCGGTTCCGATAAAACCACTTCCGTAACATCCCTAGTCTACTTCACGAGGCCCGGGGCCCAAGGTTGGTTGAGTATAGCTGTTTTAATAGACTACGATTCTATTGATTGTATAAACTAAACTACCAACTTACAATGCCAAAACACTATGTAGATTGTTTGTTATTAAACTACGTTCGTTCCTCACCTTGGTTTTGTACGTTGATCTCACGTCCAGATACTTCACCACTTGTTTTGTTGATTTAGTGCTATACGGCTTTTTGTTACGAGTTCTTTTTATTTTCAATAAAACACCGATTGTCTTGTAAATGTAAGACGAACATTTGTACGTATTGTTTTAGTGTCTCTTCATGTTAATATTATATTAGATAAGTAGGTACTTAAACTGAACTGTATAAAGTATAACAAAAGTAATTTTCGCTTAATATATAATATCACGTCATGCGGCGTGGACAGGGGGGCATTTAAAACAAAACTACACTTTGATACTCTTTAATCGATAAGTCTGTTTTTACTCTATGTTTTTCTTTACCACGGGAGAGACAATCAAACAGTTCACTTGATAAGTGGTCTGAGGTCCATAATATTAATTCTCAATTGTCAATTCATTTCCTTTAATCACATAATAAGCTTACAGCGGTTGCCAAATCACTTATATGCTAGTCATAGATAGTCATACATAGATAAAATAAGTTTTACATAGTGATACTGCTTTGTGTCCCTAAATAATCACTAAGGAACGAAACAGCCTCTCGACAAAATGTTATCTCGTTGCTATCAAATATGCGCGACTTTCGTGCGAGCAAATGATTGAGAAGGGCGATTGCCCGCGGAGTGGGGGCGCGCGCAGCGCTTAGGGTACGCGAGGGTGGCGTTGAGAACAGCCGCTGCACGCGCCTTCCATTGCCACCGCGTAGGTATCGCTTAGGAACGAATAGTCCCATTTGGGATACCACAGTCGGATTGCCCACCACGCCATTTAAAACGGCGCGGTAATGTAGTAAAACAGCTAATTTACGTCTCAGCACCGGGCTGTCCATCCCATCCATCCCATATACGAACATCGTAGGAAAGAGAAACGGATAGATATTGTAGATTTTTTTTATAAAGGAACCCAGCAAACTTTTTATGTACTTTTTCAATGATGTCCCCATAAACAGCCTCGCCAGGGTCCCACACCACCGCTCCATATTCCAACACACTACGTACATACGCATTCTACAACATTAAGGCTGCTCTAGCGTCCTTGAACTGATACGCGGTTCTGATGATGAAACCCAGCATTTTGTTGGCCCTCCTGCATATTGTCAGAATGTGTTTTTTGAATATGAATTTCGAATTACACGTTAGGCCTAAATCTTTTATCTGCTCTACATGATCAATCGGCGCCTGACATAGGAAATAAGTAGCAATGAAAGGAGACCCTCTCGAGAACGTAATGGCTTTGCACTTAGATTGATTAAATTCAAGACGATTTGTGTAAGCCCATTCTTCGATAGCCCTTATGCCCCTCTGAAACGCAGGACTATCATGGGGGCCCCCAATAGTATATCTATACAATTTTAAATAATCCGCAAATAGCAGGCATTTAGATGTTTTTAGTACTTGAGGTAGGTCGTTTATCATTATTAGTAACTGAGTAGGTCCTAAGGTACTAACCTGACTGACACCCGATAGTGTATTATAATTTTGCGAACGATAACCAACAAATTGCTCGTATTGATTCCGGCCTTTAAGATAGCTAGCGAAAAAATTTAGCAACTTTGGACCAAATCCGAATGATGCAAATTTTGAAAGTAAAATGTCGTTATCTACAATATCAAAAGCATTTCTAAAGTCGAAATAGACAGTATCTATTTGGTATCTGTTATTCAAACCAGACAGTACGTAATCTGCAAAGTTTATATGGTTTGTGACAGTAGATTTTGAGCATCTAAAACTATGCTGACAATCACTCAGCACGGTTTGTATTTGTCTTCTTAGGCGTGAATCAATGATGCCTTCAAATACCTTTCCGAACACTGACAGAACTGCAGTTGGCCTATACGATGTAATCTCTAGATTAGATTTTTCTTTGGGTATTGGCGTTACTCTAGTGATTTCCATGCCTGTGGGTAGTGGGAGTGTTTCAGGGCAAGATTGTACAATTGCAACAGTGGAACCTCCAAAACAGACACATAGTTTTTCACCAGAAACGTTGAAATAGAGTCTGGTCCGGGGGCGGATCGAGACTTCAGCTTTCTGACAGAGCGACGAATATCGGAGACAGACACCCTATCTATATCAATTAACGGCAAATAAGCCCCAACATTATTGGCGGCCTTTTCTGCGTCTAACTCCGGTACGCCGCTCTGAAATACAGAACCAAAATACTTAGCAAAAGCATTCACCGCATCAAGGCCAGAGACCTCGTTATTTTCGAAACGAAAGACATTTGTGTTACCTCTATCCCGTCGCCTATCTTTGACATATTGCCAGAATTTCGTGGGGTCTTTCACAATATCCTTCTCAAGCTTCCGCATATAGACGGTATAAGCAGCCCTAATCAATGTTTTTACACGTTCGCGATGTACGAATGTTTGAACAATTCCTGATTAAATTGTTTACCCTCCGCTTTCAATCTCTTTAAATTAAAATGTTTATGTTTCATATTTTGAATAATTTCAGGTGTATACCAATTTGGATAAGCGTAAGGACTATTAATTAAGGATAGAAAAGACATTAAGGATAGAAAACACTTCAGATTGCAAATGTATTGACAACCCTGAGGACTAAGATATTGTACCTTTTGTGCCTGAAACTTCAACGGCCCTCCACAGTGGAACACAACAGTGCATTATTGTTGTTTGACGGCAGAATTATCGAGTAAGAGTTTAAGAGCAAACTCCCAAAAAGAGTTTCTTGCGTAGGCCCCGCCCTCACACTCCGCCACTCGAACGCGACATGATTATGTCGTTATAACTGGAATATTAATTCATGTAATAAAATATCCTTTGGCCAGTTTTTAGTAAACTGTATTGTATTCCTGTTAACCACAATTCTATGTAACTTACTCGAGTAATTTAGGAGAAATATTTAAAATCTCTCAAAAAGGCATCACATTGCAGAAAAAAAAGCATCGAACGAACATTTCGATAATGCATATAATCCGTACATAAATTACGTTATGATTTTAAGCATTCGACAGAAAAATGATTAAAGAAATATATGTTTAAATTTCACATTCATTAAATGTGTGTCCGCTTCAGAAAACGCTTATTTAAAAATGCACAAAATTTTGGCAGTCGGGTCTTAAAAGTCAAATCTAACACCGATTCAGAAGAAATCTGTACAAGAACAGACAAGGGACTCAGTCAAATAACCATTTTATATATAGTTTATAGCTATTTTCTGCCTAAAAAAAGTAATTGATCGAAACGTGTTCCACTTCCCAAAGGTGCATCATCAGGGAATTCCAGTAATCAGGCTCGGCCAAATACCCAGTTTCGAGTGGACTCGGTACTATATACATATATAGATTTGTTTCTGAGATGAATTTTCGTAAATAAACACCTGAGTCTGTATAATAAATTACTAAATCAGTCAGGTAGTCCTATCATTAATAACAAGGCATCGCGCTACGAGATAGATAATCGAATCGTCATGTGGCGTCGAAGGAGATACATTAATTTGTGTTTGAGAACGCCCCGGAAATTGCAATCGCTTGTTGTCATAGCAGCTTTACACAATTTGCCAAACTTTGGTACTGGCACGAACGCACAATCCGCGTCTTGTTTTGCAATTTAAATGTGCACGCCGCTGGGTCCAATGTCACTTTAGACTTATTTGTAACGTCAACACGAAGACATGTCCCACAAAAGTCTATAATTCTTGCAAATACAAACGAACTACAATTTTTATCCTCATTTATATTCTCTTTAATTACCTGATGACACGATTGCACGACAGTGTTATTGTAAAAATAAAGAAAGGAATGCTTAGATGGTTCGGCCACATAAAGAGAATGAGTGATGAAAGACTGACGAAGAAAATATACAGAGCGAATGTAAGCAGCAGAAGCCAAGAACGATCAAGGCCGACATCAAATTTTGATACTCAACTATAGCTATACTGGACTTCGAGTTGCTTTGGCTCAGTGGTTAAATTAAGTCTATTAGGTGCTATTAGTTTTAGGTATAAGAAAACGCGTATCCGAATGCAATGTTGTGTCAAAATTTTAAAGCAATCGATGAAGAACGTTCGGAGATTAAAGATTTTGAACAAACGAACATTTACATTTTTATTTATACTATACTAGTGACCCGCCCCGGCTTCGCATTTTTAGAAATTTTTTTGAAAATAAAATAGCTAATGTTACTCGCTGATAATGTAGCTTTCTATAGGTGAAAGAATTTTTTAAATCGGTTGAGTAGTTTTCGAGTTTATCCATTACATACAAACAGACTATACTAAAGTTTACCTCTTTAATATAGATATAGATTTAACTTTATTGAGTAATTTTCTTCTACATATGGGCACTGTGTAATATAAGCACGCCTTTTATACTCACTTTTAATTTTCATTACATTATTAATGCCAAAAATACAAATAGACATAAAAACCGGTTGTCGAAGCACTCTGGTCGTATTCACGCGACTGGTGTTCCGTATTGCCAGTTGCTAATCGCGAAATAAAGTTTGGTCATGGACCCTTTTACGAAAAATAAAACTTATATTTTTATTTTTCATATATATGTATGTTCACGCTGTATCCCCAACGGGTATAAAATTTTTATGATTACCTATAATGCATTTTTCATAAATGTATTCATGACATTGTTCAGATTTTTCGATTCAAGTTATTGATTAAAAGACAGCGATTTCTAATCCTTCGCAATTAGCTAACGGTATAAAGTAGCTTATTGTGTAAATTATTAATTTTAACATACATACATATCTTCGCGCTGTATCCGTAACGGATAGTCAGAGAAGGCGGAGCACTAAGCATCGCGGTTGCTACATATTATTTCTTTCGCTTCCTCAAATCTCATCGTTCTCCTCACACATTTTCGCCTAGGTATGCGAGTACTTGGACATTTCCGTCGGCTAACACTCTGGCTATTTGATCTTTATACGACAGCCTTGGTCTTCCTTAACTTTAAAATTTTTTATATACATTTTTTTATAAGCGAGTTGGCTTATAACTTTTAAATTACATGTAATTTAGAAAAAATAACAGTTAAACTATTAAGTTAAATATTGGTTGCGGTTTGAATTACTACTTTTATTATCTATTTAAGTAACGACGAGCACGACTGTGGGCGGTATTACAGATGGTCCATATAGTCGCTCAGGTGCGTTCCGTAGGAGATGCCGGAGTCCCTCGACAACGCCGAAGACAACCACTGCAGTAGTATTGTTGTGTAAAAGCAGCACATAACTCAGACTCTCCCCCAGGGGGCTGGGTATCCGTGTGCAGATTTCTCCTGCGTAATCAAAAAAAGATGGTCTATAGTCACAATTTCGTGGTGCGAGGTGAATGAAGTTGTGTAACATATACACAATAACACGAACCGCGCTTTACTTTAATTGGTGGCTGTGTGGTGATTATAACAAATTTGGTGATGTGACCAGTAAGATGATAAAATTACAACTGTCCTCTTGCATTTGCGTCTCTATCCACCTGTGGTGGCAAAAACGACACTAGCGCCATACGGCGTTCACTGTAGATCACAATCGAATCGGCCAATCGCAGACAAACTGTGTACTCAGACTTCTACTACGATGTCAATTGCTGTTCTCATTATCGTTTTTATATCGTTTGTGAAGACATAATATATTATAATTTCCCGTTCTATAACTAGGGTGGTGAGTGTTGGCAGACCTCGTTAATGGACGACCATTAATAACAATCTAGAGCCATTCAGGATACTTAAATATTCCTCGCGAAGGATCTCTTTTGTCGTGTAATTTGCTGATTTGTAAACTCGAGTACGGGTTATTGACCCCTGATTTGCGTTTTAAGGATAACAAGAAATAACTCTGATTTTACGACAGCTAACACGTTGGAATATTGAAACCTTAATAATATTATTAGTGTATTATGTATTAACGTCGGCATTTTTTTGGTTTCTTGTTAGCGTTCTGTATAAAAGTTAGTGAAATCGAACGCTAATTGAATCAGTACAATGTCTTCACAGATAGACACAAGGAGTGCTATGCGTTACCCTTATGATAATTAGCTACTTAAGATAACTTTTTAACATAACGATCTCATTACAATAACAAAAGTAGGGACAAAGCGTACGCTGGAAGAGTGCACAGTGAGGGCCTTTGAGCACCAAGTCTTTTTCCGCCAGATCGGGCAAGATCTGTCCCAGTCAGCAGTTTTAGCGGCTGTGCTGGCAGGTGAAGAGTCGTGAAAAGCCATCCTCTTTCTGTGAGAGTGTAATGGTTCTGAAGGAGGACAAAGAGCGGGAGCAGGAGAGGGTTGAACTCATTTGGAGACGACGAAGTCGGTGCGGTGGCAACGTACGTCCCGGACCTTCAGTCCTGTAGCCCGGGTCAGAGAATATGACCGCGATGTTCCCCGCCTCACGTAAGAGACCAATAAAAGAATAAAGGACTAAAGGGTAGAGGGGGTAGAAACTATATAAAATTATTCGCAGTACCTACAAATACGAACGCGAATGCGAATATCAAAAAGTATGCGATTGCAGATATTTGTCACTTCACTAAATGACATGATAGAAAAGTTGCATAATGCATAGTTAAAAATTGAAGCACGAAATATACCTACCGGCCCACGTTTAATATTATATACATACATACATATTTTCACGCTGTATCCCTAAACGGGGTAGTCAGAAAGGACGGAGCGCCAAGCGTCGCGGTCCTTATATACTTCTTTCGCTTCCTCAAATCTCATTAATCTCCTCACACATTTTCGCCTAGGTATGCGAGTTCTTTTAACATTTGCGTCTGCTAACACTGGCTATTTGCTCTTCATAAGTCAGCAGAACACTTAATATATCGTATAAGCCGATCAGCAGCCATTTCGCTAAAACAGTCACAAGGTCATAAGCAATAATTTCAATACTTGTTTTGTGATCAAGTTTGATTCTGTATATTTATGCCTCCACTTGTATTTTTATATGAATATTTTAAAGTTTTAACAAGTTTTATAATGAGTTATTACAATACAATGCCAAACAGTTTCTACGTCATATTTTCTGAGGAAATCGTCTATAGGAGGCTAATAGAAAATGCGCGAGTGGTCTTGAAAAGATGTCTTTTCCTTTTGTCGCGCAAATTTTTATAAACATTCGTCAAAATTTGACAAATATCTTTTATTTTCTTTGTCCCTTTAACAAACCAACCTTGCAGTTTATTTTAGGAGCTCTTTGTTCTCAATGGGATTGAACCCGTTTAATTTGTGTGGGACGATACATGTTAGGCTCACTTTACACTTAGCAAGTGCAAACACTTTCTTTAGTATTGGATATTAGCTTTGACCGCGATTTTATCCGCCTTGATTACATGAAATAAATAATAAAAATTGGTTAAATGCTGGTTCGACTAACGAACAAAGGGTTCCGTACTGTTATATTTTCACCCTCCAAATGATATCACTTTGTCATCACTAGACATCAGATTATATGCAATTGCATGTTGCATATGCAAATGCATAAAACGCTATATGTGTTAGGCGTGTTACATTACGCGGGAACGATGACGCAGTTCACTTTCAGAAAAGGTCTGTGGCAAATTAAATTATGTTTTATATGAAAACCCTGGTCTTGAAAGAATAAAGAAAGTTACGCATATATCAACGGCACCAGGCCAAACCCTGCCTAAAGAGGTTTCTGCAGAAATGGCGCCAAATTTCAAGTCCTGTCCAGTAACGTCAATTGACGTAGAGATGTCGTTTTCAGCATACAAATTAGTCTTATAAGTGACAAACGTCATAATTTTGCACTAGAAAATCTAAAAAAATATTTAATTGTGTATTGTCACAAGAAATGCAACCGATTATTATTATTTATATATTTTGTGAAAATAAACATAAACTTTAATAATAAATAGTATTTTGATTGTACATATTTTTTGCATATTTCGCCCTTTTTTAGTGCATATCTGCATGCATATTTAGGCATTTTGATAATGAATATAATCCGACCTTTTCTCAACTCTGTATACAAATTTCACAGTCAGCCCAATTCCGATCTCCAAACTTAACGGGCCTGTGTCATAATTTAAGAAATAATACAAATTTTGCTAGTGAATGATTAAACTTTCTCTAATTCTTTTTCTTGTTTTTCTTAAAAGACAAATGGAAAACCTGTGATAACAGTACGATGTTTATTATATTATATATTTCTTAACTTAGTTTCTGAAGGTTTATAAACCCATACTTTCATTATAGACCATAACTCCACGTAGCCTGCCCCGTACTACGTAGCGAGACAACTAAAATCAAATAAAATGCATTAAATAAAACGTACAAAAACTAAACAGAGATGAGACAAATTCAGTTTATATTGCAAAAAGCAGTTTCTGGTAGACACTACCCTAAACTGCGCAACTATGGTACCACATAATTAAATGGTGGAACTTCTAGTGGCACCCAAATTTTAAGTCGATTTAGAAACGTTAATGTCTTAATTTCATAGATACATCTTCAATTCATTATCATATTCAAGGCGAAACAACACCTTAATCCTACTTCGGCGACTTCGGAGATCATAATACCAATCCTCTCTGACTATCCCGTTGGTAATACAGCGTGAATATATATGTGTATGTAATAGCAATGCTTAAATAACAATATTTTGTTTTAGTAGCAAGTAGTATTTTTCGGTCACCAACTAATCCACCACTGAATAAAGCCAAACGTTCTCGGACAATTCTTGACAAAACTTTCGGCTGAGAGGAAATATCTTGCTATAATATATAACAAAACTGCGATTGATCCAAATTTTTTTGACTGAAACCAATATTTACCAAGCACTAGCAGATAGAATATAAAACAAGATAGGAAACTCCAAACTGTCGACATGTGTAAGCCCAGTAAAGTTACGACATCTTTATATAGTAAACTACTGACCCGTTCCGACTTCGCCCGAGTTGAATACATAATATATAGCCTGTGATCATTGTGAATAAAGTACCTTTCAAATGATAAAATAATTATTTCAATAGGTGTAGTGGTTCCGGAGATTACCCTCCACATATAAACATACAAAATACGTGCTCTCTCTTTGTAGTATTAATATAGATAGTATTAGTACACAATAAGGTACAAGGTTATTGTGAAATGGGGTGTAAATCCGCCAGGGTTTGAACGTGTCACTGTTGAGTTTTGACTGTTATATTCCTGATGTAATAATTAAGGGATATGTTTATTTTGTTCTCATTACAAAAAAAAACATTCATTTTACATTTTAAAGAAGATGTGATTTAAATCAAAAGTAGCAAATTTATAGAGAAGACTGTCAAATTTAAACATTGAGATTTGTAGATAAAATGACTAACTCCGCAGCTCCATTATATACAAGGTTATTGCGAAAGAGGGTATAAATCCGCCGGCCTTTAAACTTTTTGGCGACCTTTTGAATTATTGGATACGATTTTTTTTTTCATTCCAAAAAAAAACATTCATTTAACAGAAAAAATATGTACAACCCTATCATTATGCCCTATATTCCAGAGATATGCTAGCGACGTAAAACGCTGATATTAGGGTTGCCTCACCTTTATTTTATTTTAAAGTTTGAGGTGTTACACTAAAACTATTGACTTTTGGTAAAGTTGTAGAATGCAAGTTTTCCATTGTCATGGGTATTTAAATACCCTTCAGCATTTAGCCATCTTTTCGAAATAACCTTGTATAGTATAGATGGCGCAATGCAAACATTATATAATAGATAGTTTATTGTGTTAATTGAAAGATGAAATTAGTTATTGCTAAATATTTACTGAATCCATGAGATTACATGGAAATATTTTAAATTAAATAAATGAAATAGATACTTTATTTCTTAAGTATTATAAGAAAATTGTACTATTTCAATTGAACATTGTTTAGTTAGTGAAAATAGTTTTTCTCTTTTTATTTAATTTATATTATATAAACAATTTGAAAATTTTTCTAATATTTATGAACGGAATATGTTTAACAACTCATTTAATTTTGAAAGTGTTAATTTCAAATTTGACTTTAAAAATTAATGCGCATAGACAAACAATGATAATAGCAGTCTTTATCGGTTGTCCATAGTTATTTTTTCTATAACATAAAACTGTGAATTCACTAAATAAATCATTGTAATTGTATAAATGTAACTTTTTTAAATATATAAAATATGGTATACTATGTAATTATAAGATTCGTAAATAAAGTATTTTATAATTACACAATTTATTAAAGAAGTCGAAATTCGACCGTAAATATAAATATACACATATATACATACATATCTTCACGCCGTATCCCTCACGGGGTAGTCAGAGAAGACGGAGCGCCAAGCGTCACGGTTCTTACATACTTCTTTCGCTTCCTCAAATCTCATGAAATATTTATATAAACCCTTTGACGACAGTCTTTATTCTGTGCAACTGTTTGATCCTAGGGAGGTTACATATGGTATAAATGATCATTGATCACAAACAATTGTGAGTTTGACATCGATAGTCTTTTTGACATTGGTAGTAACAACGTCAACAATGACCGTTTTATTTAATTTAATTTAATGTACTTATTTATAACACATATTACATAAAAATTTTAGCTTTTCCAGTTCTTCTCCATATAAACTACAAGTGTACCAAATTTCACTCCACGCAATTTTCATAAAAAGGGAACCGAAGTTTTCACTTCACGTATTAATATATAGATAGATAACTTACTGTTCCCAATATTTTTTTTTCAAATTGTATTATTACTGTTCTATAAACTGCTAGGATCGCTACAATTTTTTACAATATAGTGATTTTAATCAATCTATACACATGTAACATTGTTTTTTTTAAATCTTTTATATCGATTTACAAAGGAACAACATGTACGTCACGATTCATGTGATTATTTAATAGGTCAAAACCTTGACACTTGACAGAACAAATGTGATTAATTTAACGCTTTGGCAGGTCGTTATGCAAAGTCATAGCTTCTGATGATCAAATTTTGACAAACACGCGCGAATTCAGCATTCTACGCGTACTATAAGGTCCAGAAGAAGGACTCCAGACGAGAACGGGAGAGGGCCGATCCTGGTCGAAGACTACGACCCCTAGGCGGTGGCAACTGGTAACGTACGCCCCGGACCATCGCGTCAATCCTGAAACCCGGGCTAGAGAATAAGACTACGGTGTTCTTCACCGCTGTCTTAAGAATCGACTTAAAGGGCCTCCCAGGCCGCGGCCGGAGTGGGAGGGAGCTCCAGTTGTCTATCCATACGACCCTTAAGAGGACACTAGTGCTTGCGGTTCGCTCAAAATAGAATATTTTTTAAAGTTTTTCTTTTACAGTTAAAGGTTTGTATTTTGATACTTTAGATTTTGACATGTGACGTCACGAAGCTTGACGACTCCCCACCCCTTATCACACAATGTCACATTTCGTTGACCACATCCCCCCTCTTAACATGTGACGTAGTTTATGGATAGCCCCGAACTGTGTGTCTGTGTGCAGTTTTTCTTGCGTAACCAAAAAAAAATGTTCGCTAAACGTAGTGTAAGAGGGCTACATGCGTTACATGCATTTTTAGACGATAAGTGCTAAGTTTTAGAGCTCTGGGTTTTATTTTCTATGGCATTAGCAAGTCATTTAGTGGCTGTACGTAGTTAGAGTCACACCTAAACTCATAATGAGCCGGGGTCGATGCACCGACCGTTTCGGCTTATTCGCCTTTTATGAGACGTATCCACAAATACTTGTCCTGCAAGGAATTTTATTGGTGTTTGTGTATTGATCGTGCAATGTTCACTTTTATTACCACAGCAGATATAGAAACCCGACTAACTGAAGTTATTTTTGCGATATTGGTGTTCTGCGTACTAGGTTGAACAATTGACGGAGAAAATCTACAGAGCGAAAGTGAGAGGATTCTTCTAAGTATTTTCATAACTTTAGAATTCACAGTTACAAATCAGGACAACCTGTATAGGGTTAGGAATCTGTATGGGAATAGAAGAAATTGTTTTATATTTTTCAGTCCTGTTCCTTGTCCCAGGTCCATAGATAACCAATATGTTAAGTACAATCGTGAGGGCTATAAGTCTGATTCTATACTGGCAACTCGTTTCATATTTATTACAAACACTCCTCTCGTTCTCACGTAAGAAAGTACTGTTTCTCTTTTGTAAAGTATGTGTCTTATTATTACAAAATTGCTAACACTCCTTCAGTAAAGTGATAGATTTTATTGGCGTCAAAGTAACTAAGTACTATTTGGGAGAACGCTAAAACTTCAGTTGCATATATTTATTCAAACTTTCCAATTCGTCAACACTTGCACAGAACTTTAATGCACAGTATACTATCAATTTTATGCTTTAAAATTCCGAAATTGCAATAAGCAGAAAATATAAACAAAATGAAAACTTTATTTCTTAAATTCCCACCAAAAAGTTTCGACTCTCGACCATATTATTGTCCAACCGACGCGCGACGCGCGCTATATCACTTTCATTTACATAGATTACAAAACATACGATCCATTCGACTCCGCAGTAAAGAACTAATAAGAAAGGAAATCCGTCTGATTTACAAATGTTTTTTTTTGTTTCTGAGAGGGGAATGTTTTTTTTTGTTTCTGAATCTCCATCCACTCTACGCCGACTGAGTAGTGTCGGACTCGAACCGCCTAAAAAAACTCCCCTCTTTGCAGTTAGCCTTAGTGGCCTTTATAGCGTCACCGGTCGCGTTTGGGCGAGTGCTAAAGGCGCCAGATGGTTGATCGCCTGAGGATTCCTCCCGCCGAGGGAAACCTCGTGTGGAGGGCGGACGTCGAGCTCAAGGCGTCGCCAGGGCAGTTTTCCGCATCTGGTGCATTTTAACGGGCTTCCTATTTGGGTGAAGGCCGGGCATGGGCCGGACCCCTAGCGGACCCGGCCGGCGAGACGTCTCAAGGCTGATTGATTAGTGTGCCTAGTGTTCCGCGTGGCAGTTTACTATGTGGCTTAAGGCCCGGGTGTGTGCGTATAGTACGACGTGATCGAGCTTCTAAACGTGAGGACCCTACAGGTGTCACGGGGGCAGTCCTCGCCTCCGCCGGTGGGGGCGGTCGTAATGTGTAGCCACTTCGATAGCGTTTGCGATCGCGGGGCTCGAGGGTATACGATGACGCCCTGACCACTAGGGAGGGAGTTCAGGTGTAAAGAGGAAATTTGCAAATGTATACTGTAATATTTTTATAATATAGTGTTCATTTCCCCTCCAGGTAAACCAAAACCAGACTATTTTTTCAACGTCTGGCCACCCTTGTAGAGCGGTAACCACCTTTATTCTCCCCCTACGGGAAGGTTCAGTATAATTTATTATGCAAATAACGCTGCATCGTCTTCAATGTGGCTCGACTTATGAATTTTAGATGAGAGTTTTTTTCCAACATTTGATACGTATACTCGATTTCATAATATCGATTTTTAGAACGCATCTGTCTTCGTGTTTAACAGGATAATACACTAATACATAATATTAAAAAGAACGGCTGATTTATAAGGTTAGTAAAGTAATAGACGGTTGGTAGAGCCGTGGGTTAAAACTAGTATTTCACATCACGGTAAACGGCTTGGCGCTCAGTCCCCTCCGACTACCCCGTTAGGGATACGGCGTGAAAATATTTGTGTGTGTGTTGTGTGTGTGTTTAATTACCTATTTTATGTACATGACATTACATAATTAAAAATAAATTAAGTATTTGCAATAATATGTAATATTCGATCTGCTCGTTATTACCTTAGTACAGAGGCGCTCAGTAATTAGAAGGTTGTATCTGTACAGAATGTTACTCAATATTATCTAATGATCTTATTTCTTTTGTTTATTCCGGAATATCGTTTCTATTTTACTAGCTTTTATTTAACTTGACATGTATGTTTAGTTCAAATCTTGCGAGTCAAATTTGAACCACTTTCTCTTAACTTACGACTTTGAAATTTTGCATGCTTGTTCAGTTCTGATGACTACACACTAAAAAATTTGGATAGCTAAAATTGATTTTCACCATGACTTGATGTTACAGCCAGGATTATCACCTCATTAGGGTAATCGCCGAGGACTACTAGAAAAAATACAGTTGTTACGAATAATTGCGAAATAGTTAATAGTTACAAAACTTTGCATGTAGATTTAATTTTGGTAGCTAAACATTAAACTGAAGCTGCAATCAAGATTATCTCTTCATAAGGGTACTCCTCGACGATTAGTAGTAGAGATACGAAACTGCATGTAGACTTAACTTTGATAGCTAAACAAGATTTTCACCATGACCTACTGCAGTCAAAATTGTCTTCTCATGAGGAAACTTCTCGACGTTTGTAAGCTGGACATGAAACTTTGAAAAACAAAGCACAGCCTTCTATTGTATGTAGTTTGGCGAGATCGGCAATGGTTTGCAACCTTTCTAGGAGAAGGAAAACTCCAAAATCAAAGATTGGATGCTGCGGCCAAAATTGTCTCCTAACGAGGGTACTCCTCGACAATGAGTAGTAAGAGATACAAAACTTCGCCAAAAAATCCCCTCAGACACTCAGCCGCACTCTACGAAGGCTGAACTGTGTCATTCTCGAACCGACTAAAAAAAACGCTTCTCTTTGTTATTAGTCGTAATGGCTTTTACAGCGTCACCGGTCACGTTGGGGCGAGTGCATAAGGCGCCCTGCCAAACGGTCGACCGTCTGTTGGGAACCTCGGGCTCAGAGCGTCACCGTTTCCGTACCTGTGTGCATATAAACGGGCTTCCTATTCGGGTGCCGGCCGGGCCGCTAGCGGACCCGGCCGGTATGATGTCTGTAGGCCGAATCGTGTGCCCAGTGTTTTACATGGCAAGTTTACAATGTGGCTTGAGGCCCGTACGTAAGCGTGCAGTGCGATATTATCTTTGAAAAGATCGGAAGCGAGTATTGGTCTGTAACCTTTTTAAGTGAAGGAAAACTCCATAATTAAACCTGGAAACCGCCAAGATAATGATGTTTCTTGAAATGAATAGATTCAGCAATATTTCTAACTAAAAAGGTGTGAAGGTAGAGCAGAGCAGCCCTATTCAACCATTTTGTAGGTTTGGGGTTTCATGATTTTACAGGTTTTATGAACTCCTTGGTTTATTTTTTGTATTTAGTGCATTTTAATATAAGCTTGTTCTCTAAAAATATAATTTTTCTTACTTTTCGTTTATTAGTATTGCCTTTTTATAAGCGCCTGCTCGTAAACTCGTAGCAATAACTATATAGTTGTTGCTAATATTAAATTGGCAGGCGTTATTAATATTAAATAAAGGGGTACAAAAGTCGATAATAATATTCTATCTATTGATATTTTTTGTACTCTAGTTGCTTCTCTTATTATCTAACTATACGAAAAAAAAGGACCAAACAGAAAAATTCGACTTCCTAGCCTACAACATATTGCTATGAGGAACCTTTGTAAAATTTCGAGTTTTTAGACCCAGCGGTTTGCGTGCGTTGAAATGTCTGTCAGTTTCTTCTATTATATATAAAAGAAGAAACTGACAGACATTTCACATATACATGTACTAGCTTTTACCCGCGGCTTACCGTGTGGATTTCGAACGGAACGTTAACGCTACCTTCACTCCACTTTCCTTTGAAAGGTGGACAGTAATATTTAATATTAACAGAGATGTAAGTTGATAATCCAAGCCTAAAAAAAACTAAATAATTTAGACCGAAATTCCTTTTTTTTTTAATTTAACTTCCACTTTTAACGAAATTTCTTTGGAATTTGTATACGACATAATTATGCTTTTTTAAATGCATTACAGTAATGGCTTCAAAGCTTCTAACATTAAGGCTACCATAAAATGTGACAGTAATGTAAATATGTTTATGTTACAGGTAAGTTCGTGTGACGTTACACGCTGTGAATAAGTGGGTAAGTCGCAATTCGGTCAATTTTCACTTGTGGTCTCATACTGTTTATTTATTCATTTAGTGGTCTCATGTCGTAAATATCGATATGCCGTTATTTCTCGCAAAAACCGTCACTGAAATTTTCAATATTTCTAAATGTGGTGCAATTTAAAAGGTCTTTTATTAGTTACACAACAAAGCGCAATCGTCCTAATCTCTAACTGATACGTGAGTTCGCAAAAAAAATCAATCAATCACTCATTCCTCTAGGTCTCTAGGTGTAAACGTAGGTAATCATTTACATTACAAGTATATTAAGTTATCACAAAAAGTACTTAATAAAATATATATAAATTACATAAAATGTTGAGGTTAATTTCGAATTCACTTGGGTCCAATTTCACCAATGTCGTTGTTATCCGAGAATAACTATGCTAGGGATAAAGTTACTCGCTAAATTTACTCTCGAATAATTCATAATACATTTCACCACTTTGTAAAGTAATAAAATTACTCCTAGAATAACTATTCTTTAGAATAGTATTTTTAGGTATGAATGAACGAATGAACGTGTAACGCAGTTAAAATAAATAGTATATCGTTTTCTTTGTACACTATGGCATACCAAGATATTTCTAAAATAGTATTATTCGTCACTTTAAACAGGTATACTGACTATGTTTTGAACACGTTTCAAAGTTTCGTCTCCAGCAGTTATATTTTGGTTTTGCGTTTGTTATTTTATTATAATATTATTGATTCATTGTGTATTTTTAATAAAATGTCTGAAAGAAAATGAGGAGCAAACTGGCAATTAGCAGAAATAATGTTATTGCTTGATCTGATAACGGATCAATACTAAATAAAAAAACGGACGGAGTATCAATGAAGGAAAAAATGCAGAACGGATTAAAGTATGCGATGAATTTATTTCTCCCACCGCAGAATCGTGAACAGTTGAAAATCTAAAATCTCACTGGGAAAGCTTGAAAAAAAGTACAAGATATTTTAACCAGTCTTAACACAACAATTGTTATTATTCTTCTTTTGTGGCAATCCAACCACTACTGAATTTTCAACAATCATAATGCTTAAGAATCAGCTGAAATAAAACGTTTGACGCCAGTTTGGTTTTATCTGAGGAATACGGCCGTTGTGCTTTAAAAATCGGAGGGATTAGAGTTACTATCGTATAACTTCACTATTCTTAGGATAAGTAGTTGGTGAAATAGAAATATTGTTATCTGAGAGTTCATCATGGTTTTATCTTTGGAATAAAACTTATTCGACTTTGGTGAAATTTACCCTTAATCTTCTTTTATTATAAGTTCTTACACGATTATAAAGTACAAAGTGGCAGGGCAGAGCGGTGGCACGTAGCGACTGGTGAGCCACGCGTTCAAATTGCATTATATTTTACTTAAATTCAATGCAATTCAGCATTTTAGGATCGCCAGGTCGCTACACATCATGGAGCACTCAACCTACAGAGTGGCAATGTCATTTATTTTGTATGAAAACAATTTACGTCTAAACACTGTTGCGGTTACTGCGCTCTGTTTTATAGTTTGTTTTTTTTTTTTTGCTGTTTTTGCCACACAACCGAATAAAACAATAAGCCATTACATAAAATATTTAAATACCTGTTGGTATACCTGTATTTAATATTTAAATACTTGTTACCTGTCCAGTATTGGTTATGTACCTACTGCTTAATGAGATCGAGAGTTGATATTTTTTTGTGTAAATAAACTGGCCAGTGGTGTATAAGGTTGTCCGATATTTCGTCTCTATAGGTTGAGTGCTCCATGCTACACATACTCGTATATTCTCACGCTATAATCAAGAGATCAAGACGAAAAGTCAAGAGTTTTATCAGGAAATCTCTTTTTTGCAACTGATAACCCTAGGTGGGACAAACTGACAGACGAACACACGTGTTACTTACATATAAATGCTCTTATAAAGTCGTATTTTCTTGTGTAGTAGGCGACGCTAACAGTAATTCTATTGGAATTAAATATAAGTAAGGCCTTCCAATCATATTGAAAAATATTTTTAATATGCTGTTAACCATTTTTAATAATGTAGATATCTTTCCAATAACGTATATTCAATAATAGTTACATAAAACACACACTCATTGACCTAACAGAAAAAAAACAGTTAAATTGATAAATCTGTTTTATTTAGAATGTAACATAAGGATACAAATTATAACTTAAGTGGTATTCACACGATCGGCGATCGGTATGATCGGCACGATTACGTTTGCCTTTATCTCGTCACGTATATAACGAATCTTATAGATATGTAACACCGATAAAATAATCAAAATTGTAATAATTTGGTACTTTATCAAAGTAATAATGTTTCTTAACGGGATCCTACAAGAAGGTGAACAGAGGTACCTAGTACAATTACCCATTAGGTCATAAGGGAAATCCACTTCGGATCGATTTATTTTCAGTTCTATAGCCTCCGGATTACTCCGGAAGGTCTCGGTTGGGCACTATTATTACCAAACCATTTCACCACAGATGTCTTAAAGTAAATTGTAACGAAGCGTGTTTTGAAGCCACGTTTGCAAAAAATAACTATTATTATCACACGACATGACAGACTGAGACGTAAGGGATCCTAGCATATTATATGTGTTAGTTTTCGAGTGAGAATTTTAGGTATTTGTCATTGAAATAAACGAACAAGGAAGATGCGGACGTTACAAAATTTAATTAATGTACTCGACAAATAGCTTAAGTATAACAGAGATACTACTCGCAGGCAACGAATGGTGGTTATCATTGCGAGTGATCAGGATAATATACCTACTTCATTTTATCCATTGGATTCATATCAGTGGTAATATGTGATAGTTATTTGTCGTCTCAAAATCATAGCGTAGTAACAATAGTACGGTCATTTGGTGCTAAAAAAGAGGCTGCCTGTAAAGTTTTCCGGAAGTTTTGAATTTATAGATTTTGATGTGCTCTTTCCGAATTTTTACTTTGCCACCTCGTACTTTTGTCACTCGCGTCGGCATATTCAAAAAATTGCGCCTAACTATAGGTTTTTGACCATATCTCCTTTACAACTCATTTTAAGATAAAAACAGTTAACAATAAATTAAACGAGATAATTTCCTGTAATTTATGTAACACCTCTTTTTTTGTAAAATGAATAGTTTTAGCGTACGAGCGCCGCAGCTTTCGCATCGTTTGTTTTCGTGACTGTTCGTGGCAATCTCTGTGTTATAATTATGCCAATTAAACAAAAGAAAAGTTGTACACAAATGCGAGTTTGTTGTTGTGGTAAAAGTTAAAATACTGTGTTAAAATGATTGAATCAATTTAAAACCAAGTTGCAGAAGTTAAATACAGTGCCTTTTGCAAAAAAACCGTGTATTTTAATGCAAAACATGCTATAAACAATTAGGTCGTAATATGGGCAAAACGGATGTCGGACTAGACTGCGGCGTTCGTACGCTAAAACTATGAATTTTACAAAAAAAAAGGTTGTTACATAAATTATAGGAAACTTTATCTAGTTTAATTTATTGTTAACTGTTTTTAACGTGAAATGAGTCTGAAAGGAGATATTGTCATAAAACTGTTTTTAGGCGCCATTTTTCCAATATGGCGGCGCGAGCGGCAGAGGTACGAGGTGGCAAAGTACAAATTCAGAAAGAGCACAAATCAAAGAGAATATAATGGAGCACATTGAAATCTATAAAATCATCAATTCTCAAAACTACCGGAAAACTTTCCAGGTAAAACTACTAAATGACTGTTACTACAAGATGATAAAAATAATAATGTGGTCAAACAAAAGCGATCTATACGGATTTTTACAATCAGCACCCAACCAATCACTCGGCCAACAACTGCACACGTGGGCCGATCGTTCGATTGTGTGGAGCATCCTTAATATTAATAATATGGTATGAATTTAAATATGGAACGAGGCCAGTACCACAAATACATATTATACATGTTTATAAATAAACCTAATTACGTTTATTATACTTATTTGTTTTAATTGTAATGTTTTTATTGACTACAATCAGGCAGTTACAACTAGGCCGTGAGCCAAGTTAAATAACTTTTATTTATTGAACAAAATTATAAAGTATTTTTTAACGTCAAACTTACAAACGATTCGAAAAAAACCTGCACAGAGAAGAACCGCTAAATAACTTTGTCAGGTATCATTTTTTCAACATCATTCTAGAATAGTTATTTAAAATACAATATTCATAAAGCCAGTAAATGCATGTGCAGAGGATTATTCCCAGATTACTCTTGTTTCAATGAAATCGCTAATTTTGTAATATTATGCTTTTTCAATCAGTGTGCGTTTAATACATACATACATACATATCTTCACGCTGTATCCCCAACGGGGTAGTCAGAGAGGACGGAGCGCCAAGCGTCACGGTTCTTACATAACTTTTTCGTTTTGATCAAGTGGCTCAATTGTCGTAAACTTTGTCTTACATAACTTTTTCGTTTTGATCAAGTGGCTCAATTGTCGTAAACTTTGTCTTACATAACTTTTTCGTTTTGATCAAGTGGCTCAATTGTCGTAAACTTTGTCTTACATAACTTTTTCGTTTTGATCAAGTGGCTCAATTGTCGTAAACTTTGTCTTACATAACTTTTTCGTTTTGATCAAGTGGCTCAATTGTCGTAAACTTTGTCTTACATAACTTTTTCGTTTTGATCAAGTGGCTCAATTGTCGTAAAATTTGTCTTACATAACTTTTTCGTTTCCTCAAATCTCATCATTCTCCTCACATATTTTCGTCTAGGTATGCGAGTGCTTTTAACATTTCCATCAGCTAACACTCTGGCTATTTGATCTTCATAAGTCAGCCTTGGTCTTCCTTGGCATCTTTTACCTCTCATTTTCACTCTGTAGATTTTATTCGTCAGTCTTTCATCACTCATGTGCGTTTAATATCAAATTTAAATCTCTTTTCTGTTAATTGAGTACTTTCTTAGGAATTTCGTTATAAAAACGCACACAGTTGTCAAAAACGATCCACTTGTCTTTTGTAATTTAACTTTAGGAATAACTAGCTGATCACGACCACAAGTTTCCGTAGCGTTAATAACACCTTTCTTTTGAAATAGATCTGCATTTTATATTATTTATTTTTCTTTTATTTATAATATTTTACTCAAACTTCGATGTACGCGTGAAGGTTACAAATCGTTCATTGCTATCTATAGGGTGAAGGGCGGCGCGGTTTTCTTTTCAAACCGCACTAAAGTAGATTTGACGTTCAGAAATACTATGCAATTGGGTTGACTTGAATAAATTGATTTGACTTTGACTATAAATATTTACGAACGTGTATTTCAGCACGAAACTTCAATCCATGCTGGATAGTATTATATATTTGTCAATTCGTTCGGACACATTAGTACATTGTACCCGTGCGAAGTCGAGGCAGATCGCTAGTATTACACAAATCACTTGTAACATGCCAGCAGACGAACAGCTACGAGGAAGCCGAAGCTGTAAGCGTTTTGTTTTTACCATGGCTGCGGAATCCTAAAATCGAGGGTGCAAGGTGGATGGATGACCTCGAGCAACGTTACATTTTCGGAGGTCAACGACCGGGTCGTGAAGTTTTGTGGCGCCAAGATAAATGAAAATTGAAAAAACTTTTTTGAGACATTTTATTTATCTACTGCTATCTCATTTTTTCTACTGGGTGAGGTTGTTATGTGCCCCTCAAAATATTAAGAACTTTGTTCCCTAAATTGACTCAGGCCTTGATCTGTCAGTTTGGGAAGAGAGACGTTTCAAGTTTTTTTTATATATTCAATAATAACAAAATAACAAAATAAGCAACGAAGAGAAACACATAATGGCAGGATTGCACGATATTTAGTGTTATTGTAAAACTGAATAAAGGAATGCTTTGATGGTTCAGGCACAGAAAGAATGAGTGATGATGACTGATGAAGAAAATATACAGAGCAAAAGTGAGCAGTAGCAGAAGCCAAGGAGATCAAAGCTGACTTACGAAGATTAGTTAGCGACGAAAATGTTAAAAGTATTCGCATACCTAGATGAAAGTGCGTGAGGAGAATGATGAGATTCGAAAAGGTGAAAGAAGTATGTAAGGACCACGAAGCTTGGCGCTCCGTCCTCCGTGACTACCCGTGAGGGATACAGCGTAAAGATATGTACGTAATAATTATAACAAATCAACGAGTCTAAACAGTTTGATGGCCAAGTGAGGGTACTTGCTAAGACCTGCATATTGTGATGACGGCATGTTATTCCCATCAGTAGCATTACGAGCGGTACCATCCGGTCCCCAAATGTTGTTTTAGAAAAGATATTGAACCCTAAATGTTAAGACGATACCCGTTATTTGTGTACTACCTGTTGTTTATGCCTAATCCCTTAAAAGTAGCCTTTGTTCTTTCTCAGGGCGTATTCTATCTCCATTTTAAAATTTTAAAGGATGAATTCCTAAAATTTTTAGCTATTTCCGCTTAAAGTCCAAAAACCACCAATCGACACGTGTTTCGCCTCTCAACGAAGCATCCTCAGGATATTTCAGAGATCAGACTTGGTCAGCCTGACCGTTTGAGCAGAAAATAGCTAGATTTTAGGAATTCATCACATGAAATGGATTTCCGCAGTAACACCTGAGTCTATACAAAATTTTCATACACGTTTCGCCCCATTGCCAGTGGAATTTTGTAATTTTACAAGACTGTAAAACACGTCTTCTTTTTTATTTAATAAGCAATATTTTTACTTAATTTCAAATGGTGTTCCATATGAAAGTGTCATGTAAAGTACAATCCCTTAAGATGAAAACCAAAAATCTTTTCTTAAAAGGCCTTTCTTTTACTTATAAGAAAAGTATATTACTTAAACTATCATCAGACCTTTCATGATCCTATCTTTAGTAGTTATTGAGATTTCGTGATGTAATCATTCGGTCAATCAGTCAGTGGTATTTCGCGTTTGTGTAATATGTTGATATGTGTATAAAGTTTAAAACATAATCATAATGTTATTGTCAAATATTTAAACCAGATTACTTATCATATACAAATAGGACTAACGAATTATTTTCGCACTCCGAGTGGTATGTAAATGTCAGTACTAAATCACCCATTGAACGCATCGGTAAATCTCATTCCTGCCCAGTGAACCAGTGAGGTCAAATGTTAATCATCCTTGCCCTTCGTTTTACTTATTCACTCTTGCCTTGATAGTGACCAACTTTGCTTCAGGAAACACTAAAACACATTATCGTCGTCGCTAGAATGGGTCCCATAGCAGTATGCATATTTTTCCATGTTCTGTGATATGTATTACCGAGAAGAGAAATTATGTTTGCGTGAAAGAAACCTTCGCAACGGAAGTAGGCAGTTCTTACGTCTTGTTGTTTTATTGAAAGGAAGAAAGGATCTAATTACACTTTGTAATCAGACGCACATTCATCATATCCTATCAAACAAAGAAAGACAGGCGACAGTGTAATGGTCCTCTAAAGTTCATTATCGAAGCTCTACCCGACGAGTGTCTTAACAATATTTCTTAAAGATAGGTATATTTGTTTCTGCAACACCTTCAAATGCGTAAACAAATAATAAATCTCTTATGTAGACGGCTCAGCGATAACCTTACTTGTCCTCCACTAGGGTCAAATGAAATCAATACGGTATTCATCATGTGTTATCTTCGAGCGCTCTACAGATTTGCTGTAAGTGGCTTGAATTGATCACTTATGTATATTTTCAGTACAATTGAAATGCAATTGTAACTAGCGCTTGAAGCTGACGATATTTTAATCCATGATATGTTTGACGAGAAATTCGCGTGTAACACATTTTGATCTTACCGGACCATGTGTAACTAGGAAGAACCCTACCATCTCTCATAAATCGGATGTTACATATTACAATTGATGTCTCAACTTTATATCACTTTCATTGCAATCAAAACATTACTAAGAAAGTAAGCACAGTAAATATTGTTTTGCTTGAGCGCCACTTTAGTACACCAACACATGTACTTTGTGTTTCTACTCCTATAGAAATATTTCATTAATCAGCACATTGATTATTAAGTATGGAATAACTACGATTTATACAATGCCAGACTCCGAGTTAGGGCTATTTGCAATTAACAGATCAAAGGCAAGCGGTTCGCGGTGATAGCGGCAATAAGCAGCACTCTTGGCACAGGCCTGTTGGCCAAGATACTAATATAGTTGTGGCCAGTTGAAGGTGCAGGCGAGCAGACAGATTAGCTCAGTGATTAGATGTTATCCGCAAAGGTAATGGACTCACAGTGATTACGGACACCGCGCTGAAGATAAGTGTGCAGTAAGAGTGACTAGGTTCTGTAACTATAGGGGTCAGTGGTGACAGTGATAGAAACTTACAATTCATGCAATTCAGTAGAATTGCAAAATATTTTAATAGATTTTCTGATGTCAGATTTATGATATAAGGTTTGAGTGAATTTACTGATTTCAATTTTATTTCATTATTTAGAATCATCATATGTGAACCTATATGTATGTGTTTGTAATAGAAGTTGTATGTGTGCATTTTTGCGCAAGATATTAGTGTGTTTGATCCGTGTTATTCAAACAGTTACTCTTTTGCAAGTATAGAGCACTCGACCTATAGAGATGAAATATCGGACCATTTTATTCACCACTGCTCAGTTTATTTACACTAACAAGTATCAACTCTCGCTCGCATTAAGCAGTACATAACCAAAACTGGACATATATTAAATGTTTATGTAATGACTTATTGCTCTATTCGGTGTTATGACAAAAACAGCAAAAAATCAAATTAAAACAGAACGCAAGTAACTGCAACAATGTTAACCATAGACGTAATTTGTTTTCATACAAAATAAATGACATTGCTGCTCTATAGGTTAAGTGCTCCATGTTTGCAAGTAAGGTGAAATACAGTAGTTAGTTCATGCAATTGCACTTTAATTAGAGTCCTGTAAAGGGGTAAACAGATTGTACCTTACAGTTTTGTCAAATATCTGGGTCATTCAAGTGCAAGTTATCGGTCAGCGGTCTCCATGTTTGATGTGTGGCGCGCCCGTTCGCAGCTCTGTGTTGTTAGTATCGAACGAGCCTTCGCTAAGGGAGCGCGTCGCTCCGTGACATGTAACCGCGCCTGCGTACAGTTTACTTCCAAGTAGGCTGTGATCAGCTGATTGTCAAATCTATCGTTTTGTATTGTGATCTCAGTGCTGTGATATTGAAGATGGGTCAGTCTTTTGGTACTGCGAATTCCCACAATGGCGAGCAGAGGCGTTATGCCAGTAAATATATTGGTATGTTTGACGTTAATACTATGCATTTTACATTTGTCTTTGCGATATAAGCCAAAAGTGATTATGACTCTATGGATTTAAAGTCCGTTTTATTTGCAATGCACTTTTGCAGTTGCGTCTCATTATGTAATGACATTGATATAAATTGCAGTGGTAGTGTTCATTATCTTTTAGAACCGGTTCTCGTGTAATATTTTAATTGTTTCTGGAAATTTTATTGTGAAGATATAAGTGTTCCAACCTAGTATGAATTCGTCATTGGAATATGACACCATGTTTGGATATTTATATTACTACTTTCAATGCTTCATTTTACTCGTCTAGTGCTTTCGTCTGTTATTTTTACGATTTTTAAACATCATTGGCCTTAAGTTAAAACAAATCGTTCTTTGTTTATAATACTGTCGGTTACTGTGAAAAATCGTTGCTATTTTTATATGTGGTGATTGAATCATTAACCAAACCAATTTTGGTAATTAATTTCGGCTCTGTATGAGTCACTGAGACAGCGCTAGGCTTCCACCTGTCACAATTAAGTTGTGAAAACTGCTCTAAAGTGTTTTTAATTAACAGATCTTTATACTTATGCCTATTCTACACGAGTTCTTTTGATGAAATGGGAGAATTATATTAGCAAATGTAATAGAAATTTGTTTAAATAATAAAAATAGTCATAGACAATCGTACGTGTTACTGAAATGAGTCTCCCAGAGAGAGAATATTAAATATCCCTCGGCCCTCTCTCACATACCGAGGAGGTTTTAGCGAGTGAAAATACCACATGGCCCGGCTCTCTTGTTAGGAGAGGTCTGGTAATTTTAAGATTTCCTCTAAACACATAACCCACTAAATTATTCCAAAGTGGACATTTCAATAATAATAATGCAGACGAATTCGAGTGATCATTGAGCTGGTATAATTTAGCAAAAAATGCATCGAAAATTATAATTGTTTTGCTTATTATTTGGACACGTTCTCTTTTATTAAAAACTTGTAATATGTCAAGGCTTTAAATTTTTTTCTGTGTAAACGTTATTCTAGTGAAATGTTCAAGAAAAAATGTGATGAGACATAAAAAATTACCAGTTATTGAGGACCGTTATTGATGTTATAATTTATGTTAGATTACTTACTTAATGGGCGTTTGAAATATATATAACCTTTCATAATGTCTATATTAGCTTTGTGTTTTTGTAACTAATTATGCTTTATAATTGAATACTATAGCAAATATTTAATAGTCGTTAGGTCTCTCCACATAACGGCCGTAATCTGACTGTAATTATATGTATATTCTTAGGCAACATTAAATAATTACAACAATGAACAGATTTAATAATAATGGGAGCCTTAGCAATTATATTTCCAGTCTTCATTACGTAATATGTATTAGTATAATTAGATATTGACATGACTACGGTCGCCGCGAACTCATAATTATTTGTGGTATAATTGAATGCATTTTCTAGTGGTTTCTTATCGTAGGGTCTCGACAAGGGCGGGTGATTGACCTTAGTCCTTTCATTCGATTACAGGATCCGGTCTTTAACCTATGATAAATTATCAAACAGATATGATCCGTTTAATTGTTTTGGTAATATTTATTGTTTACTTATTACTTGCTGATATCATTGTTTTTCTCGAATGTATTATCTTCCCTCTGGGCTAGTCTTGTATAAATTATATAACCTACAGTAATATCATGACTATGAGGAATATAACAACACGTATTCATTCATGTAAATTCAATTCGTACTCAAAATAAACTACATGATGCCTAACAGGAATCGACATAGATATATCCAAAGAATTTTCGTTTTCAGTTAAGATTTGTTTTACGTTGATAAACTTCAGATAACCAGAACTGTTAGTTAAATGCTTTTTTTAATTGTATTTGTTATTTAATTAGATTATAATTTAGCACCCGTTTAAGTTAAGTTTAAGTTTAAGTGTTGCTTACCAAAGCTACCATAAGTTACCATACAAAGAGTACTCATCATAATTATCATGTCAGCCACAAAACGTTTACTGGTGGACGTAGACCTCCATGTGTTGCCAAACGAAATAACACTCCAACAACGGTTTATCTAGGAAAATATTTTTCGTTTCTTGGTTGGGTAAGTTAAACTGTACTTTATGGGTAGTTTTACATACATACATACATATCTTCACGCTGTATCCCTAACGAGGTAGTCAGAGAGGACGGTGCGCTAAGCGTCGCGGTCCTTACATACCTTTCGCTTCCTCAAATCTCATCATTCCCCTCACACATTTTCGTCTCGGTATGCGAGTACTTTTTACATTTCCGTCTCTCTGTCTCTCTCTCTTTTTACATTTACACTGTCTATTTGATCTTCATAAGTCAGCCTTAGTCTTCCTTCGCTTCTTTTACCTCTCACTTTCGCTCTGTAGATTTTCTTGATCAGTCTTTCATCACTCGTTCTTTCTAAGTGCCCGAACCATCTAAGCATTCTTTTCTTCTTTTTTACAATAACACTGTCGTGTAACCCTGTCATACTGCGTATCTCTTCATTGTTTATCCTGTTCGCAAGAGTGACACCGCACATGTTTCTGAGAGATTGCATCTCCACTACATTTGTCATATTTTCACTCGATTTCGGGCATATCCAGGCCTCTCTACTGCTATGGGTAGTTTTGAGAGGTAATTTTTTCCTTATGTAATGTGAATGTAATTTATTAGTCATGATAGGATTGATTAGTCAATTGAGTGACAAGGTAACTGCTTAACTTTCTACAGGCTAAATTCTCGACGATTCCTTTTAGAATGTTATGTTTACTCTTAGTTGTAAGCAACGTACATCTAGTTATGTCGCTTTATGTTTATCGCTTTCACTTTATGAATATCCATTTGAAAGATATACCTGTTACTACAGAACGACAGGAATTAGTTTGTATTTAACGTATATATATATACTAGGGTGGCGCAAAAAACAAACTATTTTTTTTTTGTGAAGCGAAAAAATGTTAGTTTTTGATGTTTTAAGAGGTACCTCCAAAGGACAGCTCAAAAAAAATTTTTAAGAGGTCGCTCAAAATTTTTTAAAATTTCAAAATCCGTCAAAAATCTAATTTTTTTTTTAAATTTTTTACTAGTTACAGTATAATTTTATAGACAAGAAATAACTTTCTGAAAGTCAATTTAAAATTTGAGTTTTAAAAGGTCGTTCAGAATTTTTTTTTATTTATTAGTGCATCACTGGATTTAGTCAAGCGACATTTTAATATTCAAATTGTTTCAAATTGTCATTTGTTTGATTTTTAGTTCATCTCTGGGTGAATTTTTGTTGATTATTTTACTAAATAATAGAAAAAAAATTTATGAAATTTTAATTTCAATATTAAAATGTCGCTCGAAAAAATCCAAAGTGATGTACTAATAAATAAAAAAAATTCTGAGCGACCTTTTAAAACTCAAATTTTAAATTGAAACTGTCAGAAACTTATTTTTTGTTTGTCTATAAAATTATACTATAACGAGAAAAAAAAAAATCGGTTTTTGACGGATTTTGAAATTTTAAAATTTTTGAGCGACCTCTTAAAAATTTTTTTTGAGTTGTCCTTTGGAGATAGCTCTTAAAGCATCAAAAACACATTTTTTCTCGAAACTAAAAAAAAAATAGTCGATTTTCTTGCGCCACCCACATGTGTTTTACAGCTTTTTATATGCAGTTTAACTCTTCAGAAACAATAGGATTGGCAAAATTTGTGATATGGGTTAGATAATACAAGGTTAGTGTTAAACGTACTTCTGGGTCACTCAATTTGCGTTTGCTTGGACATATTATTCTTCGTAGTCGAAAATAATATCAGATTAAGTTACAAACAGTCTAATAACAATATTATCATGCTTAGACTGTTCTAGATCATAATTTCTTATCATTACGCGTGTTATGTGTACTATCATGTATTTTTAGGTCCTCGATTGTTTGCACACGGCTCAGGAATCAAATCTGAACGATAAGGCTCTTCCTTTGTCCCTTCAAAAGATTATGCATAAATGAGACCGTGATCTGTAAATACTCCTTTTTGTCCATTAAACGTGTTCTCGTGTCCGCTTTGTCGCAACTTCGCTGTGACCTTGTTGAATGATAATATACATTTGCGATTTGGTGGGAAAAGTGTCGTTACTCGTTCCTACGTCACGTCAGTTTAAATACAACATATAAATAGTATAATTTTATATACAAAAGTCTGCACCTTTTCTCATGTGTAGTGAAACGAAGATCACACCTTAACACCTTTTTATTTATTTTTATCTCACAGATTACAATTTTTTACATACTTTATGGTTATTTTTATAAACCCATTCAGGAAATACGCTGAAAAAATACATTAGTCTGTTTTATTAAATTCGCGGGTAATTTCAGATTAACACACGGAAATAGTTGTTTCACTAAACTTATTTACAAAGCTGTTTTGTGTATTTAACAAATTTATTAAGTAATATTAACTAAGGTAGGTCCGATGCACACCAGTAACATACTTTTAAACTAAATTCTTAAGTAAATTTAACATAAAATTTTGTAAATTTTGTTGTTACAACGTGTAATTTCAGTCTTTTCAGTAAATTGAACATTCGTGATATCGTAAGAATAATTACTACTTAATTACTACCCCGTAAGGGATACAGCGTGAAGATATGTATGCATGTATGTTATTACCACTTTAGTGAACTGTAGTTGGTTTTGCGAAACAACAGATCAACCCTCGGAATTTAATTCAAGTGTTTTTTCAGTGTACCGTTTACAATATTAGGTATATAATATGTAATTGTAGAACTCCAATAAAATTAAGAAAAGTAAATAATTAAGACCCATTAGTTCATATTTTTCGATAGATTGTGTTAAAGTCGAATGACTCAAATGTTGCTACGTTATATCATGCATCCGAGTTACAATAATAATTACGACTGTTTACAAAGCGATAAAATATTACAATATCATTTATTTTTGGCCAGTTCAACATCATAATATTGAATAAAGTTATGCACTATTATTTATTTTTCTTCTACTTGCTCGGGAATTCCTTCTTTATTAAAAAAACAATACGTCAATCGGTTCTTTTCGGTACGCAACAAAATAACTCGTCAGCACTACAAATTTACAACACAACAATATTAGAAATGGCGGGACAGTTTTTTTTTATTTTATTACTCATGCGGCATAAACAGTATCAATTATCATAAACAGTATCGAGTGAGCAATTGACAACTTACCGCACTTGTTGCACAATATACTATATGATTTTAAAAGCATTTCTTTTCAAAACTTTATAAAAAGAACAAAGAACAAATTGGCACAAATGAAAATTGGATACTGTATAAACGTTACACGAGAATAGTAAATCAAAACAAATAACTTGTGGCACTACGCACTGGCAGAAAGTAGCGCTGGAACTGGCGCTTAAGGCGAAGCAGTGATAAACAATAATTTGATCTGAAATAGACCTGCAGCCGTATTATGAACTTTTAGAAAACCATTCGGGTTCTAGGCAATTCATTATAAGCCCGTAAACTGTCTTGTTTAAATTCGTATTATGAAGTGCCAAATAACCTGCCTGGTTAAACAGTTCGCTGAATTGCTTATTGTCTTTGGCTTGTTTCTTCAACTTGAATCGGCGTTCAAAAAGCAGGTATCATATTTTATCGATAAGTTACGGTTTTTATGTCTTGGTATAAATATGTTCCATAATAGCCTTTAATAATATTTACAGTTTATTTTGCAATTCACATACTTTTTGTACTTGAACAAAAACCTATATGTGCCTTCAAAAGCTGTTCTTTAACATATATAACATCTCGATTTGTCAACACAATAAGATGTTTCGAACACACTCGTCAGCACAGAGAAAATTATATATACTCAGAATAGAGTAATTAGTCTTTCTAAACGATGAGAGCCATCTATTGTTAATTTGAATACCCCGTACAAACGTACACATACCCTCCTGCACTAACATTTTAAACTAAAAATAATCAAATTGCCTACGCTTTGTACATGAACAAAGCCTGTTAAAACAACAGGGAAGTAATAAATAAAACCATCCATCCATTTATCCATCCAGATATATTATTTCACATAGTTTTATGTTTGTACATATAATAATGATCTCTTTCTAAAGCACCTGTTAGCTTTGTTCTCTATCTTATGTCTTTTAAGTTCACTTCTTACTTTATGTATTAGTACTTATTTTCAGTATGTTTCTTTCCATTGCCCTCTGGTATGTGAACAACTTGGATTTTGTTTTAGTGCTAAATCTATGTTTGACGTAGATCTAGCGCCACTCCGTTGTAATTGCTTTAATAAAAAGAATACAATATTAATAGCTGCTAGACTCTGAATGCATGTTATGAAATTACAATGAATTCATTATCATGTACGGAAGTAGACACCTGGTATTCCAAAGACTAGTTTGTTTTCTTTTAGTTATTTAAAATTAGTATCACATAAAAGCAAAGTAAACATTAACGACTCGATAGCGCAGTGGTTTAGACGTTGCACCAAGCGCGGAAGGTTCCGGGTTCGATTCCCGGTCGGGTCAATTTAGGAAATAAACATTTCTAGATTATCTCGGGTCTAGGTGTACTGGGAGACGTCCCCAGTAGTTGTCGTCTGGTTCTCATAGCACAAGGAATACCCTAGCTTTGGGATCAGAAGATTGGTGTGTACCGTCTGGCGCATTATTATTTTCCATACGTGTCACATGAATAACAACCTATTGTACTGAAGACAGCCAGATGAATTACTAAGATGTCACAGCTTTTTATTCTGTAAGAAGCACGCTAAATTAGCAAGGCCGACATGATTTTTTTTTCTAAAACATAAATTTAATTACAAAGATTGTGATTGATGATTTTCCAAGTAGGAAAACCATGATAATACTTACCTTTTACCTTTCGGAGTCGCGTCCCTTATTGTCCTCCTTTGTCGTTCAGCCTCAATATTTTCAACGTCGCTTACCAAGAACTCAAATAATACGTGTTTGTCACACATTATTTTTTTATGGTAAACACAACAATAACAAGTTCACAATTAACAGTAATACAAAAGCACAAAAGTTATTAACAACGATAAAAGTTACAAATTTATCATTTAAATCCACTTAGAATACCTTTAACAAGAAAAAAAACAAAACAATTCAGAAAAAGTTACTCAAGAGAAGCTTTTATAGAATTGCTTAATTTGACAGGTAATCTAGCAAGATTGTAGTCGACTAAACGTCAAATGACACCTCATAATACGAAAATGAACAAGTCAGCTAGTCTGCCGACCGTTGAATGGCTTAGGTCACGTGATCGCTGGCTGGCTTGCTTTGTAGTACGGTCGTAATACGTTATTGCCAGACAGTTCAGTTTACGGGCGTAAATTGAATGGATATAAGAGTTCATAATAGCCCTACTGCTCTATGCAAAACATGTGCGCGCTAGCTTTCGAAAAATACGAAAAGCAGTTATTTTCGTTTATATGAAAAAATAATTCATTTTAAAAAATCCAACTGTCATTTTGAAGAGTGTGTTTAGATTTAACTATACAGGAAATTTAGAAACATAAATCGGGCCTGTTGTTCCGAAAAATGTAAATCTCTGTTTTAAAGAGGTTTCTTTGATATTTTTTTTTCTGTTATAAAAGTTAACGAATCGTGTATCGCAACTGGCAAAATAAAGTCAATTAAATGAAGAATTAGGTTACCAAAAATCACCGTCACACGTTTTGTAGTCACTTCGAAAAATAGAAATCCCTGCCATCAAAAGTTACCTGATGGACACCCGCAACGTCCAGGGAATCATGGATGTGTTGCCGGCCTTTAAGGAAAGAATATGCTCATTTCTTGAAGGTCCCTAACTCATAACGGTCCTGAAATATCGACGCTGTAATCTGGTTCCATAAAATTGCCGTACATGGTGGGAAATGTCGTAAAAAACGCACAGTTGTAGACCGCCATCCATCAAGGTGGTGGGGATGGAAGGACGTTCGGTTGCGTTGAGTATGGTAATGGAATTCAGCAGCAGGCAGTACTCTGAACAATTCTCAGAACATAGTGATGTTTTCAAACAATCAATTTAGAACTACGTAGGTATCGTTGATATGTAGGTATCGTGAATGTTTTCATGATTTTACCCGGCAAAAGTGTTCAAATGGCGTTACCTAAGTGTACAAATTGCATTACAACTTTTAATGTGTTATAAACTATTATGTTTCTTGAATTAACTTGTTTTTTCCTCGCAAATTAGAGAAAAGAACTGTACTACGTACAAGTCTCGGATGAAATGACGATTAACGGTCTCTTAAAAAGGACTCAGCTAGCGTCTTTTTTGATGCTAATGTGCTCTATTTGTCTCCAAATTCCATGTACAAATATTTTTGTACTAATAATAATAACATAATTATTTTCTCTTAAACTAAACGTGGTAGTAGGTAAATAATATTAGATTTATATAACTGTCAAGACTCATCAAGCGAGACGATGATGACGTAATGGGATATCCTGTCAGTGTGCAAAACATACGAGTAAAATTTTCAACAGTCTACATTTTTTGAACCTTGATCCTTCGTTCAAAATGCCAAATTATTAATCGACACCTGTTTCTTCTCTTAACGACACATCCTCAGGAGATTCCAGAGATCAGACTTAGTTAGCTAACAAGCATCGAATAGCTTCGGATACAGTTAAAAAGTATAGGAATTTACATGAAATGGATTCCCCCGAAGTAACCTGAATACATTATAATCTAATTAAATAAATAAATTAAAGAAAGACAGGAATGTTTAGATAGTTTGAGCTCATAGAAAGAACGAGTCATGAAAGACTGACCAAGAAAATTTACAGATCGAAAGTGAGTGATAGCAAAAGCCAAGGAAAACCAAGGTTGACTTACGAAGATCAAATAGTCAGTGTTAGCTGACGGAAATATCAAAAGCACTCGCAAACCTAGCCGAAAGTGTTTAAGAAGAATGATAGGGATTGAGGAGGCGAGAGAATTATGAAAGGACTGTGATACTTGGCGCTCCACCCTCTCTGACTACCCCATTAGAGATATAGCGTGAGGATATGTATGTATAATCTAATTATTTTTGTCCAAATCTGCAAGTTGCATGTGTCGTCCAAATTCATGAAATAGGTGTATATTTCATATTATTTGTACATATCATTTCTATACATTCTGGGGCACAGGTCCATATATTTTTTGGCCAGATTACAGATAATTGACTGTGATAGACAGACAGACAGACGAGACGAGTGAGTTATCTCATAAGGGTTCAATTTTTGCTTTTGAAGTACGGAATCCCAAAAATCTAAAGCTAAATTTCAAGAAACCTAATCGTAATTATTTCATCGCAATTATCATCAGATCGCAGATATACTACATTATATTATGCTGTATTCTAGTTACAGCTGTATTCTAGTTGATTTATATAGAGGTAGCCTTTTCCTGCCATGATTTCGTTATGAAGTAAAAAACTCTGTTGTATATAAATTTTGTTCTAATGTTCTTGGAATTTAACCTAGCCATGTTGGTATTGTTGGGATGACGTCATTGTGAGAGACTGATTCATTATAACGAGTTTTTAAAAGATAATTATAAACAGTTATCAGATCGAAATGTGCTTTATGGTCCAACAGAAAGAAAAATATTAATGTACCTTTTGAGGCATTTAGGTGTTTGATATGGATGTTACTAACGTTAGTAATCGTATCACGTTCAGCAATCGAGGAGGTTCTATATTCGTCTGTACATGTTTTTTTTTATGTATGTTTACAAATAACTTCGTCAATTGTGGGCCGATTTCGAAATTTTTTTTTGTTTAAAAGGGTATACTTCCGAGGTGGGCTCATATAAATTTCAACGGTATTGGAGCTTGGACTTTGAAGATACACCAAATAACACCAAGCAACGCGGACTGGTTATAACCATTATATTGATGATTCTCTGGTACGTCGTTGCGCTCCAGAATTAAAAATGTTAATTGTAGACCTGCATAGATATTTATTTAGACCAAGGTCACTCAAAAGAAGAAATAAAAAAATTTAAGAAAAAGGAATAAACCGCCTTCAAAAGCAAACACTGAAATTTACAAATTAACTATCCTTTACTAATCAAAACTCAAGTACAATAAAAATAACTATAAATACGATACACAATTCACACATATATAATTAAATTTGACAGTTATTGAAGTCGGTGCCAAATGGATGTGCAACAACAGAAAGTCTATTAATTTGGTAGACTTGGCACCGACTTCAGTAACTGTCAAATTGAATTATATATGTGTAAATTGTGTATCGTATTTATAAAGTTATTTTTATTGTACTTGAGTTTTGATTACTAAAGGTTAGTGTTTTTGTACTTATCAATGTCTTTTGAAGGCGGTTTAATTTTTTTTTTTAATTTGCATGATTGCATTTTATTGTAAGATATCATATTTTTTTAGCGATATATATAGTTATTATTTCTGTTAATTTGTAGAACCTTTATATGTATCCCGTATCTATCAATTATACATAAGTATATGTTGTTTTCAAACATATAGTTGTCTAAAAATATTTCCATTTTTTTTAAATAAACAGAAGCGACCCCGCTACGGGGTTAAATGAATGTATGTATATAATTATCTGCACGTCTCCGTATGTTGATATTAGTACTTGGAAAACGTTGTTTGTGCTCCGATACGTGGGAACCGTGTGTTATTTATGTAAGAAATACGCATTCGCACATAAAGAGATCGCTAACAGATGACGCGCCGTTGTGTGCCTTGTGAATGTACAATTTAATTCGCATAGTTAATAATATGCGCGTGTAAGTGGCTGTCGATTGACACCGGCTATACATGTACATCTTCACGGTGTATTTCTAACGGGGTAGACAGTACAGCGTCAAGTATTATGGTTGTTACACACTCTTTCGTTTCATTTCAAAGATCATCATTGTTTTTGCATTTACAAATTACACTCTCTTATTGCAAGGCATTTTTGATATTTGAATCTGCCACTAAATAGAAAAATTCTGTACTTAATGGCAGATTTACATTGTTTGATTTACAATCAGTTACCGACTCCGAATTCGAACATTTCAGTGCTGGCCCGATATTGCCATCGCGTAAATTGATTTGAAGTCAGTGCAGCACTGAAGTTCGATGCTGATCAATTCATGCGATGGCTGTACTGTGTCAGCATTGACTCGTCTCGAATTCGAAGTATGTAACTGATTCAATGTAAATCTGCCCTTAAATAGGAAAGAATTATAATGTTTTTTTTTTCGAGCAACTGGTGAATAGGTAGGCGAAGAAAGGAAAGTTATAATTGGACTCTACGTTATTAACGGACTTTAAAAAATGTTTATTAAAAAAAATTAAACCGCCTTCAAAATAACACTGAAAAGTATAAAATTACTATCCTTTACTAATCAAAACTCAAGTACAATTGAAATAACTTTATAAATACGATACACATACCTATATAATTAAATTTGACAGTTACTGAAGCCGGTCCCAAGCCCACCAAACTAATAGACTTTATGTTGTTGCACATTGATTTGGATTTATTTTAATTGTATTTGAGTTTTGATTTGTAAAGGATAGTTATTTTATACTTTTCAGTGTTTTTTTTGAAGGCGGTTTAATTCTTTTTAATAAAAATTTATTGTTTCTCCCTTTTGAGTGGTCTTGACCTAAATAAATATCTAGGGCAGGTCTGCAATTAACTTCATTCTAATTCCGGAGTGCAACGATTTACAAGAGAATCGTCAATATAAATAAAGTTATAACCAGGTCGTGTTATCTAGTGTCTCTTCGAAGTCCAAGCTCCAATATCGGTGAAATTTAAATGGGACCACCTCTGAAGTATTACCTACCAAACCTAAAAAGAATATTCGAAATCGGTTCATAAATGACGGAGTTATGAGGTAACAAATATACAAAAAAAAACAACATGCAGACGAATTGAGAACCTCCTTTTTTGAAGTCGGTTAAAAAAAGCAGGTTTTCAATTCGAGTGTATCTTTTTTTTTTTTTTGTTTGTTACGCGATTACTCCGCCAATTATGAATTGATTTCGATGATTCTTTTTTTGTTTGGTAGGTCATACTTCAGAGGTGGTCCCATTTAAATTTCACCGGTATTGGAGTTTGGACTTCGAAGATACACCAAATAACGCGACCTGGTTATATAACCTTTATTTATATTGATGAATCTCTTGTATATCGTTGTGCTCCAGAATTCGAAAGAAGTTAATTGCAGACCTACCTTAGATATTTATTTAAGCCAAGATCACTCAAAAGGGAGAAATGAAAAAAAATTAAGAGAAAAAATCAAACCGCCTTCAAAAAAACACTGAAAAGTACAAAATAACTATCCTTTACTAATCAAAACTCAAGTACAATAAAAATAACTATAAGTACGATACAGATACCTATATAATTAAATTTGTCAAGTTTGCCAAGTCTACCAAACTAATAAACTTCTGTTGTTGCGCATTGATTTGGCACATACTTGCGTAACTGTCAAATCAATGTTTTGATTAGTAAAGGATAGTTATTTTGTACTCTTCAGTATTTTTTTTAAGGCAGTTTAATTTCTTTTTAACGTCGATATTAAAACGATATTTCTCCCACTTAACCAGTGTCTTTGTCAGACTAAAAATATTGCTTGAACAAATGTTTTAAAATTAGTTAAATATTATTCTCGACGAATTTTTTCAACAAAAGTGAGTGGTAGCAGAAGCCAAGGTTAACCGAGGCTGACTTACGAAGATTAAATAAAATGTAGCTGACGAAAATGTCAAAAGCGCTCGCATACCTAGGTTAAAATATGTGAAGTAAATGATGAGATTTGAGGAGGTGAAAGAAGTATATAAGGACCGCGATGGTTGGCCCTCCATTTTCTCTGACTACCCTGTTAGGAATGCAGCGACATGTTATGAAAATAAGTCTAATATTTCCATGTAACAATTTGTTATTACTCTGAACACTCATGTGATTTAAAATGGAGATCTGTATTTACAGAAAGAAGGGCGTAGCAGAATAGGGATATTTAAAACGATATTTGAATTTATATTTTTCGGATATATCCAATTCGATATCGATACTTAGTATATACATGCGTTAATGTATATCGATGCTTTTTGGCAATTTCGACATCCCTAGTGTATGTGTGTGTGTTACTTAGGTGGTTTCTAGAGCATTTTTATCGCAACGCTGTGGCATGACGAGTGGTTTAGATGACGTCTTGCTTACACTTCCACTAAGTGATTGTAAATAATAAAGTGTTTGCAATATTTCTTGTAGTGTGTAAGTACATATGTCTGATTCCTACGTTTAATCTAAAATTATTTGATCTAATCTAATCTGTGTCTGTGTGTTATATTTATTTTTGGCCTCATCCATCAATTTTTTCCCATGACAGTACACTTTCTGTTTTTAAAGAATAGTGATGAAGGATTAACGAAGTAAATCTGCAGAGCAAAAGTGATAGCAGAATCAAGGGAGACCAAGGCTAATATTTGAAGATCAAATAGCTGGATTGTTGACAGAATCGTCAAAAGCACTAGCATATGTCGGTGTAAGTGTGTGATAATAACAGAGAAGAATGATGAGATCTATTATGGCGAAAAAGTATGTAAGCACCGCGATGCTTGCCGCAGAATCCTCTGAATACCCCATTACGAATATAACGCGAGGTTAATATGTATATACATTATATATTACTAGTGGACCCGACGATGGCTTATTTGAACGATGGAATCAATAAAAAAAATCTTAGAACCTGATTGCAGCCATTCGATATACATTCTGTCCAAGTGTGAATCTAAACCATCCAAGAACCATCTCAAACACACGCAAAATTTCATCAAAATCGGTCCAGCCATTTAGGAAGAGTTCAGTGACATACACACGTACAGAAGAAAAGAAATCAGCCAGATCCGTTCCGTCGTTCTCGAGTGATGCTCATATTGATTTAATCAATATGAGACTAAATTTTTATCAATCATTGATTTCTATTTATATAGTTATAGGTAGTTGCACATATAATATTATCTACTAAAGAACTACTCCGACTTCGCTTGGGTGGATGCATCTCTTCTCTTCCTGTAATCTTTATCTCTGAATAGTATAAAAGAAATTCACTATCTGCGTGTCTGTTAGTGCGCTTAGTTCTAAACTATACAACGGAATTTTTACAGTTTTCATTATCTTTAGAGAATTTCTTCTAGAAGGTTCATATGTTTAACATACAGACGGAACAATCGACGCGACAAACAGACAGAGCTGTCTGCCTGTCTGTTTGTTGCGCCTAAATATTTTGATGAAACTTGGTACGTAGATAACTTGAACCCTAAGAATGAACATAGGCTACTTTAAAAAAATCAATGTCTAGATCACACATTATAATAAAGATACTATTTCTGCGCAATCAAATCCTTGAAGTCACAGGCAAATGTTAGTTAGTAGGTACTAGTGATTTATGAATTTTGGATTTTCCACTTTCGCGCATCCGAATAGCTATCTTCGTTATTCGCTTATGCGAATATCAAAGAACATGGAAAGAAAGAATATTTGCAAATGCAAATGCTAATATTCGTTCAAAATACATACTAATGATGCATCATTGGTATGTATTTTGAACCTAATGAGACTAATTAGTGATTTTTACAATACAATAAACACTGTACCATAATTAAAATATTTAAATTCAAACTTTTTATTCAAATGTAAATAAATATTAAAAATATTAGCAATTGCATTATATTTTCATAATTAGCTAATTACTTCATTGACTAATAGATTTGCAATTATTTGCATAACATCTGATAAATACGCATATAAAAAAAAATTGAGAATATTCGCGAATGCGAAGGAGATTATCAGTAACATTACTAGTAGGTACCTACAATAAAATCGTGATCGAGTCGTGTTTGCACATGACATGTGTCTTAATACAGCAATTTTTATGCGTACTAACAAAGCATTTCGGTTCCGTAATAGTTTTTTTTTCGCATACAAAATGTTGCTTGAATTTTGATGAGTTCGCGAATCTATATTTTTATCTTACGGGTTATCGCACTGTATATTAGTATTGCTTAAATATCGCTAGTTTTATTATTTATAGTATCGATAGCTATTTATAAAACTGCTGTGTCGGTAAGCTATCGACATTTAGGTATTTCATATGAAACGTAGCTTATGATATTGTTTTATGGCAAATGCCTCTTTTATCTTGTTCAGATCGATTTCTCACTCACACAAACATGGAATCTTTTTGTAGAAATAGGACTCTGGTATTAGATATGTAGGTCATCTTCATCACGATCAATGCAATCCGATCGAAACGTCGTTTTAAAAAAGATATTAACACACGATCACTGCGCAACCGGTGACTAATTGTAATAAAAAATACTATTATGTATGACGGTTGCGTATCTATTATCCTATAATCATAAAATGCACTTTTCGCGGTAGATTTCGCGCCACTATACAAATTACATTACACAAATTCTCGTTTCGACAGCAGATATCGCGCGATATTGGCTGTCGCATGCTGTCTGCAAGTTATGTGATAATCGCGCCGGTTAGTAAGGATTGTAGGGTCTGTTTGTAAGGTTTTCATGTGTATCCCGCTAAACCGATTTTGATGAAATTAGTTATGGAAATACCTAAATAATTTGAAATCTGGTGATGATATAGGTTACTTTTTAAAACATCAACGCCTCAGTCACTGATTCTACGCGAACAACAAACATAGGGTATACAACAGACAAGTAAAGGGTATATATTTGTTACCCGTTACTTCGTTCGCGTTAAAATCCAGATAAACCTCCCTACACAAAAGCAGTATGCTGGTATTTAAAAAAAAGTTAATACAGTGAGGTCCTTTTACAATTCTGGTTCAGAGCTAAATTAGCTGGGGATGTCTACACTGATTTTCACCAAACAAGCTATGAACTGGGCATGGATTACTCAGCAAAATTCCTTACGCCATTTCAGTAGGTGCATCTTACTGCGACGGCGCTTTAAAATAACTCAAAATTGCGCCATGGCGCAGCAAAATATTACGCACTCAGTGAATCGCAAAACGTGGACCATCCATATCCCGCTTCCGTTTATTATGCGCCAATACATTTGAGTTGACGCAATTGAGCGGCGTAGCGCAGTGTTACCCAAGTCTACTATGAACATCCGTTAACCGTTTGAAACTTAGCTTTGAAACAAAAAACCCGTGTATTAAAGTTTTCGTTCTTTCAGAGCGAGCACAGATAACATCCGCAGATAAAGGCGTCTTTATAGCACTCCTCTTTCTCTTTGTTTAATTTTCAGTAGAACTGTTTTGAATTGTGGCAATGCCACTAGCTGTATTGAGTGGAACTGGACACAACTGCTTTCGTATTTTGCAACAAGCTGGCCGACTCGACTAATGTTTTTTATCATCCGCCTCTACCCGATGCTCGCCTCTTATAACTGGTTCTACGCGGCTACTGCGTGTCCGCCTTATACAGGCTATGACGAAAATTTAAATCTGAAAAGGAGTGGTTTCATATTATAGGGGAACGTGAAAAGTACTAGTTTATCTCGGCGAAAATGTGTAGAAAGTATGACAAGATCATTTTGTACTTAATGTATTCCTACTCTTGGCTGTCGAAGTGTGTCTGTGACGACAGTGCGATGCAATGCGATGTGAGGGTATGAGAACATTCATGAGAACATTCTACATTCATCGTCCTGGAACATGAGACATCTCAATATTAGAGTTCTGAATGACTCGCGTCTTATGGCCGTAAGATCATGAGCAGTTAAAACTATGGATTTTGTAATCTACGATAAATTTGATCGACAGTTTTATTCACTGTGCTAATATCAAATGGAAATAGTGAACGGATTAGTACGAGTAAAACCTAGATTAATGTCTGACATATGGTAATATTATTCGTTTCATTCGCAGGTTCGTTCTTTTTAAGATTCTTTGTTTATATTCGATAATTTAATCTGCTCGTAATCGATTAACTGCCATTGATCGTATGAAATAATCGAAGACAGAAGATTAAACTTTCTTCCGTGGTATAATCATAGATTAATTTTTTGTTAAAACATCTCATACTTATAAAACGGACTCACTAATAATCAATAATTAATCATAATCAAGTCCTTTAGTCACAGTTCTCGTCACTACAGATTCATTTTTTTGTTAATAAAATTATATGTCACTTTTGTAAAATAAATTATTAGTTACAATATAATTTTGAGAAGCGTCCATCGTCCTGAGTCTCGACCCTTTTCCGAGACACGTACAATTACATTTCGAAAAAGTGCCGATATTTCGAGATACGAGCCGTTCCTGAATCCGAAGCCTGGATGCGACACAGTAGGGAGAATGCGAAGTTGGAGGAAAGGTTTGGCAGGACTTATTTAGTACTTGAAGTGGGTTTTTTTCGGTCATCGTTATGGATATCAAATTTATTATACATATTTGCGATCACATTAAGTATATAGTTTTACTTAAATTAGAACAGATTGCGTCAGCGCTATTGGATACGCGTCAGCAATCTGTCTTACAAAGTTTTTAGGCAATATACAGAGAGGGTAAGTATGTATATACATACGTACAAAGTCAAAAATAGTGTGTTACAATGAGGATAGAGCAGACGAGAGTAGATATATAGAAAAGTTAACAATTTTACAAGGCGTGTACAAAGACAGGCCACAGTACATCTTGTGGGGACAAGATGGACCGACGATCTGGTGAAGGTCGCCGGAAGTCGTTGGATGCGGGCAACGCAGGATCGGTCTTTGTGGAATTCTTTGGAGAGGCCTTTATCCAGCAGTGGACGTTTTTCGGATGATATGATGATGATAATGATACAAAGACAGAGATTAAATTGTGGGATGTTAAATTAAAACCCTTCAAATTACGAGTTAAAAATTGTATAACACGTTATGATGTGTTACTTTTTCTTTAATATTTTTTTAAATTTCGCAATCTCCCCATATTGTTACCAAAAATATTGCTCGAATAAATCTAAAAAAATTATGAACATTGAAAATAAGGTTCTTTTTAGTACTTTATGAAGTCCTAATTATCTATAGTAATCCTAATCATAATCATTTGAAAGGGACATTATTCTAGATGGACATAGGCTCTATATTATATTATTATTATTCGACCCAGGCGGAGTCGGGACTGGTTAGTTTTGAAAATAAAATAAAACTTCACAAGGAACTGGATAACAGTTGGCTATTGCTAATAGGACACTAATTGCGTCCTAACTTAAATTCACACGCGTTAAATTTGGTATTTTTCCGCTATAAAAAGTGGTCTAGATTTTTCTCTGAAAAGTCATCTATCTTCCAATGAAAGTGCCGTCAAAATCGGTTCAACCGTTTCAGAGATTAGCCCGGACAAACAAACAGTCGTACAGACAAAAATGGAAAAAAAGCGCGTTTGGGTTTTTAAGAGGATAGAGCGCCAAGCGTCGCCGTCCTTACATACTTCTTTTGCTACCTCAAATCTCATTATTCTCCTCGCACATTTTCGCCTAGGTATGGTATAATCATATAAGCTTATGAAAAAGCTTTAATTTCGAAATCACAGACAGACAGACGGTTCAATTTTATTTATACGTATAGAATAGGTATATGTGTTTTTTAAATATTTGATGTATCTCATAGGTCGTACATAAATAAATATCCTCACACTGTATCCGTAACGGGGTAATCAGAAGTGAGATTACGCGATACTTCGGCGTTCCGTCTTCTCCGACTACACCGTATCTCATAGTATTTGATCTTAATTTAATAATCTTATTTTTACTTATTGTTTCAGGTATGTACAGACAAGGATAACTTACCTAATTGTTAGTAAGTATGTAATTGGTTGTTAGTAGGAAACGCTTTTATAAACGAATAACGCTTTTATAAAATGTTGTTATTTGAGCTGAAATAGTTTGGGTTTGTAAAGAATGCATGGGGAACAACTGACGAGGAAATATATAGAGCGAATCTGATAATAGTAACCGCGGAAAACAGAAGTTCACTGGAAAAAGAGTACAAATGTTAAGTAGTCAATGTTTTTAAACTTTCACGACCTGTTCACATCTTACAATACTAATTAACGGGTCTATGTCGCGTTTATACTTTAAGGATAAATACCTTTTTAATCGACTTCAAAAAAGGAGGAGGTTCTATGTTCCTCTGTATGTATGTTTTTTTTATGTATATTGTCCGATAACTTCGTCAACTGTGGACCGATTTCGAAAATTTTTTTGGTTTGAATGGGTATACTTCCGAGGTGGTCCCATTTAATTTCACCGGTATTGGAGCTTGGACTTCGAAGATATACCAAATAACACCAAACAACGCGACCTGGTTATAAACTTTATTTATGTTGATGATTCTATTGTATGTCGTTGCGCTCCAGAATTAGAAGGAAGTTAATTGTAGACCTGCCCTAGATATTTATTTAGGCCAAGGTCACTCAAAAGGGAGAAACAAATAAAAATTTCAAAAAAAATTAAACCGCCCTAAAAACCACTGAAAAGTACAAAATGACCATTAAAATAACCTTTACTAATCAAAACTCAAGTACAATAAAAATTACTTTATAAGTACGATACACATTCCTATATAAATAATTAAATTTGACAGCTATTGAAGTCGGTGCCAAATCAATGTGGAACAACAGAAAGTTTATTAGTTTGGTAGGCTTGGCACCGACTTCGGTGTCCGACAAATTTAATTAATAGGTATGTGTATCGTACTTACAAAGTTATTTTTATTGTACTTGAGTTTTGATTAGTAAAGGATAGTTATTTTGTACTTTTCAGTATTTTTTTTTATCCCGACGTTCCGACTAAATTGCGCCGATTGTGGTCACGGGCAGACTGATGAGGACGAGTGTCTTCTTCGTAGAGCCGGAAACCGCACACTAGGAAGACGACACTGCCCGTGACCACGATCGGTGCAATCCGGTCGAAACGTCGGGATAAAAAGATATTTAGCCTCAATAAACGCGACATAGACACGTTAATTAGAATTTAAGGTGTAGAATAGGTCTTTTATCGTTTTTTGGATTCAAAGTAATGGATTGGACCCGCCATTTGTGGCAGGTCTTTTTGACATATACCTACATAATTATGTTTTTAACACAGTAGGTAGGTAAAGATGGCTGTTAATAAGAGACCACAACAGATTGACAATTGGTCATAGTAGTTACCAATTGAGTCGCGTCCGTTTATAGGTCACGTCCATAAATTGTTACTAAAAATAATTAGGATTGTAGTTACTACTTTGTTTTAATAGAAACGAAGAAATCCTTTCTTCGTTTCTATTATAAGGTTAAGGCATTGCTTGTAAAGATAATGAGCTAAATGAGTCTTAAATGTATAATACATTGAATACCTTATTAATAGAAGCGGCGTAAACATGGAATAGTTATGACAGCTTTCTATCATACTCAAGCTTATGAACAAAAGGAAATGGTGGAAAGGTACAAATATTTATTCCGAAATTTAACCTCAACAAAACAAGTACTTCGTATATTTACCGACACGTGTAAACCGTGGTACTGCGCAGCAAAACATTCGTGCGTAGAGACATCCGGACACGGATGATTCATAAAGGGAAAAAAACATTGCGACTAGAAACAGTTTTAGATTATAATTTATCCGGGGCCATTGCTCTCGTGGTATTGAAAAATCAATGGCGCCTATGGCGGTCATTACACGTTCATTTTTTTTATGGCGAATGGGGCAAACGAGCAAGCGAGTCGCCTGATGGAAAGATCACCACCGCCCATGGACACCCGCAACATCCAGGGAATCACGGGTGCGTTGCCGGCTTTACGTTCATACAAGCATCATGCGAAATGAATGACAATATTGTATGATAGTTCTCTAAATATTCGTCATTAACCATCACTCACTGAATCACACGTTAATTCAAACCGTTGGACCTAGGTTGGTGACAACTACTAGCGTATAATGGCCTATCTTGTGTTATAAAGGTCGACCAGGCGATAGGTGTTGTGGCGCTAGTGTATTCTGCTCAGCCTATCAACCACTTACTGTATAAATAGTTCCGATTTATCTGAAAGTAATGACAAGTTATAAACTTTTAAACTTTCGCGTTGCATTATAAAATATCTACTTTATGTTTGCTTGAGACCACGGCCAAAGCAAATCGGTTGGAACTTCAAACCAAAATAAAAGGTAATCACGTTAATTTCCCATTTTGAATGTAATAATTTAGTAATGACAAATGATCGGAATCGTGGATATGATTACTATCAAAATGTGTGTATGGATACGACCCAAAATTCCCGGGATGTCCCGGTACTAGGTACCTTAGTAAGGGATGTGAATATTTTGCTAGCATTCCGAATTAGAATGTTTCTAATGCGTATGTTATAAAATTTTCTACATGAAAGGGAAACACATATAACAATTAACGACAAGAAAAATTATTATTTATTTGTTCCTTTATTAAATTTTGTTTATTTTTGAGAAAAATATAGACTCCAAGAATCATAATGATTGTTTTATTTACTTATTTCGGTAACCAATTTTCAGTCGTTAATTTTTGTAAGTGCATTATATATTTGGAACAAAAGTGAGTGGTAAAAGAAGCCAAGGAAGACCAAGGCTGACTTATGAAGATCAAATAGCTAGCGTTAGCCGGCGGAAAAGTCAAAAGTACTCGCGTACCTATTCGAAAATGTGTGAGGAGAATGATGAGATTTGAGGAAGCGAAATAAGTATGTAAGGACCGCGACGCTTGGCGCTCCGTCCTCTCTGACTACCCCGTTGGGGATACAGCGTGAATATATGTATGTATGTATGTATTATATGTTTTATTCAGAATGATTTCGTACATAAGCATTAAAATCATCCTCGTTCGGAATTCTAGTAATGTATTTACATCCGTTACTAAAGTACCGAATCTCGGGACATCCCGGAAATTTTGGGGTGACGAAGGTTTAGCGAACCATCATGTAATTATCATTTATTTCGTATGGCGCTTGCTTAAGTGTGTAACGGCCACATACAAATGTGAATTGTTCAAATTATGAAGTAGCTACATCGTGTTAAAATGGAAACGTGTTAGTATGATTATAATGTTTTTGTAGCGAATGATTTTTCCTTGTTTCTTTTTGAGGTCTTTGACCTCGGCAAGCTTGACGCTGTTTTTGTAGTGATTATGTATATTTTTTAGTGTTTTCTTCAAAAACTTGAAAAATAAAATGCGGAATTGCCTCGGTGTTTGTCTGTCACAGTTTTCTTAACACTTAGCACTTAAAGTCAAAGTCAAATCAATTTATTCAAGTACCCCAAATACAAAGTATTTTTGAACGTCAAATCTACTTTAGTTCGGTTCGAATAGAAAACCTGGACACTGAGAATAACCGACAATAAACTCAGTCAGGTATTATTAGTTACATTTTGCAAGTGATAGTAGTGCATTAGAACAATTGCCATTTCGCCAATTTTTGGACTAAGTCTCGGAACTTGGACACACAAGTCGTCCCGGGATCCAAACCCTGGTCGTAACAAACATAATATTTATTGCCTCTTTCCGTCCATCCAAAATCCATCGGATTTGTACAGAACCCAGTACGGAGACGGATTTCAAATAATTATTTCTAATAAATCTGACTACCCAATTGGGGATACAGCGTGAAGATGTGTATATAATAAACGAATGTAAAATCTAAAATTTATTTATAATAAACGAATGGCCAAACAATACACACCGACCGTCTGGTCTCAAACTAAGGTATTCCCTGCGCCATGAGAACCAGACGACCTCTACTAGGGAGGTCTTCCAGTACACCCAGACCGAAGACAATCTGGAAAAATCCGTTTTCTAAATTGACCCGGCCGGGAATCGAACCTGGAATCTTCCGCGTTTAGACAACGCGTAAATCGCTACGCAATAGCGGTCGTCAAATTAAGTCAAATTTATTTAAAATGTATAAATGGATTCATAAGTTTGAAACTTGACGTATTACGATAGCTAAAAGATATACATGTATTTTTTAAGATATACATGTATATTTAAAAAGATATACATGTATATTTAAAAAATATATCACTACATCGTATGTCCAAGATATTCAAAATATCCAAAATATAGATTTTTCGTTTGTCCAAAGTTTCAAAATTATGAATTACCACGTTTTTCACTTGTCAACGAAACTCACTTAGTCAAGTTATCCAGCACCAAAATTATCTTCTATGCTTATATAAATAGATAATTCTCCTCTGTTAGTCAACTGATTTTCTTTTTTTTTCGTTTAGTAGCTATTGATGAGCTTTAGTATTAACAATTAAAACAGTTACATTAATACGTTAAGTGAAAACTTCGGATCCCTTTTTAAGAATATTCCGCGCACGGAGGAGTGAGACATTTGGCATAATTTGTCGTTCATACTACCAATGTCAAAAAGACTGTCAACGTCCAACTCATAATAGTTCGTGATCATATACAGCGTTAATATAAAAATACTAATAACCTCTTAGTGCAAAATTCCTGTCAACATACCTAACATTTGTTCTACGACTTTTTTTAAAACTCAATACGTTTCTGGTAAAATATTTGTTTTGTTGTACTGTCTGAAACGTATTTACTCTGTACGTATTTCTAATGGTGCAGCGCAAGCGCACCGGGCCTCAGGCTCTCAGCGCCGCGCTACGCGTGTGCCGCTTTAGCGACTGGGTAGAATAGGTGTCATTTTTAGAAACATTTAATGTATTTTTATTTTTGTATGAATGAAAAACTTATGAATTTTTGAATGTCTTAAAACAAAACTTATTGGAGATAATGTTGAGTACAAAATATTAGAGGTTATTAGTATTTTTAAATTAACTCTGTATAATATGTAACCTTCTTGGAACAAATAGTCGCACAGAGTACAGATTGTCGCCAACCAGTTTCATAAGTTTATATTTCTATTTACAGTCGAATTTCGACCACCGAGCGACCTCTAGTTATTAATTGATGATTATGTTGTAACTTAGGTGTTCATTCAGCGACTTAAGCCTTAGAGTATTCGAAAATGATTGTCACACAATCTGTTTGTGCACAAACGTCTCGGGCGAGTGGATCGCCTTGAAAGCCGGCGCCCGTCTGTCGACGTTAGACGAAGCCCCACTCAACTAGGTTACCTAGCTGCTAACACTACATTACATTAAATGGTATTTGTTGTGTATTTAATTTAAATAATGTAACATTCTATTGAGAATTAAAATTAAGATGATATTTGTCTATTAAATTTAAGATTATATTTAATTTGGTCAAATTAAAGAGCTGAGAAGGCCATCATAAAAATATACAGCATATGGCACAAAGATGTGACACTCGGGAATAATTGAAATACTAATAAGCTAAGAGCTAAGGCATTTTATTCCTAACGTTATCTCCAACTAGCGAACCGCCCTCGTTTCGTTACACTTTACTTGATTTACCAATATTGTGATTTTGTCCCGAAAACTGGTTTTTATCAAAATAATAGCCTATGTTAGACACGGATAATGAAACTGTTACGTTACTGTCAGTGGTTCCAAAGATAACCCCAACATACAAACGATTTTACCTCTTTGTAATATTAGTATATGTAAATTTTGTTCTACGACTTTTAAGAATTCCTATCTTTTTCTTTAATATTAAATAAAAATACATTAAATGTTTCTTTTTATGTATGAAAGAGGGGGGGCAAACGAGCAAGCGGGTTACCTAATGGAAAGTGATCACCACCGCCCATGGACACCCGCGACGTCCTGCGAATCGCGGGTGCATTGCCGGCCTTTAAGGAAAGGAGGGGTAGAAGGGGCGGGGAAGTTTTTGTGTGTGTTTAAGTGGGTCCCTAGATGGTTTAGATTCACAATTGGACCCGGTAGTTAGCGCTGTTATCGGATTCTAGGATTTTTTTTTTGGGAGACGCCAATCATCTGACCTCAGGCTAGGGCATTCCCTGTGCTGTGAGAACCAGACGACGTTTACTGGGGGCGTCTTCCAGTAATTACATTCACGCCGTATCTCTAATGGGCTAGTCAAAGAGGATGGAGCATCAAGCATTGCGGTTGAGCAAAATCAAACCAAAACAAAGGCACAGCCGTATCATCCTTTTCTCGAAGCCATTCAGGACATTATCGACCCCCCTGTAACTTCGTTGTGGATAAGGCTTGAAGCCTGAATTTTCAGCAATTCAATTCGAACCTGCAGTTTACGATCTATTGCCAGTCGAAGTTCTTTAATTTTGTCACTGACACACTTACCGACTACCAAAGTTCTAAGATACTTCTAGCGGACGTACAAACTTCAAATTTTGAATTCATTTAGTGTTTAACTGAAACATCCCGAAATTTCAATCCTGTTTCCTAAATATCAATCCTGTTTTCTTTGCAGTTGGTAAATCTTGTAACTAATCTACCCAGATCATATGATGACGAATGAAGAGTTATGAATAATTTGATGAACTGCATGAGTAACTTTGTAATCGTATATAGTATATCCGTAATTGACGTATAAGAAATAGTTACCCGAAAAGACTAAAAGGAGGACTACCTACAAAAAGAAATGAGATCCTATAAAAAGATAAAATGTACAAAAATCCAAGTCTCGCAACGCAGCTTCCTTCCACCGTAAAAAGTAGTGAGATCTCATGTAAAACCAGCCACCCATTCAACAACTTTGTCATTAATTGTTTCCTAGTTACATTTATAGTGACGTATCAATATGACTTAGCAATCGCAGGGTAACATAGTAATATAAGAATAACCTACTATTTAAAATACTTCTAATCGAACTGTGCTAGCAGGCGTAATTCATCTAATATGTAAACAAGCACAAATAAAGCGCTCAGATCGCTAATATCACAGTACAAGTAAGCAAACAGTATTCTATCTCGCCAGTGTCCTAGAGATAATTACCTACGGTCGTTCGGTACGTAAACACGCAATAGGGCTACCGACTTGGACTGAATGTTTTCCTTGTGTTACGTATTTGATAATAGGTACTATATTTAATTGTCATATTATCTTATCATTTTATATTATTGCAAATTTAATTCGTTTTTATTTATATAATTCTACTAGTATTTTATATCTAGTTTCAAAAGTTTGTGTTTGTATGGTGGAAATGGACAAAAAAAATGCATTTTGTGTGCTGTATAATTAAAAATCAGCAATAAATTAACTAGATCATTATGATAATATATTTCCTACAAATTAGCAACAGAGAAATATTTCCGGTTTCGATATAGATGTATTCAAACATCCATACACTGAACATTATGCTCGTAACTTGATTGACATAATATTTATTCAGTAAATGCGCGGGAGCGTCTCATACCGTCCGACGACAACTGCGGCGCACTCGCGACTGTCGTATGCCGAGAAATGCCGAGATTTCGAGCGCGTCGTTTGGGAACGTTTGTATGAAGATAGAATACTGTATGCTTACTTGTACTGAGCTAATATTAGGTTGATGTTACTATGTTCCCGTGCGATTGCCAAGTCATTATATTTATTATAGAAATAAAGATGTCTAATACCGATACGTCACTATAAATGTTGGTGGGTAACTAGGAAACAATTTATGACAAAGTTGTTGAATAGCGAATGAATTATCAATTGTTAGGTATAATGACAGGAATTTTGTTCTAAGAGGTTATTAACATTTATCAATTACCCCTGTACATAAGATATACTGTAGAAGATTAATTACTGAAATAAATGTTTCATTTTCATTTATTGTACTAACATTTTGTTGTTGCCTGTATAAAATCATAAAAATGTGTACATACACCCATGAGTTAATCGAATTTATTCATGAAAGAAAATCGATTTCGTTGTGTAATAGGACCTTTTGACATTACGGAGGTAAAGGTCACAGTTTCGGTGTTTACTGTAGTTTTTCTACCGTTAACTTCCTTTTGTTTTTCAGTAGATAAGGCAGGTACAATTGTAATTACGTAACTACCCAACATTTTCGTACAGTAAAAGCAAATCAGAGTAAATATACTGGAATATACAGTGTTTTTCGAAGTTATACTTCTTTTGGCGCGTTTGGAATAACAAAAATCAGAGTATTTTTCAACGTATGACAAATTTGCGCGGGCCGATGCGCATTTTTTTCTGTTTCATTCATTGCAAACGGCCAGTTTTATTTTTTTATATGTTGACAGTTTTGTATTTTATATGTGGCCAGTTTTGCTAAAAACGTCAAATAATTTTTAGAATTTTTTTTCAACTGCGGCAGTATGAAGAAATCCGAATCCATAGGAGATACAGGGGACCGAATTGTTCCTAATACGGTCCTTTGCATCTTCTATGGATTCTGATTTCCTCGTACTGTACTATATGAAAAATTATTTTATTTTTGATCAACTTCTGCTGTCTAGATTTTTCGACATGCATTTGAAAAAAAATTGACAATTTACTTATTTTACACTTGACCAAGAAATTTATAATGCCAAAACCGTTTTCACAAAAAATGACCAAATGGTTCCTAAAACTGAGATCTCTTATAGATTCGAATTTCTTCATACTGTCCCAATTAATAAAAGCATTGTATACTGTGATTTCAAGATCCGTGTCAGTGATATGTTTCATTTGGTGCATGAGTTTAGATTAGAACATATTTGGAATTTATAATACCTTATTCATTAATCATTATTCGCTACATAAGTGATTTATAATCTCCTTATCTCATTTTGGAATTAACTATGTAAAGATGATTCGCGATCTTAAGTTTTCAAGGAGATTTAAGTTCCAAGATTATTTTTAAATAATTTCCTTCCAAGCCACAATCCATTGAAAACATAATAATATATTGTTTTTAGTCAATGAATAAATATTTCTTTCTTGAATTGACAATCGGGAGTGGAATGCAGAAATTCATGCAGATAAAATCTTCTTTTCAATCTGTTCTAGATCATAATGTGATAAAAAGTAACGTTTCTGTACACTGAGTTAATTGAGTACAACTGTACTTGCCTACTATCTATTATATGAGTAAAAATTAATTTCTGGATTCACAGTTGTCGGCAAAGTTGAGATTTAGCTAAGTGGAAGGAAAGTTAAACGAATTTATTTGACTATTGAAATGGCTTCAACGTTTTCGCCAAGTTCAAGGTTACAAGGGTAGGGACGCCTTCTAAATGAATCAGCAAAAAAAATGCAAATTGGATTAAGATATACTTTAGCTGTTTTATTAGATTATTGAATATTAGGACGCAAATGTGCAGAATAGAGTGTATTAATTCTCAAGGTTGTTTGTTTGTCGATACGCTATTTTTCCATTAATACTTCATAAAATCAATTATTGAAACATCATTTTGAGGATTACGTTCTCCGGTAATGAGGAAATTTGTAAACAAATAATTTAAAATTAACATTTTCGTTGTAAAACTTTTTTTTTCAACTGTCACCGGCGCCATTTGTTGACAATTTGTTTAATAACATGTATGACAGCTGTTGGTTGGCGACTGCTCATGTTACTGTGAGAAATATTCGCACGAGTGTGCTAGTAATAATATATTAGTATAACTGTACAAACTTTCATTCAATATTTTTGACTCAGAAAAATCTGACGAAATTCATGAACATTGAAAATTAGGTGTACATTGCGTGGAAATGATTATGATTGCAATATTTTAGATTTTTTAACCCAAAAAGAAAGTGATAATCGTTTTGCGGTTAGCGGTGGATAACAACTCACTGTATAGAACACTAATTGGGCTAGTACAATTTTCACTTGACCGATTTTTGGATACTGTAGGTAAAATATAAAAAAAAAACCCTATAAATATAGTTTCGTGTCTGTTCTTGTGACACAGTCGATTTATTTCGCCGTCTTTATACCTATTGAGCTGAAAATTACAAGGACGTAAATGTGTTACCCAAAATCAAAAAGGAGAACAAAAAATTAAATAATAAGCAACTTCGTTGTACCACATATATATATATATATATTTTTCAATTTAATTTCAAATGCTTTTTAAGTTCGAGGACGTAAATTGGTTACCCAAAATCAAAAAGGAGAACAAAAAATTAAATATGAAGCAACTTGGTTCCATTATAATTTTTTTAAATTTAATTTCAGGTTTTCACTATTCCTGAAATGGTTACGGACAATGTTGATTCGTGTCAAAGATGCGCTTGACCAGTTTTATTAGAATGATGTGATGATATTGTGTCATTTGTGTTAAGTCTGCTATCAGATAATCAGACGTTTTAGATGTGTGGACCGAGGCCGTTGTAATTAATCGATTTGTTAATCCGTATGCGTCGGTGGCGAATCACATTGATGCTAAAAATACATTTTTACTCAGTTAAACGCCGCAAGGTTGCTTCGAGCCAAACACATTTAATGAAATCATATCGGTACTACTATAAAGCGGTAATAGAGCCGTCTGTACTCAATATATTTTTAAATATATTTACGAAAAAACAACCGCCCAAGTATGTCGTATTTGCTCAATCAGTGTTCGCTTCTGCCAGATTTTATCAACCCATAACAAAGGCATAGTTCGTGCACGATATCATTAAACCTTAACCCAGCGATACGTAGTCATTGTTTCGTGTCCACCAAAATATTCGACTAATTTAATTTATTATTATTATATTAATACGTGAAGCGAAAACTTCGGAACCCTCTTTAAGAATATTGCGCGCACGGAGGAGTGGGAGGTTTGACATAGTTAAGGTTTATATGGAGAAATGCTGAAAGTTAGAATTGTTTTATAAAATGTGTTACAAATACATGAAATTAAATGAAACACACATTGTTTGCGTTCGTACTGCCAATGTCAAAAAGACTTTGAATTCATAGTTACGGCAATTTAGATTTTTCCAATAACACTATTGTGTAGTATGCCCCTAAGTGGGCCGTATATAGACCTTAATATGGTGTTAGAGTAATTCAATATGTCTTACAATGTAACAGATAAAGGTCATTCACACTGTCTGGCCCGGTGTTACCTTGCCGACTAGTTTGTCGACTCAACAGGCTATTTATACACGTGTGGACGTCCCCTTACAGTGTGACTGAATATGATACTGAAACCACTGCACCTTGAATGGCTTAGTTTGATTACCTAAATAAACCTAGTTACTGTTAAAATAATACAGGCAAATTGTATGGCTTCAAATTAGTATATGTACTAACCTGTATTAGATGTCACACAATAAGGAATGTTCACTAGAACATCGATAATATACATATCCTTAAATAGTATTAATACCGAATTTAGGATTTCAATAATCACGTTAAGAAATGTAACAAAATTTATAAATATAGTACGGATATAAAGATGCGTCCATTAAATATTTGAAGCAAAAGAAATTTGTAAATCTTTTTGTTCAGAAGATTAAATCACTCAAAAATCTTTGTATCTCAAATAACTCAGTAATCCAAAAACTACAATTTGAGTCAAATCATCAGTATATCTGCAGTATACTTTGAGTAGGTTTGATTTGAATGTAAAACACACATCAAAACACATATAAATGGTGCTTCAAAAAAAGAGAATGATTAAACTAATCATTTTTTCAGCTACTTCCTAATTTTCCTTCTATGCAGGCGCAAACTTTCCCAATCGTTATCTGTCTCTTTTTGTTGCATAGAATTGTGCAACTGTCGTCTCAAACTACATGTTTTCATGCTTCAATCAATCCAAAATAAACTTTAGCTACAATTATTTAAAGATGTATTTGGGAAACGTGATTTACAGATTGTCATTCTTTTTTTAACGCATCACTCCTGAGTTACACATGTCTAGTATGGAATCCCCTATGCCAAAATCAAACTCACGCTTGACTGATTCTTTATATTTACGGTATATTTGACGGTGATCGAAAAGACGATATATATAAGGTTTATATAATACTCGTTTCTGACTAAACTGAACGGATATAGTGAGAAGATTGGTAAATATTTTTTGTTTTCATTATTATAATAACATTATCTAAGAATTCATTCAGTTAACCGAAGTGAGATTTAAAGTTATTGATTTTGTCGAAGATTACGTTTGGGGATGATGTTCTTTATTTCTATGTAGTCACTGATCTTTGACAAAACACTTTGAAGAATAATGCCTGACCTACTTTCTTGTCGGTTCATAATATAATTCGTTTGTCCCAGTAATGTAATGTTTTGTACACTTTGAATGATAATGCGTAGAAAGAGTATTTACTAACAAGTGACCTAAAAAGCCATTCGTTAACGCGGCGGCGGCGTTTCGCTAAAAATTTAATAGTTAATTGTGGAATGTAATATTATGAAAGGAAAAATTGACAAGTGCTAATGTGCAGCTAAAGGAGCTATTTATGGGTCATTAAAATGCTTAAATATCATACGCCTAAGACAAGGTAATTCCTGGTAATGAACGAGTTAAGATGCTGATGCAAAAGGGAAGAAATAGGGTTGAGATTTTTAAAGAAAATGTGAGTCTTTAACATTTGGACGACGAGTAATGTTAGTTAAAATGTATTTCTAATTACAAAACTAAGGTTCTGATGTTTAAAAGGGAAGATGTACAGACAAAGTGTGAAATATGGGTAAATGGAAATTATTTAGAACAAGTGAACGAAATTGTATGTCTGGGAAGTGAGTTTTCGAGGAATGGAAGATGTGAGTTGGATGTGGAGAGACGGGTAGTAGCCGGCAATAAAGTGAACGGTGCTCTGTCCGCATTGTAGGCAGTGTGAATATATCTAACTCAGCCAAAATGGCTATACACAAAGCGGTGTTCGTGCCAACTTTATTGTACGGTAGTGAGGCCTGGATATGCCTGAAATCGATTAAAAGTAAGGTAAATGCAGTAGAAATGCGATCTCTTAGGAATATGTCTGGTGTAACCCTTGTGGACAAAATAAGCAATGAATAGATAGGTACGTAGTATGACAAGGTTGCACAACAGTGTTATTGTAAAAATGAAGAAAGGAATGCTTAGATGGTTCGGGCACATTGCCCAATGTGCGTTTTGTACGTATCCCTACAGAACGTGAAATATTTCATGATCAGATAACTATATCGGCTGTGAAATACCGACAGACAGACATACAGGAAGGACAGCCAGTCATGAAACTATATATGGGTTTCGTTTGTAATTTTGCCTACGGATCCATAATAATGAGTCCGGACTGCTTTACATTTTAACGAAATCGTAGAAATTTCATCGCGAATGATACACAATGGAGTTACCGAGTCCCAGTCCAGTGCTGCTGTCTTTAGTGACTCCCAGTTCAGTGCTGCTGTTTGTAGTAACTTCTAGTCCAGTGTTGCTGTCTTTAGTGACTCCCAGTCCAGTGCTACTCTTTTTAATGATTTCCAAAACAGCGCTGTTCTTTTTAATGACTCTTAGTCCAGTCCTGCTCCGTTTAGTGACTCTCAAACCAATGATGCTTTCTTTAGTAACTCTCAGTGTAGTGTAGCTCACCACAATCGACACTTCCTGTTTCCCGACACGCCACAAACACCATAATGAGTGACACAAATAGTCAAAGTTCGTTGGCCGCTCGCGATATACACAAGACAACGTTATTTGATTGTGAGTTTTGCGAGCTATCCGCAAATTCTCGTATAATGTCGCTTCGGGTCATTGCCTTCAGTAAAATAACACCTGTTGATGTAAATAATTTGTTGATGTATATTTATTTGGTTTGCGGAATTATACTGTTTATAGCGATAGTACCTGGGCGACCGAGCCTTACTCGGTGTCTTGCAAAAAAAATAACAAAAAAAGTCCGACCACATTGCAGGATTCGAACCTGCGTATTTCAGCTTGCTAAATCTACGCTCTAACCACTGTACTACCGAGAAGGTAAACTCTGTTGTGAAATCAGAATAGTTTAGAATTTAGAGTTTTTAAGTGTTTAATGATAACGATTGTTCTCAGAATTGGACCCTAGCTAGATCGATTTTTGACCACCGTAAGGCTCTTCTATATGTCTATATTGTATCTTTAATCGAAATCGTTAGAGTTAGGAGAAGTTGCTTGTATAATACTACTCTTTTAAATGACATAGTATCTTAAGATAAAGGAAGTCCATGAAATTTAATATTAATTTTTTATAATATAATATTAGATTTTTCTTCATGTTTTAAGTGTGTGAAAGACGGAGAAAATGATTTTTCACAGAATTGAGACCTAGCTAGATCGATTTCTCGCCTCCCTCAACTCCTATATTGTAAATATCGTTTTCGAGAAAGCGATATCAAATATATATAAAATGTATATACAAATATTGCTCGTATTGTATAGACTCAGGTGTTACTGCGGAAATCCATTTCATGTGATAAATTCCTAAAATCTTTAGCTATTTCCCGCTCAAACTCCAAAAACCACCAATCCAAATTGGATTGGGTGCTGGTTAGCTGACCGAATCCTATCTCTGGTATATCCTGAGGATGCTTCGTTGAGAAGCGAAACACGTGTCGATTGGTGGTTTTTGGAGTTTGAGCGGAAAATAGCTACAGATTTTAGGAATTTATCACAACAAATATTGCACGTTTAATATAATAGTGGATATGTTCAAAACGCTGGCATTTCCTTCAGTGACGACATGCGTACTAGTCAAATATTGTTAATAAAAGTTAAAAGTCATATGACTATACTATCTCCTCTTTTATTTGCTCATGGCTTTCAACATTGTCAATTAATTGAAGCAATAATTCTTTAGGAATTACAGTTATTTTTGTTAAATTAAATGTGCGAGTTAGGAATGTAGCGTGAAGATAAGTAGGTGTATATGTTTTCTATTGTGTGTGGAGTCCTGGCCACGTTACAGTTTTATTAGAGTACAGGTATAACCTCCTTGACGATCTCCGTGGCGCAACGGCTAAGCGCGTAGGAAAGTAAACGGAGGTTGCGGGTTCGATTCCCGCCACATGTATTTATTTACAAAAGAAAAGTATATAAATAGTATATCAGTTGTCTAGTACCCATAACACAAGCGCACAACTTTGGTACTTGATGGCGCTGTGTGAAATGTCTGAGTATATTATATTATGAGTATAATATACATATAAATAGACATTATGTTTGTTCAAAGCGTAAGTTACGAAAGCAAATAACTATCATTATTTATATACCTAACGATATTACCGTCTAGTAAAATTAAATTCCTGAGAGAATTGCGTGTCGACACAAGATATTGAGTTGGGACGACCAACTTGGGGAACTATTTAGTACAATCCTACACAAAATTAAACAGGAATAGGGTATTTCAAAATTCTTAGAAACCGTTCTAAATATTATTTACCCTTAATGTAATCTACAAAGCTACTGTCATGTATTACATATTTGACCTGAATACCAGTGGGACTCCGAGAAAGACATTGTGAAACATTGAAAGACATTGAAAAAGCTTAGCTGTAAAAATTCCTTAGTTGTAAACCTACCCTAGACATATGCCAAAACAAGACCATACAAAAGGGAAAAATAAATAATTAAAAAATATTTAACAGACTTCAAAATAAAAAAAAAAACAGTGAAAAGTACTAATCAAAACTCAAGTAACAACAACTTCAAAAATACGATATCAATACCTATATAATTACACTTGACAGTTAGTGAAGTCCGTGCCAATGTACTAGTTTGTGTAATTACATAATATGTTGTTATGTTTATACTTGGGTTTTGATTAGTAAAGGAATTTTATTTAGCATTTTTAGTGATTTTTTTTATTTTGAAATCAGTTTTTTCTCAAAAAGTTATCCTTTTAATGCACAAAACAAGATTTGGTATGTTTTATGATGACAAAATCAAATACTGGTCATATCTTTTCGTCAAAAATGGAAGCATCCATTGCATCGATCGATACGTCGCTTTGATTCATACTTTTCAGAACGTCTTGTATATTATAGTCCTTGTATAATATGCAATACATTACTCATATAATTATATTTAGTTATGACACGTAATGTTATCAAATCGTGTTGATAATTGCCTATCTATCGACACTAATCAGGGATTATGTTACTCATTTGTTGTGCAAAAGAAGCTTTAAATGATCACTATTATACTAATATTGTAAGTAAAGTATTAATTCGTGTAATTACCGACGTTCGTTCGTATCGTTGGTAATTATTAGGGGTTGGTTGGTAATCCCCCTAAAGGGCATTGGCGAGCAGCGGGGCGGTCTAGAGGATGCTGGCTCTTTATTAAAGAAATTAATGTATTGGTATCATAGACTCCATGGTAGGACTCAGTGTGACTGTGGAAATCCATTTCAGTAATTAATTTATTTATGCATATTTTTAAAGTGTCTATTGCTCAGTTTCAAGTTCCGTTTGTCAGTGAAGCGTCCTCAAGATACAGAGTAGGTAGTTTCGAAGTTATTAATAGACATGTGTTTTGCTTCTCAAACAATTTTGAAACTTTGGGCTAAAGATAGCTAAGGCGACGCATTGGAAATTTTGACGGCAGGGATCTCAACACACATATTCTTCAAAATGACAGTAGGATTTTTTAAAATTGATTATAGTTTTTAAATAAAAAAAATAATTGCTTTTTCGTATTTTTCGTAAGTTAGTGCGCGTACGTTTACATACAGTAGAAGGTCTATTTTAGATTAAATTATTGTTTATCAATGCGTCGCCTTAATTACTAAAAGAAATAAATAAATATTTAATTTAAAATTTGTATACAAACATATCCTCATACTGGATCTCTAAGCGGGTAGTCAGGAAGGAGTGCTAAGCAATCACGGTATATAATACATACTTCTTTCGCCTCCCCAAATCTCATCATTCACTTCACATATTTTCGACGAATGAGCTTTTAGTTGTTTCAATCAGCTATCATTCTGGCCATTCGTTCTTTATAAATCAGCCTTAGTGTTCGTTGGCTTCTGTTACCACTAACTTTCGCTGTACGAGTATATGGTATATTTTCTTCGTCAATCATTCATCAATTATTATGTGGCCCAATCTGGACATTCTTTGCTTCATTTTTACAATAACACTGTCGTATTGTCGTCGATAACGACGCAATATAAATTGCGTATCTCTTCATTGCTTATCTTATCCACGAGGGTGGCCACCGTACATATTTCTGAAAGATCGCATTTTCACTGCATTCCTCTTTCTTTCACTCGATTTCGAACTTATCCAGGCCTCACTACCATTTAATAAATTTATATCTTCTTAAAATTCAGCTTTATTACATAACGATGAAGCTGAACATTTTATGATGGTATAATTTTATTATTATAATTATAAGGTTAAAGCCATTGTTTGTTTGTCTGAGGAATCGTAGTTTTTGAATGAATGAACCGATTGGCATGCCACTATTTTTAATTGAAAACTGCTGTTTCCAAAAACGGTCTTAACCATGTTTGCTAGAAATGAATTCAGATTATTTTTTGTGTCGAGGTTTTTAAATTTTAATAACGACAAAGTAATTTAGATAACATATTAACACACGATTCCGTTCATTTGTAATCAATAAAAGATCGTAAAGCGTCAGATAACTGTAATTGCAGCATTAATCTCAATGTAATTCCTATAAATAAGTATAATAAAACACGTAGAGGTCGCACTGAAACAGATTGTTTAATATCCACTGCTTTGATACATCACGTCTATTTCGTAAATGTATAGTGTATATACGTTCTTTAATAGTGTAGATATAAGCAATAGCGATATTAATAGATAATATTAATAATAGGTCATACAATGTAGATATTTATAAAATTACTAGCGACCCAATTATGAAGAACTAGCTTTTGCTCACGACTTCGTTCGCGTGAAATCAAAGACACATAATATCTTTATAAATTATAGCCTATGTGTTATTCTGATGTATAAGCTATGTTATTGTAAAGTTACATCAAAATCCGTTCAGTAGTTTTTGCGTGAAAGAGTAACAAATATGCATCCATCCTCACAAACTTTTGCGTTTATAATATGTTAGCAACACCGACGAATAAACATAAAGGGGAACACAGACGCCCTCTAGTAGAGCGCGACGGTGTTCGTGACGTCATAGACAAGAACCACTGACAGCTTGTTCCCCACTACCGCTGCGAGATTATATAAGTCAAAACTTGAGCGCTCCACGTCTCTCTATTGCTTTTTACCTTCGCGGCTGCAGCACGAAGTGTTTGAATACGAATTAATGAATTATTAATTGATATAAAATATTAATATTAATAGATAATTTAAGTAGTTTGGGGTGTTCCATTGCTATAAGTATCTAAGTTATTATTTAATTTTATCGTAGCTTACAAATATTATTAGGATGAAGAATAATGAAGATAATAATGTATGTATTAGCGACTCGCCACGGCTTCGCCCGGGTGGTGTTGAACGATCGCAACACACCAAATTTTATTTTATTGCGATTTTCATATAAAAATACCCTCCAATATTCCGGACTTTTTCGATAGATTTTTCCAAAATTTTATTTCATACAAACCTTGTCCTGATAATGACAAACAACAAAAAAAAACAGCCTAATAGGTCGAGCTGTTCTCAAATTCTCAAGTGATCACTCCATTACGCATGTAGCAATTGATTTTTATTTACAGTGTTTGATTACTAATTTTATAATATCAATCATTATTTTTTCATACGTCGACAAAATCCCGAGCAGTAGCTAGTATAAGAATAATAAAACAGGAATGGATAACATTGTACTATTCCTACGTGACTGATAGTTTAATATTTACAATGACATTAGATAATTGAAGTAAACGGTATGATGTCGTAGGAATTATAAGATTTGCTAAATGAAAAGACAAACTGGACGTCGCGTATTTCAAAAGTGAAGCAAGGAAAATAAGCCGGTCCGTTTACATACGTAGATATCCTCACGCTGTACCCTAACGAGGTGATTAAGAAATAACCTTTTGCGCATCGTCTTGTAGTCTGAGTGTTCGTTTTATCCTTGTACAAGCCTACTGCTCAGTTTGGGGTCTTATGGGGTCAAATATTATTTATTCAATTAAACTAATTAATAAAATTACAAGTCTCTTTCCTGAAATTCATAACAGAAACCATTATGGCAGCTCGTAAATTACGGCGGCCATTATTAATTTCTTTCGGAGAAATCAATAGTACCTACCTCGGGGTGGATGTGCGCTACGATTATCTGAGAACGTTTGTCCTATTCGCTCGTTTGAACTTTGATAAATGTACGCAGGTACCTACACGGAAAGTTGCTCGTGTTGTTGCTAAAGATGCTTGCACATTGAGGGCGCAGAATGTGTGGGTCAAGAAGATACTGTCTTTCAACGTTTACGCGTCGTATTTTAAGAGAGAAGCATGACTTCTCAAAAATTTGCATTTTCTAATTATGAAACACTTTGTAAAGTGTTTCAAATTTTAGGGCACCCCATATCCAAAAGGGCAAAAATAGAATCCTTGTATTTTGGTCGTCTCCGACTTTCTGTTCATGTGTTACAGTGCTTTTACATTGGAATTCTGTTGACTGTTGGATCCTTGTATGGATGGGTAGATTCCGATTTAGTAAGTCAAATTATCCAAATCTACGCGCGGAACCAAAACTCTTAGTGGTTCCATCAAATTCTTATCAACTCCGAAGAATTATTTATTGATTTCAAACTTTTGATGATTGCAACAGATTGTGATCAGCGCTGGCAGCATCGCATGACCGACTCAATCTCAGAACGGGATTTGAAAAGGAAATTAACTAACATATAAATATATAATAAGTATCTACTTAATTGAAATTTATCTACAAATAAACTGTGCTATAGATATGCGAACGTGCAAGCTATACATCGCTAATGAGTCACTCTCAACATTTAAAAAAAGAGTAGGTGAGGCAAAGGAGTCAAGGAGTCATTAGCGGATCTGTGATTGAATCTGGGTTAAGTAAATCATTTCATTCACTGGAGTTGGAAGTAATCATGTCATTTACCAGTCTGTTATTTCTATGGACGTGTTTGTTGCGCTAATGGATCAAAAGAATTTTGTAAATAAAACAGGGCTGTGTTACATGATGGACGTGCATTAATATTAGGTAGCTATCGTCATAATTTGACAAAGTAGTTTTTGTATAGATTCAGGTGTTAATTTGCGGAAATCCATTTCATGTGATGAATTCCTAAAATCTTTAGCTATTTTCTGCTCAAACTCCAAAAACCACCAATCGACACATGTTGCGCCTCTCAACGAAGCATCCTCAGGATATACCAGACATCGCAATCGGCCAGCTAACCAGCACCGAATCAGTTTTTTTTAAAGTAGTTGTTTTAAAAATAAATTTCATGCTAAAACAAAAAAAACGAGTGGGGCCAAAATTTGATTATAATAAATATACTAATATATATATATATATACTCTTTTTTATTTTCGGTTACCTGTTTACAACTATGATACAGCTCAGTATGTGAAAAAGTGATGGAATGAAGACACATACAAACTGACAGATGGACAGATAAATATGACGATACATAACTAAGGACTGCCTTTTTTGCTATGTTTTCTACCTCAATAAAGAAGCGGTCAAGAGCGTGCTGGACAGGCTATAATTTAGGGTTCTGTAGTAATTTCCTACAATTCCGAAGTTTAATATAACAATTTACTAATAAATGTCTAATTTAAAAACATTTTTTGAAAATCTGATTAAATTTTTTTTCTCATTTTTGCTTATAGTTCCATTATATTTTCCGAAAAAGTACAAGTTTAATTAATAAATTAATAATACTCCAGACAATTACACAAATTGTGTTACCCCAAACGAATCAGTAAGCTTGTACTATGAGTACCACACAACGAACTCTGGGGGAGATTCCAGTAACACCCAGACTCCAAACCAATTTAGAAAAGTTCGTTTCCTAAATTGACCTGACCGGGGATCGAACCCGGAACCCTAGCTTGGAAAGCAGATGCATATGCCACTGCGCCAACAGGCCAGTCAATTAATTTTAATTTAAAATAATATTGTGCAAAATCTCCTTATTTATTTTTTTCTTCATTTTTGGTTATGGTTTTTGGTTAGATTAATTGCTCCAGTATGGGGACACCTTAATACGGAGCTTTCGTCGAAGTTTTTATTGTCAGTGAATAATAATGTCTTTTTCTTGTATCAGTTACTTACTTGGTAATTTGTTGGTTCGTGTTAATTTATATAAGTAATTTTTATAAGCAGTTCATTTATCTGTATTTTCGTGAATTACAAGCAGTACCTGCTTCGCTGGGCCTATGTTTTAAGCCAGTGTTTTCCATGCTTATAAAAATTTAATCTGATTTTTATAATAAAAAATTGCGGTAGGTAAGACCTCGTGTGACATCGTTTGGGTTGCTATCGCCATATGACATGGTAATGCTATTTCCAAACAGCAATCAGCAAATGCGTATGAGGATATTATTATTATTACCGCGATGCTTAACAGCCCATTCATTCTTGTACTTATTTAGAGATACAGCGTAAAAATATGTATGTACATAAAAACATACAGGACAGATCCCTTGCAGAGTACTCAGAGAGGATACCATAGAGTGCCAAGCAACGGGGTCCTTATCTATTTTTCCCCTTATCAAATCTCCTCGCATCTTTTGCTTAGGTATGAAACTACTGTCGACATTTCCGTCAGCTAACACTCTGGCTGTTTGATCTTCATAAATCAGCCTTAGTCTTCCTTTGCTTCTGCTTCCACTACCACTCACTTTCTCTCTGTAGGTTTCGTCGTCAGTAATTCATTACTCATTCTTTTTATGCTCCTGAACCACCTAAGCATTCCATTTTTCATTTTTACAATATCACTGTCGCCCAACCTTGTCATATTGCGTATCTATTCATTGCTTATCTTTTCCGCGAAGGTGAAACCGTACATATTTCTAAGAGATCGCGTATCCACTGCATTTATCTTTCATTAAAACAATAGTCTGGAAATGATTTTCTCTGCATATGCATTTACTGGCTTTCTGATTATTGTATTTTAATAACCTTTTGTAAAATGATGTTGAAAAAATTATATCTGAATGTGTTTCTTGTCGCTTCTTTTCAGTGTCCAGGTTTTCTCTTTGTACCGAACTAAAGTAGTTTTTAACCGACTTCAAAAAAAAGAAGGAGGTTCTCAATTCGTCTTTGTTGTCGTTTTTTTTTGTTTTTTGGGTTTTTTTGTATGTTTGTTACCTCATAACTCCGTCATTTATGAACCGATTTCGAAAATTCTTTTTTCGTTTGGTAGGTAATACTTGAGAGGTGGTCTCATTTAAATTTCAGCGATATTGGAGCTTGGACTTCGAAGATACACTAGATAACACGTCCTGGTTATAACCTTTATTTATATTGATGATTCTCTTGTATATCGTTGCGCTCCGGAATTAGAATGAAGTTAATTGCAGACCTGCCCTAAATATTATTTAGGTCAAGACCACTCAAAAGGGAGAAATAAAAAAAAAAATATTAAAAAATATTAAACCGCCTTCAAAAAAAACACTGAAAAGTATAAAATAACTATCCTTTTGACGTTCAAAAATACCTTGTAATTGGGTTTACTTGAATAAGTTGTTGTTGTTTTTCCGGGAATAACAAATTACCTTTTTTTTTCTTTTTCTATGAGATATGGAACACTAAAATATTTAATGTCACACTATGCTATGTCTACCTAAAAATGACAATTAATATGTAGGTAAGTCGAGACGAGCATCAGTTAAGAAGATAAACTTCGAAACTTTGTTTTCACTGGTGTTCACTAGTTTTTATTAAGGAAAACTTGTCTTTGACCAAATTGAGCTCGTTCAGGAGTAGGGTTGCCACACGTTCTTAATAATAAAGTACTGTGCGTTATTTCTGGTAGACATACTTTCACCCTTTATGAGAACATAGTTACATACATACATATCTTCACGCTGTATCCTTAACGGGGTAGTCAGAGGACGAGCGCCAAGAGTCGCGGTCTTACATACTTCTTTCGCCTCCTGGAAACTTATCATTCTCACGCATTTCCGCCTAGGTATGCAGTTTTACCTAGTTTAGTTTACTTATTTTTATAGTTTTTTAAGGTCGTTAATTAAAGGTAATTTAATTTACATGATAAGGAAACAAAATACAGAGAGTTATTACTCTGAGAAAGAAAACGTTCCCGAATTCGTTATAAATCAAATTATTTTAAATTCGATACAGACTACAAAAAATCACTCACAATTTTCAGCGGTTACATAAATATTTTTTAATTATAGTTAAAACTAGCAAAAAATATGTTTTGAAAAAATGAAACCAATTTAATACACTATACTTTTACCTCCCTACTTTAGCGATCAGTATAATTACTTTATTTGCTCAAATGAAGGATGGCGACCCTATTTCGAAGCCAATTAGGAAGTAACAGTGTGAATACGCGTGCGCCGGTCACACTCCGTCGCGTTAGCCTCTTGAGCGATCTAATAGAATTGTATTGTTGCACTTATTATTTGGTTTCTAGAATGTCCTTTCATGAAGGTCATAGGTTTTGTTAGTATTTATAAAATCGTTAACTTCAACGCGCAGTTTTGCTCTAGTTAAAAACAACTTATAAATAACGTCATTGAATGGATTAAATAAAAAATGTTTCTAGATTGAATTTGACGAGATTTTCAATTATTGTACAGCTTAGTTCTAAAATGGAGTCTTTGTCACGACATTGAAAAAACAAAGAAAACAGCGAAATTTGACATATCTTCTCGTTCTTTGACAAAGAGAAGGAATTGCCCATCACTGTCCAGAAGTAGAAGTGTTTTAAGAACATGATGTGGTTTCGACGTCTAAAGAGCTTTTCAAGGCGTCGTTGTGAGTCCTATTCTCCATAAACTTCCAAAGGCCAATACGAATATTTGTTCTTCTGAAATATTCATAATTTTCTACCACATATTTCACTCTGATTTTTCTCCTCACGTGTACAACCGCGTGAAAAGCTAGCTGTGTCATTAATTTAAAACGGTAAATCCACGGCCACCGCAAACAGATTGGGTCGACATTTGATTCAATTCGATTAACGCGTTTGATTCAATTAATTATTATTCATGTCGGAGATTGATTTTGTTGGAGAGGGATCCTTGCCTACACGTATTTAGTTGTTAAATCCGGCCTCGATACGTAGGTATGTGCTTTTCACGGGGTAATTTTCACAATTGGGAAAACTAGTAAGTTAATTCCCGAAAACATATAAGAATTGGGAATTTTACCAAAAATAAAACATGTTTTTTATTATCGTTAGTTATTTTCTTATTAATATCTCCGGTTTAAAAGAACGGTGTATTAGTCTGTCTTTGTGTTGACTTGTGGCGTCGTAACTGCCAACCAATGTTGAATGAATCAATTTGCATTCGTTTTTGTAGCAAAGTTTCGTGGAAATCTATCGAAGTTATTTTTTGCGTCGTGAGTTTTTAAATTTTAAATTTTTATAATTTTAATAGATTGCAGCAACACCAGGGTGATACGAAGCCAGTAAATTTTAGTCGGAATTATGTAATTGTGCTAGTAATTTAGCAATTATTCCTGTGCACATGAGACCTGAACTCGGCGACGCGACGTCGTTGACTTCTGCTTGTATGATGCACACAAGAAATAACCTTTTTTTTACGATATTAGTTAATCAGAAATAAAATGTCTCGCGAATTTTTTTTTGTGCTCCATCCGAGTACTGGCACAGGCCAAAAACATTGCGTCACCGGATTCAGGTCTCATGTAATCCCACGCCGACTATACTTCCGTGAAGATAGATTTTAAACTAACAAGCTACCTACAATGTAGTCCTGGTTAAATAAATAAATACTTCAAACAATTACATCAACCATAACCCAAACTAAATTATTAATGGGTACATACGAATTAGGGTAACACCCAGTAACACCCAGTCTCCAATATAATTTACCCTCAGAGTAATGGACTTTCTTTAGTTGTTTATTAACATAGCAACGACTTCAATAATTGTTTTTAATTATACGATTATTTGAATCGTGATTATGATGTTATTTTTGTATTTATCATATGTATTACTTGGTAAGTTTTATGTTATTATTTTGAAGTTAGTCTAATTTTTTTTCTTCATCTTAACCAAGAACTTATCTAATGTAATGCAAACCTGATAATTCATAAGTCTACACCTTATTTTCAATGTCCGTGACTTTTTCAGTATTTGCAATTTTTAAGATCTCATTTTTAGCATTGTTTCCATACATGTGTTAAAAACAGTAATGCAAAGTAACAATTCTTACAAGTAGGTATACATTTTTAAATGTGTGATTCAGAGAGCTTTCTTTTCACACACGATATCATAAATGCAGTTTGATATTGACAGTAAACGACGACGACGATTGACAGTAATTTCGCTTGTAAGTTTAATTGAACAAACGATGATTAACGTTTAATAAATTCACGAACCCTGCGAAGCCTAAAAACCCAAAAAATAAGTTAATGTGTGATTAAGCAGCAAAACTATGTAGTTTGTTAGGGATAGTAAAAGAAAGTGTTTTCTTTTATAATGTTGGTTGAACAAACGGTGATTAATGATTCAATAAATTCGCCACCCGCTGTTATAAATCATACTTGTTTTAAGAACAACTTAACTTGTAAACATATGAATCAGTTTACTTACCGTGACTGCACGACCGGGATTATTAGCAATTTTTGTGAATAACCAAACATGAACATTCAAATTCATAATATTTTATTCAATTACATATATATATTCACGCTGTATTCCTAACGGGGTAGTCAGAGAGGATAGCACCAAGCGTCGCAGTCCTTACATACTTCTTTCGCGTCTCAAATCTCATCATTCTCCACACACATTTTCGCCTAGGTATGCGAGTGCTTTGACATTATTCAATGGTATTTTAAATGACTTCTAAAAAAGGCGTAGGTTCTTCATTCTGAATTTTATGTACTTAAGTTCAAATCGATCACGAATTTGAAAATGAAAAACACTTTCTGAATATATACATGCGTAGATGTCCTTGCGCTGTATCCCAAACGAAGTAGTCCGAGATAGAGCGCGAAACATCGGGGTTGTTACATATTTCTTTCGCCTCCTCAAAATCTCAGCAATCTTCCAACATACTTTCGCCGAGGTATACCAGAGTTTTGACATTTTCTTTAGCTAACATTCTAACTATTTGATCCTCAGAAGTCATCTGTTACCATTCGCTCTTGCTCTGTAGATTTTCTTCGTCAAGCATTTATCACTCATTATTTATACATGGACCATCTAAGCATTCTTTTCTTCAAAATTGTATATTACTCTGTCATTCAACCCTACCATTTCGTATTTCTTAATTGCTTATTTTGTCCGCGAGGGTGACGCCTCAAATATGTCTGAGATATTGCGTCTCAACCGCATTCGTCTTACTCTCACTCGACTTCGTGCATATCCAGGCCTATACAAAAGAATATGTACAGAAGATGGCCGACTCCTCGCGTCATGCGTGAGGGACATGCCTGCTCTCGGCCGGATACGTAGGGTTGATACATTGGATGCGAGATGCGGAGAGCGTCTTCGTTAAGATACATTTAGTTGACGATGAGTTCCGGGGCGCAACGGCTAAGTGCGTCGGAAAGTAAACGGGGGTGGCGGGTTCGATTCCCACCCTGAGTCTGGATGTTTATGTATAATATGTATGTATTTACAAAAGAAAAGTATATAAGTAGTATATCAGTTGTCTAGTACCCATAACACAAGCGCTGTGCTGCTTACTTTGGGACTAGATGGCATTGTGTGAAAAATGTCTGTGTATATTATTATTTAGTACATAATAATAAAAAACAATGCATACGGATAAGTTCTTCGTGTTTTTTAAATTTAATTTCTTGTAGTTATGTTGAAGAATGATAACTCTGCATTCGAACGACTAAATTTATTTTGACATCTAAGGACATTATAATACGTTTGTTAATGCGGTTTAGACATTTTCGTGTATGCGATGATGTCAAAACCGAATTAATGACAAACTGAAGCGGTTGCATATTTGCGTCGCGCGCGACCCCGACTGGCACTACAATAATTACCCATATTCGCCCAAAATATTGCCGTTGTATGCGTGCCACGGCGCGTGCGTATTAGTACGCACACGAACAAACCGCGTACGCTAGCATTCAATGGAGACATCCTACTGTTATGTTTATATTGTGCCTATACGTAAAGTTAAAAATCTACAATTAATGTTCTCCAATACGGAACAGTACAGTGTAGACTACCGTATGTTTTCTGCGCAGTACGTTAGAAAAATAAACAAATTCTCAAGGAAAGCGCGCATAAATTACATTTTTTTCGTTATGGCAGCAAATTAAATTGCGTTCACTGATGGAATTAATAGACTTTGTTCGCAAACACTTCTTTATTATCAAATAAAGTATCTGTTTAACGTTTTAGTGTGGATTTACGTTTTTTATACTTAAAAGTAACTTTCGCCTGAGCCCGACGATAACAGATGGATGGTTGGTTGATATTTAGATAGGATGGCCAGATATATCACAACTGCTTAGATTGGCGCCGATTCAGCCAGCGTCCGGATTTAAAGTCCAAGTCAAATCAATTTATTCAAGTAAACCCAATTGCAAGAAACTCAGTCAGATATCATTTTTTTAACATTATTCTGTAATGGTTATTTAAAATACAATATTTATAAAGCCAGTAAATGCATGTGCAGAGAAGATTGTTTCCAGAGTAATGTTTTTAATCAAATCGCAAATTTTGTAGTATGCTTTTTCAATCAGTGTGCGTTTCATAACAACTTTGAATCTCTTTTTCCATTAACTGAGTAATTTCTTGAGGAATTTTATTACAAAAACGGACACAGTTGGCCAAAAATAACGCACTTGACTTTTGTAATTTAAATGTAGGAATAACTAGCTGATTACGATGACGTGTTTCCACACACCTTTCTTAGAAATAGATTTCTTTTTTAAATAAAATGCATCCCATGTTACTCGCTGATAATGCGGCTTTCTATAGGTGAAAGAATTTTTGAAATCGGTTGAGTAGTTTTTGAATTTATCCGTTACATACAAACAAACAAAGCTAACCTCTTTACAATATTATTATAAATTGTGGGCTGGCCGGTTAGGTGAATGCGTTGAGGTGAAGGAAGGGACACTGCAGTGTTGCCAAACATAACAAAAAGAAGGTATTGATACTAGAATAAACAATCAGTTTGTTTACAACTTTTGTAATGTATTGTAATTTCTTTCATGCACTTAAATTGTTCTTTTTAATCGTATCTCGCTGAAACCCCGAAACTAGTTTATAGCAAATACGAAGTATCTAGTAGTCCGCTAAACGGACGACTAAAAATAAGTTAATCGTCTGATAAGCGGACGACACGACTAATAATTATTTTATTCATCCGATTAGCGGACGACTAACAATTATTTTTTCGTCCGATTAGCGGATGACTAGCAACTTTCATAGCAAGTATGTTTACCTATGCTTATAACAAATTAAGGGAATATCCCAAACTTCTTGCGTACGCGTCGGCCCTAATTTTTCATGTAAAAGATAAATAAAACATTCTGTAAACACTGATGTACAGAAATCGGTGTATATTGTATATGTATACAAATATATAGGTGAAAATGAATGCCAGCTAAGTAAATCGCATTTTGTGATATGTTCTATGTATCCTATGTATATTCATATATTCAATTCTATGCAAACTCAAGGATGGCTTCTGGCATTGAATGCCCGCAAAACAACTCACTCATACAGTTTTGCAATAGAATTCTTTAGCCTACTACGGCGAAGCCTAAAGTAGGGTAATGAAATTCACTGCGCGAGAAAAAAAACTTGTCCAAGTGCAAGGAAACCAAGTATTATAATATTTTACAGAAAAGTGTAGGTAAAACTCACCTGAATAAATCAATTTGCAGATAATATTTCAAACCTGAACAGACCCTTAAATGTTTTTGGTTGCCAAAAACCTCTAAATTTTAGCAGACATATACTAAACTGTCAACACGCAATTTGTGTTTGGGGTGCTTTAAAATTGATAAAGATAACGATAAAAATACTATTTCTGGATATAAAAATATATAAAGCTTAAATAATTTAAAGAAATATGTCTCAAAAGGAAGTTTCGGTTTTCGGTTGAAAAGATAGTTTCAGATTTGGTTGGATAGTAGTCAGTTATTTGTCGTGTGATGAGTTTTAGTCAGAGCGAACATGCACCGAATTTTCAAATATTTTCGATTAATATTTAAAACAATTATTTTCCTCTAGCTCTTGGTGTATACTTAGACATTTTTAAAATAATCCATGTAAAATATTATACTGTTAAAATTGCAGAGCGCCTAAATTAAGTTTGGGCCATTATTAAGAGTACGAGTACAATTTGGGGCAGACAGGTCATAGTTTTGGACCCTTGAATGATCTGGGTAATTGATTCTTGATTGAGGGTATTCTATGAACTCTAAAAAAGAATTCAAAGGCGTAGAGGATACTTTTTGATTTTAATACATTTAAAAAGTAATATGCTACACAAATGCAAAATAAACCGTAAAGGTCCTACCTGGTTCTCCATTTCTTATTCAACAAATATTAAAATATAATTTTTTCGTTATTAGCTCTTGGACTAACAGCAATAGGAATCAATGCTTATACCGTGCGGTAGCAATAGACTGCCGGTAGTATCTAGTTTGGCAACGTGTTTGAAACACTAACTTCCAGACACCGCGTCTGTGATAGCTTGGAATCCTTCCAAATTCTGCTCAAATAACGATGTACTTACAGTTTAGGGTCGATTCTTATTTTATTGAACTTTACACTTACGAGCCTCTACACTAGTGATGAACCTGAGCATATGAGTATGAGAATTTAGAACGTTCGAGGCTTATTTGTTTTCCACTAAAAAACATTAAATTTTATCCATTTATTATCTGATCTAAGATGTCAGAACGATTAGTTAAATAATCAATGTATTTAAGTAAACTAAGTTACAAGAGTTTTTAATCTCTTATCTATATCACTTCGGAAAATAAATCACACTGAGATTAACGGACGAGAAACTCGGATATCATTACTTCAAAATCGTTTCACAATATCTTAAAATACAATATTCAAAAAGCCAATAAATATAAGTATGTTCAGGGAATATTAATTTGGGACTTTAGTTTTAGTTGTCTCCTAGACTCACTTCGATAAAAAAGTTCTTTTTTAGTGTAATTTTCCAATTAGTATAACTTTTGATAAAAAGTTTAAATCTCTTTTCCGATAATTCAATGATTTCTCAAGGAATCTTGTTAATGAAACGAACTGAGTTACCTAAGTGATTCACTTGACTTTTGTAATTTGAATTTGGGAATAATTAGTTACAATAATCTCAGGTTTCCATACCTTAAATATAGCATTTCTTTTTAAATAGGTCGTTTTTTCTATGATACATTATATTTTCAAAGATGTTTATGAACGATGAGGTGACTATATCAATCTTTTTAAAACGATCTCTTAGCGATTTCCGTGCATTCATGTCGTAGATGGCACGTGTCGCTTTTTTTTTGTAAAATAATAATGAAAGAAGCAATACGTACATAAAAATCTTTACGCTGTATACCTAATGAGGTAGGCAGAGAGAATGGAGCACCAAACATCGCGGTCTTTCTGTATAATTAGATTCGCGTTCTCAAATTGCGTCCCTAAGTATATTTTACCGAATCTATCATGGGAAATGTTCTGAGGAATTGTTCGGAGTAATGCCTGTTGCTGAATTCCATTACCGTACGTCACGCAATTGACTGTCCTTCCATCCCCACCACCTTGATGGATGGCGGTCTACAACTGTACGTTTTTTACGACATTTTCTACCACGTACGGCAATTTTGTGGAACCAACTTGTAGCCGCGGTATTCCCGGACCGTTACGACTTAGGGACCTTCAAGAAACGAGCCTACTCTTTCCTTAAAGGCCGGCAACGCACCCGTGATTCCCTGGACGTTGCGGGTGTCCACGGGCGGCGGTGATCACTTTCCATCAGGTGACTCGCTTGCTCGTTTGCCACCTCTGATATAAAAAAAAATCTCATTGCTCTTTTTAATTTACAAAAACACTATTATAACATATCATATTCAACAATGAAATGTTGTCCAATAAATCAAAGCAGTTGACCAATTTTGGCATATTGGACTATTCGCCATATTGGATTCATGATAGTGTCACCATAATCTCTGTCAAAACTATTGCGGTTCTGTATATACATATAAATGATACTTTAAAACATGGAATCCAAAGCATCACTCTCGCCTCAGGGATAGATCACCCCATGGTCAAAATACGCAGTGAAGAGACACGAAATATGGCAGGGAAAGGAATGCTTAGATGGTCCGGACATATACATACATATCGTCACGCCTTGTCCCTAACGGGGTAGTCCGAGAGGACGGAGCGCCAAGCGTACCGGACATATAAAAAAAAAGAGCAACAACGATTAACAAAGAAATTGTACAGAGCAGATGTCAATGGTTGTAGAAGTCAAAGAAGACCGAAAAATGAAAGAGATGGAGTATTGTAGAGATGTCTCGAGATTAAATTTCTCGACTTCAACTATCTCCTTAACCTGGAAATAACTCGAAAATACACCTACTAGTATATATATGATTGCTATATATACATATACCAACAGCAAAAGATGAAAATAGATGGTCCATTATAGAGATGTTACGAGATTAAATTTCACGACTTCAATTTCTCTTTAGAGAGCGCGGACTCCTGCTTCAATACTGCTTTTGGAAATAACTCAGAAATACAACTACTAGTATATAATAACATTGCTATATATAGATATATCAACAGCAAAAGATGAGATTATATAGATGTTTCGAAATTAAATTTTTCGACTTCAACTATCTCTAGAGCGCGGACTCCTGCTTCAATATTGCTCAATGTATAAAGCGGATTCCGAACTGGCGCTTCGCCGGCCACTGCTGCGGCATGCTCGTTTTGCTCGCTCGGCTCGCGCGTTGTAGTGAAAAGACCTAACCTAACCTAACTAAAAAAAGTGTTATAAATATATCGTCGTGTGTGTTTGCTAAATTTTACCCAATGTGAAACAATCTAAACCTTAGCCAGCATTTGTCCTGACGATTCCTACCAAGCATTTATTATCACCATTAATTACACCACATTAAAGTTTCAGTGATTGAAGTTGTAACTAAAATTTTATTCTGAAAACTGTTAATTTTGAACTTTACCATTTCTTTTTAGCAAAGACCATTACTTTTAAAGATGTGATTTAAATAAAAAGTAGCAAATTTATAGAGAAAACCGTCAAATTTAAATATTGAAATTTGTAGATAAAATTACAAATTCTCTAGCTCCATTGTATACAAGGTTATTGCGAAAGGGAGTATAAATCCACCGGCCTTTAAACGTATCACTGGTGACTGATATATTGCAGATGTAATAATTACTGGATACATTTATTTCGTTTTTCATTCCAAACAAAAAACATTCATTTAACAGAAAAAATATGTACAACCCTATCATTATGCCCAGCCCAATATTCTAAATGTTTGCTAGCGACGTAAAAATGCTGATATTAGGGATACCTCACCTTTATTTTTTTTAACTTTGAGGTGATACACTAGAACTATTGACTTTCAAGTTTTCTGTTCTCATGGGTACTTTAATACCCTTTCGCATTAACCCATCCTATCAAAATAATCTTGTCCCCTTCTTTTCTACATATTCTGTATGTAAAATTAACTGTTTTCGCCATAGATTACTCGGCCACTCACTTCGCGAATATAATGAAGTCATTATATTTAAACTACTTTTCAAAAGAGGTTACCGTGTCTCAATAACAATCAAGTGAACGCACAAACGGACGGACAATGGCGTGCGACATAGAAAAACAACGGAAGAGGCGCACGCGCATGTCTGCTACCTGGAAACGAAATGGATAATAATGGATCTTGGTGAAAACAAGTTATTTCCAGAACTATGACAAGAATGATTGGTTTCCGCTGTCGAGCAATATTGTCGACTGACATTATTCATAGACAACGAATTCGGAAATTCATTGATGTATAGTGTTTGTTTTTTATCCGATAACGGCGAATTAAAAAGTTTGCGAACTTCATAATGTTTTGCATTTAAAAGCGTTTTGACATTCGAGAAATAATAAAGTGCTATTTAGCGCTATTAAAAATTAATTTTACATTTAACATCCGCTTCCGTTTGAAAGATCACCTATGAAAGTCTTTTGTATCTAAAAGAAAAGTCGTACAAATGGGCACCGGGATGATTCCATAATTGTTCCTTTTTCAACTTTTAAAACGGAACACTATATATAACAAAATTGGTTTCCGCGAATACGAAGTTGCGGGCGAACTGTAGCTTGGCTTTTCGACAAGGTTTTAAGTTACTTATATATTCAACCACGCGAAGCCGGGGCGGGTTCCTAGAGTTATATTAACTTACCTAAGCTGTGTAAACCGTGTTCCGGTATGAGTAACAGGCGTGTAATAAAAGTCAGATGGTAGCAATTTGCGGGAGTGGCGGCCATTAGACGTGGTTTACTGTGTGCAATCGTAGTGCATTTGTGCAACGGGCGTGACGCATACGTGACGTCATCCGCCGGCCACTTACTGCGATTTATGATGTACACACAACTATTCATATTACTGCAACTTTTATGGATTCAAGTTACAGTGGAAGAATTTTTTTCGTATGATTAATTCTCATTTTTTCTCTGTAATTCTAATTTAGAACATTTTTACTTGAGTATATAAAACCATTGTAGGGGCTGTATAGTTTTTAACTTAGAGTGATATAAATTTGACTGCCTGTGTGTTTGTTTGACACAAAAAATAAAAAGATGATAGTTCCTAAGATGCACACATGCATACATACATATCCTGAGGCTGTAGTCCTGACAGGGTAGTTAGGATGGAGCGTTAAATATCGCTCTCCTTACATACTTCTTTTGTCTCTTTAGATATCATTCTTCGTATACATTTTTGCCAAGGTATGCGAGTGTCTTTGACAATTCCGCCAACGAGTACTGGCTATTGGATCTTCATAAACTTGTCTTTTGTGTAAGCATCAGCTTTGTTCTTCTTTGGCTTCTCCTGCCACTCAGTTTCGCTCTGCAGATCACCACTCAATCTTTCTATGTGCCCAAACCATCTAAGCATTCTTTTGTTTATTTTTTAATAATACTGTCGTGCAACCTTGTCATATTGCGTATCTCTTAAGACTTCATCGCTTATCTTGTCCGTGAGGGTGACACCACGCCTATTTCTAAAAGATGTATCTAAGATGCTTTAAAAATTATGGTTCAATGAGGAAGACTTTGAGGATAACTGGACAGGGGGCCTAGATAAGTTACTCAATTGTCGTAAACGCTAGTAGAATAGAATGACAAATACCCCGTAATCTAACGTAACGAATTTTAAATCGGTAGTCAAATGTTATTAACTTTCTGTTCAATCAAACGAAAAGTAGTCACGTGAAAACTGTCGTGATAGAAATTAGCCAAGTGGTACTTTTGACGAACAATAACGCCACCAACCGTTTTGATTGTACGAAGCCTTTGCCAGTTGTCTAGCCGCTCAGATTTCAATCAAACAGCTAAGAACATTATCGAAAACTGTAGCTTTAAAAAGACCGCACCAATCAATACATCCGTTCCACAATGTAATACCTCTACAGTAATACCCCTTCGTTGAGGGTCGAAAATAGGGTAAAAAGAGTAAAAACGCTACTTCGTCTCGCAGTGTGAGCACAGTACGTATAGTTATACCTTATGCAGTATAGTACAGGCACCTGGCGTCACTCGATCGATACGTCGCGACTGCGGAAGTGATTCTACCACTGTCTCGTAATACAGGCTGAATTGAAAATAGTTTGACTAATTCAAACCAGTACATTCTTGATATGCCTTGTATTGTATTAATTTAAGTATATTAGCTGAAGTATCAAAGAAACCGGCGAAGAACTTAGGGTTGCGTACAACAATTATGTAATACTAAATATTAGAGCGAGTAGGTAGAGTGAAGTGGTGGTTCCACTCAACTGAGGTTCGGGAACCACACCTGGCTCACTTTCAATTAGACACTTTTGCATTGAACAACGTAGCGTATTTAAACGTATATTCATATTTAAAGCACTTGTGTAATGCTTTTGTAATAAGTAGTCAAAAAATTAATGCTCAGCTTGATATTAGACTGCAAAATTTATATTGAAAATGGATTTTAAATGGATTAAATTGGTTTTATTATACGTAAAATTAAAACATCGCGAGCAGGTCTTGCCTATTCGGAGCGATGACACAATAGCACTGTCTCGCTCTTACTTACGGAGAAACGGCGAATTTTTCGAGAATACTTCATCTTTTTCCGATATTTTTTCATTTTTTAAATTTTGCCAAAATTTTTCTCAAATTTTTCTTGAAATTTTTCAGTGTTTTGAGAAACTTCGGATAATTATTCATCACTAAATATTCTAGTGTAATGTATAATTCAATGCTTCCGTAACAATTTTCTAAGTTAAATATAAAAATCGCTTCCAAAATATCCATTTTTTAGTTTTTTGTTTCTCATTTCTAGTTATGAGTTAACAATTTACGTTTCTGTGTCAAATTTCACCTCTGTAAGTGCAAAGTTATGGGTATAAATCGACCGTGATATACTGACAGACAAAACAACATGAAAACACTATAAGGGCTACCTTTTTTTATAAAAAGAGGGGGCAAACGAACAAGGGAGTCACCTGATGTAAAGTGATCACTGCCACCCATGGACGGACACCCGCAACGTCCGGGGAATCACGGGTGCGTTGCTGGCCTTTAAGGAAAGGAGTTCACCGGGCGAGTCGGCCGAATTCGTGCTGTAAAGCAGCATGGCTCTATCACACTAAAGCTCCTTATTAACTCTCTATTAACTCTCCATGGCTATTATTAACTCTCCAGTGGCTATTAAAAACACATGAATAAAATCAACCAATAAGAACACAGCATTCTTTGATTCATAACTGTCTCGACAGATGTCGCTGCGGACTTGTTGATCAATTTTTAACGACAGGTTATGAAATTAAAATGTCATCCGAAAATAATTAATAGAGTATTTTAAAATAAAATATTTACATGTACATTGTACATTGGCACGCATGTTGGCAGGCAAAGTAGGCAAATTGGAAATACTTTTTATTGTGTACTAGTTGAAGCTCGCGACTTTGTCCGTGTTTTTTATTTTTAAAATAGCCTATGTCCTTCCTCAGTATTCAAGCTATCTCTATACCAAATTTTATCGCAATCGGATGAATGGTATAGCAGCCCATAAAATACAAACAAACAAACATTGATTTTTATATGTTAGATTGGCTGTGCCTTGCAGTTTCACTCGCGTTAAATTTGGTATTTTTCCGGTATAAAAAGTAGCCTAGATTACACTGTGAAAACTTCCGCTTGCTTATAAAATTCCTGTCAAAATCGGTTCAGCCGTTTTGGAATATAGCCCGAACAAACAAATAGGCAGACAGACAAAAATTTTAATAAAGCGTATTTGGGTTCTGATTACGTGCAAATAACCATGTAAGCTTAAGAAAAAGCGTTTATTTCGAAATCACAGACAGACATTTTTATTTTGTTTATATGTAGGTACAGAAGGGGGAACTACATGGTTTTCGTGCCTAATGCATTGCCTGGGGTTTTATGAAACTGTTTTTCAATTTTATTACTCGATATCTTGTTATATTTATGCTATTATTTTTCTTTTACAGGTAAGGAAATGTCTACCTGTTTTTTTTTTTGTAAGTACAACCAGATGTATTCCATCACAATCCATATGTGAAGTGTAACAAGGCTAGTGTGCTCATATTTAAATCAGTTGCTGACAGCAGTGTTGCAGTCTTGCAGTGTTATTTAATATGAGAAACACCAAAACACTAGAATATCTCTACATTAAACTTTGTAGACACGTAGTAAATATTGTGATCACTATTTACTCTTGTGTTGTAGGGCTGCATTAGGGATGGACAATAAAAATAGATCGATGTTTTTTCAATATAATGTAGTGTCATCGATGTTAGAATGATATATTGAAAAATACATCGGTATTTACAATATATCGGTTGTTATTAGAAATAAATTTAGGTCTAAAATGCTTGAAAATAAAAAAAAATAAAAAGAAAAAAAAATCAGATCATAAAAAAAATGACTCTACATAAAAGATAGGTATTTGTCAGTCGTCTCATAACCAATCCATTAGTATCAGAGAATACAGGCTTAAAAGTACCGTATACAGGCTTAAAAGTGATGTAGAGAAATCTTAACGTTAAAAAATCTAAAATTTAAATGAACGAACACATGACAAAGTGAAAGTTTCACTCATGAGATTCATCGACTATATTAAGATGTAAAAATATATCGGTAGAATTCGATGTATTGTTGGGTACAATACATCGAGCGTTCTTAATATATCGATGAATATAATCCATCCCTGGGCACCATACAAAATGTAATTATCTTCATAGAAATGATGCATTCGAGACACGTCATCCAATCTGCAGCGTCAGCCAAGCGTGACAGTTTGTCATCGACGTAATATACTTATCTTTTTTGTTCGAATACGGAGAAACAAAAAAGACGAGTATGATATTGCCAGTGTATGCATGTACTCATATTTGCGGCAGTTGTTCCCTTATGGATTCGAAATCACCGAGACAATTTCAAATTTTGAGATATCAGTGGATTTGTCTCACTTACCTGCAGATTATAAGACCAGGTTGTTTTTTGAAAACTTCAATATGGCGGCAAGTATCATGTGATTTCAAATTAATTTCTGCACCATAAATCAAGTGTGTTTATGTACGTATATTATAATCTCAAAATACCTTCAGATAAAGAACTCGTCTTAAACTTCCTAACATCGTTGAACAGCTATGAAAGTATAAACCCTGTAAATTTATAGAAAAAGTTTCGTTATTTTCGAAATTATTTGGCAGTCAAGCTATCTCATAAATCTTAAGAGAACTTGCCAAGATAAATAACTTATTCTAAAGCGGGTAACCGACTCTAAAACGGGTTACAGGGGAGTGATCATTTTGGATTGGTGGATGAATTGTCAATTTAATTGTCGTTCTGATAAACTTATGTATATAAAAATCAACGTCAGTCTGTAAGACACTTTAAAGATTCGAATATCACTTGATCGATTGAGCTTAATACGTTTCGTTGGACACATTGCTGGAAAGGCGTAGAAACTCCTAGAATCGAAGTTTATGAACATCAAATAGCCAGAGTTCTAGCCGACGGAAATGTAAAAGCACTCGCATACCTAGGCGAAAATATGTGAGGAGAATGATGAGATTTGAGGAAGCGAAAGAAGTATGTTAGGACTGCGAAGTTGGCGCTCCAGCCTCTCTGACTACCCCGTTAGGGATACAGCGTGATGATATGTATGTATGAAGAGATGTTTTAGACTGAGCAATTTTCAGTTTAAAAAATAGTCACCGTGAAGCGTGGTAGGATTCACCAAAACTGAATAGTAATAGTTATGTCAATGTTTTAAACAATTACACTAATGAAGGTGTGCTCTTTTACCAGACTATATCAAAGCAATTTCGAGGGTTATGATTTTAGAAGCATATTATGTATATTTGTGTTCATCCGTTGCGGAGCCAGAAATTATAAAGCCGATTTCAACTGGTATCAATTACAAACATGTTATAGAGCAGGTTAAAAAAGTTAGATTTCATATGTGTATGGTATCACATGCAGTCAAGGACTAAAAAAATTTAATTGGATCCCGTCATGATAAGAGTTTGAAAAGGTCAAATCTAAAAAACATTACACATGTGTCAAGTGTTATGTAAAACCATAGACTTTATAAATAACTTTAGACGCTGTGTCTCAACAGCAACGGTGAGACAAATCGGATAAGCTGACTCACATGTACATACTACACACATTTATTATCAGATTCGGCTTCTCCCTTAGGAGGGAAGGTAAAAGGTTCTGTGCCCATTTAACTGATGTCTCTAGTAGTAAATAGATAAATTGTTCATATTGTTTCATTAAAATGTCAGCGTAATACGCTGACTGAATAATAATTATTAAACCCAAATATACATTCAGTTACAAAAAGCAGCGATAGTCAACACTGGCCATATAGTTAGAATGTTTCTCCAAATAGATAATCATAAACATACAGACGTACTTACTGATTAACAATAATGAGTAAATATTTAGTTATCATTTACTTGGTGGAAACTCGTAAACGAAATTAATCACCAGCATAGAATGCTGGGAACAATTAGAAAATAATAATAAAAGTAATAATAATACCTCTGTACTACACACAAATTGTGTGACCCTAAAGTAATCACTTGTACTATGGGTACCACACACAGAACCGGGTGAGCTCTCACCACCACCCAGCCTACAATGTATAGAAAAGTTCATTTTCTAAATTGCCTTGACCGGCAATCGAACTGGAACCACAGTTTGGAAGATAGGTGTTGTATCACCGCCCCAACGGGTCGGTGTTATAATAAACTAGCTTTCTCCCCGCGACTTCGTTCGCGTATAAATTATAGCCTGTGTTATTCTGATGTATAAGCTATATTACTGTAAAGTTACATCAAAATTCATTAAGTAGTTTTTGCGTGAAAGAGTAACAAACATCCATACTCACAAACTTTCACATTTATAATATTAGTAGTAGGATAATAATAGAAAATAACCTTTTATTTCGTCTTTAATTGCTGTGAAACTATAGATGTAGGTATGGTTCGAAAATTTCAGCACAGGTGGTACCAAGACCACTGAATAAATCGATTGTGACATATAGACGGTCAGACAGACAGTCTATAAGTGTTCCGCTTTGTCATTTTAGTCACGAAAGCTTCAAAAGAGGAAATGAATTGGAACACGAATCACGAATTTTAGACGAATTAATTGGCATTAAGTCAAATATTACCAACAGTTGTAATCTTCTTACTAATTTTAAATTAAAAACGACCGCTGCCATTTAATATAATACATGGATACACGTTGATATACACATTGCATAAATTTTATATAACGTTCAAAATTACTATCGTAAAGGTGATCGCTTACTGTGACGTATGAAAAAGATTCGGTCAAATGCATGTCAAATGATACAATCATTCCTTCAATGTTACATAAATATAGTTAGTGTATTTTTAGTTTACACAAAACATCGAAGGATAGGATGTGTAATCGATTTTATTTTTGATTTGATCGATTTAATTTTTTTAAGTTTTTACCATTTTATTGGTACATTTATAATTTTGTTGCATATTCTATACGTACGTGTATACGAACAATATTTGTATATTTGTAATTGCGTTCTCGAAAACGACTCTAACGATTCCGATGAAATTTACAATATGGGGGTTTACGGACGTAAGAAATCGATCTAGCTAGGTTCTAGCAACGATATTTTGAAACCCAAAGTTATTTCTGCAGTCGTTGAGCGCGTAACCGAAAATACTCCAAATCTCAAAAACTATACAACATATAGGTATTATTCAAACCAATTTCAATCGAAAGTGCTTTTTATGTTCAACTGTCACAAATTTCAGAATTATTTAACTCTTATTTTTGAAAAGTTAGAGGGATTACAAAACGATTACACATTTTACGATACACTTGAGGTTCGTAGAGTACCATCTATACCTTTTAAATTTTAGATAATTATGTAGTGCTATTAGTCTCCGAATAAAATGACTGTAGCATACGAACAGACAGACGGACAGACAGGATGAACTTATAAGGGTTCTGTTGTTTACCATTCGGCTACGGAACCCTGAAAATGTACATAAAAAATGCAACGTAAAATCGAATACAAGAAAAGTACATGGTAATGGTTTTTCGTAGTTTTGTCTTTTTTTCTGTATATTTGTTGAAGCGTGAGATCAAACACTATTTACTGATTTCAATTTAATTGTGTTCAAATTCAAATCACTATTGTTGAATTAAACGACGTAACAAGGCGTTTTAGAACCTGAAAAGCGCCGGTTTGGAAAGTACGGCATTGAGAAGAACCGGTAATAAAATTAGGTGTGTATTGTTCATGATTTGTTTTTTTTTTAAAGTAAGGATAATTTACAATAAAGAAGAACAAAATATGTATGTTATGTAGGGTGTGGATATAGTTTGTCTTCATTATAAGGGTAGTAAATATAATTGAATTTTGAAATCATATAAAAAATGAGTGTTAGATAATCGACGAAGAAAATGTACAAGGCGTAACTGAATGATAGCAGAAACGAAGAAGACCAAGCTGACTTATTAAGATCAAATACCCAGAATGTTATTTGACGGAAATGTTAAAAGCACTCGCATACCTAGGCGAATGTGTGTGAGGAGAATGATGAGATTTGAGGAGGCGGAAGAAGTGTGCGAGGACCCCGATTGTGAACAGATTAACACATACATACGCTGTTAAATTAAACCCTCTCTTTAGGATTCCCTGCTAGGGAATCGATAAAAAACCGAAGTCATGTAATTTTGCCCTGTCCGTTCTTCTGTCTGTATGTCATAGTCGTATGTCAATATTGTGCATCCCGACTACGGAACCTTTCTCTGTGTGTGGTCCGATATCAATTGTGTTTCGCCGTAATATAATAATAGCTATACTTCTCTAATAAAACACAGTCCGTTAACTAAATGTATCGTATATCACAAGTATCTTACTTATCATCGCTCACACAAGCGCGTCTGATCGTTGAAACTTCGCTACACAGAGTTCTGCTTCGATGAGCCTCAGTGAGCACCCGCCCTTATACTGTCTGTATGAGATTCGTATAAACAACCAGAGCATGTATTTACGTTATTAAGTAACAAATTTGTTTGAATTCTACCGCAACCGCGTTAGTTTTGCGCGTGTGTTATGACGTCATCTCGTTCGTCACCCATAGGGTTGCCAGATGGCCGAGAAAACCGGAAAATACTCGGAACTTTGTTTTCTGTATCCAGTATTCAGTAATTAAAGTTTCGAATATTCGTTTTTAGGATTCCGTAACTTGAGAAAAAACGGAACCCTTTTGAGATACTCATGTGCTCGTTCGTCTGTCCGCTTTTATAGTCATTTTTCTCAAATCGACGTGCAAATTTGAAATAATGATACATCTCGTCAGTCTACATATTTACAATAGTTAATATGTTAAGATATTCATACAAATTTAAAGAGAACGCCAATTGGGTGCTCGAACTTGACTTGAAATTCTCCCTATTACTTCGGAACTAATTCACTCGGATTTTAAATAATGTCAGCGAAATCAAGTCTTATAGTTATCAGTAAAAATATAATAAGAATTCTAAAAAAATCTACAGAAATATAGTTTACTTCAGAAATTTTTTTACAAGTTTAAGATGTGGTCGGCTTTAAAATATAGTGAGTCAATTAGTTAAAACGCAAATTAGAAGACATTCTAAAAAGGCTATCGAACTCGCGTTATCTCGCTATCTCTATATTGTTGTCTAAAAAGGTATTATGTGAAAGAGGCAACGATAGTTCATCAGATGTATTAAAATGTCTTCTTTAAAAATGCTTGGTTACAGCAAAGGTTTATTTATACTATTTAAATGTAATTATGAGAGGTGTTATATTATTATTTTAATTTTTTGTTTTTGTACCTCATCTCTTTAATTTGTGATATATAGTTTTTTTCGAAAATAATTAGCGTTTCGCTCTTTTTTTGGCGGTATCTTCGGTACTAATAAAACATTTCTCGAGTTACTTTAACTCATTTTGTAGCATAATTCCAATAGTATTTGCTATGGACAGCCTAAAAACATATTATGAAGAAATGCGCAACACCCCTAGCGGTAACTGTAGTAAACTCGTCATACACAACTTTGACTTATACTCCGGCCGCTGAGAGAATGCGTCCCTGACATCTGTCAGTTGGTCATGATTAGTGATGGGCGAAAAGTAACACTGTTATATTATTTCTTCAACCGACTATAATACCGACGAAAAGAGTAACATAAGTTTCAATACTTGGTTGTCTGGCTTTTAATTTCTGAATGTAACTAGCGTAAAGAAAATAAAAACGGGAGTAATATTCAGAAATATTTAATGTGAAAGTCAACAAAAAATCAAATTTATTAGTGCATTCCATTATTATCAAATTATTAGAAAGGAAAATGTAGTATTTTATAGTATAAGATTACAGTTGCCTGTTATTTTTGACACATCACTTTAAAAATAAATAGTTCACATAACCTTGTAACGGCGTAGTATGGATTTAAAAAAAACATTGTTTGGTTATTTATCTAATATTAAATTTAGCACAAAATAAAATTTATTGTCAGTTGACATTAATATAGTTTTTAATGATCATAATTATTCGTTAGTTGGGCAAATAAACAATAAAATATTTTTGTCGTAAATTCAACACCATTTCAAAGTTACTTCGTCCATTGATAACGACCTGTCAGGAAAGCATTCTCTCAACGGCCGGGCTATCGATAGCATAAACGCCTAACGCTGCAGAATGCCTAAGAAACGCTAAGTCTGATCTAAGCCTAAGTCTGATCTCACAACCCTGCCCAGCCGCCCGGGCCGCGTCCGTCAGCGAAACACAAATATTTGCCCACATTAAACCAACATTGCCTCTTATGTAACTGTGTTTATAATCAGACGGGATCAATTTTATAGCATAATTTTTAAGAAATCAAAGCGCTCTATGATTTTCTGGGTTTGATCGCACTGCCGTTGAATGAAAGATGTGAATTGGTCAAAGTTATTTCCGATTTCAATGTTATAACTGACGTATATTTAAATTTGCATTATAAGCACACTATGTACTATTGAGAATCAAAGATGAAGTAGAAGTGATCACAATGAACTGTAGTGGGGCGTAGATATTATATATAGTAATAATAATATTAATAATACTACAGACAATTATACAGATTGTGTGACCCCAAACTAAGCGGTAAGCTTGTACTGTGGGTACCACACAACGAACTCTGGGGGAGTTCCCAGTAACACCCAGACTCCAAGCCAATTTAGAAAAGTTTGTTTCCTAAATTGACCTGAGCGGGGATCGAACCTGGGACCCTAGCTTGGAAAGCGGATGCATATGCCACTGCGCCAACGGGCCAGTCAAAATAGTGTATCATCATTAGTAAAGAGAAAAAAAACCTACCGTCGACTAGAGTACTCGTCGTTTTCTTCTATGCCCTTACCCTGCATACCAGAACTCTATGTAAACTTCTTGAAGATGAACTCCACAGTATTTATAATTAACTATCCCCTTACTCAATGTATCATTTTTTCAAAGCATGTACGTTTAAAAGACTACAACTAGTACAAATCAAAATAAAGATAAAAATTCCTATTTAACGCTATTAAAAAACATAATATACATATGTATGTAAAAACATAATCCACTATAACAAAATTGTAAGGTATAAAAAAACTTTAACAATGTAAAATACCTAGCAGTTGTACCCGCAATTGAAATAATAATAATAATAATATACTTTATTGCACACAAAACAAAAGAAATAAAAGTTAATATAATATGTATAAAGTAAAATACAACAGGCGGTCTTATCGCTAACAGCGATCCCTTCCAGACAACCTAGCTCTCCAATTCTGTGTATATACTTATCCAATATGTTTATTTATTGCTGTCATCCTGACATTAGCCTGTGGTTCATAATTTAATTTAAGTTTAAAAAGAATACTGTTGAAGTTATTAATTTTGAAGTGACAACAGTTTATTTAAAAAAATATTAATTTTATTCTGGAAAATATTATTTTTAAATATAACTTGTACTTTCGAGTTTCTACTTAATTCTGTTGATCATGTATACATAAGAATATTTATCTTTTTTTTTTAAATCAATTTCTGAAATCTAGTAAACTACTTACACAGAAAAGATTTTTCTTCCAATGAGCTTTATTCCTTGGCCAGCTTTTAAGACTCATATGGAAAGATACCAACTGGCAAATTATACTTTCATTTTTTTCCCAGAGCAGCTTGTAAGACAATGAAACAATGTTAAAGTAAGGAAGGTTATAGTTCAATAATACACTTTGCAACATTTTACATTTGCGAATGACATATTTATATTCGCATATACAGGCATATTGTATATAATAAGACGCCCTAAGCAGACAAAGAAATTGCTGTTATATGTATATACTATATACCAATGGCGTCCCGGCTTTTCACAGATTTCCCGGCTTGAGGTTGAGCCAGTCGCCAATGGGCGCTCGTCGCGTCCGCACGCCTTGATGGCTGTTATCTAATTATTATTTTTCACTAACAGATGGTGATAAAATCGGGAATTCTGCATCGCGTTGTTAAACAATTTCACGTGCGATATACAAACTTGTGTTCAATTTTGTGATTAATTCAATTTATCGATTTGATAATGGACTAGGTTATTAGGTATATATAACATGTTTTTAAAACGATAATTAGTGCTAGTAATGGGTCGTTCGGTATCGATGTGAGTGCGTAAATAATGAATTAAGCTGAGAATAGAAATACTGTCTGGAAATAATTTTATCTGCGTGTAAACTAGAAGTATTTGTAAACTAATTTGGCAAACTAGAATTTTAAAACATTGTAATAATCTAATCACATTCTTTTGTAAAGCGTTCATAAAATGTCATTCGACCTAATTTTTAACCACTTCTTGTCTCTATTAGGCAATAATACATTTGAATTTTAAATATACTTTGTAATTTTTGCTTGAATAAATTGTTTTGGACTTGAATACGAGATATAAAAAGCAAGCGCAAAAAATAATATGTTTACTTCATGTACCTTTGAAATTTTTTAGCAACAATAGTGCCTAAGATCTCTACACATATAAGACTCAGAGCGGAATATTCTGATGGCTAGATCAATTTTCACCAAACGTATTTTAAAATCCCGAAACGGCAGCTTTCCAACCAAAGATTCCCAGACAAACAGATAACAGCGTTAAACTTATTTACACCTCTCTCTTCCGTCGTAGGTTAAAATGCTTGTAATTTAAGAGTTTTACTATTAAGGCCCTAAGTAAGTGTTTCCAAGTTTAATAACTTGAAAGCTACAAGTGTTATAAGTTTAATAAGGATCTTGAAAGCTTTTTTATTGTAAAAGCTCGCTAACGAAATATTAATATTTATGTGCTTCTATAGACTAACTGTGAATGTGTTATATGTTTAAATCTTTCTAGTTAAATGTTATAAATGACAATAAAAACCACATTTAAGTTCTCTTAGAAGCTTAACACTTTTTAGCAAATACGTAAATAATCGCGTTTTGCAACTGTTTTGTACTATTAACGACGAGACGTTTGGTGTGCTGCCGTCAAGTACCTTTGTTTTCTAAGCACGAGGCGTCGTTCTTCAGTTAAATTAATATAACAAATGAACTTTACCCAACTGTCCTGTAGTCTATGGGATTTACTCTCACCCAGTCCCCAGTTTATTGTATAGGCGTAGTGCAAATGATATTATTAAATGAAGACCGATTGAGGAAGATCTACAGAAAATAGATCAAGTCCAAGGCTAACTTATGGCGATTAAATACTTTGAATGCTTACGAGAATACCAGAGCTAGTGTTGGTACGGAATGGTTTTTAAAAAATCTATTTTTGGTGCAAAAAAATATAAATTCCTTTTTAAGGTATTTCTTTTGTTCATTCTTTTTGGTCGTTTCAGTCTTGTTTTAGTTAATTGTATATATTATTTATATTTTCGTAGATGTAGTTGTTTGAAAAATTAATATTTTTGTTGCTCTAAAAAAGAATGTCATCACGCTGTACTCCTAATGGGGTAGTCAGAGAGAATGCAGTAAAATTTCATTATTCTCCTTACACATTTTCGGCTAGGTTTACGAGTGCTTTTAACATTTCTGTCAGCTAATTCTCTGGCTATTTGTTTTTCATAAGTCAACCGTAGTCTTCTTTGGATGCTACTACCACTCACTTTTGCTCTGTACATTTTCTTCGTCAGTCTTTCATCACTCATTCCTTCTAAGTGCCCGAACTATCTAAGCATTCCTTTCTTCATTTTTACAATAACACTGTCGTGCATTGTCATATTGTGTATTCGTACATATTCTTCACTGCTTATCTTATCCGCGACAGTGACACCGCACATATTTCTGAGATGTACCTAAGATCCTTTTACTTATGATTAAATGCTGATGGTTCTGAGGATAACTGAACCGATTTTCACCGAACATAGCAAAGAACATTAAAAAAAAATCGAAAACCAAAGCCTTAACCGAAACTTTTCTTAAAAAATACTTTCTTTTGTATTGATTTGATTGATTTTGATTGATTAATTGATTTCGGTGGCGACCGGCACAGTGAGAAGTGAAACCCACTGTGCCGATCGCCACCAAAATCGAAATTTGAATGCAGATCTGGTCATAGTTTCAGGTTGATGTCGAGGCCTTAACTAAATGAAACTCCAAATTTTGGCGTAATTTACCCAAACCAGTTCGGTTCAATACTAACCAGGGCACTCGTAAAGTGGCACATGTGTGAGATTTGTAAGATCCGCGATACTTGATGTTTATATTATCAGTTTATTTCCCAGACACGGGGTCCTGATTATATTGTTTATTAATAAATTTGTTTTTCCTGTTATCTTGAAATGCTCGAACTCGTGTAACGTTTAAACAAACTTACGCGGAGTTTTATTATATTATGTTTGAGCTGTGTGGTTATAGAAATGTAATTCTGAATATTTAATTAAATCTACATACCTAAATAATTTTACGCTGTATTCCTAACAGTGTAGATAGAGAGAACGGCGCGCTTAGCACCGCGGTCCTTACATACTATTTCCGCTTCCTCAATTACTCAAACACTTTATCAAGTACTTTTGATATGATTTTCAGTTAACACTGATTGTTTGATCCGATTATTAAGTGCATTTGACATTATTGTCTACTAACACTAACTGTTTGATTTTTATAAGTCAGTTTTAATCTGTCTCCATTTCAGCTACCATCACTTCGCGTAGATTGTATTCCTCAATTGTTTATCGCTAATTCGTTCCATGTAGCCGAACCATCTAAGCGTTCCTTTCTTCATCTATTTACATGTGTATACCTAATAAGATTTAAATTTACATACATATCTGTAATGAGATTGTAGCGGGATCAGAGAGGTTAGCGAACAAAGGTGTTCTAACAAAAATATCAAATCTAGTTCTTAAAATCAATGTTTTTAATAGTAGTAAATATTTTGTTAGTTATCGAATTCCGTACCTTGAAAGGAATAAACGGAACCCTTACAGGATTACTTCGTTGTCGGTCCGTATGTCCGTTCGTCCGAGTAATCTTAAGAACTGGTAGAGGTACCTATCAAGTTGAAAATATAAAAAACTGAGTCTTCTTAAAAAGTTATTTGTCATAATTATTGCTATTTTGCTCTGATAAATATACATACAAATTATAATAAGGTTCATTGAAAAAATGATATAAATATGGTAAGAATGATTTTTAGATATAGAATCGGTGTGTGTACAGCTCTGAAATTCGAGATTTTCGGACCCCTTGACCTGATTTACTATTTGTTGATGTCAATTCTAAGAGGCGTCGCTGAGTCGTATGTAAATTTAAAACCGTGTATTATATTTCACAAAGCTCCATTTCCTCAAAGAGAACAGTCTTATCATGTCAGGAGCGTTTGTCCGTATCGGATAGCGAGCCTGAGGTCGTAGTCCGCGGCGAGGTGTCGCAGCGCTCTACATCCGCAGCCGATGGGCCCGTGAGGCGGGTGTTTCCGGTTTCAGACCACATCCAGACACACATTGAAATGCGAAATTACACCACCACATGAAGGATATTGTAGGCGTTACCCTGTATCCCAATTTTAATCATCTACATCTTTTTTTGTCATTTTATACACGCACCCACACACGCACGCAGACACGTCCACACGCACGCACGCATGCACGCACGCCTGCACGCCCGCACGAACGCACGCACGCGCGCTTCCGCACACGGTTTATGTTGTCATTAAATAGCAGATGTATTGCTATGCTAACTATAAGGAAATTAATACCAACGAACGGACGGACGCGTGAGTGTTATTATAAGTTCCGCGGGGTCATTACCTAAAAGTTTGCAGACAGCGACAGTCACGCGATCACTGCGCGACCGGTGACTAATTATAATAGAAAATTGGTATCTGTATGACGATTGGGTATCATTATTCTATGACCATAAAATGCACTTTTCGCGGTAGATTTAACGCCATTATACAAATTACAGTACACACATTCTCGTTTCTTACTTAACGTGCCGTTTTCCTTTTGAAGTACTCTAAAAATCGTATTTTGTCTTCTGTCGTGTTAGATAATGCTCTAAAAATGTTTTCTTACACATCCTTAACGCACAAACTTGGCCTCGATAAAGTTTATTGTATGTACATTACACAGATACATAGACAGAATACAAAACAAACATGGATTGCGAGCTGAGACATTCTTCGTATTAGAGATCTAAAAGTTGCAATCTGCGTTTGTCTGTATTCACTTATAACTACTAAACTTCTAAGTAAATTTCAATGCGATTTTAACCATAATTTAAAACAGGTTTAGGTATATGCATAACACATTTACATTTGGCTTACAGAAATAGCAGGCAAATATTGGAAAACACCTTATTATATTGTCACTACGTCACAAAAGGAAACTATCCAAATGTCATGTTTGCTAGCTTCCAATGGTTAAGGCTGGGCCATGATGAATCAGGCAGGACACCTTTTATACATTTGTGTCTTCTTATATATACGTATATTAAAATAATATAACCAAGGTATCCAACTTGTAGCTCACATCTGTCGCGACAATCCGATTAATCAATAGTGACCTCGCTTTACACACGTAGGACGCGGAGCGATTATTTAACTGATAATATGACACTATATTATTATGGCATATATCGATTATACATCTATTCGATGCTGAGTCTAATCTCTGGGATTTCCTGAGGATGCTTCATTGAGAAGTGAAATACATGCCGATTAACCAGAGAGGATAAAGCGCTAAGCAACGCGGTCCTTGCGTACTTCTCTCGCCTCCTCAAATCTCATCATTCTCCTCGCACACTTTCGCCTAGGTATGCGATTGCTTTTGACATTTCTGATCGATATTCATCAGTCAGCCTTGGTCTTCCTTGACTTCTGCTACTACTCACTATCGCTTTGTACAGTTTCTTCGTCAACATGTCATTACTCATTCTTTAGGGTATTTCTCGTTGATTTAAAATCGTGTCTAATGCAATAAATTGATTAAATACACAAGTAACACAAGTAATGAAATAATCTGAAAATCCTTAATTTGGAGTTATATCATATGAATTTAATTTTTGTTTTTTTTTTTGAGGTGTGGATATTTGTGAGCTGGTGAGACAATGAGGCGCTAGGGAACAGCAACTGTCAAGTGTTTTGAAAATTTCTGCGGTCATTCAGAATTTTCGTTTTTCATTTATACTTTACGGCAACGAGCTTACCACACGAGGATGTTAACAAAAGTTAATATATATAAATGAGTTTTAACAAAAGTAACGCTTTGCTTTTGTACCCTTGCCATTTCACTAACAACGTTAGGGACGAAGTTACAAAGTTACACGAAAAATCACATTCATCAAATGAACTGGACCGTACAAAGCTGTGGTTTAGGGGGTTAGCGTCAATCATTGATCCAATTAAAATGTTCGAATGCCCGACGATCCCGCTTCCATCCAATCAAGAGAAAAAAAAGAAAAAACGCTAGCAATATTTTGTGCCTCCAAGATGGCGGTGTAGTCAGATTTAATAGTAAGGCTAATAAAGCCTGTGTTCCAGAACGACACTAAGCGTGAATCTCTGCTTGAGCACATAAACGGATGTCATACTGGAATGTCGTTCTGGAATACGGGCCTAAAAATATATTAAAAACAGTAAAGGCACTGCTGTTTTGTGAGAGGATTAGCGAGGAAGATGGTGGTCACGATGCGATCCGACAACCCCGCAGAAGGTCCCTACCACCACCAAAATACATAATAATAATAACCTCCAGAAAATCATTCCAGATTGTGTCTTTTGTATTACAACGATAAATGTGACTAATTTGAAATATGCATAATACATACATACATATCTTCAGGGTATATCTCAACATTCTCGTCTCATCAATCATTATTCTCAATAGGGTATCCAGAGAGGATGGAGCGCTTAGCACTGCGGCCCTTACATCTTTCGCCTCCTCAAATCTCATCCTCTTTACACACTTTCATCTAATTATGCAAGTGCTTTGAAATTTTCATCAGCTAACACTCTGGGTATTTCATCTTCATCTTTATTCACTTTCCCTTTATAGATTTTCTTCATCAATCTTTCATCACTCATTCTTTCATTCGGCATCCCTTTCTTCATTTATACAATAACACTGTCGTCTCCAACTAAGACATACTTTGTATGTCTTTATTGCTTATCTTGTCCGCGAGAGTGACACCGCACATATTTGTAAGAGATCGCATTTCTACCGCTTAACGCTCTCATTATCGTTATATAGCTAGTAACCACGTATTGTTAGTTTTTTAATTTGATGTGACTGAAGATCCAACTCTTGTTCATAAGGCCAGACACCATATAAACTGAGATTCGCAAGGGCTCGTGAAAATAGACAAAGTATATTTATTACATAGTTTTATTACATAGTACACTTGTACTGTGGTTTTACGTAGCCGTTATATAAATACGTCCTAAAATGAACTCAATTAACCTCTTAAAATCACGAAAAGAAATCTTCCTGTTACAAAGAACCTCGCTCGATAACCTTCCCCAAAATAAACATTTCCTTATGGCTTCTGTGTATTTCGACCTCTAATAGCCCTTAAAAGCTGCGGAAGAGTCTTCTAATTGCATTTATATTTTTTTGGTATTGAGATAAAAAGTTGTTGAAATCGCAAATGCCATATTTTTTAGGGTTCTGTACCCAAATGGTTATAACGCAACCCTTTTAGTTTCATCATATTTGTCCGTATGTATGTTGTAGTATTTAATAATACAAGTAATGATATTAAAACGAATACACCGCTTAACGGTCTATAACGTACTGTCTTTATTTACCTTCAAACCACCCGCACAATATTAGTTATAATAACATACCTACACTACAACAGGTCATTGCTGATATTTCGTCATCTTTACACCTATCGGCTGCTTTTATAATTGTCTGTCAATACGATACAATAGGTAAAAAATTGCTTCCCTTTTGTGTCTCTGAAAAAGACGTTTTTTCAACATCCACGGCATTACTTTATCGTCAACGGAAATCAAAAAACGTGTTCATACAACTGCATATCAATTTCAATGTCAACCCTAAAATCGATCAAAATCAATGTTAAGTTTGTTTTCAACTCCCTAAAGCGCTGTGCAAATGTAGACACTTTTTGTTACTGACAGAGACACCGTTACAAGACTGTAATTATGATGTCTAGTGATGGAAACAGGACAAAGTCGTTGATTGCTGCCTAAGAATGAGCAACAGTTCGATATAACTGTTTACCTATCCTGTGTGTGGAGTAAGGATGAATAGAAACCACAAAGTAATTTTACTCATAATTAGTGTCGAAAGAAAAGCATCGATGGATTTTATAGTGGCTGTTCTGCACGTAATAGTAAAATAATGTTCACTACTTGTTGCTTGTTGCCCATATTCTCCACGAGTCACAAAAAGTGTCTACGTTTGCACAGCGCCTAAATATAATGTTAGGTCAGAGTTTAGAAATGTGGAGTACATTGGAGTACATACATACCGACCCTTTTCGTTAGCATCGGCTCGCTTTGATCTTTCCATTATAAGTTGACGTCATCAAAACGTCAATTTTTACCATGTAATTTATACCGTGTTTGAATTATTACGTAAATTTGCTTTACTTGTGTTCTAATGACGTTGTTTTCCCATTTATTCTCCTAATTTTAGAGGATGACCCACGACTTTTTGCGATAAATTGGTTACGTGTACTCGTTACCTCGGTGGCGCAATAGTTATGAAACCAAATCGCCAAGCATTGTTCCAAGTTTTTGTTCGAATTTATTTAGAAAACATATTCACGTCCTTTTTGGGGACCATACCATATTCCTTTTTGGGGTATAGGCAGAGAGTATGTAGAAAAGAAGGCTGACTCCCGCCTCGTGGATAATGGAATTGCCAGCTCTCGGCCGGATACGTAGGATTGTTGCGTTGGGTGTGAAATGCGGAGAGCATTTCATTTGTTATACATACAGTACATAATAATAAAAATACAATGCACACGGATACGTTTTTCATGTTTATTTGTAATTTCTTACGCTTATGTCGAAGTAGCAGACGGAAATGTCAAAAGCACTCGCATACCTAGGCGAAAATGTGTGAGGAGAATGATGAGATTTGAGGAAGCGAAAGAGGTGTGTAAGGACCGCGACTCCTGGCGCTCCGTCCTCTCTGACTACCCCGTTGGGGATACAGCGTGAAGTTATGTTATGTTATGTTATGTCGAAGAATGATAACTATGGATTTAAATAACTAAAATCACTTGACTGGTGTTAGAATATTCACCCAAAATTACCTGCAATATTGCCGTTCTATGAAGACAGTCTACTGTTATGTGTGTATCGTGGTATGGATACCGTAGTTAGAACATCAAGTTTCTTTTTTGATGTCGTAGAGAAGACTAGCAAGCATATTTTCTTGCCTCTACCTGATGGTATGTGATCTAATACATTGGCAGCCTTGAGGACTAAGGTGTTGTGGTTCTTGTGGCAGAAATTTCAGCGTCTGTTTTACCTTCCACATCGGAAGACAATAGTGCAAGACACCGCTTGCTGTCTGGCAGCAGGATTACCAATTAAATGGTGATACCGTTTACGGACGGAGCCCGCACAAGGTCCTAACTAGGCATGGGTACCCCAGCAAAATTCCATGCGTCAATAACTCAGGCGCATCTCATTGCGCCGGCGTTTTGTGTTAACTCAAAATTGTGCATTGCTACTTTATACATGAGGTCGGCGCGGCCCTGGGCACTTTGATATGCTCCAAGGACTATCATCGCGAAAATTGTAATGGGCAAAATGGATCAAAATAACCTAGTCTTCCTTTTGGGTGGTATTTTTCTAAGGTTTCTCAAGCGTCACAAAAACATTTAGAGAGAATATGAAGAACGAGCAACGAAGAAAATGTACAGCCAAATGTGAAAATAAATTTTAAAGTATGAAAGCGGGTAGAAATGTAACAGCGGTACAAATACAAGTAAGCGTCGTTGTTTCCTAAGTTCGTGTGACAAATGTGACGTCACAGTGATGTATTGCCGCTATCAAGAAAGTGATTCAAAGTGAGACCGGGTCTTATAAACGGTTCTTTGTATTTGTTTTTTACCACGAGTGTCGAGGACATGAGGAGACGCGTAATGCTTCGGTGTTTGATATATGACCTCTGATGTTAAGCAGTATTGCCTGCGGACTCCTATTGGACGATTAATAGCGTTGTGCCTCGCATAAATTCACTTGAAATTTTGTGGAAAGTGATCAATTTGTATACCGAAGGGGTTATCACGTAAATAACGATAGCAGCGCCGCAGTCGCGCGACTATTGTTTTAAATTTGTAATTACTGTGCCATGCGGTGAAATGACTTTTGTAGCATAAATAAGGTCGCTAGCAATTTTTTTTAGTTCACTGATTAATCAACAGAGGCACCAATAGCGATTCGCGACATTATTTCGTCACGTTTATCACGTAACTTGCAGACAGCATGCGACAACCAATATCGTGCGATATCTGCTGTCAAAACGAGAATTCGTGTAATGTAATTTGTATAGTAGCGCTAAATCTACCGCGAAAAGTGCATTTTACGGTCATAGAATAATAGATACGCAATACTCTTACACGATACCAATTTTTTATCACAATTAGTCACCGGTCGCGCAGTGATCGCGTGGCTGTTGCTGTCTGCAAATTTTTAGATAATAACCCCGCGTGTTCAATTTACATATCGCGTTCGATCGCGAAAGATTCGGCTATCGCTCGCTGGCTGCAGTTACGTAATAAGGTAGCCGATCATTTGTATAACTATGATTTGGTGCTGGGTAGCTAGCCAAGTATGATCTCTGAAATGTCTAGAGATTTCTTCGTTGAGACACGTGTTGATTAACGAGTTCGAAAAAGGCCGAAGATAGCTAAAAAATTATATGTAGGTAGTAATGCCTTTCGCCTTTCCTTCGCCTTCGCCTTTAAATATTTAGGGGACACATTTAAAATTTCTGTAAAATTGGTAAAAATAACTGTACGGGACTACGTACTAATTTTCCTTTTCTTAAGTTAACAGCATTTTATAATTTTTTATTAGAATTTATTTAAATAAAAATAAAACATGCGCTGGTTTCTGAGTCAAAAAATCAACCACTCTTTTATTATATTATAAATTCTAGAATGACAAAATCTTTAAAATAGGAAAGTATAAAAAATAATATTTTCCAAAAAAATAAAAAAGATATTACAAAAGAGGTGTATTTCTGCACAATAACTGAAAAAATACTATTTATCGTTATAAATAGATGTAACTCTTTACAGGTCAAGGAGTGTTCCGTACCACTGTGCAATGTATTTATGTTAAGTATTTACCAAAAAAATGTAAATCGGATTCACAAACAAATCAAAGATCGAGCAAACCGAAAGCAAACTATTTTGCTCCTCTAATTGATGCTCTGTGAACGACAATGCTTAATATTTCTATTAGATTTCAAGGAAATGCGTCCCACGCTATTACACTCAAATATCATAATCAATTCCAAACACGGCTTACTCTGAAGTCCTTACGGAGTAGACAAGGAGAATTAATATTTTTACTGTAATTAGTATTTTTTGCTTTTTAGTGCAATACTTACAAAGGAATGTTTTTTATTTTTTTTAACTATATTTTTTTATATTGCTAGACCTTGCTTTTTGCCAAATTTCATGATTCTAGGTCAACGGGAAATACCTTGTAGGTTTCTGTTTGAGTATATAAACGGCCGAAAATTAAAAAATCTTTTGAGAAAATCTCTAAATTGCATTGATTCAGAAACGATTTTTTCACACCTCACCTTACCTTTTTCAACATGATAGCTCTTTAGCTCTACCCGTTCTTAAGTTAAAGGGTCATGATTGGTCGGACACACGGACGGACGACGAAGTAATCCTATGAGGGTTCCGCTTTTTCCTATTCGGATAAGGAACCCTAAAAATCAAAAAACATTAATCGTACGCCAGTTTATTACAGGCACAGACGAATAAGAAAACCGAAAGTGCCTACTAAGTACTAACATGGTGGAAAGTCTATTGTAAACATCATTATAATTGCGGCCACAAATAGTGTAACACGTTCCCCCTTCAAGGTCGTGTCTATGTCAGTGATTTTTAACCGACTTCAAAAAAAGAAGGAGGTTCTCAATTCGTCTGTATGTTTTTTTTGTATGTTTGTTACCTCATAACTTCGTCATTTATGAACCGATTTCGCAAATTCTTTTTTGTTTGGTAGGTAATACTTCAGAGGTGGTCTCATTTAAATTTCACCGATATTGGATTGGAGCTTGGACTTAGAAGATACACTAGATAACACGACCTGGTTATAACCTTTATCTATATTGACGATTCTCTTGTATATCGTTGCGCTCCGGAATTAGAATGAAGTTAATTGCAGACCTGCTCTAGATATTTATTTAAGTCAAGACCATTTAAAAGGGAGAATTAAAAATTTTTTATTAAAAAAAATTAAACCGCCTTCAAAAAAAAACACTGAAAAGTATAAAATAACTATCATATACTAATCAAAACTCAAGTACAATTAAAATAACTATAAATACGATACACATACCTATATAATTAAATTTGTCAGTTATTGAAGTCGGTGCCAAATCAATGTGCAACAACATAAAGTCTATTAGTTTGGTGAGCTTGGCACCGACTTCAGTAACTGTCAAATTGAATTATATAGGTATGTGTATCGTATTTATAAAGTTATTTTAATTGTTCTTGAGTTTTGATTAGCAAGGGATAGTTATTTTATACTTTGAATACTGTATGCTTACTTGTACTGTGTTATTACGTAGGAACCCGATTAATTATATCGCATAATAAGTAACACATTACTTTTTTATAGCACTGTAATTTCAACAAGAAATGTAATGTATCTGTTATTTATTGTTATTAAGGCTTCCACGTGTTTTTCTAGCAAGTTATTAAGCTAAAACAAGTAGTTGTTTACATTTCCTAAGTAAAATCGATAAAATATTAATGTAGTATGTTGCACTCCTGTGTGTGCGTGGATGTGTACATACTGTGGTAGTTCGGTATAGGCTTTTACAATAATTTGTATCAATAATATATATATGTATATATATCTATATAAAGTCTAAGCTGTACGTAAACTGAATCAATACAAATAAATAAAATTGAATTACAAGGCTTTTTCTTAAGCCATATAGTTATTTGCACGTTGCTACCAAAACTTAAACATACGTTTTTTTTAATTTTTATCTCTTTGTTTGTCCAGCGTAATCTCTGAAATGGCAGAACTGACTTCGACGTGACTTTCATTGGCAATAACACTCCAGACGATCACACAAATTGCTTGGCTCCAAACTAAGCACTAGACTTATGGATACCACACGATAACTGGGGGAGCAACACTCAGTCTACAAGATAATTTAGAAAAGTTCGTTTCGTGCGTTCCTAAATTGACTTGGTCGGGGATTAAACCTGAGACCTCAGTTTTAAAAGCAAATGATTTGCCACCGAGCCAATGGGTTAAGTATCACACAAGTACAATGTGTCAAATTTTAGGTTTGTACGACACATTGTTTCTAAGAAGATTGACTGTAGTATACGATCGGACGCATGAGTGACGTTATAATGGTTCCGTTTATCCTTTTAACTCTACGAAATATACAGTTTTTAATGTTTTCCGTATTTGATATTGACCGCGTGTTGTGATCTTTGTATGTGGCAGTGGACCGTAATTTTATTTTAGTTGTTAAAAATAATGAAGCCTTGTCTGAATTTTTATATTATATTCACTACAATCGATTGTCAATAAAAGATACAGTTCCAGCAAAAGCTAGCGAGTTTCTATTACAAGTGTTATCAACGTCAAATGGTGTGATGCGCACATTCCTTATTATATTGTGTTGCCATTATGCAATAATTCTAATTTTAATTTTTGCGACACCGCAAAATCCTAAAAATAATAACATGAAGAATTTTTTTTTTATCCGGAAATTACAGCGAGAGTACTTTTCGTTATAAATATTTATTGTATTCGAGGCACCCTTAGCCTAAGCACTCAAGGGCACGTTAGATACGTGTGGCCCTAATTACCTTACTTCAGGTAGATTAGCCGCACGCAACCTTCCCTTTAACATCTTTTTCTGTATTCTCTGACGTCATTTTAGAATGATTTTTCTTTACCGACTACACTGAAGGTTTTGGATGTGTTATACACGTTAAACTGAAATGCTTATCTGACTCCCCCAGGAGGATCATGTTTTTCGGTTGTGTACGGTATTTATAAATTGGGAATAAAATTTAATTTCTGGAGAATTAAGACTTAGAACTTCTGTTATATTTTTTCTCTAATTTTAGGTACAGTTTTATACTTTTAATAATATAATATCATTGGGTTCAGTAGTTTCGAGGCTGTAAGAGGTGCGGAATGATCTGTTTGAAGTCTGGTGTGAATAGCTTTTTATTAATGACGCAGGAGAAACCCAAACACAAATACTCCGCTCCCTGGAAGTAAGGCTAGGCTGGGCCGGGGTTATGTGGGACTTTTACCCACCAAAAATCCAGCGTTGGTCGTTCTCGGCACGTTAAATTTAATAGCCGAATTTAAAGGATAATGCCAACTTTTGTATGGGTTCATGCTCCACCAAAAATCTTCATGGACAATCCAATAAAATATTACACGCCAAAAATTACACGATAATTATTTAATTAAAAATAGCTAATTTTTCGTATAGCACGTTTTGTTTTTGAAATAAGAACTAAATCCTCTTGCATTAAACGATTTATTGGTTGTATTTTTTAACCAAATTTAAACATTTTAACAAAATAAATTATTCGTCCTCCTAATATTTTAATGCTCACATTTTGCGATACAAATCTCAACCTTATTTCCTATTAAATGCCTCACTTCCTCTACGTATTCATTACCTGGAAATGCCTGGCCTTACGAAACAATACAAATGAAATATGAAATAGTTAACCTATGAAATATAATATGAAATAATTAACCTAAATAATGAGATTCCTTAATTGCGTTGTTTCAGAGTAATAAGTAGAACAAGAGATTCTCTCTTTCTGTTTTACGCCATGACCAATAAATCATTAATAGTCTTTTACGTAGCCTGTGCGATGAACGTACTATATGTACATTTATATGTACATATTGCGCTGTTTTCAGCCACGTAAACATTTCTGTAAACCGCTAATCGTGACGTCACAAATCCAATTGAATAAATCATATCCTGTATTCGGGTATGTCGAAAAGCGTGGGCCGACTAAATTAGCAACATGTAATACCTGAATCAGGAGTTTGTGTATCGGATTACGAACAAATCGATTTAAAATTGTGCTGAAAACGTCACAAAAATGAATTGCTATTTTCTTCAAAGGAACGTCTGGAATGCGTTTATTATTTTTTCGTTTACGTATTAAATGCGTTTATTAGTTTCTTTTGCAATGAATATAAAAAATAGTTTTGTCGTGACCAATCTGGTCGGATCCGGTAGGATCGAAGGAAATCCGGCCGGGTCTGACCCGATTGAAATTGGTGCCTGGGATTGCAATCCCTAATTATATAATAGTTAATTAATGAACTTAATTGTTTTAGATCTATAGGGTCTAGGACTTTGAATATATATATATTTTCCTTATAATCTTTGGGTAAGGCCTTATATCATCATCATATTTATTTTTTCTCTAAGATGTTACTTCGTCGGTACGCCATATCTTCCTTAATACTTCATCAAAATTAATGATTGAGACACAATTTTGAAGATGACATTCCCCGCTAATGACGAAATATAAATAAAAATCGTAAAATTAATGTTTTCGTTACAGAGACATTTTTTCATCAGTCTGACATCAGCGCTATCTGTTGACGAACTAACGTCCGTAACAACTGTTAGTTGGTGACTGATTAGTGATTACGATACTGTGCGAAATATAACAGGTCAGCTAGTTACCTCAAATTTTTAAAGTTATAGATCCAGTATTCTCGGAGACAAGACGGAGAGTGCTCGAGATTGAGTAACCAAGTCGTTACTTCTATGATTCTTCTACGAATATTTCAAAATAAGTAACTTGCGCAAAATAACAAGATCATTATAAGACATTTTAAGTTTATCGACGCATATGGAGTGACAGACAAACATACACATGAGTCATTTTATAACGATTGAATTCGTTTCTCTTAAGATACAGAATACTAAAAATCTCGTCCTTTTCGACAAGTGATTTCTATTTCGTTTTGTTTGTAGAGTTAAGAAATTGGGTCGGCCACAGAAAAGTCGTTGACATTTGGTTGTATGAATACGATTCTATTTTTGTGTATATTTATCTTAATGTTGAGTAAGAAGCGTTGTCCTTAGGAGGGCCCTGACGTTCATGACGTACCAGACAACGTCATCGGTCGCGTGCCAAATACGACGATAGCCCTGCCGACCGGTCACTCACTCAGTACTAAACGAACTGTTTTCAGATACGTACGTTCGTAACCAATTCTAACAGGATTTTTATACGAATTTATGCTAAGTAGTTTTTCGTGCCATTAACTGTAGTGTGAGGCGATAGTGTTGTAACCTATAATCGATGTGTGTTCGGACGTGATGGTGTAATAGTGATGGTGACGATGGGGATCATTATAGGAACTTGTGTGCCTGATGCAGAGCAGGATGCGGTGGCTTACGGCGCCCAGTTGAGACGACCCCCGAGACGAATATTATATGGTAAAGGACCTGTTATTAGTATACATTCAGTTATTATGTATTTGTTATTTAAAACCAACTGTTCCCACTATTGCGACCATTACAGAGCATTCAAATATACACGCATATAGCGTGTCCAGGTTTTTTTTCTGTTTGTGGCGGAGGAGGCAAATGAGCAAGTGAGTCGCCTGATGGAAAGTGATCACCGTCGCCCATGGACACCCGTAATAACCGGGGAATCCGGTTGTACCAGCAAAAACATAAAAAATATCATTACAATATATTTTATAGGCGTATTCACGTCTAACGAACATCGTAGCGTATCCGCGTAGACACGGACCCGGCCGTTAGGTGTGAATACGTTTATAGAAAATTATGTGTAATGATATTTTATATCTGTTCTGGTAGAGCCTGGACACGATACGCATCTGTAAATGAATCTATTAGCTAAAATTACTAAAATGGAACCCTTATTTATGGCTTGTTCATATCTGTCTGTTTGTTAGTATGTCATAGTAGGTTTATTCTGTCATCTTTGCATCTATTAAGCTCAAATTTTAAAGAATAAAAAAAACGAATAATATTTTGATATAAATTTTATTTATTTTTTTACATTTTGTGTCGTTATAGATAATTCAACTAATTTGTCTCTAATTGCTACAGAGCCCTAAGTGAATGTGTGTCTGATACGCTCATAACCGTTTTCTTTGGTTCATATGAACTGAATTTCTTTTTTTTAGCATTTGAAGTCTACTTCAAAACGCCTGCCTCATTTCGAAATATTAAAAATTCTCATATCTTTTGTTTGAGTTATCCCATTCAGTTCAAATAAAGACGAAATATTACTCCAATATAAGCCCTACATTATTCTTAAAACTACATCCAAATAGGTTTGGTAATTTTCATGTGATGCATTCACAAACAAAAAAAAAAGGTCTCAGTTGTATGATGTATGCTGTAACAGTATACACTATGTTATAAAACATAATTGAGACGAAAATCATGCAGAAACATTTAGACACCTGTTTATTCGTTTGTAAATTGAGATATTTAATAATAAAATAATGAAATTAATTGGACGTGCTTCCATCGGGGAAGCACTCAGTAGCACGCAGATATTCCACCCATCCTGACTTCAGTTATATAGCACCCATACATACCTAGTGCTTAATTGGAGGCCACGCAATTGGTATTATTAACAATTACTAATTGCGTGATTGTACTGAGATTATATTATTTATAAAAGTACTTGTAATTCATAGTATTAGTTTTCATTGTGGAATATGTATCCATGCAGAAATGTTAAATAAAGATTACATAAATTAACAAATTACGTATTTTTGAATTCGTTAATATACATACATATATATCTTAATGCTGTATACCGAACGGGTTAGACAGAGAGGGCGGAGCGCCAAGCGTCGCGGTCCTTACTTTCACACTTTTATGTTGGTCTTTGTTATGTACCATAAAAAGCTTGAATTTGATTCCCCTGACACTGACTCAGAAAAGAAGCCATTTTTTAACTTTCTACGTAAGCCTCTAAAACAAACTCGGAAAAGCGAAAACTTTATGGAAGTTATCGTCAGTCTTTGAGCCTATCATTTACTGTTAACTGTTTCTCTCAGCTGTTAATGTCAAAGACCAGCTTGGTGTCCGTGGCAGACAGACACCGAGCCAGGTGGTTTTTTGTGTTCAGTTTTTCCAATTTAGGTACCAAATACTAATATGAAAGCTTTCAATATTTTATCGATAATAGCTGTGTACTTAGGACGTAAATTATCAGTACTATAGATAGAGGTTATATAACATGTAGCCTTGGTCGCTTGTTGGAATTTTTATCCATCAACAAAATTAAACGTTATCAAAAGAAGTTTCTGTTTCATCTACTAATACTATAGATCCATCGCAGTTATTAAATGACCAGCCTTTTGCGTCAATAATCTTTTACTCGATTACGGCGAAGCCACATGAAGGGTTATATATTTCAATCGGAAAGCAACCACAGAGCAAAAATTCGACATGAGTGTGTCAGAAGTGCACAGAAATAAAAATATGTGATGAATAAAAAGGTCTGATGCATCCAGGAGGTGGATAGTGGAAGTCTTCAATAGTTTAACCTCTCGAATTTAAGCTTATTGGATTTGTTTTACGAGTCGAATACATCACACTTAGTGATGGGGGTCTGATGATAGAACTGGTGAGTAGATAGGCACTCCACACGCTACTAGTAAACCGCTCAAGCTTGGGGTCATTTGGTTAAGACAAAAAAGTAAAAAAACAATCTTATAGTTAAAAAAAAGATGCTTTTATAGGCCTGCACTGAAAAGCAAAAAATAATGATCGAGCGTATTCTCCTTGTCTAATCCGCAAGGGCTTTAGAGTAAGCTATATTTGGAATTAGTATGATATTTGAGTGTAAAAAATTTCAGACGCTTTTATTCCAGAGTAAACGAGTTTACTGATCTAATTGATGTTCTGTGGACGACAATGCTTGATATTTCTATAGGATTTCCACATCTGAACCTGGGCCACCGCGTTAAAAACAAAATTGAATTACAAACACTACAAAATAAAATAATAAAGACTATAATATCATTATAATTACCTTCCACCGACGCACATCAAAATAAGACTATGTAGCACACTGGTTCCCAAACTTATTTTGTCTTCTGAGTCGAGAGCTCATGCAGTCGTTGTCTAAGGTGCCTCCTAGCTAAATGAAATTACAAATCACCCCCCAGGCCTCTACACAACGCCCCCATTTTTTTTCTGGGTCTCTTACCGCCCCCCTTTAGGTCTGCAGCGCCCACAAGGGGGCGTTATCGCCCACTTTGGGAATGGCTGATTTAGCATAAAACAATTGTACACGTATAGCACGTGCATCCTTATTAGAAAAAAAATTAAACCGTTTTAAAAAAAAAGTAAAGTGAGTACGAAATAATTATCTTTTACTAATCAATAGTCAAGTACTAACTTTATAAATACGATACAAATACCTATATATTTAAATTTGACAGTTACTGAAGTCGCATTTATAAAGTTATTTTTGTACAATACAATTTTTTTTGAAGTCTGTTTAATTTTTTTATTAAATTTTTTTTATTTCTCCCTTTTGAGTGACCTTGGCCTAAATAATCATAATATATAGGGCAGGTCTACATTTAACTTCTTTTCTAATTATGGAGCGCAATGATATACAAGAGAATCATCAATATAAAAAAGGTTATAAGGAGTTCGCGTTGTTAGATGTTATATGGCGTATCTTCGGAATCCAAGCTCCGATACCAATGAAATTTAAATAGGACCAATCTGGAAGTATATCCTTTCAAATAAAAAAATAATTTTCAAAATCGGTTCATAAATGGAGATCTGACGTAACATACATAAAAAAAAATTCAACCGAATTGAGAACCTCTTTTTTTTTATGTCCGTATAAAATACATCAATTAGGTACACTTTGCCACTAAAGACAGTAAATAGTGTTTCAGAAATAAAAACAACCTTTGTTGTTAATAAAAACAACAAGTTGACTACACCAGCCATTCCCAAAGTGGGCGATAACGCCCCCTTGTGGGCGCTGCAGGCCTAAAGGGGGGCGGTAAGAGACCCAGAAAAAATATGGGGGCGTTGTGTAGAGGCCTGGGGGGTGATTTGTAATTTCATTTAGCTAGGAGGCATCTTAGACAACGACTGCATGAGCTCTCGACTCAGTAGACAAAATAAGTTTGGGAACCAGTGGACTACACCAAGAACAGAATATAATAAAAAAACATCATGTTTGAGGGAGTACAATTGTACAACGCCTTGTCCGAAGTTATTAAGGATTACTTGCTTACTTAATTCCACATGGCTTACTCTGAAGCCAAGTTGAAGTTCTTTTTTTTTTCAAATTTTTCTGAGTGATAATTTGTCCGAGTTGTTCAGGAGACAATGCCCTTTCAGTTGTCCTACTTTAGTGATACTTTGTTATTAAGACGACGCATAGCATTACACGGTTGGTTAACTTTTATAATATAAAAAAAAATATAAAAGAAACCTCTTTTAAAACAGAGATTTGCTTTTTACAGAAAAATGGGACCGATTAAAGCCTCTAAATTTTTTATGTAGATGAATCTAAACACACACTTCAAAATGACAATATGATTTTTCAAAATTAATTACTTATAGTTTGTAATTTAAACTAAAATAACTGTTTTTTCGTATTTTTCGTAAACTAGCGCGCGCACGTTTGCATAGAACAGGTGTATTTTAGATTAAATTATTGTTTATTAATGCGTCGCCTTAATTCTGTCTCATGTTACCAGTTGAATACGTTTCATTCTTTTTCAAACCAACGTGGAAGGAAGAGGAGAGAGACTGTTTCAGGAATTCAGGAAGCTATTCTGGTTACTGCCTATTAGGGTTATTGTGTAAAGACATATGTACGTGTATAACATTTATTTGTTATTTTGTATCCTTTGGAATCCCCACATAGACATAGTAACCTTCAGTAGTCGTCGCAACGTTTGGCGGGTCGTTCGTAGACGTTGGGCATGGGCATGTAGACATACAAGGCATGCATGGCACGTACTCCACTTTACGTGTTGTCGGGCGTTTACACGGCGTTACAGGAGGGCACGTAGTCGGCGGGCGCGTCGTGGTCGCTGCGGTCGTCGGTTCCTCCTCGTCCTCGCACGGTTCTGGTGTGGGACAGTGCTCTGGCCACTCTGCAAGGTGTTTGATATTGAATACTAGCCGTACCTCGCTGTTTCACTCTTTAATTTCGTATTTTTAACCTTGATTACTCTCTGAAAAGTCCTCTACTCTGAGTCTCGTAAAAATAAGTTCAGCCTTTTCGGAAATTAACCCGGACAAACAAGCAAACAGACATACAGACGGAAAGATAGACCGTCAGATTACCGACAGATTTAAAAAAAGGGTAAAACATGGAGGACTCAACCTATAGAGTGGCAATGTCATTTATTTTGTATGAAAATAATTTACGTCTAAAGACTCTTGCGGTTACTGCGTCCTGTTATATAGTTTGATTTTTTGCTGTTTTTGCCACACCACCGAATAAAACATAAATTAGCATGAACATAACATAAAAGCCATTACATAAATATTTAAATGTCTGTCGGAATATAAAGACATGTACACGCAGGTCCAGTATTGGTTATGCACTGCTTAATACGAGCGAGAGTTGATATTACTTAGTGTAAATAAATTGAGCAGTGGTGAATAAGATGGTTCGATATTTCGTCTCCATAGGTTGAGTGTTCCATGCGTGCAAATTGTTATATAAGCTTAAGAAAAGCCTTTATTTTGAAATCACAGACAGCCATCTCAATCTTATTTATAAGTGTAGATGTATAAATTAGCTGTTATTTTTTTCCATATTAATTTTGACACTCCATTTTACACCCTTAGGGGTTGGTTTTTCATAATACGTCAAATGTGCGTTTATTTGTCTATTTTACAGAAAAAAATCAGTTTTTAAGTTGCTAATTTTTTTCTTACTATGACACTTCTTTATAACCTGTTAGAGGCTTAGACCTCGTCCTGTTTACTTGGGGCCAGCCTTCCTTGTCCGCATTTTGCAATTACTACGATTTCAAATTACGTCTGCAGTACAACCTGCGAAAGGCTGAATTTCTAAAAATCTTCCTTCTCAATACTTCCAATAGATTTGAAAGTAGTGAATTAGGTACAAATTGGTCTAATCATAAGATATTCAATGTACTAGCTTAGTTTTAGAATAATCGTGTCTTGAATATAGAGAGATGAAATCAGGAAAATGATTAAAAAACATGGCTCCATTTACAATGGCAGTACAAAGCATTTGTAACACGAATACTCATATCCTTATGGTTTGTATTGCCACTGCAAATGGAATGTAACTTCTATTCAAATGTTACGATCGTTAATAATTTTAAATAAATTGGAAGCTGAATTTGATAAATTAATGATTAATTAAAAAAAATTGAAAAGAAACTGGTCCAAACCACCTATTATTTAATTTCTTGCTCATTACTGATTTTAGTTATTTTAGGTCTTGTAAACATTTTAAAATAAGTCGGCTATGACACACGGACGGACGACCATAACGAAACTTTTTTCTAGTTTTCCTTTTTACAATTTTGGCTATGGAATCTCAAAATTAAATTAGAAAGCATAGAATTCCTAAATAACGCCAAGTTTTAAGTCCCGTAGACCAACGATGAGGCAAATCAGATAAGTTGATCGGCCGCCATTTTGTTAGAAAACAGCACCCACACATCTACATTTTGACTTTATTTGCTTCACTTTGTAGTATCGGGACAGGCTGTCTAAAGTTATAAAGTCTATGTTGAAAAGAATATTACATTACTCTCTTATTACCATTTTTTTCATCCTCGTTTGACTTCCTGAAAGACTGTATCCTTCTTCTCCTGTTACGCGGAGGCCTGTACTCGTCACGCCATTTCCTCGGCGGTGGGCCCCAGTCGTCCTCTCCATCATCCCAGTATCTGGGTCTTTCCCAGTATCGGGGTCTTTCCCAGTATCGGGGAGCCCCTTGCCATCTTTCCCTACACTCGTTGCACATGGCACAGTTCACTTCGAGGAGCTCCCTCGGTGCAAGATTCTTGTCACATTTGTCACATGCAGTAATACAGTCGATCATTGCTCCAGTTGCAATTGGGAGAATCGAAATTGACAGTAAAACATATATTTGAAAATCCATACTTATATGAAACTGTTTTAACTCCAAACAAATAGGAACTGTACGGGCCGTCGACCACCGATTAAGCTCTATGAGCCCTATTTCATTGGGTAATCAAGATTGTGCAACCACTCGCGCAACCATTATTTATAAATTAAAACACTAACAGTTTTAAAATGGATGTCTAACAATGTGAACTAACATTTAAACCGTTCTAATGACTTAAATGCAGTAGAAGCGCGAATGGTTGCGCTGCGATGATTTTCAATGAAGCAAAGCCCTTAGCTGGTATTACAGACGCCAACTAACCAGAGGAATATTTGACACTTAGCACCTAGAATACATATTACAGAAGTTTATTCGATTCATACATACATACATACATATCTTCACGCTATTAACCCAACGGGGTAGTCAAAGAGGACGGAGCGCCAAGCATCGCGGTCCTTATATACACTTCTTTCGCCTCCTCAAATCTTATCATTCTGCCACACACTGTTGTCTAGGTATGCGAGCGCTTTTGACATTTGCGTTAGCTGACACTCTGGCTATGATCTTCATAAATCAGCCTTGATCTTCTTTGGCTTCTGCTACCACTTAACTCCGCTCTGTAGATTTTCATCAGTCTTTCGTCAAAAATTTTATAAAAAATAATTGATTGTATTATAGTCCATTAATTTAGATACTATCCGTACAAAACGTAGACACGGTTCTGTTACAGATAGATTGTCAATACATTCTTGTTATCTATTATTTATATAATATTGTATCTAACTTTGAAATGCGAAGAAATTAGAACACTGTTGCGTAACGGAAAAATTATACCAACAAATTTTCTGCTTCGGAAGCTTTGTAACAATTTCGAAATTAACTTATTCATTCTGTCACTCTACAGCTATGCATATACTTATATATTTACACAACATAACTGTACAATATACAATATATATAATATGTATTGTTTAAATCCGTCTCAGTAAATACGTTTTGCAAACCATATCAAAACACATTCAAAACTATTCAATTTCGACATTATATTTATAGTATTATATAAAGTTTGAGTTATTTGTTACGTAATATACATATATTAAACTAGCTCTTTGCTCACGATTTTGCTCATGTGGATTTAGGTTTAATTTTGAAGTCGCATTTGTAGTAAAAAGGTCTTCGATCACAAATAAAGAACTAGATTCACAATCTCCTATAAAATTTAAACAAATTATAGTCCGAATTGACGTATATATTTTTGATAACGTAAAGTATTATCGGCAATATTGTGTTATTCTAAAGTAGACCTTACTGTCAAACCATAAGGTTATAAACGCTCGTAAACGATTCTTGCATGACATCTAAACGAAGTTTGTTAAATAAAATATTGAAAATCAGTCTTACGTCTCGTGCTATGTTGCTACGTTGATTTGTTATGTGAAAGTGACAAGGATAAGACAAATATTGTCAGGCAATATTTAAAAATATGATTACGAATTTAAAAAAAAGAGCTATGTAACGTTATTACTATAATGAAATAATGAACACGTAAATATTATAATTTATTTATTAAAAGAAAATAAGAAAACGCGTCTTTTTAGCGTTCTAGATGTTTTGTTTTTGCAATTTTTAAAGGAGCACTTTGACATGTTCGCTGTTAGCGTTTTCGAATACCATTAAAACAGAAGTGCGCTCAAAATACTCATTTGAGCGCACATTTGGGTCGGACATTTTTGGAGCGTTGATTGTGTATCTAGTTTTTTATTTGTGATCGAAGAAAAAGGTAAATCGATGTAAGGGAGATGTATCTGTTCGCCACTCAGCGGTCTCGTTGTTTTCGTTGTGTTTAGATAATGAAAATGATTTTTTCTTTGCCTCAATCACGTAAAAACTACTGAACATAATATCGGTATAGGACTTTGACCATTCGCCGCGGAACCGGCGAAATGCGAAAGTCTGTCTGACTAGTCGGCTATCACGGCTAAACGGTGGACCGATTTTGACAGAATGGCGATAGATTAACTCCTAGGAAGGATGTAGGCTACTTTTTCTCATAATTCGAAGTTGTGGACAAGTATATTACATATATATAGACTTTTTGGCGGGAACGGGAGAAGTGAAGTTGTCATTTTATTTAGATTTTCTATTTTTTACATTTTTAGGAGTTTTAAACTACAACAGTGATAGTATATTGTGTTTTAAAGTTCTGCGTAAGTGAAAAGAATGGAGGAGATCTAAATAAACATGTGTAGCTGAAGTTTTCGCGCTCTTCCAAGAAGTCCTTTTTAAAGCCTACTATCACTTTACTGGAGGAGTGTTAGGGACAGCTAATGTTTCTCCAAAAGTTACGTCATTAGGCTGATGGTCTTGTTACCAATGCCTTAAGAACAATAAATAAATAATAAAATACATATGTGTATACAACACATAATATACGTTTTCTATGAAATTTTTTGATATGTATTTTATTATTGACGGGCTCGTTGGCGCAGTGGCATATGCATCTGCTTTCCAAGCTAGGGTCCCGGGTTCGATCCCCGGTCAGGTCAATTTAGGAAACGAACTTTACTAAATTGGCTTGGAGTCTGGGTCTTACTGGGAGCTCCCCCAGAGTTCGTTGTGTGATACCCATAGTACAAGCTTACTGCTTAGTTTGGGGTCATACAATCTGTGTTTTTCAAAATTGGCTATTTGACAATTTTAAAAAAATTAACTTAATAATATAAATAAGACATAAAATTATTTAGTAAGTAGGTAGGTAAATAAAAATCTATGATATAAATAAAATAGATTTTTTGCTCATTTTTATATTATTAAATGTATTTTTATTATTTTTTCGTACTAACATTAGATATCCCTTTTTAACTACTTAGGAGTAAAGTATTTAAAATCGACTAAATATGTGTTCAATTATGTATTTACTTGATAGATTTTGTACACAAAGTTTTAAGTTATTTAACGCCTTTTCCTTGCGCTGACTTTGGACACCCTTTTTCAACCCCTTAGAGATTAAATTTTCAATATTCTTAGATATTAGAAAATTTTCAATTTATAGGTCAACAGATTCGGGCTGTGCCGACTGTACATTTACGTAAATTGGATAAAACACTGAATTTGTTTTTGAATATAGTTTCTTCAAAACAACACGTCGAAGGGAGCCTCAACATTTTCTCTTGTAATCTTGAACTTGGCAGGTCTATAAAAAGTCACCCTCCTCGCTCTGGCGTCTCGTCACATTTCGCTGTTATTGACACTAAGCAAACATTTTTATCAATATTATTCCTTTGTTTAATAAATAATCTCACTCGTAACGTAGCTTTGTTTCACGACGATTACTAAACTGAAGCAACGTTGCACGCGGTCACCTAATGGATGGGTGATCTAGTGGCATCTGTATTGCGTCTCCGTACCTTATAAAGTACGTAAGCCTTCAGCTTCAGTCACTACATCTATAGACTTATTTATCCACAAAAAGTTATGATGCGACGAAAATTCGATTATATGTATCTAATCTTCCTACTCCTTTTTTAGCATTTTACGCGCACGGAGGAGTGCAAGATTTGGAATTGTTAGTTTATATGGGGAAGGAATGCGGAAAGCTAGAATTTATATATAATAATGTGTTACATTAAATTAAATATAATAAAATAAAACATTCATTCCCAATGTCGAACATATTCCTAATAGATACTTTGTCAATTTCAAACATCGGAAAGAATCACAATGGACGCTGCATTTGCTCTAAGTGCGTGTCCTTATAGTGTCCTTTTTTGTTGACTGAGTTTCTAGATTTTTACCAATGTGCGTGACTAGGGAATGTCACAGTACAACGATACAGCTGAACATGACATATTTTTATTTTTGTGAATACTAGTAGTCAAAACACTTTTTACGAGTATTTTGCAAATAATTATTTCATGACCGACTCATAAGTTGACACGAATTACACCGACAGTGCGAGGTTGCCATACATACTATAGCTAACTGTTTTACTCGTGGATATCCCAATGAGATAGAAAGAGACACAAATATTTGTTTGACACACGGTGGTATGAGCAGCAACTTATCGTGGTACCGTATATTATGTTTCTTACTCTGAGGTATAAAATAATATAATTTTTTCTAACATATAATTATTAGTGTCATTCTGGTAATGACTTACGTTCATTCTTTTTAAAGGTTAAGTTTAAATTTTTAACGAGAACATGTTAATGTTTATGTTAATGATAAAAAGTAGTAATGGAGGATCTCTTTGTTTATGGAACGTGCTATAAAAGTTACTTATTTAAATACTAGCGTCCAAGAAACAATGGACATATTTTATATAGTAGTCTATATAAAATATGTCCATTGTTGAGTGTCAAACATAATAGTTTGTGGACAAACAGTCGCACAGATTGTCGTCAAAGAATTTTAATATATTGCCAACAAATAAACAAATCGAGTGAATGAATTTCTAGCTGTGAAATATGTGTGATTTGTAAGCTGTGAGCTGTTCGTGGAGTGTATGTCCAGGGAAAAGCGTTTTATTTTATATTTACGGTCGAATTTCGACCCCTGGACGACCACTGGTATAAATAAAAACTTGCAGATAAGATAAAATTATTGTAATTTCGTGTCGGACTTTTACTTTTTTATGACCTTAGACTCGGGCAATGATTTTTTTTTATTCATTAGTTATACTTGTACGTAACAGACAACAATCATATAAAATTTTAAAGATTTAAAGAATTGAAATAATTATAATTATTTCATATTATTTGCAAGTATTTGTTAAATAAGTAGTCGGATTTTAGTTTTTAATATGAAAATGTTTGCTTTATATCACATTCTTGCTTCATGGATTACATAGTTTTAAAATGGCCTCACCAAGCTTTAATGTCCATCATGAATAGGCCGACATTTTTTTTAACCGTCCACTTTTATGTAGTAAACGCAAATACCAAACCTTGTTTATGTCACTCATATAATTGAGACGGATCCAGTGATATTTCATACGTTGACAACGGTTAAGTGGCTCGGACTCTGTAAGGGAACATGAATATACTTACGTATACACTGTTGTAGTCTCTTCGCTTCACTGTAGTCGGATAGTGATAACAAAGACTGAATATTTCCTTTCAATTGGAATTCGAAGCTTCGCCTGTCGCGACGTATCGGAAACAGAATCTTTTATTGGCTCGTCTAAAACGAACAATGTCGAAACAAGTCAATTACCGAGCTCATTCCAGCGGAAATGTATTAATTTGATCCTCCTCCAGACACGACTAATAAACACGACGTGTATGGTGTTATACACATATGTATATCCATGTTTTTGTCTTTATATTATCACAAGCGGCACGCCCAGACTTCGCCAGGGTTCAATACGTAAAATAGTCTGTGTTCATCTGGAATAATATCTTTAAAGAGTACAGTGGTTTCGAAGATTGTTTCTCCACCTAAACAAACTTATAAAATATGCTCTTTTTGTAATATTATATAGCGTGCATTTTAATTTTGTATATTCGTTTGTTTGCTGCTGCAATTTTAGTAACGCAGTAAAAACCTCGCTGCAACTTGGAGACTAAAGACGGTTTGTACCAACTAACTCTATTTAAGGCGACGCATTGATGAACAATAAATTTAATCTAAAACAGACCTTCTGTTCTATGCAAACGTGCACGCGCTAGCTTACGAATAATACGAAAAAACGGTTATTTTCGTTTATTTTAAAACTATAATTAATTTTAAAAAATCCAACTGGTATTTTGAAGAATACTTTTGGATTAAACTATATAGAAAATTTAAAAACATAAATCGGTCCCGTTACTCCGAAAAATGTATATCTCTGTTTTGAAAGAGGTTTTTTTGATATTTTTTTTGTGTTATTAAAGTTAACCAATCGTGTATCGCAACTGGCAAAATGAAGTCAATGAAATGAAGAATCACGTTACCGAATATCATTTTCATACGTTTTGCAGTCACTTAGAAAAATTGATATCCATGCCCTCCAAATTTCCAATGCGTCCCCTTAAGGAACTGACATCTCGCTTGCACCAACTATTAAATAGTGTAAGAGTTTAAATAATTGGTGCAGGCTACCCTAAACCTGCAACGGTCGTCCTCGGCTTATCATGGTGCTCCGGAGTCTCCTATGGAACGCACCGCAGCCCCTCTCGCGCTGTGCCGGAGCACTTCTCGGGTCGTATTCGAGTACTGATTTGCCACTTATTTAATTATTCTGTAAATATTTTGAAATGTTGATTATTGTCAAATATCTGGGTTATAAGAAAATGTATCACACATATTTTATGAAAATATAGATTGCGATAAAGTTGCCAAATCTAAAAATAGAAAAACATTATATTTAGCCGGACGTTTTGTCGTAAAACCGGACTAATTTTAAATAGAAATAGAGTTCGATGGGTATTTTCAATTGTTTAATAATATTTTTTTTTGGTTGTGAGCTTGTGAGATTGTCAGTTGTGTATTCTGTTCTGCATCGCTAAAAAACCTAATACAAGTCGGATTTGTAGAAATATTTAGCCGGACACAACCGTAACAGCCGAACAGTCTTCATCATCGCTAAAAATCCTAAGAAAAGTCGGATTTGTAAATACTTGACCGGACACGACCGTAAAAAATCGGACAGTTTAGCTGAAGCAAACAACCCACACATCAGACATCCCTAACTGTGACACATGTATGAGTTATCTTATGAGTTTTGGCGGGTCTTAATTAGATTTCCTATATTTAACATTTTTGGAAGTTTCAAAGTACAAAAGTGATAGTATATTGTGTTTTAAAGTTCTGTGTAAGTGAAAAGAATGGAGTAGGCCTAAATAAACGTGTGTAGCTGAAGTTCTCGCGCTCTTCCAAGAAGTCTTTTATAACTTCAGTAAAGTCTATTATCACTTTACTGGAGGAGTTTTACGATAACGATTCTACTTATTAATATGTGACATTGGCAAATGCGCTAATCTATGCGCGCCATACCATGAAGAAAAAAGAAGTTGTTGAATATAAGCCTTACGTACGAAACTCTCAATATGCTCATAAAATGGAATGGATTTTAATAGGTTACTGGACATTTTTCCGTAATCCACGCAGATAAAGTTAAGATCACCTTTAATATAAAACTGACTCAATTATCCTTCCATATTCACAACACGTATTGTATATGACGGTTCTTTGTTCGCACGAGTGTCTTGCGGCCGCTCCGGCGAGCAAGGTTCAAACTCCCCGCGCGAATATGGCGCGAGCGATGTGCTTCGAATAACTCGATCGAGTTATGTGTAAACTATGAATTGGTCTAATTGTAACAAGCGACGGACCCGGTTTCACACGGGTAGATACACTATTGCTAAAATAACTTTCTAAACATTTTCAGTAATGCGTCGAGTATGAACCATTATGAGTTCAATCCATTGAGTGGTCCGAGACTTGATATTGGTTTTGATTGGTCAGCGCACTCAGATAAAGCAGTCAAGCAGCGCTTTTTCTGGAAACTTTAATTTATTAAAATACAACATCCGGTGAATGTGCGTTCGCAATTCTTCTAAACAGCTTGACCAATTTAGATGATTTTTTTTTTTATTTATAGGGCCACTTGGATGGTTCTTAGCTATAGTTGGACCCAGTATGTGACGCTGTTGTCGAAATCCCGATTTTTTTGTTAAATTTCTAACAATTTTTTGTTTATATTTTTGGTTATTCTTTTTAAATTGCACGCGTACGAAGTCGCGGATAACAGCCAGTTGCCTATATTATACTGGGATAGTATAGCTTTCTATTAGTGAAATAATTTTTAGAATTGGTGTAGAAGTTACAAAGATTAGTTCCTATATTATAGCAAACAAACACTATCTCTTTCTACTAATGTAGATGTAACTAATTCGCAGACGGGCATTGATTGTGGCCTAAAATTATCTCCGAGCAGTATATGTAGAGTCCACAGTACAAGAACCTTGAGCTTAATTTTTTGTAGTGTCCACTGTGAATGCTAGCTACATTCTACAAATGGAATTGAAACAATAATAAAGAGGGTCCTCTGCAAATCTTAAAATTCTCTAATTGCCTGACCGTTTCGCCAAACCTTAACCAACCATGTTCATTCTTAAGGCGCTTCCCCTAGTCAAATACTGTTTTTTTTGCTAGTTTTAAAGGCTATCTTCTCGGTATTTGAAAATGTATAAAAAGTAATAAAAATATTATAATAATCTTCGACATTTTAACAACACTTGCTGTCTCATATTTTTCAGTTATATATAAAATACATATAAAATCTACATTCAAAAGAAAGCCTAATAATTAGAAATACGTGCATCTACTTCATAAATAGAAGTTATATTTACTTGCGATGTACACTGATATATAGATAATTTTATGATATAAAACTTGACCATTTTAATTTTTTCAAAAGACCCTTTTTTATAAGTAAAATCAATAATTACTAGATTACATGAAGAATTTTACGAATTCTAGTATGAGGTGCCCTATGCATTTGCCTGGGGGAGCGCCTTAAAGCAAGTTTTCTAAATTTTTTCATAAAATAACGAAAAATATATAATGTAATATAAATAATAAATCATTTAAGGTGTTCGTAATTTCATGTATTTGTATATAATATAATATGAATGTTGTGTTTGGAGATCACACATCATGAATTTGTCTGGAGTGTGTAGTAAGTAGTAACTCATGATAAACATAATAATAAACAACACGTACAATACCCAAGCAATGACAATACCCCACGCTGGTATCACGTCTTTAAGAAGTGTTACGACCGTGGCATTAACCTTCAATCAGATAATATGGCAGGCCTCATATTTGGCGTTAATGGCTATTCAACTTGACTCACAAAAGAAACTATTCTCAACAAAAGCGAAACTGTCCTGACATGTGTTTGACATTGGCACTTCCTGGTGTGGGGATTCTATTTTGTTTTATCGTAAACAAAGACTTACACTATCTTATACTGTTGTATACTATACTACTATATACTATCGTGGAATTGGAAAGAGAATGGAGTGAACTAGTGATGTAAGGAATACTCGCATTCGCAAATATCCGCATATTTTTTAGTACATACACATAAATAAATGTGAATAAATATTCATCATCATATTAATTCATCATCATATTAATTCATCATTCATGCATTCACATGAATAAATGTGAATTAGGTTTTATGATTAGATAAATTCTTTTTTAATGAATCAAAAATGAATTAAATGACTTTTATATCTTAGTTTATAAAGTACATAAGGCTTTAATCTTTATAGCTAAGTGTATTATTTTTAGTTTAACAAGCGTATTTCTATTCGCACCATAATTATGTAAGTACCTATATTTATCAATTCTACATTTATCGATAGGTACTAAAACCATTTATATTTATCAATATTTATATGACATACATGTATTTTATGTGATACAGGAAATGGTTAATAAAAACTATTTCGTAAACCAATACATCACTTTTCTCATAAATAAACTAGCAATTTCAAGCAAAACAAAACTAAATGAAATCGTACACAGAGGAGTGCTGATATTTCCATCCGAATTTGCATCCGCGAATATGTCTGACAGATTTTTAAACTTTCGCGACTTGTTTACAATCCCAACTAACCGACTAATAACTTTTTTATTCCGACGTTTCAACCAGCGGGGTTATAACCCAAAAATTTGCAAACAGCAACAGCCACGCGATCACTGCGCGACCGGTGACTAATTATAATAAAAAATTGGTATCGTGTATGATAAGATTGCGCCATGACCGTAAAATACACTTTTCGCGGTAGATTTATCGCCACCATACAAATTACATTACAAAAATTCTCGTTATGACAGCAGATATCGCGCGATTTTTGGCTGTCGCATGCTGACTGTTAGGTGATAAACGCGCGACACACTTATTTTCATATCTTCTGTCAAAACGATAATTTTTATAATGTAATTTGTATAGTGGCGCTATATCTAACGCGAAAAGACATTTTACGGTCATGGCGTAATAGACACGCAATCGTCATACGCATGATATCAATTTTTTATTACAATTAGTCACCGTCGCGCAATGATCGCGTAGCTGTCGCTGTTTGCAAATTTTTAGGTAATAACCTCGCGGGTTTATGCCGTCTTAATACATTAAAGCTAATACCTTTTTTATCCCGACGTTTCGACCGGATTGTACCGATCGTGGTCACGGGCAGATTGAGACGGGCAGTTGACTGTCGGGCAGATATTTACATTCGGGAATGTTCTAGAATCTAGATGTTACATCGCCGTATACTTACTTAAGTCGCCATCGCGAAAATCACAGCCCTTTTTGTTTTACCGTAGTCGTGTAAAAACTATAATTAATTTTGCATCTCGTGTTCCAGGTATAAAGTGTCCTGTATGCAGCAAATTCGTGTTGCCAGACGATATCGAGTGCCATCTCGTCATGTGTCTTACGCGGCCTCGGCTCTCTTATAACGGTGAGTGGTTTTTAACGATCAGACACACACATAACACAGTGGCCGATTAACGCAGAAGCATTAGAAGCAGGTGCTTTGGGCCCCTGCACACAGGGGCCTCTCCTCCCTCTGGTGTCGTTTTTTTGCGCGAACATTTCTTTGAAATTGTGCACGAAATTGTGAAATTGTGCAGACGTGCACAATATCAATGTAGTGCTAATACCTACTAGATTGAGTTCGAAACAAACGCTGTGTTCAACAAATATTGCACATAACTTACCCGATCCGTATAACCTATCACAAATTATTATCAAAAACTCGACGACCGAAGCTTATCACAACCACATTACACAAATTATAAAACAACTGAAAACCTTTAATAAATAATATAAATAGAAACAAATATAAGCAACATTAAAAAAAACTCAATTGAAGCTCCAGGACCAAACCTAGCTAACTTTCAGTTCAACGCTTGTGACCGACACAGTGAATAACATCGCATTTTAATTAATTTCATATTTAAAGCACTTGTGTAATACTTACTTTTATAATGAGTAATTAAAAAATAGATGCTCAGTTTAGTATTAGACTGCACAATATACATTTAAAATAAGTTTTTAATGAATTAAACTTAGTTTATTCTACGTAAAAATAAAATGTCCTGAGTAGGTCTTGTCCATTCGGAGTGACGACACAATAGCACTGTCTCGTTTGCGTTCGCCTGCACAAAGTAATGACTGTGCGAGAAGCATGATATTTTGTATTTATATGTATTGAATGGTATAAAATCTCAACGCGTTTGTTTTAAACAATTTGACGAGAATCAAGTGGCCAAGGTCACGGCGAGGTATGAGTCCTCAACACCACTCGTGCCCACGGGACCCCAACTGCTAAATCCAAGCAACAGACGGCCTACATGAACTCTTTGCTTGGGGCCTCCGAAACTTAATTCGCCACTGATATAATGTCACATTATTATTGGGGTCTCGGTCCAAGAGTCAAAATGGATGGAATTTTCACTCTAAGAACGTGTCATTTTTAGTTCTATATTTTTACCAATGTGCGTGACTAGGTAAGGCCACAGTACAACGATACATGACTGAACATGACATATTTTTATTTGTGTGAATACTAGTAACTAAAACACAAGATTTGCAAGTATTTTGCAGATAATTATTTCAGTAATGTACGTCAATTCGGTCATAAGCTGACACGAATCACACTGACAGTGCGAGGTTGCCATACTTACTATAGCTGTTTTACTTGTGGTTACGCTGTGAGATAGAAAGAGACACTAAAATTCGTTTGAGACACGGTGATAAGCCGCAACTCATGGTTCCGTTAATTTTGATTTTTGGTCCGAGATTCAGATGGTCAGCAGTAGTGAGCTTTTTGACAGTCTGGCATTCTGCCATGTCAGCTATTTAGCAGCGCGAATATTCAAACTAGAGATATCTTGATTATTGTTATGTCGACTTGTTAATATCTTAATATCTAACATTTGACTTCAATTTCGATAGAAAAAATACTTTTATTATAAAATAGAAAAAGTAGAGTTAAGATGAATATACTCTTCATAAGCTCAGAACATTTGCCTTATATGCTGGCGCTCTTGTTATGGTTGGTTTATTCAACAGAATAGCCAAAATATAACTTGTTCAATCAAAAAGTGAATTCGGAGTGCCAAATTTTGCCTAGTCAGCAGTAGGTAAGGTATTTAAATGGCAAAATGGATAAGTAAGAGGTTGCTACATTTTAGTCTAGTTATTGTAAAATGGAATTAAGGCGACGCATTGATAAACGATAATTTAATCCAAAACAGACCTGTTGTATGCGTTTGCATACGGCAGAAGGTAAGATAGCGCGCGAACCTTTGTGCGCGCGCGCTAGCTTACGAAATATACGAGAAAAGCAGTTATTTTCTTTTATTTTAAGAACTATAATTAATTTCACAAAATCCGACTGTTATTTTGAAGAATATCACGTTACTCTGAAAAATGTAAATCTCTGTTTTAAACGAGGTTCCTTTGGTATTTTTTTTGTGCTACAAAAGTTAACCAATCGTGTATCGCAACTGGCAGAATAAAGTCAATGAAATGAGGAATCAGGTTACTAAATATCACTTTCATACGTTTTGTAGTCACTTAGAAAAATTGAGATCCCTGCCGTCAAAATTTCCAATGCGTCGCCTTAAATTATATATCTGTTTATTCACTCCAAAATATAATCCAACACAGGCTTTAGGCAATAAACGTCATTGAGGCAGCCAGTTATATTTTATGAGCATTACATAGTTATGTTTACGTGCGTGTAATAAATCGATTAACATGTGGATTCCAGAGGACGTTTTGTCGGACTCGAAGGGCGAGTGCGTGATCTGCCTGGAGGAGCTGTCGGCGGGCGACACGATCGCGCGCCTGCCCTGCCTCTGCATCTATCACAAGGGGTAATCATACGCTCATGTCCACTGCACTATCGCTTACACACACTATTTACATACCATCATGGCCATTCTAGGTCATACAGGGGTCATACACCCCTGGAGTTGGAGTTTGGACCAAAAAAAAATTTAACAAAACGCAAATTGTACCTTTGTTCTTAATTGTTATGGTTAGTTTATACAATTGACGTAATTTATGGGCACTTTGGGGTCCCGATTGGGGCCTTGGGATTTTGCCCCTATACTTTTAGGTAAAGAACAGAAAACCTACCGCTCACTTCAATGTCATTCATACTCACTTAATTACAGATCATTTCCACTTGTTTTCTCACTGGCATTACTAAGAATTGAGATAATCACACGTATCAATATTCAAATCCCAGTTTTTGTGCCTATAACAAACTAATGGGGGAAAAAAATAAAAAATAGGCTTGTGATGGGTGTCACAAAATTCACGCAAGAAGTTATTTTGATAGAAAATACAAGTTTTTATAAAAATTGTAATTTTTTTATTATTTCATAAAGTATACTGTATAGGGTTATGGTATGGAATAACATATCGGGTCTCTACGGCTTCGCCGGCACATATGCACTCTTGTCGCAATTTTTATGCTTAAATGCGGCCGAATTTCGATGTATAGAGCTCAATATCCTCCTTCAAGACCGGCGGCAGAATTCTTAGATTTCAAAAAATTCCAGAAAAAAGTCTAAAGGCTCTCCTTTAATTTTTCAAATAATCTCTCCTCAGTTGATGAAGTTAATATTCCAGACATATTTGTACGAAAATTGCGAACGGTTGATGCCAAATCTTCTTTATTTTTAAAATATTATTCAAGAATGAAAACGCGCTGTTCTTTCGTGTAGTGCTCTATTTTTAATAACCATGAACAGTCAGCTGTCACGCTGTCTTCTTTTTTCGTTGACAACACTTTAACGTATAAATGGCGCGAAATTCAATTCTTGCGTGAATTTTGGGACACCCATTATATCCAAAATGACTAAACGACATAATCAGCGAAGTTCGTATCAGACATACATTTACTCAGGGTTCCGTTAATAGCAGTATTCATATTATGGAATCAGAAAATTGTTGATACATACATATCTTCACGCTGTATCCCTAACGGAGTAGTTAGAGAGGCCTCTTTCACTACCTTAAATCTCATCATTTTGTTCACACATTTTCGCCTAGGTATGCGCAGAGATGTGCAAAATAGTTTATTAGAAGTTTTTTTTTTTTATAATGTAATAGATCTACGTTTGGCCACTAACTCACTTGTTGTTAAGCGACGATGTGGCCGAAGATGGAGCACGTCGAGCACATTTAAATACAAATTGCAAATGCTTCGTTTTTTTTCATTTCAAATACAAATACAAAATGGTTTTGAATAAAAGTATTTAAATACAAAATAGGTATTTTCAAAATACTTTCTTTAAATAAAATACTTAATTTACTGATTGTAACACTAGTTTTGTTCGAAGAGTTCATCTTTCATGTTCCGTCTATGCGGTCTCATAATCATTCCACCAAACGAAAATAGATCTGCAAATGTTTCCAGGTCTATTGTAGTATTGGCATTGTCGGCATTATTGTTGTCAACATTTAGGATTGGTGCGTTCTTAAATAAAGTACTTATGAATTTAAGGATGAAAAATACGAAATATGAATTAAAAAAATTAACAAAATCATTTTGCATTTTACAAATACTAAATATTTCAAAAAAATACAAAATGCATTTTGAAAAAAAGTATTACAAATGCAAAATAAAAATAGGTATTTTGCATTTTGTATTTTAAATAGATGTATTTCAAATAAATCACATCTCTGGATATGCGAGTGATTTTGACATTTCCGTCCGCTGGCTATTTGATCTTCATTGGCCTTCCCTGGCCTCTTTCTCTCACTTTCACCCTGCAGATTTTCGTCGTCAGTCTTTTATCACTCATTCTTTCCATGAGCCCGAACCATCTTAGTATTCTTTTCTTGATTTTTACAATAACATTGTCATGCAACCCTGTCATACTGCGTATTTCTTCATTGCTTATTTTGTCCGCAAGGGTGACACCAGCGACAAATTGTTGATGTATCTGTTAAATACCATTGTATTGTACCTAGTATTTTGCTTTGTGCCAGTCTTTGCTCATGTACTGCATATCTAGCTGGGGCGGCGCACCAAAGACATACATGCTTCCCATTGAAAGAGCTCAGCGAGCAGTACTCAAAACCTACCCTCATTAAACCGCGACTTTATTCAATAATAGCTTGTACAAAGATGCTGACGTCTTAAATGTTCGCCAATTATTTATACATAAGGATCGTATCAATGTTCATAAGTCAGTTTTAGCATCGAAAAACTATAATGATCTGCTAAACAAACGCATTTTCAGGTTGCCCTTGCCTGAGAGACACTGCCTTTCACAAACGATTTAGTCCAATTTTATCAACTTATTTATATAATAATACAGTTAAGCTGTGTAACTTCAAGAACTGCTCTATCCATGAAGCGAAACATGTACTTTACAAATGGTTAGCAAATGGAACATATGAATATGCTGAAAAACTTCTGGCAGAAATGCTTTAACTTGAAATGCTCCCACGTACTCGTACGCGTACGGTCAACCCATCCACAACACAAACGAGCAAACACACACCCACACGCACATACACAAAACACACACACTCACACACATACACACTAGTATAGTTCAATTTAATAGACTTTCCTTATGTTATTATATGCACATGAAATTCAGTCAATCAAAACCCTGTTTGTATATTATTTCATTATAATAGTGATAATAACGAGAACAAAAACTCTTCAACAAAAATTGTGAGAATGTAATTCTTTTATAAATAATTTGGCCCCCGCGATACAGGCTTGCCTAGTGCGGGGTCTCATTCGTATCGTATTTATAAAGTTATTTTTATTATACTTGAGTTTTGATTAGTAAAGGATTGTGATTGTCACTTATGTTCACTTTATTATTAGGTTATTAAAGTGCTTCATGTTGTATTGTCCAATTCCTGGAAAGTAATACTTAGTTTAAATTACATCTAAAATTCGTATTTCTGGTGTAAAACCTGTGGGCAAGGCTGCATTAAATAATAAATTAATTAATTATCGCTTTTGTTCACTTTGTCATCCCTATATTGACTTTGTTATTGTCTACTTTTACCGCTTTAAGTTGTTACCATTTATACTTTTATTTTATTACTGTTCACTGTCATTATCTCGTCGTTTCTTAATTTTCATTACAACTATGAGTAGATAATTTATTCGTTAACGTTTTATAGTGATTTAAATCGTAACAATTAAGAAGTTTTCATTATATTTTGACACTTCAGCTAACTTTATGATAAAATTCTGGAAAACTTTCTGATAAACTCACTATCTACTATTTACTATCAGGTTAAAACTATGTGGGGGTTATCATACGGGTCGTCAACTGTAAATAATAAAGGTTATGACGAGTTATCAAAGGCGGTACAAAGCTCTGATAAGCTTTCAGCTTTATATGAATGCCCTAGATCTAAGCTGGCGATAGGGAACGCTGCTTGACCTGATATCTTTCTCAAACACTATTATGCATCATACATGGGATTTTAGGATATCTATGTATAAAAAAACTTTGTAATAGAAACTGCATATGGAAAATTATCGACTGTACTTGCTTTCATTTTAAATATCAATTAGGAACAATAATTTGTTGTAACAATAGCCCACATAATATACTATAAATTAAATACGATGGCTGTAGCTCACGTTGATAAGAGATAAGAATTCTTACCATATACATATAATATTGTATATATATATTTGTAATTATTAGGCATAAAATTAAGTGTGGCAGCAATAAAAAAATACAATGGCACACATTCTACCAAATAATGTTAAAGTGTTGCCATCTTTATGCTCGCAGTCTAAGTTATAATAGTTGAAAAGACAGACAATAATTTGCATATAAATAAATTCGTGCTGAGCTACGTACTTTTATGAACATTAATTATTATAAAATTAATAACAAAACTCAAATAGTAAAATCGTGCCTTAGACAACTGAAAGTGTTTGTCTCCCAGACAACCATTAAAGTAGGAAAAAATATTAATAAAAGTTTAAAAATATGGAGTAGATATCCAGATCTATGATAAATATATTATAAATATAATATTAATATATATTTTAGGAGTAATTTATATGAGGAATTTAGGGACAGCAGTGAGGCAAAAAATGGTTGACCCATATACTCGTATTATTGAATGTAATAATCAGTAATCACGTAGTAATCTGCGGCTGTGATCAATTGCAGATGTATAGATCAATGGTTCGAGGTGAACAGATCGTGCCCCGAGCACCCTGGCGACTAGTGGCCGCGGCCGCGGCGCGGCCGGAGCGTGGCCGCCGCGTGGCCGCCGAGTGGCCGACGTGTGGCCGCCGTGTGGCCGCGGACTGACCTCGGAGTGACCTCGAGCGGTCGCCGTCCCCGTGCCATGTGACAGTGATTTTATATGAGACTGCGCGCCCGCGTCTTGTAAATATGAAGCTAGTGAGACGTTTACCGTTTTAATTGAGTTATAACAAAGACGGTTTAGTAAAACGCTATCGGGGAAATTGTCGGTGAAGTATTAATTGTAACGAATAATTGTAAATTTTACATCGTTATTTAGTTGAAATGCATTATTGTATTCGTTTTATTTCATCTTATATCTACGTAATATACGCCGTACCGTATACGCTCGTATAGTGATTCGTTTTCAGTAAGGTAATGCAAGGGTTATGTTAGTGCCACTGTGATGTATCTCGCGGTTTACATATCTGTTCGTAAGCTTATATCTATGATTTGATCTTTTTTCATCTTGATAATAAAGTTGATTTGTTTCTAAATTTTCTTCAATTGTTTTTTTTATACACCTGTAGAACTGGAAAATTAAATTTTTCTGTTTTTTTCTTTATATAGAATAATATTTTATGTTTAATAATTAAACAGATTATTTTTATTCAGAAGTTCAATATTTATATATTTGTTCATATATATTTTCAATATAAAAATCTATTCAATCATATGTAATTATTATTTTATAATAATGTGGACGTTATGTACGCATTCAGAACAGTATCATCAGTTTAATCATTAAGGTTCATCAGTCTAATCATCAATATGAGAGGAACTGAACAAACGTCATATTACCCTAGCCCTGCATCATAATTTAAATATCATCAGTTTAATGATGGGCACAGAACGAACTAAACATGACTTGAAGTCAAACTGAAGGAATGACCACTTGTAATTCGGATCAAGAACTATAATCGAGCGGCCATAATAAGTGGCTGGTCTGTGTGACGAATGAATTTTCGTGTTTCTCTGTCAACGTAACCAGCAGTAGAACAGTAAGGGAAATTGGCTACTAGTGTTAATGGAAATAAAAATATGTCATGTTCAGCTGTGAATTGGTGTATTGTGGTCCTTCCCTAATCACCCATATTAGTAAGTCTAGAAACTAGGTCAACAAAAAACTTACACGCTCTTAGAGCAAAAGCTCTATCGTTATAATATTTTCATTTAGTGCAATCATGATTAAGTAATGAAATTATGTCTAAACTGAACGTGTAAGATCCATCATATCTAAATACCGTCAGTCTGATCATGATCAAGATTACAGATTAAATTATCATTGTCCACGCCGGGAACATAATAAAATGAATACTACTGCTTTTCAACAACACTTGAATATTTAAACTTGTATAGAATGTAAATTCAGAAAAGGTAGAAATAGGTAGGTAGTTACATATAATATTATGTCTGTTGCGACTCGTGATTCCTCGGGGCAGTTCTGGTGTACGAAGAGGAGCGAAAGACGCGGGGGCCCAACTAAAGGACTTACTCGTATTACTAAACTTCCGAACCGATCTCTACGCGCACAGTGTTACATCTTAATTGTTAATTGTATTTATTATATCTTTTGTAAGCTATTATAAGCTAGAAAAAAATAGTCCACTTTCTTTTAAGTCCTCTAGGACCCTACAATGTCGATGTTATGTGACTTCACATGACCGTTTATTGTCGAGTGTGCTAATGAAGTGACCCCCCACATGGGGGGCAAGTGGGGGGTCCACACGACGAAGACGTATAAATTATGATTGAAATATGCCCTCGCACCCCTCCGAGGGCTGCCTCAGCACGTCAGCATGTCGTTCCGTTCTTTGCGTACACAATCATTAATTTGTAACTTTCGTCATAATATTATGTAAATATCACCAGTCTAATAAAGGAATTAACTCACGCTAAACTGAACTGGAAGTGAATGTGAAACCTCCATTACACATTCACCATCGTTATTTAAAAACACTAATCTAATCAGATAGCAATTGTAAACTAGCACCTCGCTTCCTAGAGCTGACATTGCCTTTTTCACTGCCACAGATCATAACAACAGGCAGTGCAATAAAGAGGTTTGTTTCATTCTACAATCATGATCAAAATTTAACATGAACTGACCGAATTAGAGACACTAGAATATTTAGATAACGTCAGTCTGATCATGATTACAGAATGAATTGACGTAACAGTTGAATGGCCCGTTGGCGCAGTGGCATGGTCCCGGTTTTGAACCCGGTCAGGTCAATTTAGGAAACGAACTTTTCTAAATTGGCTTGGAGTCTGGGTGTTACTGGTAACTCCCCCAAAGTTCGTTGTGTGGTACCCATAGTACAAGCTCACTGCTTAGTTTGGGGTCACACAATCTGTGTAATTGTCTGAAGTATTATATTATATTATTATTATAGTATCAGGAATATTGAAAGACTTGTAACGGTAAGTAAAGTTTATTTTATTAAATAGTCTCAGTAGTGGTGCAGTTCTACCTCATGAAGGTCCGGTGTCGCGGCCCGCGCGCCGCGCGCCCGCCGGCCCAGCCCATGCCGCCTGACCATTGTAACACGCTTCAGTATCATCCATTACTACACTCAACTCATCCGTCACACACACTCAATACACACAAGAAGGAGAATAAACCACCTATGGAAACCATTGAGACTATATCCTATTTTTTTCGTTGTTGACTTTAATATAAACAAACAAGAAACTAACCAGAATTTCATTCGATCACAAATAAAAAATTTATTACACAATCAACGCTCCAAAAATGTCCAAACCAAATGTGCACTCATATTTGAGTGCACTTCTGTTTTAGTAGTATTTGAAAACGCTAACAGCGAACATGTCAAAGTGCACCTTCAAAAATTGTAAAAACAACGCATCTAGAACGCTAAAAAAACGGAGATTCCTATTATCGATTAATAAATAAATAATATTATTTATATGTTCATTATATCGTTATAGTAATAACGCTACATATCACTTTTTAGTTAAATTCGTAATATTTTTAAATATTGCCTGGCAATACATGTCTTATCCTTGTCACTTTCAAGTAAGAAATCAAAATTACTCAAAATAGCAATGCAAGTAGATTATGTGAATTATACTTTACGCACGAGAAGTAAGATTGCATTTTAAATATTTTATTTAACAAATTTCGTTTCAATGTCATGTAAGAATCGTTTACGAGTTTTTATAACCTTATAGTTTGACGGTAAGGTCTATTTTAGATTAACACAATATTACAGATAATACTATACAATATTAATAATATATACGTCAATTAAAGCAATAATTTGTTTAGATTTTACAGGAGATGGTGAATTTAGTTTTGTATTTGTGATCGAAGAGAATTTCTCTAAATTTTCACCGTTCACTGGTATGCCATATTACATATAGCACTCTAATAACACTGCTTTTCCGTTATATACGCGAAACTATGAAATAATAACAAATAACACTAAATATTATCCAATATAGTACAGCATTGAAAAAAATTTTGGTTATTTATCAAGCGTTTCGTTTTTAATTTGTATGACACTTAAAGGTTGCCTATACTCATAAGTGTCATAATCAGCTCACTTTGGTTCACTCTAATATGTGAATGACACAATTCATTCTGAATGTAAGATAGGATAATAACAGAAGAATATTATTGTTTGCGACGTGCAAACAATAATCTCACATTCTATGTTTAAATTATTTTGAAAATACAAATTTTTACACTTGTGACTTTTCATTCACGGTGGGTGATTTTCATGGAAACGCAAACACATTGCAAACACACAAAAATTCTAAAAATGTTTGTTTTACATACATATCTCCATGCTGTATCCCTAACAGGGTAGTCAGATGTTTGTTTTAATAATAAATAACTAATAAGTATGACAACTGAGTCAATCATTTGCGAACTAGCCCATCTGTTATAATTGTCATAGTCGTTGCAATATTTGTTTACATTAATGACAAAAATGAAACAAATAGGATATCCTTATTCCCTTTAAATTATAAACGTCAAATGGGCCGTGGGGTAACTGGTCTCCAGTCTCAAAATGTTACTCGATTAATTGATAAATGATTTATATCTATACCCACTGAAAAACATACTATAAAGTATAAAGTAAATGATTTCATCTAAAACAAAGAATCTTCTCTGCAGATACATTTACAGGTATTGCTGATTATTAGTCACAGACAACTTAGCCTACGAGACTTGAAATAGAAAGGCACCTTTAATCTGCCATCTATCTGCATAAATGTTCATATAAGTTCAAATGCATATGCGCTCATTTTAGCAGATATGTGACGTGCATCAAAAAATATAGAATAAAATACGTAAACAATGCCAAATTGCTCTGTAGTGGTGTGGTAGTGACAGTCGTAAAAATAATTTCAAAAAGGACAATATCATGTTTCATCGTTCGTACAAAATTAATAATGGAAATTTATAACAGAAGTGAGCAGTTCTAGTGATATTGGTTGCTACTAAGCTTTAAATTACCGTTTGTCCTTGTCTAGAGTACCCTATTACATGTTACGTCTCGTTTTTGCAAAGCGTCATGTATAAGTAAAGATGCGAAAAAATTACCATATGTTAATATTGTATCAATTAATTTTGAAAATTTGTAATTACTATCACTCTTTGCAATTATATGCCTAGTTCCAAATTATCTTGTTTCCTGCTAACTATTACAATTTTTTAATTAATTGATACTTATAAGTTATTACACATATTTTTGTTTCAAATAATTGTTTTTAAATAAAAAAATTAATGATTTAGACTAGTACATTCGTAGACATTTCTATTTCAAAATAAATAATTTTATTTTGATTATTATTTTTTTTTTTTAGAAACGTGAAAAGAATTCTCGTATGCACGAGTTATCGATATATAACAATATCGACATGTACAATTTACGAGAGGTGAGAGACAGTGGTGTGGAGGTTGTTCTATTCTGACCTAGTTTGACCTATAGTACTACATACTCGTATTAGGGTTTCTAAATAAAACCTCTAATATTGCTCTGTATCTCCATATTACATATACATGTAACTATTCGCTACATTGGGCGGGTCATTTTTGGCAACTGTGTTTGTTTTTATAATAAAATTCCCCACGAAATTATTCAATTAACGGAAAAGCAATTTAAACTTGTTATTAAACGCACACTGATTGGTAAAGCATACTACTTAAAGAAATAACAACAGTCTGGAAATAATCTTCACTGCAAACGCATTTACTGGCTTTATGAATATTGTATTTTAAATAACTATTGTAGAATGATTTTGAAAAAATGATATCTGACTGAGTTTCTTGTCGGTTCTTCTCAGTGTTCAGGTTTTCTTTTCGAACCGAACTAAAGTAGCTTTGGCGTTCAAAAATACCTTGCAATTGGGTTTACTTGAATAAATCGATTTGACTTTGACTTTGATCTATATGGCCTGTGTGATCTATATGTTCTGATGAACTTAAGTTCACAAACTAATATGTGATACAATTCTATAATTACACCATATATGTTACAATACTCAAATACAATTAGCATTTTGTACTATGTTGATCTTTAACAATAATCTCTTTTTCCTCTATTACACGAGAAACGACGCTACCCGTGCCTTTGACCTTTATAGAATAGGGGCCTGGATAAGTGGTTCAATTGTCGTAAACGCTAGTAGAATAGTGGTAGAATAGAACGAGGAAATACAGTAATACCGAACTTACGCGATAGGTGGGACCGAGCGATAACCGCGATAAAGTCGAATTTGCGTAAGTCGGGGTATAATTTCGCATATAAATACATATAAATTATTTTTAATTGGGACCGGAAGCTAATGAAAATAATAATTTAGATAAAAAATGTTTAATAAAATCTTAGACTAGTTTAAGGTTACATTCCAAAGAAAGTTTTTCTTTTCTTTTTTGATGCAGAAGAATCACTTTTACTTCGTTTGGATGACATTAGTAGTCTTCGTAGATATAAAATAAAAAACACGGTATAAAAATGTAATAACAAACACGCACTCCATAGATAAGAAATAAATATTATGTACATAATACAAATTAAATTGTAGCTATTCGTTGATTCCGCGCGACAAGCCCGAACATGTACATTAACTGAGTAATAGTGTGGGGGGCAGTAAGTCTATAATCGATAATCGAGAGTTGTGTGACCCCAAACAAAAGACGAATCGACGAGATTTGAAAATCGCGTAACTCCAGATTCGCGTTAGTCGGGGTAGCGTAAGTCGAGGTATTACTGTACTACATGATCTAAAGTAACGAATTTTAAATTGGTAGTCAAATGTTTAAACTTTCTATTTAATCAAACGAAAGGTAAAGTCTTGTGGAAACCTCCCAAAACGTAGCAAAATGGCACTTTTGACGAGCAATAATGGTAGTAAGCATTTCAATTGCCACTTGTCTATCTGCGCTCAGTTTGCTTAGAAATTCGTAAACATTTCAGGTCTCGTAAGCGGTTGTCTGTAGTTGTAATTAGTAGACAAAAGGCCCGTGGCGAGTGGCGAGTGGTAAGTGGTAAGTGCTCACCCATCATGTAGTGCGAGGGCGCGAAGTGGCCGAAGTGCTGCGCGCCGCCCTCCCACGCGCCGCGCCCGCGCCTGCGGCACACACACACACACACACACACATATTAACACACACTGACTTTGACATTGACACTGACAGTGACACCGACATTGACACTGACAGTGACACCGACATTGACGCAGACATTGACAGTGACATTACACTGACACTGACGCAGAGTTACATCCAAAACGACTGTCAAATAACTATCGAGCTTCATCATGGGTAAAAAAAAATTATACATTTCGTATGGTGTAAAAATGAATAAACTACACAAAGTTTTATTAGCTCTGTTGTAGTTTGGGTAAAAAAGTGATGTAGTGAAGCGATATTTTTGGTTGTATTCAAGATGAATTCCATTATTTCAACTGAAATCCAACTAAAAATTGCTTAGATATTACCAAATTGAAATTTTCAATTTCATGCTGTTATAATTATAAGTATGATGGTGTTATTTGTTTATATGTGCTATACTGGTATCACAGCTTTTGTACGAATGAATTGATTTGTGAGATTTTGCTGTTTGAAAACTGCATTATTCAATAATGTTTCCTAGCTATGTTTGGCAAAAATCGGTTCAGACTATTTTTGCACTAGGTGTTTTAAATATAAAATTTACCTAAAATGTGGAATAGAATTATTATCGACTGACTCATTGGCTGGTGGTTATCTTCTGTTTGAACATTGGACTTAATTCTTAGTCAATTTAAGAAATAAACTTTTTTAGACCTGTCTCAATCATTCATTTTCATAGATTCAATAATTCAAATATTAATATGAAAAAAGATTCCACCAAATCATGCAATCATTTGTTCATTGTCACGCAAATACAGTTCATTTATTTTTGATTGAGATAAAAGATCAAATCACTATGTGTATAATTGGTTTCAAATTTGATTTTACAAACTTTTATAAATTCATTATTTTTTTAAATCTTTATTGTAAGTTCGTGTTTCTAAATATAATGTGTAAGTTTTCATTATAACATTATTTGAATTACATTTTTATATTTTGTAGCATATACAAGGTTACTGTGAAAGGGGGTATAAATCCGCTAGGGTTTCAACATGTCAATGTTAGCTATATTGCAGATATAATAGCTATATCTTATATAATAGCTATATCTTATATAATAGCTATATCTTATATAATAGCTATATCATGAGATATCTTTATTTTGTTGTCCATACAAAAAAATATAATAGAAAAAAATGTGCAACCCTATCGTTGTGCCCTACATTATAAATGTTTGCTGGAAATACGCTGATATTAGGGTTGCCTCCACTATATTTTTTTTTAATTTTAAGGTGTTACACTAGAATAATTACATTTTGGCGAAGTTGTAGAATGGAAGTGTCTTGTTGTCATGTGTACTTTACTACCGTTTCGCATTTAATATCCTTTAGAAATAATCTTGTATAATCAGTTTAACATTAACTAGTACTTTACGTTAGTAATTAATTAATCTGTGCTAGTACTATGATGTACTCTGGGATGACTGACTCTATGAATGAATGTTCGTACAATTTTGAATACAATTACCAATGTTTTCAAACGATTGTAGTCAAGTGATCAAGTTGATCGTGAGAGCGACACAGGTCTAGTTTAAGTTTAAAGTTTGAGTGTTACTGGGAGTTTCTTTAATTCATTATGGTACCTACCACAGCACATGAATAGTGATTATGTTCGTGTATATGATATGTGTGTCTGTGTGTGCGTGTGTATGGTGTGTGTGCGGGTGTATGGTGTGTGTACCCGTGTGTGTGTGTGTGCGTGTGTATGGTGTGTGTACCCGTGTGTGTGTGCGCGTGTGTACGGTGTGTGTACCCGTGTGTGTGTGTGCGTGTGTATGGTGTGTGTACCCGTGTGTGTGTGCGCGTGTGTACGGTGTGTGTACCCGTGTGTGTGTGTGCGTGTGTATGGTGTGTGTACCCGTGTGTGTGTGTGCGTGTGTATGGTGTGTGTGCGTGTGTATGGTGTGTGTGCGTGTGTATGGTGTGTGTACCCGTGTGTGTGTGTGCGTGTGTATGGTGTGTGTGCGTGTGTATGGTGTGTGTACCCGTGTGTGTGTGTGCGCGTGTGTATGGTGTGTGTACTCGTGTGTGTGTGTGCGTGTGTGTGTGTGTAGCGTGTGTGTGTGTGGGTGTGCGTGCGTGCATGTGACCGTGCACGGTTAGTTACTCACAGATGGCGGTAGTGCGCGTGCGCGTGCGGCGGCGCCGCGCTGGCGAAGCGGCCGCGGTCCGCGCCACCGCCCCCCGGCCCCCCCGCCCCGCCCGCGCCCGCGGCGCCGCCCCCGCCCCCCGGCCCGACGCCCCCGCCCCCGCCCCCGCCCCCGGCCCCGGCCCCGCCCGCGCCTCCGCCGCGCCGCCCCGCCCTGATCACACACATGCACATGACAAACGAAATATAAGTACACATGTATTCGTTAGCATATAACGTCATATATTCGTTGCGTTATCATGTCTTCCGTTAACTAGAAAGCAGCAAGTCACGTATCAAAATTAATAAATATGAATTAATATTGTAAGTTGAAACGGTTTTTAAGCACTTGAGATACGCTTCGCAAAAAACCCAGTTAATTACATATTTTTGCCTGTTTGTACTGTTACCCGCGACTTGGTTCGCGTGGTTTTGAATTTAATAAATGAACTAATTCATAAACCTTCACGGTCGTACGCAGTACACTTCACCAAAGTTTCAATCAAATGAATGGTTTAAGATAATGCATAGAGGACAAACATACAAAGAAACATACACTTTGTATACAAGATTATTACCTTGATTGTTGTGAAAAGGGCTATAAATCTTATAAAAAAGGTTATATTGCAGATGTGATAATTATGACCCACGTCTATTTTGTTTATCGTACAAACAATAACATTATTTAATAAAAAGAAAAATGTACAACCCTATCCATTATGTTCTATATTCCTGATATTTACTAGCGACGTAGAAACGCTGATAATAGCCTCCTTCCTACTTATATTTGTTTAAACTTTGAGGTGTTACACTTGAACTATTGACTTTTGCCGAAGTCGTAGATCGCAAGTTGTTCGCATTGGCATTTAGCCATCCCTTCGAAATAACCTTGCGTAAGAAACAAAAATGTCGATTTCTTTTCATGGTGCTTTCATCTATAAATAAATATTTTAAACTAATTCAATGTTAAACACATTTTTAGATACATCGATGGTTTTGTGTTGAATGATGGCATCCCTATCAGTCACAATCTGCAGTCTCACCTGTTGGCGTGTTTTCCGTAGGGGTGGTGCAGCGCTGTGAAGTCATCCACGTGTAGAGAAGGCGGCCGCGATGTGTTGGGCGGCCGCGAGCGAAATGCGTCCGCCCCTCCCCCTCCTCCCGCTCCTCCCCCTCCTGCCCCGGCGGCGCCCCCCGCTGCCGCCCCCCCGGGGGCAGGATCGCGGGACAGGCTCAGAGCCACTGCACACACTTGCACATACATATTATGTCATCACTAGCGATCACGGAGCACTCAACCTATAGAGACGAAATATCGAACCATCTTATTCACCACTGCTCAATTTATTTACACTAACTAATATCAACTCTATCAACTCTCGCTCGTATTAAGCAGTACATAACCAATACTGGACCTGCGTGTACATGTCTTTATATTCCGACAGACATTTAAATATTTATGTAATGGCTTTTATGTTATGTTTATGCTAATTTATGTTCTATTCGGTGGTGTGGCAAAAACAGCAAAAAATCAAACTATATAACAGGACGCAGTAACCGCAAGTGTTTAGACGTAAATTATTTTCATACAAAATAAATGACATTTCCACTCTATAAGTTGAGTGCTCCATGCTAGCGACACACGAACAATAGCAACATTGTCAATAAGGAACAAAACTGACAAACTTTGTCACTAGAGGCGCTGATATCATTTGACTCTTACGAAAAGCTCCTCGAGATTTTAACTTTGCTTTTAATTTGGGAACAGTCCAAGTAATACATTACAGTACTTGTCATACGTATATCTTTTTTGCGTTCTAGATCTGTTTTGGTTCGCTTTTGGTTACTCGCGTTGAGTGTTATTTCCTGTGGTTTTATCTTAAAATATAAAAGCACTATCGCGTGAAAAATCAAACTCACTAAAAATCAATAACTGATTGTTATTTGTTATGTTGTAACTTATGAGTCAAATGTGAACAGCGCCATCTGTAAATAGCTTTGCGTTTCTTCTCCATTGATATCATAGTTGAAGTCTAAGTACAGTACTTGTCTGTGATTGGCTAATTCAACTGTAATGTGTGAAAAATAGTCGGTCAATCCTTTCTTGTACATTCATTAGACTAGTTTCATTGGAAAGTCTTTTTAAACACTACAATAGGAACTAAGCTTTTCAATACATGTTATCCTTTGCTGTGTCATTGGCGAAAACGGCAGTATCGTCACAAACGAAGAATAATAATAATATAATAATAATTTGCAGTGAACGAACGTGTTGGCGCGCTAGAGTCGATTTTGCCTCCACATGTGGACGAAGTCGAAACATAATAATAATCTAATGTATACATTTTTTATGTAATGTGGATAAATGCACACAATAAATTAATTTTGACTATATTGATATATTTTTACTATAATTTAATGCATCACCAACTGTATCGAATTTTTTTATAATTAATCTAACTAGAGATGGGTAGGTCCGAATGTATTCGTGTCTGCGGACCCGTATTCCTAGTGGTACTCTTCGATGTATGTCCAAACGAAAATCGGACATGTATCCTTTGGAACAGAAATGTTTGCCAGCGGACTGGAATATACGCTGATCGCGGTATGATCACAGACTACCAGCAACGTACAACTGTTACATAGTACTACGTTAGATTCAGCTCCGCACATTCCGAACGCCCGGTTCGGGAGTAGGAGCCAAATTACCAATATAGGTCTGCGGACACGGAATCTGGATTCGTATTTGCAGAGCAGGATTTACACGTGGACCCGTGTTGTTAAAAAAGTGTGATGTACCCATGTGCAATACTAACCGGCGGGGCGAAGGTCCCCCGAGGGCGCGGGCTCCGCGCGCCCGGCGCAGCCCGCCAGCCGCCGCACGGCGCCGGCCAGCGCCTCCGCACCGCCCGCACCGCCCGCTAGCAGCGTGCTCGCGAGCTCCATTATATCGCACGGCACCTGCACATGTTCACGCACGTTTACGGAAATATTATAACATTGACACGTGTTGATGGTTTATGGGTAATTATCCGACCACAACGAAGTTTTTTTCCCAAAAAAGGGGGGAAAAGAGCATGCGAATCACCTGATGGAAAATGATCATCGCCGCCCATGGACACCCGCAAAGATCGGGAAGTAACGAGTGCGGTGCCGGTCTTTAAGGAAAGAAGGATGAGGCGAGATGGGCCACCGGCACTCTCACTCACCGAACGAAACACAACAGCAATAGATGCTGTTATTTCACGCCGATATTCTGTGAGAGGGTGGTATTTCACCGGACGAGTCGGCCCAGTTCGTGTTGCAATGCAGTATGGCTCTACCACACATAAAAAATTAAAGGGTACTTCACTGGAATGTCTATAATATATAGGTAAGTATGTAAGGTTCGTTAATAGGAACGTAAATAATATGTTTGAATCTTTTTAGACAAAATTGGTGTTCATTATGGAATAAATTCATATTGGAAAATGTATTTACGGTAATTTATGTTAGTACTACACTATTTTAAGTATTTGACATATTTTGCTCAATTAAATGACACACTAAATGTTATTCATCTTATTTGTAAATAGGATTAAAATGGACTATATGCCCATGTTATATTACATAGTTATCTACATATTTTGACATATATTCATTACGAAATTAACGTTTCGTTTACACTAGTAACTCATTGATCCGTGCTTATAGTACCTTCACGAGATCAATTGGAAACCATGTCATGAGAAAGATTATAAACTTAAAATATACTGACACATAGATGTACAAAGAATGCGAGTGAGAATGTAATCTTTTATGACAGTGTCACGAGTAGGAAAAGGACAGCAAACGGAGATGCTATTTTAACCCTTTTTGAACGACAAGTCATCGACGCTGTGGTTATCGCTGTTGGCTTATTTTATTATTTCGTGTTATTCCTCTTTTATTTCAAAGAAGTACTGTATTTTTCAATAAAGGTTACGTGTCCCGTATGCGATTGTGATATTACATATCGCAATAATCAAGGAAATTATTCGTTTCATAGGTGACATTGACATGTTAAAAATCGTCACGCGTCAACGATCTCTATGTTCGTCTATACGCCAGTATGTACTAAGTTTATGGGAAAGACAGATATATCAAATAGGTCATATTAAGTTCTATCAAGAAAAGGAGACGTTTCACGAATGTATGGAGCTCCGGCTTGCACTTTGTACACTTAGAATTTAGAAATTTTAATATTAAATAAAAGTGTTTTAATTATGGTTTCGGTATATATTAGCCTAGTTCTTTCGTACAAAAGTATTATATGCACATATCATTGGCACACCTTACCTAAACAAGATGGCGTCAATGACATATTTGACGTATTCCACTGTTAATAGTTAATGAATAGTACTCTTTGTGACAAATTATATTGCAGGTCTTAGCAGTCGAAACCTATTCAAAACCTCAAACAGTGGCCTGTTCACAGTTTGAACATATCCACACTGCAGTTTAGGGTATAAAAAAATTAAAAAGAAAGGAAATCTTTGACGCCTCGGGAAACAGACCAACCAAATCAACTGTTCTTTTGAGAAATGCAATATAGCGACAACAAATGTTAAGTCAGCATATTAAATAAGTTATATTTTATTAGTCTTGGTAAATAAGATGGGTAAGGTATAAGCACAGATTAATTAGTTTACTACCGTAAACAGATGGTCAGTGGCATAGAGACAAACTGTCCCACATTAAAACTGGCAACGCAACTGGCTAGAAAGTTTACATTTAAATTGAACTAGATGGCAGCATACTCTGAATACATTTGATACTGGTCACAACTATGACTTTTTCTGTCCTCTTCACGATAGATGTCTTTAGTCATTACATATTTCTATTACACAAAACATGGCGATAATAATGAGGCGGTCAAGTAGATTAGTCGAAAACAATAATTCAAAGTGACAAAAACTTTTGTGTGCTACGTAAGTGTTCCATGTTTGAATTTCGAGTATGACGCATCGACACGAATTCTACTATGGAACACTTTAAATTAATTCTTCCCAAGTGTTCCACATTTGAATTTCATGTAGGACACATCGACATGAAATTTAGTTATGGAACACTTTAAATGAATTCTTCCCGAGTAAGTTGATTATGATTTAGTACATTGGCTTCTTCTATTGCATTAACAAATTATTTATTCAATTTGACTAACTTCTGTTATCCACATTTTTTCTTCCCATACAATACGAAAAACAAAGAGTGAAAGTAAGACAAATGCAGTAGAAATGCGATCTCTTAGAAATATGTGCGGTGTCACCCTTGCGGACAAAATAAGCAATGAAGAGATACGCAGTATGACAGGGTTGCACGACAATGTTATTGTAAAAATAAAGAAAGGAATGCTAAGATGGTTCGGGCACATGGAAAGAATGAGTGATGTGACTGATGAAGAAAATCTATAGAGCAAAATTGAGTGGTAAAAGATGCCAAGGAAGACCAAGGCTGACTTATGAAGATCAAATAGCTGGAGTGTTAGCCGACGGAAGTGTCAAAAGCACTCGCATACCTAGCGAAAATGTGTGAGGAGAATGATGAGATTCGAGGAAGCGAAAGAACTATGTAAGGACCGCGACGCTTGGCGCTCCATCCTCTCTGACTACCCCGTTGGGGATGCAGCGTGAAAATATGTATATATGCATATTCTATTTTTGTCGTCTAGAGCAGAGCCAAAAGTTCTAGTCATGAGCGTATTTAAAAAATTTATTACTTTTCCTCTCTGGCGCGTGACTACTCACGTCGTCGTTATCAGCCAGTAAATTTTTTCAAACATTATTTTCGTTTGACCTCTTTGATTGCGGCACCAGTTCGGAATAATATTCGTGTTCCTTATTCAAACTAATTTCTGATTCTATGAAAGTTTATTATGGAGACTTTTTGGCGGGAACGGGAGAAGTGAGGTTGTCATTTTATTTAGATTTTCTATTTTTTACATTTTTAGGTGTTTTAAAGTACAACAGTGATAGTATATTGTGTTTTAAAGTTCTGTGTAAGTGACAAGAATGGAGGAGATCTAAAAAAACATGTGTAGCTGAAGTATTTGCGCTCTTCCAAGAAGTCCTTTATAACTTGAGTAAAGCCTTCTATCACTTTACTGGAGGAGTTTTACGATAAGAAAAAACTAATTTACTTGTGATTCTACACTATGGATTACTTATTAATACGTGACATTGGCAAATACGCTAAACTGTGCGCCATGCCATAAAAAAAGAAGAAGAAAAGAAAAAGGGCGGGAAACTTCGTTTCCCTAACTTTCGACTCATATTTACTTGGTCAATGGTTAAATGCAATCTGCGAAGCCAAAACAAAGAGAAAAAAAAAGTTTATTATGTGAGAACAGCTATTTCGAACTCATTTATCGAAGATCCAATCATTACGTAACGAATAGATGGAATAAAAGGTAAATATTAGTCGTGAAGTATCATAGACAAGGGCGTCGCCAAGGTGGGGCAGGGGGGGGCAGTTACCCCGCCTAGAGATCAAATGTAGCTAGCCGCAAAGCGACCAAAGTGCAAGCAATTGACTTCCTTACCTATTAATAAATTCCGCATCGCATGACAAAACGTAAATAAATTCACAAGGTTTAATGTATATTGTAGAAAGTATTGAAATATTCAGAATAACATTAAGATTTGACATCCGTTTTTAAAATCGCCGCCATTTTCATTACGACTATATCTGATTTGCCAAAACGCAAGGGCATCAAACAGTGTAAAAATATGTAGGTAGGTATGGTGTGTGTGTGCGTTGCATTTCTTTCTACGACAGCCGTTCATCAGCATTCACGTTAGTTTTGTATAATTTGTATGCAGCATACATAAATAAAGTAGAAGTTATTGTTACGAACATACAATTTTAATTGGTTTTGTGGAAAATGCCATCTGTAAGTGTTCATAAGAAATACCAACGCATTCGCATTATCTAAGTTACACCCGGCGCAGATGCAAAAGATGACAACTGAAAATCTGAAACAAACTTGTGAATCTATTGCCCAGTTTTATGATTTACCGAACATAAAGAAAGAAATCGAACTTTGGCAGTAATTGTGGCACGATAGGCTTAATCTAACAAATCTAACAGTTGTTGATGTCCTAAAAGAAACAAATTCCTTCTTTCCCGAAACTGAAAAAGCATTGAAAATTTTGATCGCTTTACCATGCACGACCTGTACAGTAGAGCGATCTTTTAGCAGCCTTAGAAGACTAAAAACATGGCTAAGAAGCACCATGGCAGAAGATCGCCTTAATGGTCTGGCCATCATGAGTGTACACAGAGCTATAATAAATAAAAACCTAAATAATTTTAATGATAAAGTGGTTGAAAGTTTTGCAAAAAATCCCCGCAGGTTATGTTTTAATTAAATTTTTTTTTTTTAATAAATAATTATTACTGTGTTTAAAAGTTTGATTTAGTTATTGTGCTGTCGAGGGCTTGTGAAGTTTTATACATTGATATTAGAACCGTTCTTATTGCAATCGTCATCGAGGCAAAGACTTCCAAAGTGTAACGCTTCATGCTCTAGGCGTTCATATTTTTTATTCTCCATAATATAGCCCCATTGCCCCCCCCCCTTAGTCATAAGCTGGCGACGCCCTTGGTCATAGATAAATAGTTCGTTAGGTAGTTTTTTTATTTAGGTGCTTTCAGCACACCCCGATGTATTTCTTATTTCGTTTGTAATGAATTAAAATATTTTGATTAACTTATTTATTCTATAGTGCGCTACTCTACAGTGTGCTTCCTCTATATCTTTGCGGCATGAAAAAATATTAATAGTTTTTTTAAGTTTAAAGGCTATTATTTCAATAAACTAAAAAACGAAATATTTTATGTAAAGTAGAATTATTTTTAAATAACGTTATTATTTTTTAAAATCGATTTGATACCCCTTTTCACCCCTTTAAGGGTTGATATCTTACAATCTGCTAAATACATGTTTCATTGTTTACCTGAATGAATCTGTATACAATATGCAATTTTTTTTGTTTCAATATTCTTTGGCACTCCTTTTCACCCCGTTATGAGTTGATTTATCAAAATTTGCTAAATCCATGTTTCGTAATTTTTTTAATGTATTTTATCTTGATTTTATACAGAAAGCGTGTTTTTTATTTTTATAGTACTTAATTTGACACCCCTTATCATCCTTTCGGCGGTTGATTTTTAAAAATGGACCATATGCACATTCAATTATTTATTTATAGTTTCTGCATACTTTCAAAGTTTTACCACAGATTAATTAGTTTACTAGCGTAAAGTTTCACTTTGTTACACGTTTTTAACTTTTTTCATAAAAATTAAACCTGTTCAGAGGTTAATTTTTCCAAATTGAAAAAATACACGTCCAAGTAGTTATTGAATATTATTATATGGGTACACAAATTTTTGGGTTCAGAATTTGGATTTAAATTATCTTATTTACATACTGTGTAAATAAAATAATTAAAATCCATTTTACATCCTTTTAACCTTTTTAGGGGTTGAACTTCTAATAACCCTTTCTACATCGTATAAGAATCTCATGTGTAATTTGTCTGTCAGCCAGCTTTTCCTTTTGTACATATAAGAAAATTAGGTACATTTCACTATGGCGTTGTTTTGTTGACGAAAAAAAATTATTTTTTTTCACAAGCTAGGTATTTCTTCTACAATGTTCGCAATAATTCTTGATTAAAAGTACTAAAGGGCTAACAAAAAAAAAACAAAGGAAGGTCTGACCGCATTGCAGGATCCGAACCCGCGATTTCGGCGTAGTAGACCTACGTTCTAGCGTGCTATAGAGAAGGTAAACTGCTGCAAAAACAAAAAAGCTTCGAAGTTTAGTTTCGAAGTTTTAGCTAGGTCGATTTCTTACCCTCCTCAAAAAATGTGTGAGGCGAATGATGAGATTAGAAGAAGCGAAAGAAGTATGTAAGAACCTCAAAGCCTGGCGCTCCGTCCTCTCTGACTACCTCGTTAGGAATACAGCGTGAAGAAATGTATATGCAAAAGCTACTTAATAAATAAAAGGTGCTGAATTACTATACAGATATGAGAGTCCGTTAACTCTCGCAAGCTGTGCTACGTCCCGACGGCACGTGGCTCGCGCCTGCTACATAGTACATAAACATACCTACTGTTAACAAATATATCGCGCGTTACTCAATAAATAAAATAAATAAAGATTACTTAATATTATAATAGGTGGTGAAATACTGTACAGATATGCGTGTATGCGTAAGAAAAGTAGGTACGTTCACTGCGGCGCGAGCGTTGTTTTGTTGACGAAACAAATTATTTCTTTTCACAAGCTAAGTATTTCTTCTACAATGTTCGCTATAATTTTTAATTGAAGGTACTTAAAGAGCTAACAAAAATATTTCAGATATTCTTTGCAGTTTAAAATTTAGGGGGGACATGCTTTGCTGAATTTTATATTTCCAAGTATTTCATTGAAATTTTTGAATACGATCTTCACGGTACTTATATAATTTTATAACTGGCATGTTAAAATTGCAAAAAAAGAAATGTAGTCTTTATAAAATAATGCCTGTGTCAAAAGTATGCGTTCCCACGAGAGCTAAAAAAAGCCTTGTGTAAAAAGCGTTAGTGGCATATTTTGTTTAACCGCTTCGATCCTCAATGTTCATGTGAGCCTTGTTAAAAAAATCACTTGTCTTAATATTTTGCTAGAGGCGGATGCACGATTTATATAGCTGAAATTACCGCATTAGCTATTTATATATCCATCCATGTCTTTTTAACTTTTATTATAAGTCCATGATAAGTGCGAAGTGATTTTATGACTTCCATGATAAGTTCGATCGCGCACGGAAAGTCAGAAAGTATATCTAAATCGTTAAAAACAGCTCACGCTAAAGAGTTGAAAAGGATCCTGTGCGAACTACATTAAAACCTAACATTGATATTATTATTGAATACCGATTATTTTCAAACTTTCAAAAAGTCATGAATGAATCAATAAAGTAGTACATACATGCATATCTTCACGCCGTATCCCTAACGGGCTAGTCAGAGACGACGGAGCAATAAAGTAGTAATTTCTATAATTAGGTAGGTAGGTAGGTAATAAAAAAATCGGCCAAGTGCGTGTCGGACTAGGCAGTGAAGGATTGCGTAGTTGGAATGCACAATATTCATTTAATTGCCAGCAAAATTAAGTTTGTATTTCATAAGCATTTCTCAGTAATTCTGTAAGAAACAACATATTTTTGCGGTCGCTGAACGTGTAATCGAAAATTGTATTGAAACTAACTTTCGTAGTGCTTTTTCAGTTCTACTCTCTCAAATTTTTTTCTGAACTTTCCACTCCATCCATAATTGAAGTTTGAGAGAAAGGGCACACTTTTAGGGTTCCGTAGCTAAATGGTAAAAAACGGAACCGTTATAATTTCATTTGGAAAATTGATTTGAATAAGGATATACATACATATCTTCACACCGTATCCCTAACGGGGTAGTCAGAGAGGGCGGAGCATCCAAGCATCCCGTTCCTTACATACTTCTTTTGCTTCCTCGAATCTCATCATTCTCCTTGAATGGAATAGAATTGAATAAGAATGTATCATGCAGTTTTTGAGATATGGGGTATTCTCGTTTATGCGCTCAGTGACTGCAGAAATAACTTTGTGTTATAGTTCACGGTGAAACATTATTAAATGGAAATTCGTTTTTACGGGAGATTAAATTAATATTGCGCATCCCGTCTGGAACACTTCCCTGCGCGTGGTCTGACACGCACTTAGCCGGTCTTACTACTTTAGAAGTGCGAATATCAGGAACTATTGACTTAGATAAGTCACTTGTGTGTGCTGGGATCTTTTTTTCATACTTCAGTTACATTTTCAAGATTTCGCTACAGCATTGTATAGCGGTTTGTGAAATACACCTATCTTCCAAATTCTATCTATGTAGTGCCAATTATAGTCTCTGAGTAAAATGACTTACATACGGACAGAATGAAATTATAAGGGTTTCTTTTTTGCCATTTGGCTATGGAACCCTAAAAAGGGGAATCTGACCAACTATCGAAAATCAAAACTATCGAGGTTTTAATGTTTAATGTAGATTACAAACAAATAGGAGAAGTGTTGCGCAGGAACTAAATTCAAAAACCCCGAAAGCATCGTTGGAGAAAGTCCAAGTTTTTAGGCTTTGATGATTTGATGTCGTTTCCTTTGTTTGCGAACCTATTGTTTAGATCTGTTAATTTAGATCATAAAATAATAATTTCCGAAAATAGCGTTATCGCATATTTTTTTACGAAAATATTTCTCAAAAGATTTGAATTGTCTTCCAAAATAATTGCAAAAAATCCCAATCTGGCAACGCTGTTTGAAATGTAAAAAGGATAACAGGTCTATAACCTACCAAATAAAGAAGTTAGTGGTTTGATTTAATCCTTGATATTGAAGAACATCATCTTTTTTTGTAATGTAATGGCCCTCTGTCGCGAAATAGAATTGTTTTGACATATCTATATATCCCTTTTAGTTTTTAACTTTACCGAATTGAAAAGTCAGTGCGCTTTAGGAATCATCATGTAATTAGAGCATTAACTTAATTTTGTTGTATTATGAGGCCATCTGCCGTTGAGTAAAATAAAACACTTGCGTTGATACTCTCTAAACATTTTAACATAAATATAAAAGGTATTAATAGATGCCACTGACATTGAAATTTAATAAAAGGTTTTTCATTTTTATAATTGAAATTAACACATAAAATGTGCGTAAGTCTAAAAGTATTCAGTTCTAAATAGCAATAAAAACTATATTTTTGGATACATTTGCAATTACAAAAGAATTACTTTATGTTCTCATTCTACTGATACTAGTAGTGACATCTTTCATTGTTCTTAGTGTACCGTGAAATGTAATGTATGTCGCTGATACCACATGGTATAAGTACCTACTTCTTATTATTTATTTATTATTATTATTACGGGGTTATTTTTTATACCTATAAAAAATAACCCCGTTTGAGCAACAGACCAAAGTTAAGCGAAATTAGAAGTAACCACGCCTTTTTTGATAAATGCAATTCTAGTGTGAATTGTAGCCATTTTTAGTCAGCACATCAAAGATGGTGTATTTTATCAAGCTTGGTAATATGAACAAAGTTATAAAAAAATAACCTGAACATTTAAGTAGGCGATAGTAGCGCCAAAACGAAATACATAACAATTACGGTAAAGCGATGTCGCATCTGTAGCTTGCTACAAATACTTAATCTGTGCTCCATAGTTTTTGACAGGGTTTTGACCGCTTTGACCCGTGACGTGCGTGACGTTCAAAGTATATTCATACATCACAACTCGAAGACATTTTCAACTACACGTTTTCAACAAAATAAAATTAGTTGCGCCGAAAGCTCTTTGTAAGTAAGTATTTTTGTTTGGTAAAGAATTAATTAAAGGATGAGATTTTTTTATCATTACTTTGTTAATAATATGCTTACATATCACATGAGTTTGATAGTAAATTGAATACTGCACATTTAGTTTTGGAACGAACTCGTTATGGCGTACTTGTCCGTATAGCCCTGTTAAATAATAAAATATTGCTCTTGTACTAAAAATAGGTAACAAAAATTGCAATTTCACTATTTTTCTAACAATCTTTAAAATTCCCTCGATTTTCTAAATAGCGTACAAAACGCGAGCCGAAAATCTAACATCTTTAATCCAATTCACTTGCTTGTAGGGACGTCCGCCACGTTGCAGACGGGCTGTGACGGGCTCTCTTACACGGTATCTACCAGAACTATTTTTTTATATTGTTGAAATGTGAAATGTGAAATCATTTACCGACATTAATTTTCATATTTTCTTATTTTTTTAAATTTAGTTAAAATGATGCGACATTAAGTATTGGGTCCTTACATATGAAATTAGCGTTTTGTCGTACTGACCACTTTGATCTGAAATATCTCCTCTTTGGTTAAGAATTCCAAATTCAAATTTATAAATTCAGTTAGCTGGTACATTTGAGTTTTGAAAACAGTCATTCATTTGTTTTTTCCTCATTATTTTTTTCTTTGGCGTCGCTTATTACCGCACAATGGAAAACATGAAATATCGGTATATTTACGAGTACGAGTTCTACCGTGGCACCAGTGCTGCAGAAACAGCTCGAAGGATTAATGATGTGTACGGCGATGGTGTCGCAAAAGAAAGCAAGGTACGTTTTTGGTTTCAACGTTTTCGTTCTGGAAATTTCGACCTTCAGAACCAACCCCGTGGACGACCGGAGACCAAAGTGGAAAATGAAGAATTAAAGGCTATTGTGGAAGTGGATCCATCACAAAGCACTTCAGAGATAGCTGCAGGCTTCGGGGTAAGTGACAAAACTGCATAAATCCACTTGAAGCAAATCGGGAAAGTAAAAAAACTTGAACGATGAGTACCTCATGAATCGAGTGAATCGAACTTGCAAACACGCGTCGACTGCTGTGTTACTTTGCTCAACCGACACAATAATGAAGGGATTTTAAATCGAATCATTACTTGTGATGAAAAGTGGATACTGTACGATAATCGGAAGCGCTCGTCGCAATGGCTGAACCCTGGAGACCCAGCCAAATTCTGCCCTAAAAGAAAATTGACTCAGAAAAAGTTACTTGTGAGTGTTTGGTGGACTAGCGCCGGTGTCGTTCACTACAGCTTTCTAAAATCTGGCCAAACGATTACGGCAGATATCTATTGTCAGCAACTGCAAACCATGAAGGAAGAACTAGCTGCTAAACAACCGAGATTGGTCAATCGCTCTAGGCCACTGCTGCTTCACGACAACGTAAGACCACACACTGCACAACAAACAACCACTAAGTTAGATGAGCTACAATTGGAATGTCTGCGACATCCACCGTACTCCCCGGACCTTGCTCCAACAGATTACCATTTTTTCCGGAATTTGGACAACTTCTTACAAGGAAAAAAATTCAACTCCGATGCGGCAGTCCAAACCGCCTTCAAAGAGTTTATTGATTCTCGCCCCCATGGTGTTTTTAGGAAAGGGATCAATGAACTACCTATGAGATGGCAAAAGTGCATAGATAACAACGGTACATACTTTGATTAATTAAATATATTTTACAAAAAAAAAATTGACTTTTTATTCCTCCCGTACAAAACGCCAATTTCATATGTAAGGACCCAATATATATAACATAGTATCTTTTTATTGTGACAGTTTGTGTTATTATTATTATGCATGATTGAGCAAAACAAAGGAACGATAGAAATGGTATCATTGAAGGTGGAGGGAGTGAGCAGTGTAGTTTCAACGGACCTGGTCGGAATCGTGCGCGTCGTCCTCGTGCGGCGGCACGCTGAGCCAATAGGCGGCCGAGAGCTGCGGCGGGGCCACGCCCCCCGGCCCGCCCCCGCCCCCGGCCCCGCCCCCCGCCGCGCCGGCCCCCGCCCCGCCGCCCGACGCCGGCCCCGCGCCGCCCGCGGGCCCGTGCGCGCTGCGCGCCAGGAACTGCGCCGCCAGCGGCTCGGGCGGAGGGCCGCTCGCTCCCGCCGGCCCCGCTCCCCCGGCCCCCGCCCCGGCCCCGCCCTCCGCCTCCGCCGGCGGAGAGGCCGGCGCCTCCCACGGACCCTTCGTCAACTGCGTCGTCAGGAACGCCGCGTTCGCCAACGCGTCTTTGTCTGCACTCTTCTCCTGCTTACGCCATAAACACTTTCAAATATGTTTTATACCACACATGTATATCCTATTGTCTTCATTTTTGTCCTTAACGTAAACAAATGTCGCGACTATGACATTTATAATATCCGTCTTGATGATAATTTGGCTGAGACCTATGAGCATTTACAATGTCGAAGCTCAAAAATGCATTTCAGCTCAATACAATTCAAATCATAAAAGCACTAAGATATTGAGCTTCTTGTGCCATTTTCACCCTTCTACAGTCTTACTCTCAAAAGTGGAACACAAGACTTGTTCCACAGCAAAATAGCAAGCAAGATGGTGATGGTAACGGGTGTGGAATACCGTTTATGGTCCCACCACCCCATGTTCCCTACCAAAAGCTCTGTCCCTTGATAGACTTTTACGATTTGCGAAGAGGCATAAACAACTGGCATGCGTTATATTTTTTTTCTTTCACAGACCAGTATGAAAAGAAATCTCATATTACTAAGAAAACCTAATTGTTTTTTCTTAAAGAAATTCAACGAAAATAACTTTCTAATTGTTCTGTAATCATTAATGGGGTTAAATACACAATACTCAGACGCCTCAAAAAAAAAATTGCAAATGTGTATTATAATATAGATAAAAGACATACATACCTCTAATAGCTTTTCCAGATTCAACACAGGGTGATCTTCCTCTGATTGTGTAAATGCAACCATGTCCGCCATTTCGCTAACTGTAAGCATAGACTTGCGGCCTACTGTACCTTCCCCTTCTTCCACTTTCAATATCCTTATCAAATCGATGTATAAACTGAAACATTCTGCTTTATCCTCTCCAGGCCCTTCTAAGGCCCATCTGAAAAACTTCCCGAGCGATTCTCTCCGTTTCGTCACAAATTTCCTAAACTGTTGAAATCCATATTCATGTTCCGTCAAAACAAAATAAGCTCGCAGTATCGATGACGCTACAGCGCACGTTTTGGTCGTCGACTCCAGACAATCAGCCGTAGAATCCAGCAGAGCCATTATCGTATCTTTTGTAGGCAGTGAATTTGCTAATAAAACTTCTGCAGCGGTATTTAGCGGCGTTAACGTTACTTCGGCATCGCAAAAAGCAGCTAAAGCATGAGCAACGTATTCCTGAGCGGTTAAATGTTCATTTGATGTGTTAGATAGACTTAGAACTCCACATAGAGCCATCTGGACATCGGCTGCTCGAGGTCCACCGCTGGCCATAGCGTGGAGCACTGCGCATTTTACAGGAGCGTGTGAAACTAAACATGCCAAGAATCCCAACACTCTTGCAGAACTAGCAGTCGCTGGTTCACCTTGCTTTAGTTCCCTGGTTACGGCTCCAACAGCCGCTCGAGCGACAGTAGCCGCTGTGTTCGGCGCCAAATCGGCTATCTGTACGCAAACTCTTCGCAACATATGAACAACAGGTCTGTATGTGGACATGCATATAATTTGGATCATATCCGTCAAATCATTCGATAAAGCGTGAAGATGGGCTGACCACAGTCTTCTTTCATTAGACGCATCTGCTAACTCCCTGTCGGTTGGAACAATTTTTGTTTGCATAGGCAAAGGAAGAGGTAGAAGCTCGGAAAATACTAAAAGTCCAGGTACAAATGTATATGGGGCGGTCATTGTGTATGAAATAACTTCAGAACAAAGTGATGTCCATGGTCCGCGTCGGATGGAGTCTCCGTCATTCGCATCGTCGGCTATAGGTTGGGCGTATGCCAGTAAAGCTCTGACAGCAGCTTCCGCTGCTCTTGCAGCCGTCCTATAGCCAACAGATCCAATCGGAAACGCTTTGGCAATTCCGTAGGTTTTCAGCAGTATCGGTGCAGCGGTTAAGTCGCGGAATCTTGAACCGCGGCACTTTACAACTCTGGCTAGCATCTCATCTAACAGCCTCAGGCATGGCAGTACAATCTGAGCTAGCTGTAAACCTTTTACTGACGCGAAAAATGATGTATGCATGCTAGGTTGGTCAAAGTGTATGGCAAGGCGATCTAAAATGCCAGACAAATGCGCGACTCCATCCAATGAAAATAGTTGCAATACATTATACTTATACTTAAGTTCCACGTAATCTTCTATAGGCGATTCACAAATAATAGAAACGTTACTTTCGTAATCTGATATACAGAAATGGCGCAAGATTCTGAGACACGTCATTAGTTCACCAGGTAAGTCTGCAGAGTGTTCTAAATTAGTCTTTATAATATCTACGCATTCTGGCATTTCATCTCCAGATAGCAAATTCATCTTTTCAATAGGTTTTAGATACGGAATCACCTCTTGCAGAACACTAGAAACGCTCGGTTCAAACCTGTCGTGTTCTCTGGATACGTTTATGAGTCTCTGGCCATATTTCTTTAGAAATGGTACGTTAGAAGAAAAACGTACAGCTGAGACGATAAGTTCGATAGCGTAACCCTTTGCTGGTGATTTCTGTTTAGATGGTGATTCGCTTTTACTTTTACTTTTTACGTCTCTTTCAAACACTTCCATAAGACACTCTGCATTCTCACCCATGACGATGACGTCAGGCACTGCAGTTTTTCCAATAGTGCCGAAAGTGAGGCAGTACAGGGATTGTAGTCTATCTATCAACTCATTTTCATCTAACTTCCCTGCTTGTAAATCGCAGATAGACTGTAAATAATACAAAGCCTTAAGCCTATATGCTAATTCTAGACCCAAAATCTGAAGATCACTGTAATTACTCAAGTCATGGGGGTAAAGGAACTCTTCAGGGGTTTGTTGACCATAAGGTTGTGTTAAAGTCTTAAATAGTAATTCACTCATCTCCATATTCTTGTAAAGGAAGTTGAGACCATTCTGTGAATTAACTAACTCGTAAATGAGATCATGGATTGGGCTTATTACTACCAAATTATTACATGTCGTTGGACAAGTCGATAAGTAAAGACACACTTCTAAAATATGGTGTATACTGAAGAATTCCAATAAAATTTCATTAGAGCACTCTTTGTTGATTTCGAATTGTGCTGAAGCGGGTAAATAACGCTTTGGTTGTGAAATGTGGAAGCACTGTGAGCGATACATGTACAATATCTCTTCTAAAGCGTCAACAATGAAACTAGTATCACTTTCAGAGAGCTCGGCGTCTTCGGCTTGATTACTCTCTGCCGCAGTCTTATTAAAGTTCAACACTAAATCATAAAGTTTTCCCAACAACTCGTACATGTTAAGCTTTTTGATCAGAGCACTAATTGAAAACTTTATTCTTGCAAGAGGATTTGTCTGCATAATTGCTATCAAGGCCTGGTAACCATTCATTGCTTTTCTATCACAATCTTTCTCATTTTTATCGAATTTAGGGAAAAATGTCTCTCGCATAAAATGATCTATGGCTTCCTTTGATGAAAGACAAGCATTTAACGCTTTTAATATCATAAGACGAATGCTAAGCGCCATATATTCTTTAGCATACATCTCTAAAAGGAGCATTGGCATGTCCACGCCAGCTTCTAATAACATTTTCATAACCTGACTGTTATGGCTGTGTGATAATACCGCTTCTGCCAGTCGAATGCCACATTTCATGTGCCTTATTTTGTATGTCGGTTGGTGTTGTGCTAACGCGTAATCAAAATTTAAGCCTATTCTGCAAAATGTTATAATGAAGTTATAAACGTCAGTGAATTCTACATCATCACCTTCGTTTTGGTTTTGGAAAATCCGAAGTATTATATCCGTGTTCTTACAGACATTAGTCATTGAAACGAATAGCTGTTCACATTGGTGGACCCAGTCTTCTCTAGTAGCGTTATCAATTTCAGTAAAAGTACTGAAGGAAAATGTTTGATCTCTCTTCTTTGCCGCTTTAGCCATCTCAGAAATCTTAAACAGATCTGGACTAGCATCGCACAACTCATCGAATGTGGCATTCATTACATCCTTAACTCCATCTCGTTTTACATTTGTTAATAAATGAATTTTATTAACATAATCATATTTAGTCCATTCAGATTTAAATGGATTGTAATATTTGATAATATCATCAACTCCACAATATTCATTCAAGTCATAATCAACTTCCACATAAGAAGGCCCTTCGAGATCGTCGCAAATGTCCTCGTCAGATAGAATGGGTTCAAATTGTTCCGCATCCAAGGACTTGTCTTCTTCTTGATTACGTATGGGTGATTCTATTGATTTTGGTGCTGTTACATTATCAACGATTTGTACGGTGACCAAACTTGAATGCTGCTGTTCGACATATGGGGTATTCTCAACTTCTTGAGATGGACTTCTGATTGGGTTTTTATGTCTGTAACTCTGATGATAAAAGTCAACCCGGGGAATTTGTTTTCCGCTTCTGTCGTAATCAGCACCATCTTCAGATCGAATAGAGTTAATGGGGCTCGAAACATCTCCTTCTTTTGGTGACAATGGTCTCCTACTACTTTCTCCGGGTGGCGTTCTAGGGCGTTTTCTAGGATCATCACGACTCGGTGATCTGCTTCCATAACTCGACCCTCTAATACGACTGTAAGGTGAAAGTCTTTTTTTATCATATGGTATTTGTTTTTCATACGATGGAGCACGTCGTTCGTATGATGACCCTCGCTTGTCATATGGAGACGGACCGCGCTTTTCGTAAGGTATTTTGCGTTCGTACGAAGGCGCTCTTTTGTCATACGGCGATCGACGCTCATAGGATCCGGAACGTTTGTCGTAGGAGTCACATCGGTCGTAAGAGTCGTCGCGATGACGTCGGTAATCGTCTTTTTTGTACGAACCTCTGTCCCAGTCGCGTTCGTTGGATATGCCTCTCATCCGACCTCTGTCTATGCTGCGGGATCGCGAACGACTTAGAGGGCGATACTCGCCCTTGACCACATAATCTCTATCGCGGCTCCTAGATCTTGAATGAAGTCTTTCCATTCTGTCAAGTTCCCGACTTCTATCACGATGTCTCGAAGACTCCCGACTGTGCCTATCCATCGACCTCCTTCGGCTTCTAACTTCTCTTCTATCCCTGTCCCTTTCATGTTCGATTGATCGCGGGCTGTGTCTCAGTCCATCTCTTTCACAGCTGATATCACGGCGATCTTTCTCCCATTCGTTGTCGTCCATATGGTGATAAGTCCTTGGATCTTTCGGTGGTTCATTGTCATAATAATCATTTCTATACATTTGGTTGTCATAATTTTCAGGAGGATAACTGTTGGCTACATACGCATCAGGGTTAGATACGGCAACATTGCCAGTATAAGTCGGTATAGGGTTGGTATTTTCCTGAGTCCATTCAGGTTGTTGAACATTGCTCGAAGGTACAGGAGCAACATCACGTGGAATTGACGGTCTCTGTACATTTGGTGGGTTTGATCCAATGGGTGTCTCAGTAATGACTTGAGTTAAGTTTCCATATACCGCCAGAGTAATTGTTGTGTACCAACCTGGAAATGTGTACAATTCATTCATTATAATAGTTATATATATTGTTGATATATCATTGTAATAAAAACATGTCAATACATATCTTTTTTAGAAAGAAGACCAACTGTTGCTATTTTTTATTTACTGAACAAAGCTAGCAGTAAAATATAAAATGAAGAAAGACCAATTTGACCATTTATATACTACTTTTACAGGTTGTGTCAAACCAGTATTTAAGGATTTATTGAACACCAGATTATAAAGAAAGTTTAGTGATACAACAAAAATATTCGATTTTTCATTTTCAACATTAGTAGACTTCAACTTCACCATTACTATCAGAGTTCATAACAAAAATGCTATTTATCACTACACAAAATATAATCCACTACAACAAAAAGTTAGTATTTTTTTTTAAAATATAATATACTATATTGAAAAAAAACTTTTCTAATATAATGATTTCTGCTGTCATGCTAACAATAAATTTTTACTGTGGTTTATATGATTATATTAATATTACGTTGATTTAAAAATATTGTTAAAACTATTTTTGTTTATAGTATGCAATTATGCAATACTTAATGGTTAAAAATTAATAAATTTACTGTGAAACTTGTAATACGTAGGAGATAATTATTTTACACAAACAATTGTTATTTCAAAATGAGTCATTTGTACAACGAAATATGTGTCTCCCTTCCACTATGCCATCTGTTGTTTTGTTCATTGGTATGAAAATACCAGACAGATGATCGACAGATTAGATGTTGTTCAACTGGGAACATGGCAGTTCATTCTGCTCTGTACGTCTTCATCACCAGTTTTGTCTAAGTTTACTATTGAATAATTGTCAATATGAACAGGCTTGTTTATTAGCTTTTCATTCTCTCACACCAGTTAATATTATTCTTACTATAATTAATCCATATTAATAGTATATTGTTGTTATTATCATAATAATATAAGTATAATAATTAGATAATTGGATTGGAAAGCATTTATTGAGTTGTTGATTAGAACTCTTAACTGTTTGTGTAACTGTTAAATGTTTAACTCATCTTTTTTGCTTTCATTCTCTCACAAATATTTTATTTATATTATATTGAAGTTGTGGTTTGAATTATTAATTCTGTTGTACATTTATAATTTATGTTTTGATGCGAAATAATTTCGACTTATCTTTGGTATTGGCAGCAAACTTACAAAAACGAATGAAACCACATTCGCGAGTTTTCACAGTAAGTCTATAATCTTTGGTATATTGGCAATTAGGGAGGTCACTTAACATCACACCAATATAATACAGAAAAAAAATGTTTAGAGCAAAAAACAACTATCAATTTATAAAAAAAATGCTTCCATGAATGTTAAATTAAAAACAAAACAAATGTACAAAATGTTTATCTTAGAAGCTAGTTTTGGAATTAGTTTTATTTACTGTCGAAATTGTAACTAAATTCAGTTTTGGTTATAAGAACTGATTACAGTGGAACATTACTTTAATCTTATTAGCCACTAAGTACGTGACCACAGAATACTGTATTGTGCCTGCTGGTACCGTGATCTGTGTTACTTCGTATTATAGCTTTCGTTCACATGCGTTCAATTCAACTCTGTACTGGTACCATTCTGTCGCTTCATGTTTTCGTGTTCATGCTTTCGTATACATGCGTTCCATTCTACTTTATCAGAACTCATCTCAAATATTATACTAGGCTACTACAAATACTAGAATAATAGTATGTGTCTAAATAGATAATATACTAGACTATAAACATGTATATCCGAATAGATACATGTTCATATTCTAGTATTTGTACTAGTTTAGTATAATATTTGAGATGAGTTCTGATAGAGTAGGATGGTATTCAAGTGAACAGAAACATGAAGTGATACAGTAAATGATACCAGTATGGAGTAGAATGGAACTGGACCTTATATCTATTCGGGCATTCCAATAACTCATCTCAGATTTATATGTGCTTATACATACACAATTTAACACATTTACGATAATAGATAGATAGTTACAGGTCACTGGACATATTCTTTCACAGTAGTAGTAGTAATGGAGTACATTTAAAAGTACTTTAAAGTTGGTAAAAATAATGATCTAATTGTTTTTATCTCTATAAAAATATACAAAGCATAATAATAAAATTATTTCGCCAGAGGACTGAGCACCAAGCGTTACGGTATTTACATACTTCCGCTTCTCATCATTCCCTCACACTTTTCACCTAGGTATGCGAGTGAATTTGACATTTTTGTTTGCTAACACTGGCTATTTGATCTTCATAAGTCAGTTTCATTACTCATTCTTTTGTACCCGAACAGACTAAGCATTCCTTTCTTCATTTTTGTAATAGCACTGTCGTGCAACCCTGTCGTACTGCATATATCTTCAATGCTTATTTTGTCCGCAATGGTGACACCGCACATATTTCTAAGAGATCGCATTTCTACTGCATTTACCTTACTTTCACTCGATTTCAGGCACATCCAGGCCTTTACCATACCATACAATGAAGTTGGAACCAACACCCCATTATTGTTCTATACTACTACTATTGTTCATTTAAATAATCTCTCTTTTCCAATTTTATTAACAGATTTCAAAAAAGGAGGAGGTTCTATGTTCGTTTGTATGTATGTATATTTTTTTTTGTGTAACATCTTTCCTCTCGCTTACCTACAATCTGTGAGAGTGATTTCATGAAAAGGGACGGAAGTGTGTAACAAGAGGCCGGGGAAGCACGTGCCATTTGACTTGATCAATGAGTGCGCATGAGAAGGTGCTAGAATTGGCCCTCAGGTGGTACCAACACTTTTTCCGATAATTATTCGAGTAAATATTTCAGTATTTAGCTCATTTAGTTTTTTCCTACTCAAGGTAAGTCTAAATGTCAAAAAATAATAATTGTTTTTTTTAGAGACTATTTTTTAACAGTTTTGTTAGATTTATTGGATTTGGAGCCATGTACATAACTAGTAACATAAAAAATGTAGATTAAGGTGTAGAATTAGACAACCATCTTTCCTATTTCAACTTTAATTTTTGAACTAACTTCGCATTTAAAACTGTCCCCATGCAGCCAAAACCAGTACACTTTATGAAACACTTTGTACTCAAAATAAACTTCCTAATAATTAGGTTAGATTGCTCCACTACATTTCACATACTTATGTATCACACTTATCATCCATCACACTTAGTGTTAAAACAAATAAACCATAGTTGTTCTAAATTATATCAGCAGTGTAATTACTAATTACCAACCTTTAAGTACAAGGCCATCTGTAGGTATTCTCGGCTGGTCGAGGCTCGTTCCACACTCCATATGAATCTGTCCATTTTGACAATAATCCAAACTGCCTAACGATTCAAAAGTACACGCGCCAGGCTTACTTAAATCGTTTGCAAAGAAGTCGATGTGAAATTTTGTTGGATTCGTCGCCCCTAATCGAACGCCGCCAGGAAAATCGCCTTCGACACGAGCCCCCAATGGTATAATACGTATTTCTCGGACGTACACTGACTTCGGAAACTGTACTAAGTCCAGATTCAGCTCCTAGAAAGGAAAATAGACAGTAAAAGCTAATATTAAATAATATAATACGTTTAATAGGCTATATTATGATACCTCGCTTGTATCGTGTGAGAATGTATCAAAGAATAAGAGATCTGGTTGTTCAGTCATTTTTGTGTATTGTTTTCTAGTCAGGATTAAAACTACATATTTGTGACAGAAAACTAAGTAAAAATCTATTTGCAATTTATGTAATTTTTGAACAACAGACAATAATAACCAATTAGGTAAATAACTTTGACGTGACTTTGACAATTGACATTTGTTTTTTTTTTGTACAATTTTGCCTTGAGAGAGAAGACAAAGTGATCTATGCCCATAACAGCCAGCGTTTTCAGTTATGTATATATGTTATATTACTCATATTATTATTTCATTAAAATGTTGACGTGATATATTTTGATGTTTGTAGTAGAATTCGCTGGGGTAGACTAAGCCACGAAAAAAATCTCAATGTCAAAATACCAAATGAGCACATATTTCAACAATTCGCATATTGCAGAACAGCGTAGATAGGTACTTGGGACGCAAAATTATGCCAATTTTACATCGCGATTCTACTATGAACAATTTAAATTGTTTATAATTTAATATTGCATACATGGGAGGCAAAGGTAACTATTTCCCTACAGCCCTGTCTCCAACCAATTCTTTTTAATTTGGCCAGAATTTTAACGCACAATATGTTATCACTTTAGTACTTCAAACCTCCCAAAAATCCAAACAAAATGTTAACTTCATTTCTTCCATTTCTGCCGAAAAATTATTTTTATTTTAGAATTTTCCAGAAGATTAAGTTAAAAATCATACAGCAATCATATACGTAAAAGGGCAAATTATTTTGTTTTAACTGAAATTCAATAATGTAGTACGATTTTTTATTTCATATATTGTGAACAAGAACAAATAATTTTTTATTTCATATATTGTGTTTCCAAAGCGCTAAAGTTACCTATGATTTTTTATTACCGATTAATCAATGCAATATTTTGTACTTGTATGTATTTTTATTTAATGTTGATTAGCTTCATTTATATAGGTGGATAAATCTGTGAGGTTTTTTTTTTCCACAATAGAAACCTTTCATAATAGGTACCTTTTTCCTAAATATCTTAAACAAATATAGTTAGGTAGGTATCATCTTTATTCAACACACAACACAACACATCCTCACGCTGTATCCCCAACGGGGTAGTCAGAGAAGACGGAGCTTTCTTTATTCATTTTTTATAATAGCAACAGCATTATAAAGGACAAGTAAGGGTTTACAACGTCCTTTTTTAAAGCTGATTATTCCTTAGTACAATAAACAAAGACCATAAGACAAAAAATAAACAGTCCGTAATTGGTCCGTAAGCGCTTATTTCTACTTCAAGGACACAAGAATCATTTTCAAATGCGACCCACAATCATTCTTACAATTTTTATCTAATAAAATCCGCATAACAGGTATGACAACTTTTTTTCTCAGAAATGTAAATTATTAATAACTATTGTGAGGTAACTGCAATGTATTGTTTGCAAATTAGATATATGTAGAAACATTACCAAGAAAAAATATTTTTATGTTATGTCTAACTGTGATTATTGTTTGGTACTTATTATTTTTTGTGTGTGTACTTCATGGACGTAGAAAATACTTACTCGTATTGATAATCTTCTCTCTGACAAATATTGAAAATAGAGGACCACTCCGATCAAAAGTATATGTTTCTTATTTAAGTAAATCTTCAAAATTCTGTAGAACTTCAAAATGTTTTCCACTAAAATGGATACAGCTAATTATTATAATATCCCAAAACTCTTGATTTAATGAACAAATAAACGATTTCATTGAAGATAAAATAATAATAGTCTGGGAATGATCTTCTCTGCACATGCATTTACTGGCTTAATGAAAATAAACCTATTGTAAAATGAAGTTGAAAAAATGATACCTGACTGAGCTTCTTGTCGGTCCTTATCAGTGTCCAGGATTTCAAAAATCAATTATAAAATACCATTGTGTAAAAAAGACATGGTGAGAGTGAGACATCTCTGTGCTGAAGTATGATCTTATTGGAACTGCGAAAATCAACCTTATTGCTCCTGCGACATATCGACCTCAACATCGACATAGAGATATTTTCAGAATACTAAATATTCTTAAAATTTTATAATAATAGTTGAATCAAGTTCATAATATTATTTATGAGATATAAATAGTTAAGCACATTATATTTACATTTTATACCTACAAATTACAATGTGCCTACGTACACACATATTACGAGTATTTGCAAAGAAATAATGATAATGAGTATGTATTATTATTTCTGCAAATAATATGTGTGTGCGTGAATAATTTTTAATAAAGAGTAGACTAAAAGATGAATCAAAACGTAATTTGTAAAATGTAATCTCTCAGTAAAATGACGTTACATCACTACAAATATAAGATATAAAATAATATGACTACTTTAATATTTATTTTTCTATTATTATTTTTGCTTGCATACTAACAAAATCTTATTGCCCTTGGGTTATATTATGATATTATAAGTTTACAATTTAAGCTGAAAAATTGTTATTAGCCTATTAATTTTAAAGTTTGTAATAGTTACTGGTTAAAATTAATAAATGTATTGTAGAAACCATTAAACCATCAATTACATTTGGATTAAAGTAAGAATTAATACATTTATAGTGCGAACTATTAATTTTAAAAGTATACGATTTCAATTTGAATTATCTACTAAGTGTGTTGGTCGTTTAAACATATACTTCCTTTTATTGTATTGTTTATGTAGGCGTAATCACTAATCACGCACGGAAGGTTTTAGTTTACAAGTCTTTTGTTTGTTCACGTAGTAACTTGGAAGTTCCAAGTCATTGCCAGTATTTAATACTGTAATGGAACGCAGGTACTAAATATGTTTTGCTAGTATGGTACTTAGAATAATTATTCAGCTTCTTTTAGTGGCGTCATAGAGCCAATGACGGTACAAAATGCACACAAATTGTAACTAAATGCGTAACTAACATTATTCTATTGGAATACTTAGGGTGGTTCGCACCAACTCAACTCCATAAACTCCATTTAAGGATTTGACATTTCGCTTGTACCAACTATTAAATCGGTGGTGCAAGCGAGGTGTCAAATCCTTAAATCGAGTTTAAATAGTTGGTCCAAGCCACCCTTAGACAAAAAATTTGACTAGAGTCTAGGGATAAAATGGGTCACCTACGTATCAATGAGGTTGTATATGAGAGTCTGATTTTAGATTTCGTGAAGTAGTTGTCGAATAGCTGCCAAGTGGTCGTGTACAGTGTAGCCGAATAGAGTAGACCATATACTACACTTCTAACAGATAGAAGTAGTCTAGTGTAATTGGAATTAGTATATTAGTATTTAAAAATAGTATGGAAAATAGAATTAGTACAGAATTAGCTGTATTCGCGAACAAGCATTGCTTATATGTATAGTCAAATTTAATAGTTAAATAACGACTGTGATAAACCATCAAACATTCGGCTGCCAATGCTTTGACCAATTTTCATCAAACATAGTTACGAGCATTATCGTAATGTGCAGTTGAGAGCTATGACACCATAGATAATCTTATGACACCATAGATAATCTCATGACACCATAGACAATCTCACTTACTAATCTTGTCGCCGCACAACAGCGCTCGTGCTGTTGAGTTCCGGTGTTTACGGTAAGACAGCCGGTGATATTTCTACCACAAGAAGCACAACATCAACATTTACAACAGGAAGCGCTTTCTTAACCTTTATATTGTAAATGTTCATGTGCCTCGGTATGCTTATCAAGTGGACAGTTTGCTCGTTGGTCTTTCTAGTGGAAAAAAGATATACGGAGACAGACTCACGGACGTATAGACAAAAAAATAGACAGACGGTCAAAGATACAACGGCGACAAACTTATAATCTTTATTACATCGGAAGTCGGAAAAAATTATTTTGAAACAATACTCTCGCTGTGCCAGCGCAAGCCGGTCTTGTCCTCTCGTCCTACATACATACATAAATCGTAGTTTATCTCTCGGTGAGAGATTACATACTCATAGCACATACAATATACAACCGACCCACGTTATAGGAGTCGAAATACATACATAATTCCGACGGGTTATTACAAAATTGTAAGCACTTCGGAGCTAACTCCAAAGGGATGTCTACGAAAACATAAGATTTCTGTCTTTAAACTGATAATATTCGCTTTGAGACACCACACAATGTATTGCAAAACGAGTTATAATGTAATGTTTTTCCTTGTTTGATTAGACTAGGATTTTCCTTGAAGATGTCGTACAAGGTAGTACCAGGCTTTTGATGAAAAATAAGTAAGCTAGGTATATATATAAAAGGCGATGTATGTATGTATGTTCCTTATGGACTCCGAAACGGCTGGACCGATTTCGATGACATTTTCAGGGAAACTTCAGATTCGCCTAGCGGGTGTTCTTGTATTTTATCTATATATATAAAAGGCGATGTATGTATGTATGTTCCTTATGGATTCCGAAACGGCTGGACCGATTTCGATGAAATTTTCAGGGAATCTTCAGATTGCCCTAGTGGGTGTTCCTGTAAAGTTTGGTAGCGATCGGATAAGTAAAATTATTTTTTGTTTTTTTTTGCAGTATCAAAATAATTATAAAAACTGTTTAATTTATTTTAACTTCAACTAACGTCCAGTGAAACGGGCCGGGTTTGCTAGTAGTGAATAAAACCAGCAAAAATTAGTATTTATGCATCGGAAAATTCAAACTTTTTTAAGAAACAATTTCTCTGACATCTGCGCGTCGATTTCCATTTGATTTATTTATTCGAAAGGGTAATTGGAAAAAAAAATTGTCGTGAACCTACTTCAGGTACCTACTTATTTAGAACAAAGCTACTCGAAAGTGAAAAATAAATAACTTAAAAAGTTAAAACGAGTTCAAAATAAAAGACCTGAAAAGTACAAAATAAGTACTTTTACTACTTGTACTAAAAATACAAAAATAACTTCTTATAACTAAAGGACAATGCCAATTTCTGCCTCATCATGGACAACAATATGTCATGTACGAAAAATTAGATATTTTCCGTTGATAAATAATTATCATCTAATTTTTGTCTAAGTTAAATGCGGGAAAATAAAAATATCGGAGTTAGTATTGTTATAATTATAATATCGTGAAAATATTCAGATCAAATATTTCCAATAGGATTATAAATGTATTATATTGGGTCCTTACATATGAAATTGGCGTTTTGTACGGGAGGAATATAAAGTCAATTTTTTTTTGTAAAATATATTTAATTAATCAAAGTATGCACTGTTGTTATCTATGCACTTTTGCCTTCTCATAGGTAGTTCATTGATTCCTTTACTAAAAAAACCATGGGGGCGAGAATCAATAAACTCTTTGAAGGCGGTTTGGACTGCCGCATCGGAGTTGAATTTTTTTCCTTCTAAGAAGTTGTCCAAATTCCGGAAAAAATGGTAAGAGCAAGGTCCGGAGAGTACGGTGGATGTCGCAGACATTCCAATTGTAGCTCATCTAACTTAGTGGTTGTTTGTTGTGCAGTGTGTGGTCTTGCGTTGTTGTGAAGCAGCACTGGCCTAGAGCGATTGACCAATCTCGGTTGTTTAGCAGCTAGTTCTTCCTTCATGGTTTGCAGTTGCTGACAATAGATATCTGCCGTAATCGTTTGGCCAGATTTTAGCAAGCTGTAGTGAACGACACCGGCGCTAGTCCACCAAATACTCACAACTAACTTTTTCTGAGTTAATTTTCGTTTAGGACAGGATTTGGCTGGGTCTCCAGGGTTCAGCCATTGCGACGAGCGCTTCCGATTATCGTACAGTATCCACTTTTCATCACAAGTAATGATTCGATTTAAAATCCCTTCATTATTGTGTCGGTTGAGCAAAGTAACACAGCAGTCGACGCGTGTTTGCAAGTTCGATTCACTCAATTCATGAGTTACCCATTGTTCAAGTTTTTTTACTTTCCCAATTTGCTTCAAGTGGATTAATACAGTTTTGTCACTTACCCCGAAGCCTGCAGCTATCTCTGAAGTGCTTTGTGATGGATCCGCTTCCACAATAGCCTTTAATTCTTCATTTTCCACTTTGGTCTCCGGCCGTCCACGGGGTTGGTTCTGAAGGTCGAAATTTCCAGAACGAAAACGTTGAAACCAAAAACGTACCGTGCTTTCTTTTGCGACACCAGCGCTGTACACATCATTAATCCTTCGAGCTGTTTCTGCAGCACTGGTGCCACGGTAGAACTCGTTCTCGTAAATATACCGATATTTCATGTTTTCCATTGTGCTGTAATAGGCGACGCCAAAGAACAAATGAGGAAAAAACAAATGAATGACTTTTTTCAAAATTCAAATGTACCAGCTAAATGAATTTATAAATTTGAATTTAGAATTCTTAACCAAAGAGGAGATATTTCAGATCAAAGTGGTCAGTACGACAAAACGCTAATTTCATATGTAAGGACCCAATATTATTATGTTGGAAATACTCAATGCTGTTATGAATCCGTTATTCTGTTTTCGAAAGTTAATGCTACATCATCTTACATTTGAGAGCAAAGTAGTGTCCCTTGTGATAGTGTCAAATCAAATGCGTCACATATTAACTCGCTTTGGCTTTTTCTCCTGTATGTCGTGTATAACTGTGCTATATAAATCGATAGGCCACATGTGTTAAAACACATTTTATCCTCACTTGACGCAATTCCACATTTCGTTTCCTTCTCACCATTGTAGCCTGCAGTATGACTTTATTAGACTTTCACAAACAAAAATAAGATATTCTTGAATGACTAGTGAATAGAACAGTGGCAGTAAGCAGTCGATAAACGCCTACTAAATCACATATGCAATGTTTTGTACTATATGTGTAATTACTGCATAAAAGACAACAGGCATTTACACGATTTTTATCAATTACACTAATGATCTCCCACTTTCGAAATAATATTTTTTGCGCTTTTCATGAACTGTAACACCTAAGGTTTCAAAATATATATTAGCTGTTACTGTCCATGGAGAGTTTTGGTGGGGTGTGAGCCGATACAAAAGTTGGCATTGTCCTTTGACAGTTATTGAAGTCGGTGTCAAACCAATAAACAACAATAGGAACTCTTTTGGCTTGGTAGGCTGGACGCCGACTTCAGTAACTGTCAAATTTAATTAATAGTTGAATATATCTGTTTATTTATTAATAACAAAAAAGTGTATATATGCGTTATTATTAATTATATTATATAAAATATAGGTAATTTGTCTCGTAATTGAGAAACCATTTTTGAACTTGACTTTTGGTTAGTACAGGATAAAAACAATGAAAACTACAAATTAATTGGGCACCTTAAGCAATGATAGTTTTCTAAGTGGCAACTTTGAGGAAGTCTATTATTGATTTAAGATAATGTGTAGTTTTAAGTTTGTAAATATTAACGTATGTTTGTACTTTTTTGTTATTAACAAAATAATTATATAATTATCTTCAGTGTTTTTCTTTTGAAGACTCAATTAAAAAAAAGTATTTCATATAATGAAGTACTGACAGTTTTGCTTTAGTCTACACATTATTCTTAATGCTTCTGCCTTTTTTACAATAAAATCAGTTATAAAAAGTCAAAACTCTCTGACTTAAAATTAATGCCTATCTTCGAACCACCGCTTACTATATCTGTTCCAAATATCGCCTGTTGTCGTCAAATACTTTTCAAGAAAAACGGTTGAGACAAACAGGCAAATAGATGGATATCGAGACGATAATTTAAGCGTTCTTTTTTTTCCAATTAGAACGGAACACAAAAAATAATTTGACTTTGACTTACTGGTTGACGTATTGGTTTCTAATTTGATTGTTAAACTGCCCGGAAATCGACTTTCAATTTGGTAACTATTATTAATCAATCACATCAACTATCTGTATCTAATTTCATGTATATAAGTTGTTATCATAATGAGTAACTTATTTAAATAAAATTATTTATTTGCAATTAGTATAAATCTGGATCACATTAGTTTTCATAACGCGAGTAACGGCAGTTCTGAAATACAGACCTAAACGAATGTTCTAAATAATAAAAGTTTTGCGACAAAAAGCGTAACGTGGACAGTAGAATTCGACGTGGACAATCGCATCGCAACTCGCAAGGCTTGCTACCTGCTATAGCGACCACCTGTGTGAGTGCTGTGTTGCCAGTAACGTGACAATTGCTATGCAAGAGGGTAATCTTAATTTTGGTGCTTAAAAATATTTCCTTTTTTCATTCAGTTGATATGTGTTTTCATTATAGAAATAAATATTATATATATAGTATAGTTTATAATTTAACTACAAAATTGATAAATAAATTTGTGTAACTTTCCTATAATATTAATGTAGTAATAATAGTAATATTCTAGAAATACACTTTAATATTTAATACCTAAGTAGATCGACTATCTCACTGGTATTCGCTACATATACATATTGGCTCTGCGCTCACACCTACAGTTGGCTTTCAATCATGTCTGGTGCAGGTTGTTAAAACTTAAGAAGTTGCTTGGAAAGATCTTCAAATAGTTGCCCAAGTAACATACGCATCTAAAATTCAGATTTTATACAGTAAATAAAGTAAATACAATTATAATATATAATTATTTAATTTTAAAGGTGTTTGGCGGTGGGTTTCCACCATACAAAGTGTGTGGTGGAATGACGAGATTTCTAATAGTATCCAGTAGAAAATATAAATAAATCAAGATTTATGCTATTTTGTTTTCGGGTAGTAATTTTATACATCTTTGCTATTTGTTACTTGTCAAAACCACCGCGACTCAAGGTTCATAGTAGCCTAACGTTCTTATCTGCTGTAGTGTACTTGAGCTGAAATATTTTCGGCCTTCATACTGTATTTTAGGTTTTAAAACCTATTGTGAGAAAAAAAAATTACATAAGTTGCGCAGATCTCGTTTCTACAATGGCCACCCCACCTGGTAAGCCGGCCGGCGAATTTCGCCCACAGCCAACCAGTCGCTCTCCTGCGCTCGAGGAAAGCGTACTTACATAGTCTAACGGCAGCTCCACGACACGTCACCAAAACTTTCAAACTCGCGTCCAAACTTTCGACAGGAACAGAACAGTATTTTTGATCGGATCCCAGTGTTATTTGACAGGTTTTGTTATCATTTTGTGTGTGGTTTATAGTGTTGATGTGGTTAGTGGAGTGACAACATGCGGGGCGCCGGAGAGGCGTTCTGGCTGCTTGCACTGCTGACTGCAGCGGCCGCCTCCACTCTCAGTCTATCAGGTAAGGGGGTAATTTTAAGTCCTCTAAACGTGTAACGCTAGGTAACTTTGGAATATTACATAATGAGCGAAGGGAATGCTGACGACTGTTTTGTATTCGTTCGTTGTTTCCACTTTCTTTTTCGTAATGTACCGTATTTATTTAACTTTTTATATGACTATTAATTAAAATGATATACGGCTTGAATTTTTATGTGTAACTTATGTGGCGGTTTTCACTCAGTTTTTCATTTGCAAATTAAACTGGTATTTTGACTGGTAACCGGTTCGGTCCGAACCGTTCGAAATATACTTGTTTTTGAAGATATTTTATGCCCTTGTTAAGGTTTACACTGCTAACAGGAAATAATAATGTTTGATTAATATTTACATTATGAACACGGAACTTGTGGCTCGCACATTAAAATCACGTTTTATTTAGAAGTCGAGTTAGCGGTTTTGTGCGGCCAGTCGACTTTTGCACCGCGGCAATTCCAATATACATTTTTCCTTTGACACGGTTGAGCGCACTCGGAAAAGATTTCAACGAGCGCACTTTCAATTTAGTTTACTTTTAAAATATCCACATTCATTTTTTATTTAAACATGGCATGATGTTCACTTGTTTTAATAAGTTCTGTTGATTTTATAACTTCATAACAACATCATTTAATGCAGTTTTAAGGTGTTAGAAAGGACAAGTGCAAAAATATTCGCGAAAGCAAATATCAGTGTCGCAATATTTTTGCCTTATCGTTTTTCGTTGCGTATCTTAATTTAATCTTAATAGCCTGTGAGTGAAGATAAGTTTCTGGCGTTACCTTTAATTTGTGTTCTCAGCCATATTAGTATAATAGGAACTTGCGAATTGTTTCATCTTAAAATTACGAAAAATTAGGCTCCGCTTTAGATTGTGCCCTCTTTAGTAACTGTCATGTGTACTCACTAATAACTACTCAAGATTTATAGTTTCACTTCACGACGTCGTTTCTAACCAAAAACGACTTCTGGCGGTTAGGTTGAAAGACGACTGTAAAGTGTAAGGAGCGATCGCCTTAGACTTTGTATGTTTTATAAGTTATAAGTAAAATAACTATTCTATAATGAATTCTTGAAAAAACAAAGTTGTCATTAACAATTCAATATATTAACGAATTATCAAATAGTACTTAATCTAGAACGTATTTCACAATTTTTAAAAAGTGAAAGATTCTAGTTCTACCAAAAATTAACCTGTGTGAGTTTCTATCAGGTTTTATTTAAAAATATGTAATAAAAAAATCAGGTGAAGTACATTTATGAATGTTAGATATGTGGGGTCAATTTAATCTTCCTAAATTTGACTGAAATGAACTAATTTCTTTTCCATTTAAAAAAATAGTCTACGTTTAGGTGACCCTATGAACAGGTATAAATTATGCACACTGTTTGAGAACTTGGCCCTACTTGGCCTCTGTGTGACTATTTAGTCTGTGCTTGTAACTTGAATAGAATATTTTGGATTTTGTTTTTATTTGATGGATGGTTAGATCGTGTTGTAGTATTCAAATGCATTGTTATTGATCGTCGACAATGACCGACGGAAGTGAGTTCGTCTGGACGACGTGTTTGTCCTCTCAATAAAGAGTTTCCGGGCCAATGTCCCAACTACAATCACCTACAAACGAATGTAAACCTTGAACTGAATACATAAGACGCAACTTTCTTCATCGGATTTTGGTCTAACTACTAATTTTAATTAGATAGGCACGAAAGTGATTCTGAAATATAAAAAGTGTGTGATTAACTTTCAGATAAGTAGTCGCGGGACTGTAATGTTTATTGCTTCACACTTTAAGTTTAAATTTGTATGTCATTGTTTTACTTCAGTGACTTTTACTTGGTTGAGTGACCGAAAAACTCGGAGATTAATTATTAATGTTTAAATACATAAACGACTAGGATAAGAACGAAATACGAATTAATATCACGTTCGTGAAGCAAACATAATTAATAATTCAAACTTGCAAACATTAATATTGACTCCTAAAATTTTTTAGTTTTTGAGTGGTTTTCAAATAAACTGACAAAAAAAATAATAATAATATACGTATGTTTTTGCACATATTATATGTCTCTAAAAATAATACATATAATTTGAGCGATTTTATACATACATACATTCATCTTCAAGCTGTATCCCTGACGGGGTAGTCAGAGACGGCGGAGCGCTAAGCGTCGTGGTCCTTACGTACTTCTTTCGCCTCCTAAAGCCTCATTTCTCCTCACTCATTTTCGCCTAGGTATGCGAGTGCTTTTAACATTTCTATCAGCTAACACTGGATATTTGATCTTCGTAAGTCAGCCTTGGTCTTCCTTGACCTATCCTTATACAAAAGCGAAATAACACTCACTCCATTGAATGATTGACTGATTTATCACGTAATCTCAAATACTGCTAAAGCTAGGATCATAAAATATGGTCTGATGACATTTTGTGTAATGTAGCGCGCTAAGAAAGGATTTTTGAATTTGCATTTTACGGTAGAAAAGGGCCTCCTCCTTTACCTCCTTAAATGAGGGGGTAGAAAATTGTATGAAATTTTTCCGGTTGTTAAATTGAAAACAAATGTTGCTTATTAAAAATAATGAGACGCGTGTTGCAGATTTTTGTACAATTCCTCTCGAAAAAGAGGGTAGAGAGGTTTTTTTATTGGTCTTATGATAATTTCTGATCATAAGATTTAGAGTTAAAGTTTCAAGATTTGAAGAACGGTATGGGTATACATTCATCTTACCTGTCTGATTTCATTTGATGTTTATGTGATTGAATTATAAAGAATTTTTTTTTGTTTAAAAAAGTTACGGTAGTTGCACTTTGCATTATATTTTCACGGCGAAATCGCCAGCCCGATGTTGATGTATGAGAATGGAGATAGATTAAGCCCTGTGAAAGGACATAGGCTACTTTTTTAATGCCACGCAGATGAGGTTACAGGCAACTGCTAGTACATGTATAATGTATACAGGCAACTCAACACTCAGCATATTAATAACACGTATTTAATAATGTAATTATACTAATTATAAAAGCACTTAAATTACTATAATAACGTAATAAAAACTCCCAAAGTGCGTAATCGTTAATGTAGGGTTCCGTGGCTATTTCGGACAATTAAAAGTTTAATTTAATAAATTAATGTTAAATTTAAAAACGATTGATCAAAATTGGACGAAATACTGTTTTTTTTTTATCTGGTTGTGGGTTACCAGTTTGCATCTTTGTGCCAAGTGTCAAACGGCTTATTATTATTATTTTTTCTTTCTTCATGTCATGGCGCACAGATTAGCGCATTTGCCAATGTCACATATTAATAAGTAGAATCGTTTTCGTAAAACTCCTCCAGTAAAGTATAGCAGGTTTTATTGAAGTTTTATAAGACTTCTTGAAAGAGCCCGAGAACTTCAGTTACACATGTTTATTTAGGCCTACTCCATTCTTTTCACTTACACAGAACTTTAAAACACAATATACTATCACTTTTGTACTTTAGAACTCCCAAAAATGCAAAAAATAGAAAATCTAAATAAAATGACAACCACGCTACTCCCGTTCCCGCCAAAAAGTCCTTAATAGTTGTAAATACGGCGGAGTAAAACTAATGCGACATACCGATGGATAATTTATGAAAATTAGTAACAAAACGGTACATACATACGTTAATATTTACAAAATTAAAACTGCACATTATCTTAAATATAGAAAGAATGAGTGGTGAAAGACTGACGAAGAAAATATACCGAACGAAAGTCAATGGTAAAAGAAGCCAAGGAAGACCAAGGCTGACTTATGAAGATCAAATAGCCAGAGTGTTAGCGGATGGAAACGTCAAAAGCCCTCGCATACCTAGGCGAAAATGTGTGAGGAGAATGATGAGATTTGAGGAAGCGAAAGTATGTAAGAACGCTTGGCGCTTCGTCCTTTCTGACTACCCCGTTAGGGATACAGCGTGAAGATATGTAAGTATGTATGTATCTTAAATAATAGACTTCCTCAAAGTTGCCGCTTGGAAAGCTGTCATTGCTTAAGGTGCCCAGCAGACTGACAGCATTGCCTCTTTAAAATTGTATTCCTGTTAAGAAGATAATACTTTTAAATGGTAACTTTTTATTTATTTCTTCTGGTAATTAAAAACATTTCCACTTTTCTGTCTCTAGTACAAATATGCAAGCTTTCAAGCTTCGGACCAAGTATTACGATCGACGGAGTATTTGCTCTAAAAACGTATCCTTAGTGTCCTTTTTATGTTGACCGACTTTCTAGATTTTAACTAATGTGCGTGACTAGGGAAGGTCACAGTATAACGATATACAAACCGACTTCAAAAAAAGGAGATTTTCAATTCGGTGGTTTTTTTATATATGTTTGTTACCTCATAACTCCGTCATTTATGAACCGATTTGGAAAATTCTTTTTTTATTTTAAAGAATACACTTCTAAATTGGTCCCATTTAAATTTCATTGCTATTGGAGCTTGGGTTTTGGAGATATACCAAATAACGCGAACTTGTTATAACCTTATTTATTTATATTGATGATTCTCTTGTGTCATCTGTTAACTATTGTTATCCCCACATGGTATGCAAAATCAAGGCTAAATCGATGTGCAACATCAGAAAGTCTATTAGTTTTTAGTGGGCTTGGCACTGACTTCAGTAACTGTCCAATTTAATTCTATATAATGTAATAGTACTTGTATCGTATTTAGAAAGTTATTTTTTTACTTAAGTTTTGATTAGTAAAGGATAGTTATTTCATACTCTTTCAGTATTTTTTAAGTCGGTTTAATTTTTTTTGTGAATATTATAGTAGTAGCTAAAACACTTAAGACGAGATTTTGCAAATAATTATTTCATGATCAACTCATAAGCTGACACGAAATACACCGACAGTGCGAGGTTGCTATACTTCCTATAACTAACTCTTTTACTAGTGGTTACGCTCAATGAGAGAGAAAGAGGCAGGAAAATTAGTTTGACACATGGTGTGAAGAGTGGCAACTTGTTATGGCTCCGTATGTTATGTTTCTAGTTCCCCGACCTTTAGGCATTTTGAGTAGGGGAAGACAAAAATAAAAATAAGAGAGTATAAAAATATGATAAAATAAGTGTTTTCTTTTTTTTTTTTACAGTAAATAACTTTATTTACATTAACCTAAAGTACTTACATACGTACTTTTTACAAATTTAAAACTGTACATTATCTTAAATAGTAGACTTCCTCAAAGTTGCCGCTTAGAAAGCTGTCATTGCTTAAGGTACCCAGCAGACTGGCAGCATTGCCTCTTTGAATAGTGTTTTCTGTTATCGTTTCTATTATTACTGTTACATTATTATATTGTCTGTATTACTGTATATTTATACTTATCTGATTAAGTTTTAGTTTAAGGGAATCAGGAAATTGTAACAGGGAGGGGGCAGATGCCTTTTATTGTCGACATGTATGCTAATGGTTGACGGGAAGAACACCTTGCTTTAGATAACATAACGAATAACAGCTTATGATACATCTATTTAACATTAATTAAACATATAAAATTCACATAAATTGTCGTATTTGTGTTGCCACAAATGACTTGTTCTTTATATGCACAAAGTAGGTTTGGAGCACTTTGTCTCTATCTTTTCGTTCCGATGTGACAGGGACGCGATATGTATAGGTGCGGGTGTACTAAGAACTGGTTTCTGCGAGTATTCTGCCTTGAACTTGTCAAACCGCTACGTGGAGCTGGCTTACGATCGGTCGATCGCGATAGATATTCGCCCTCATTAACAATTGTATGTACTCGGTTTGTACTTGTATTTTTAATTTCTTTAAATTTTTGCGTTAATGGATTCGCGTTTGAAGGCTTTGGATACCAGCCTTTTAGGAATAGTTGTCATAACATTATTTCAAATACTATTATAGAGTTAAAATTAAATAAATAACAGTGACGCAGTTAAATAAGTAATAGTATTATAACAGTTGAATAAGAGTATATTCTTTAAGGAAAGAGTAGGCTCGTTTCTTGAAGGTCCCTAAGTCGTAACGGTCCGGGAATACCGCGGCTACAAGTTGGTTACACAAAATTGCCGTACGTGGTAGAAAATGTAAAAACGCATAGTTGTAGACAACCATCCATCAAGGTAGTGGTTACAAGATATTTTCCTACTGTTACAAAGTCCAGGAATATCTTGTGAAACTAAAAAACGATTACGAATACGATTACAACTTATAAACGAAAAATAGGCATAGTCTTATTCTTCGTTAGAATCAGGGTATTACGGGGACACGCAGGTTACCATCAGTCGCCAACATGTGCGAAGAACTTACCGTGTTCGTGCGCCTCGCCTTGCAAGAATTACAATTTCTTCGCGAGGTTTCACAAAGCACGCTATCGCATGATCACTGCGATTTAAAGTTCTTGGTTAATTGGTTACGTTACATGCCTTTCACACTTCCTATTTGCAGCGATTACGAGTTTGTGCAAAGGTGACGGAAAAAATCGTTTGAAAACGATCGAGGAAGTGATAGTATGATATGAAATAAATAAAACCGACTTCAAAAAAGAACACTGAAAAGTATGAAATAACTATCCTTTACTAATCAAAACTTAAGTACAAAACTAACTTTATAAATACGATACAAATACCTCTATGTAATTAAATTTGACAGTTACTGAAGTCGGTGCCAAATCTACTAAACTAATAGACTTTCTGTTGTCCAACATTGATTTGGCACCGACTTCAATAACTGTCAAATTAATTGCAAAGAATTTTCCAAATCGGTTCATAAATGACCGAGTTATGAAGTAACAAACATAAAAAAAAACACAACCGAATTGAGAACCTCCTTTTTTGGAAGTCGGTTGAAAAATAAAATGGTGACATGACAGACAGACGAGCGGTCGGACAATGGGACCCTAATATGGTGGCAAGAACCCGTTTATTACGCTACAATAATTAATTAAGAATATTACAGGTCATCTTTGGCGAATGTACGTTCAAATTGCACAATTTGTTATTGTAGAGACTCGTTACCTAGTGGAAATCCATTTCATGTGATGAATTCCTAAAATCTTTAGCTATTTTCTGCTCAAACATCAAAAACCATCAATCGACAATTGTTTCGCCTCTCAAAGTAATAAATATATTTGTATTTGACGTTTCTTTGTTACGTGTATTTGACGACCTCCGTGGCGCAACGGCTTAGCGCGTTGGAAAGTAAACGGGGGTTGCGTGTTCGATTCCCGTCCCGAGTCTGGGTGTTTATGTATAAACGTATTTATTTACAAAAGAAAAATATATAAGTAGTATCAGTTGTCTAGTACCCATAAAACAAGCGTTGTGCTGCTACTAGATGGGCGCTGTGTAAAATGTCTGAGTATATTATTATTAATATATAATAATAAATTATATATTAATAATATAATAATAATAAAGGTATTTCTCCTTTGTGAATGATTTCTTCTGAGTTTATTGCTGCAGTAGAAGTTTTAAATTTTTATCGTCAGATATCTTACAAACAATCAAAAAACAACAACAATTTCGCAAAACTGTAAAAAAATATTCGAAATACCTACAATGAAAAACATGAGAGTTATTCGCTTTTAAACTTTAATAGTGGGAGCAGAGTGGGGATAGGTTCCGTCTCTGTCACTTATAGCGCCGTGCAATGTCATTGTGACTGTGTGACGCTACAGTTATGTATCGCTATCTCCCTCTAGCTCATCTCTGCTCTGTTCCATCCCTGCTACTGAAGTTTAAAACCTAATAACTCAGTTTCTGTCAATTAACGTTAATTATTTTTTTTTAAATTGTATTCAAAATGTTTAATTACTTTATTACAATGTATAATATAGACCACATTTGGGTGCAGTCATCCAGCCTATTGTCGAACTTTCTGTAAAAATCTCAATGACACTTACACCATTTTGGCAATTGGATTATAATTTATAAAGAACATAAGTAAGTACATAAAAATGGACTTTTTGGCGGGAACGGGAGAGGTGAGGTCGTCATTTTATTTCGATTTTCTATTTTTGTCATTTTTGGGAGTTTTAAATTACAAAAGTGATAGTATATTGTGTTTTAAAGTTCTGAATAAGTGAAAAGAATGGAGTAGGTCTAAAAAACATGTGTCATTTCCAAGAAATCCTTTATAACTTCAGCAAAGCCTACTATCACTTTACTGCAGGAGTTTTACGATAAGAAGAAAAACCGAAAATTTTGAACGCTAAGGTCAAGTATCTTCCTTGGTCCAAGTTTGAACGTGTTTCAGGTCGATTCTACTTATTAATACGTGACATTGACAAATGCGTTAATCTGTGCGCCATGCCAAGAAAAATAAAACATAAAAATATTAACAACTAGTCAGATAATTGAAAAATAAATGGAAGAAACAGCTTTATTTTTACGTCATAATTATTTTTCGTCTCTTTCCTTCTCGTATTTATCAGTCGTCGTTATTGTATTACCGTTTATAATTGATTCGATTCATTTTGGTTACGTTAGTATGTTTAAAAACACTTGTGTTAGCTCTTACGGTTTGTATTTATATTCACTTATACATATCTTCACGTTGTATCCTTGACGAGGTAGACACGGAGGACGTAGGTTCTAACATCGTCAACCTATCAATTGTTTTGTATTGTTTTGTTGAAGTATACAACTGTTTTTGACATTTCTGTCAGCTAACTCTCCGGCTATTTGACCTTCTGGGTCTTCCTTAGCTTCTCTATTCTAATTTCTTCATTCATTGTTCGTTATTCAAATAACATTTTATGTCTTTAAAATCGTCTTTAAAATAATAATTAAATCCTAATAAATTACCTAATCTATTAAGTTCAGCAAAAAATTAAAAAGTATGTACTTACTTAAAATACAAAAAAATTAAATATTATTTTACTATATTATAGGTAGGTAGTTTCGGAGATAAGGATGCGGCGATGGGGAACGATCCCGTCGGATTCGATTGTCCGATTCGTATCATCTTTGATTCTCCCATTTTAAAGAACATTGGCCAGTAGATGGGTGCTTGAAGAATTGAACGGGCTATTGCGTAAGTACAATGAAATACCGTAGTCATGTAGTGCTCAATGAAGGAAATTAAAAACATCACACAACAGACATTGTAATACATAGATATCCTCACGCTGCATTCGTAATGGGATAGTCACACAGTATGAACCGCTAAACATCGCGGTTTGTCGCCTCTTTTCATCTTCTTTGTTTCATAAATCTCGTCATTTCCTCACACAGTACCGTCTAGGTATGCGAGTACCTTTGACATTTTCGTCAGCTAACACTGGCAATTTGATCTTCTTACGTCAGCCTTGGCGTTTCGTTCTGCCTTCGATATAATGTAATTATTATGATGTTTGAATAACTTCCACATCATGAGTAACGTGCAACGCCATCTAGAGAATTATTTAAAAACTATAAACATTGGCTCCAGATTTCACATATATAGTGGATATTCTAAATCAGTGTTTTTCAAATTCCAAGTTTGTGTAACACATAGTTTTTAAGAAATCGATTATGACAGACAAAGGAACAGACACAGTGATCTTAAAGGGTTCCGCATGCTCATTATACCTATATCGGGCGAGATTTGCGAGAATTTTAGGTAATAAACCCGCCGTTTTGATAAAGTTTTTTGTCTAAAGATTGAAGAATAGTTTAAGAAGATGTATCGGGTCCTGGGCAAATAAGTATTAATGTCACATAGTTTCTTAGAAAATCATTTGCGACGGAAAGATGAACAGATGGATCGATGTATAGAGGTTTCGCTTTCCTTTTGAGATATGAAATCTTAAAAAGGTCTTCACAAATGTGCCCAGGGACCCGTCTAAAGATGGAGCTTGTGCTAGGGTTGCGAACTATACTGTTAAAAAGAGTATTATAATTTATTTTGCTCCAATTACTCTTTATTGTTCAAAAAACCGATTTAATAGAATACGTCTATGGACATTTCCCCGATAATAAATTCAGATTTCTTATCGATTTCAGTCAACTGACAATGTCAAATTGATATTGATAGATGTATGTGCATAAGTATATAACCTCTTTTTGGATATTTGTCTTTTTTTTTGTTTGTATTGACTTGAAAATCGAGGTTCTCACTTTAAAAACGATACTAAACTGTTAGGTTCGGCGAAAAGTTCAAGAGAATATGCATGTAAAATATACATAAATATTTAAAATATATAACAAAACGTATACTAATCGTTTACTCATAAACACATTTTCTTTCTCTGACCATAATTAGATTACATGTTTTATAAAACAGTTTCTGCATCTTTGCTACCTCTTTTGCTAGTACATCTGCTCTTTGGTTTCATCTAATTCCTGTATGTGCTCGTATCTAAAAAATTAGCAATTTGCCTTTCCCTGTACCTTTGCCAACGGGTTAAATAATACGCCTGCATATATACTAATAAACCAAGAATGCAATCGTATAATATATTGTATATTAATAGGATATACATAACTGCATATACAAACATATGTAAACTAGTAAATACGGTAGTGCAATAAGTGAATTAAATTTTACTCCCCCCAAAAAAAGGGATAAAATAACTTGCAGTTATCCATCAACAGAGCAAGGCAAAAAAAAGAAAGTAAAAACGGCGCTGTGTCAGCTATAAAAGTTTTCCGATCTCCATGTCGGAGGAAAATATAGCGGACATACAAAAAAGCAGTTGACAACCCTATCCTGTCATCGCTGGTTTTTTTTAATAAAGCATTCAGTCATCATTGCCAATGTCGCAAATCAACCTCCGGACAAGGCTACGCGATCCGTTTGCTAATGTGCTCATACGCATCGAATGACAACGGACTTCATTGCTATGGTACTAGCTAGTTAAAGCGTAAATTTAACGTTCATTGATGGTTTCCTATAGAGCTTAAAAGATTTAATCTAGAGGGGACTGCAATGGATTTCGGTCCAGTAAGAATTTCCTGTTCGCTGCTGAATGCTGGGACGGTCAATGACTGCACAGACGCGCATCGTTGAATTTGATGGAAATGTTTAATCGTTATTTGTTTAAACATTTTTAAGGTGGAATATTCAATCTTCCTATGTGCTGCATGAATCGAGGAATAAATATTTTTTTTATAAGATCTGTTATGTCTGCCACAGTCCAACTTCTCAAAAATTAAAGAGTTACGAATCTAACTTGGCATGTGTATAAGTTTGCGAAATGCTCATCAGTTTTGTTTGTTTGTGCATTTTGATAGTAGGTGCAAGGTAATCGTAATTAAATAACACTTTAATTAATTTGTTTTGAGCGACTCGTGTCGTTTGTACATACATAAATATCTTCACGCTGTATCCCGAACGGGGTAGTCAGAGAGGACGGAGCGCCAAGCGTCGCGGTCTTTACGTACTTCTTTCGCTTCCTCAATTCTCATCATTCTCCTCACGCATTTTCGCCTAGGTATGTGACTGCTTTTGACATGTCCGTCTGCTAACACTGGCTATTTGATCTTCATAAGTCAGCTTTAGTCTTCTTTGGCTTCTTTTACCACTCGCTTTCACTCTGTAGTTTCTCTTCGTCAGTCTTTCATCACTCATTCTTTCTATATGCCCGAACCATCTATCGTATCGTTCCTAATATGTTCGTTTTTGTCGCTGAGCCTCAAATTTCAACACGATATTCCACATGTGATTTAAAAAGTGAGTTGTATATTAGATATCGTACACCCCGCATTAGACAGCGCACATTACCACGCAAAGCACTGTTCAAAGATGTCACTTTTGATTTAATTTTTTCTAGGTTGTATTTCCAGCTGAGAAAGTAATCAAGTGTTCTTGATGACTCTCTCAGCTTATTAAATGACTTACGAACCTAATTTGGCATACTTATCGGCATAATATATCGTAACATACAATTTACAATAGTTTATTTATTTACTTTTATTTGTTTATTTAAATTCACACAGATATAATTACATATAAACAAAATTGGAAGAAATCATCTATATAAGACAATGCTTCTATCTCTTTAAGAGATCTCTACCGGCACACCTTGATAAAAAATAAAATGTACGAGGGTTATCTGTATAATAGTTAAATCTAATATTCATAGGTAAAACAAAAAATGGGCAAATTGAGTATTGAAATTCTCCTTGAACATTCTTTCCGTTATCTCCACAACTACTGTAAAATATAACTATTTTCATACTGGTCGATTGCTCTGGCAATTTTTTTTTAAATTACTTGTCTTTTAATTAAAAAGTACAGATAATTTACATTTTTATTTACACATTTATAATTCTTATAATATTGATGCTGAGAGACGTAATTTTTTGATCAGGAATTATAATAAAATAGAAATAACCTCAAAGAATAGTCAATAAGAAAATTGATAAAAAGCGACCACTTTTAGGATTCGTTTACCTAATTAGTTGGTTAGAAGTCGGTTTAATTTTTTTCTAAATTAATATTTATTTTTCCTTTTGAGTGGATTCGTCCGAAATAAATATCTAGTACGTCTAGAACTAAGTTTTTTTGGAATTCTGAAACAGAACATTAAATAAAAGGATTATGTATGAGTCATTGAGAAGTTCTTTTGTTTAAGAAGTCTTTTTGTTTTGTTGTTTTGGTTTAATTAAATTTGGAGCCACCTGGACATACACATAGCTTTTCAAATAAAAAAGGAATTCTCAAAATCGGTATATAATTGGCGAAGATAAAAGCAAGAAAATAAACTTTCAGACGAATTTAAACCTGCTCTTTTTATGAAGTGGATAAAAAAAAGTGTTTTTTCAACGTCTTTTTTGCTATTGCTTTATTATAAAAACCGAGATTTGAGGAAGCGAAGGAAGTATTTAAGGACCGCGACGCTTGGCCTTTCGTCCTCTCTGACTACCCCGTTGGGGATACAGCGTTAAGATATGCATGTATGTATAAAAACTGTAATATATACAAGCGTCAAACTTGATTACAGCGCAAATTGCAAAATAAAACAACAAATAATAAAAATAGGCCAAGCGTGAGTCGAACTCGCGCTAACAGACAGCGACAGGAAACAATTTTCTTTCGGTAAATACATAACACAAAAAATATGATACACTGACAATGGAAGTATGATTTGCAACAAGATTAGTTTTAAATTTATTTAAAAACACAGAGTACAACGGCGTCGATGATGCTCACAGAGTAAAGAGAGATTAATCAGCAAGAAGTGATAAAGGCGCGGAAAAATAAGAGTTTACAACTAATATTTTAACAAAATAAGTTAGGTAGTTGTACGAAACTCTTACTTAGGGTGGCTCGCACCAACGATTTAAACTCGATTTAAGGATTTGATATCTCGCTTGCACAAACTATTAAATCGTTGGTGCAAGTGAGATGTCAAATCCTTAAATCGAGTTTAAATAGTCGGTGCAAACTACCCTTAGCCTATGGTTTTACTATTTTGGGTAGTGAATCTTGACAACAAAAGTGTTCCTCGGAGTACAATATTGTTTTCTAGAACAAATAAGTTATCTGATTTCTAGATCTAGAATAAAAGTGCTATAAAACTTTCTCTGTTAGGCACAATACGGTTTAGTTCTATGAAATATAAAAAAAATGTGAAAGAACGCGTCTCGCTCTGGTAGTCAGTGAATGCCACTGTAACCGTTCGCAACTTTTTATTGACCTTCCATTTTTATTTACAGCCATTCGGGAATGAAAAGTGTCATTTGCTTTTTATTGTTCTACAAACAATGTTCCTTTAGTCGAATAATCGGCAAGTTAACGGTGGAAAATTTTGGAAGTATGTCACTATTAGGCATAGAATTGAAGCTTTTTCGTCGAAATTGAAATGTCGAAGTCGCTAACCGTTAGTATTTATTACAGTACTTTAAGAATAACACATGAAAGTTATTAAACTTTCACGATTTGTACACATCTTACAGTACTAATTAATTAATAATCTATGTCACGTTTATTTAAGGCTAAATACCTTTTTTATCGCAACGTTTCGACCGGATTGCACCGATTGTGGTCACGGGCAGACTGAGAAGGATTAGTGTTGTCTTCGTAGTGCCAGAAACCGCACACTACGAAGACGACACTCATCCTCATCAGTCTGCCTGAGACCAAGATCGGTGCAATCAATCTGATCGAAACGTAGGGATAAAAAAGGTAATTAGCCTTAAAGTATATACGCGACATAGACCTGTTAATTAGTATTCTAAAACACATGAAGGTGTTTTAGTCCGGTCTGATGAATCTATACTTACTAATATCAAAATGCGAATGTCTGTCTGTTAGCTATATATATAGGGTTAATTGATATTAATAACTACCAATATCAATATTAATAACCTCTCAGAGCAAACATTCTCTTATCATACCTAACAACTTTCGTTCTACGACTCTTTCAAAACTTAATACGTTCCTCAAAAAACATTTGATAAATTCTGTTGTACTGTCTGAAACGTAATTACTCTGTACGTATTTCCAATGGTACAGTGCAAGCGCACCGGGCCTCAGCGCCGCGCTGTGTATGTGCCGCTTTAGCGACCGGGTAGAGTAGGTGCCAGTATCAGAAACATTTAATGTATTTTTATGTTTGTATGAAAGATAGAGTTATGAATTTTTAAAAGTTGTAGAACAAAAGCTATTGCGGATAATGTTAAGAACAAAATACTAAGAGGTTACTAGTGTTTTTGAAATAACCCTGCACATCACGGCTAGTCTGATTTTGATGTCGTAGAGATAGTTTGAATCCTGATTAAGGTGTAGGCTTTTTAAATTATTGCAATTTTTTTAAATAACTCCGTGCGAGCTAAATTGTGGATAACAGCTATTCAAAATAATTAATTTAAATATTGATAGAGGTATAATATTTATATTATATGGAACTAACTGTTATCCGCGACTTCGCCCGCGTAGATTTTCAAGATTCCATACCTAAAGAGGAACACGAAATTCATATCAGACAACCTATGTGCCGGCCCAGGTCTGTCTGTCCGTCTGTAAAGAACTAAGCGATATATTTTGTATTAGTTAACGTTTTGATATATTCATAAGGAAATTAAATAAGGATCGATATGTGACATATCACACGCAAGTTAAATATTTATACAATAGCATAACATATATATTTACTAATATATTAATAATATCATACTATATAGAAAATACTTTATAACAATTAATTAAAATGGATATTTACACATGACATCATATTTTTGTGATTTCTTTTCCTTTTTTTTCTATGCTGTTGTCGAATTCAGTTTTGTTGTTTGCCTTTGACATTACTAATTAATAATATGATCAACATAAACATTTATTAATTAAAAATTAACAATTGTTATTGAATGTTTTCAATTTTATATTTGAGTATTATTTAGACATAATGTCATTGGTTAAATAATTGACATTTAATTGACTTCTCTATTATTAACGTGTTGATATATAGATGTATAACTAAATAGAAAATGAAATAGATTTTTTCTGTCATTGTAATGTTCTACAAAGTCCACTAGTATGGGTGTTAAATATTTGTATGCTGTCTTATTAAATATAAATAAATAAATACGCCAGACAATACACACCAATCATCTGGTCTCAAACTAGGCCATTCCCTGTGCTATGAGAACCAGACGACGACTACTAGGGGCGTTCCCAGTACACCCAGACCCGAGACATTCTAGAAAAGTTCGTTTCCTAAGTTGACTCGATCGGGAATCGAACCCGGAACCTTCCGCGCTTGGGCGCAACACCTAAACCACTGCGCCAACGATGTCGTCGTATTAAAATGTGTAAAGGACAGAGGTCCATCTGTGTTTGAGGTACCTACTCGCATTCTATCAAATAAAACACTATTAATATTATTACTCCTCGCAATTACATCATAACCATGCGACCGCAAGCTAAGCAGTAGGCTCGCTCTGTAATTACCGCACAACGTACTTAGATGTTGACAGTAACGCAGACCTTGAGACAATTTATCACAATTGACCTTGAAAAGTTCGTGTCCAGACTACGAAGCGAATTCGAGACCTCAATTTAGAAGGCAGATGTCCGTACCATACCGGAGCAGTCGATATGTAAATAATTAAGTAATTATAAATAGCGTAATAAAATATCAGCACGCGACTTAGGTAGAAGCCGCCTATAGGTAGTTCGTTTAACTCGTTCCCTCGTTTCACGTCATGAACATCGACGTAATAAAGACCGAATTACATTTTATCAAGTTGAGGTGAGTTAATTCAATGAATTGATAACGCTTAGCGTGCATTTAAAAACGTTTAGTTCTTCTAGGATATCGACATGGGTGGAAACGTAGGGTATATAGAGATATAATGAAAAGATGTGCCTCCGTTAACTTATAATTCTCGACTTGCTTAATTGTTGACATTCGAAAACACCAACTTGCAACTACAACGAAAACAGTAACTTACAAATAAATTATTATTAAGTAGCAACGCCCTCAAAAAACAGTGTTGCCATTCATTTATGATTGTCGTTGTAACATTTAATTACGAATGTTGATTATAGCTAATACCTGCTAAGATCTCACAGACCCCCACTACTGTTTAAAGTCACAAAGTTTTTTCAAAATTTACATCTAATTGTGCCACACTTCTGTGTAGCTTCATACCTAAGACCAGAAATCATTTTTCGTTTAACAGAATTATTCAAAAGCACTTAAAATTAGTTAAAAAAACGTCATAAGTTCTACTTATCGCTATAAAAAGTTAAGATGCCTGAAATGAAACATTGTTACTTCATTAAAAATACCAATTTGAGTTGAGAATATGGTATGTAAGGACATAATAAAATAATTATAGGCTAAGAAAAAAATTAAGGCAATGTGTAAATAAAACAATAGGTTGAATAATATTATATATACAATAATACTATTAAATTACAAATATAATGTATAATTTCTTTAAATATTATTGCTGCTGTCCTATCGACTTACTGTTATTTGATTTAAATCGGAAATAGTTTTATAGTTAAAACTATCAATTTTATCAATTTTTGTTGGCCATTTATTTTCAAATATTATTGACGAAATGTGAATCCCCCTTTAAGGCACTTCGCAGGGAGGCAAGTGGTTAAAGTTAGAGAATAGTTTGTGACAGTTTACCTCCGCGCGGTATAGCGTGAAGCTGCCAATGTGATTTATAACATGTTCGCCTATTTTGCATGAACTTTGAATAATTTGCCTCCTGAGAAATTATTATATGTGTACTTATAAACCCAGATGTGTTAGTAGTGTACTTTTGCTTCGATGTTTGTAACTATTATCGAGGTTAAGCGACATTGTATTCGGTCAAAACAAAATACATACATCTACCATATACATATGCTCACATTGGATCCCTAACGGGGTAGAGATGCAAGACGGAGCGCCGACCATTGCGGTCTTTGTATACTTCTTTCGCCTCCTCAAATTTAATGACTCTTAGTATATAATGCTTTTGACATCTCCATAAATTCTTCGTTTATTTGATTTTAATAAGGTAGTTATGATGATTAACATTTTTTTTTAATTTTTGGAAATCATTAAATATTGAAATGTACCTACATGGTAATGATAAATCATTTTGTGGGATGTCTCGTTGCTAGAGAGTAATTTAATATTAACTTTTCTGTTTAATTAATATACAAGCTATTATAACAACGATTACTTTATTTTATTTTATTTATGTCTAAGGTTTTGTATTTTCAAACGAAAAACGGAACGCTTTAACTCACGTGTTCGTCCAATCTGTCATAGTTGATTTTGTTATCACGTCAGTAATCCTTTCTTAGAGGCTGCCTACCAAAACTATAAAAAACAGAGATAAATGCGCCCTACAAATCAAATTCTGAAGCGTTAAATAGGAGCTAATTAGCACCAATGCATTTAGTTCACAGAAATGCTTTCACCGTTTTTTTTTCTTTCTTTATGGCATGGCGATTAGCGCATTTGCCAATGTCACGTATTGTAATAGTATGAGTAGAATCGTTATATAAAAGGTTAAAAATTCTCCAGTAAAGTAGACTTTACTGAATTTTTACAGGACTTCTTGGAAGAGCGCGAAAACTTCAGCTACACATGTTTATTTAGACCTACTCCATTCTTTTCACTTGCACAGAACTTTAAAACACAATATACTATCACTTTTGTACTTTAAAACTTCCAAATATATAAAATGTAGAAAATCTAAATAAAATGACAACCTTACTTCTCTCGTTCCCGCCAAAAAGTCCAATATGTGTCTTACAGTGCTTTCACCGTTATATATCACCCGGTATTACAAAAAGTGTTGCGTAAAATTAGAAAAAGCTTGAATCATCATCATACATGTCGCTTAAATTCAGTAAATTATAACGACGTAACAATTTATACGTAAATTCTCTCTTATAATTAATTTCGCAAATATTAATCTTACTGTAATATTACCAAATTGTATACGCCTGAGTATACTAACTTGCTCAAAGTAATAGGCAGTCTTTGCTCTTTGACACCGTAATACTTTACGAATGACACGAAATACAGGAATTTTTCGAGCGAATCGTGAAATTTCGAGTTCGGGTGTCCTCGGCGGTGTAATTCTTTCTCTTTTACTCTTGTTGTCTTTATATATATTGCTTTCTAATGACAGTTATGTTAATATTGTTTGTTTGTGTGTAATATTATCAATGTTTTAATTCGAAGATTGCATTAAAATGTTTGTTTTTTGAAAAAAGGCAAAGGGCCTACCTAGGTTTATATAATATAGTCTTTGCCGCCTACATTATTAAGAAACCTCTGTGGAATTTTTCAAGTTACGGTTCGGTTTGAGCTGTGTCGATGTATCAATCAATTTTCTTCTTTCATACAGATATATTATTTACGTATATTATGTATATTATACGTGTACCTGTAATACAACTTTTAAACAAGTAAGGTTAAGTTTTCATAACATTAGTATAATGGTCTTGTTTGAAATATTTACATTACAATAATCGTTACGTTTCCACCATTATAGTAATCATTCATAATAACGCTGTCGTAAACCATTGTTGTCTATTAAAGAACAGTTACATGGCATTTGCTTGAGACTTGCGACCTCTGACACGCGGAGTGAAACTCACGCGCTGCCTTCGAGAAAGATTTTAATTGGTATGCATTCAAAGGCACTTTTAAATTGGTAAATATAACAATGCTAATTGTCGATTTAAAAATGAACTACAAAATAAAAGCCGCGCTAATTCTAAAAATTATTATCATTTCATAAAAATAACTATTACAGTGTTAAAAAATTAATGACACTATGAAGTAATTGCAGTTTATAAAAAATAAAAAAATGTAAAATAATCCAAATAAACGGAAGGGTTATAAATATTTATGACACCGCTGTCTGTCTTTGTGTTTGTCTGTAGTATCCAAACTATGGAACAGATAAACTGATCACCACTCGATTTACAATAAAATTCTCGAGAATATAGTTATTATTGTTTGATGGAATTTAGTCCAAATTATTTTTTGTATCTGTGGTTTTGATTTTGTAATCTACTGAAAAAATCGTCTGTGGGCACGATACGTGTGACAGTAGCAGTGCTGACTCCTATAGTAGATCTCAGCCATGTCTTCATTTCCCGCATTGGGTGTCTGAGGTGGGGCAACAAACGGATGCTGTGTTCCGGCCAATGGCGTGCGCCAGCTTGTCACTTTGCGTTGTGGCGCGAAATTCAAATGTACTTTAGCTTAGTACGTGCAGTAGTGTCAGCAGAACGTATCAGGACGAAGGATGAGGCCCACCTGCACGCTAATTGCCAGCGTACACACCTGGCTGGTCACACTGTATTGTCAGCGCCAGCCCGCGCTGACAATACAGTGTGAGTATTTGACTGTACCAGCGCAAAATGACACATGGCTCGCATTTCAGATCCTCTATAAAGCTTGGCGCAAGGTATACCGAGGTGATTCCATATGTGTTTCGTTTTTAGATGGTTTTTAGGATTCCATAACAGTCAAAATGGCAAAAGCAAAAGTCTTATATTGCATCGCTATTTATCTGTAATACAGACAATCGTCTTTGCTTCTTCCTAGCTTTAATTGGACACCGAAATTTAAATTGGTTACTTAAACCTAAAGTAAAATAATGGGTGTTTAGACCCAATTTTTTATTTTTACTAACTTGCGTGGTACTTTGTGGAAATCCTTCTTAAATGGTAATATATTTTTAATTAGGAATATCCAGAAATAAGACTCGGTCAGCTATTTTGTACTGGGCTGACTGAGACTAAGATATACATATTTTGAAAATATCACGTTGCTACGAGACCGTAACTGAGTGATGCCGATTGTTGCTTTAATAGTTTACCATTGAAAGTTTTTATCATTACGATTTTACTATCCACAAAACAATAGGTAAGCAAAATGATTCCCTATTGTGTTGCGAAAAAAAAACTCTTTTGCGGTCGGTCGGGACCGAAAAAGTCGGGAAAAGCGACGTCATTCGATAACGTCATGCGGAAAACGTTATCGTCGACGGTTTTTTTTTGAAATTTTAGTACTTTCCTATTGCGTCGTGGAAAAAGGCGCTTTTTCAACGTTCACGGCATGCCGTTATCATCTACGATTTAACGGTCTTCATACAACTGCATACATTTTGCTTCCCTATTGCATCGTGACCGGTAAAATCGTGGCGATATAATCTTTCAACGATATGTTATAAAAGCGGCCGATGTGTTATTGGCCCATTTTCCAATATGGAATGTAAAAAATGTATTGACGTTGCGGGCAGCCCTACTCGCGCGGCGCGGGCGCAGCGCCTGGTACAGCCTGGCACTACTGCACGCCATATTATTACTATTGTTAGTTAAATAATCAATCATTTATGCTTATACGCGTTGTACGCGTTAGTCAGGAGTATAATTTTTAAATATTGGCACAGGTTTGAATGTGATGTAATGTAAACTGGAGGTAAAACAATAGTTTCATTGTATTCTGTGAATACTTTCATAAAATAGCTAAGTTTTTTTTGTAGGTTTTTTGCGTTTGTATTGACGATTGAATTTCTTAGATTATGAACTAATGAAAATGATATTTAACTTGGTAATAATCTTCTTGTCTGCGTTAATTTTTGCCTATAGGTATAAGAATAAATAAATTAATGGAAAAAAATAATTTTTAAAAACAAGCTTTTATTTAAAGGCTCTGAAAAGAAGAAAATAAACTTAAAATGAAATGAAACCCATCAATTTATTACGTTATACAATTTATATGATATACGAGTTTGGCGCGAGATTTACCTGTCTAAATAGATAATCGCAATAGAAACTAGACTTTTTGGAATTATATTTTATGATAGAATTCCTGATGTCACATAGTTATGCTTTAAAGTGATATTTGAAGGCTGAACTACTTTTGAGGACAATACAAACAAATGTATTAATTTGGATTCATCCAATTTATGGAGTTCATTTACAATAATTAGAGTCAGATCGAAAAACATCGAATAATTGACAGCATTTTATAAATTTTTTTTACTCATGAGCTAGCAACGCTATAACCAGGTTATTAACAGAAACAATAACAGTTACATCGTGGGCTTTCCACATGACTATCTTCGGCGTGCAGACGTTTTGTGTTTGCACAGCGTAATTAGCCATTTGAAACTCATGTGTTTGTTTTCGGTTGCTTGATTGATGTTGCTATGGCAACAGAGTTAAATTAGGAAAATAATGTCGAACAATGCTAGTCTGTTTGTAAAGAGTATATCGTATTCTGAAATGGGTCCAATTTCCGACGGATTTCGGCCGATGTTTTGGAAAATATAATATTATGTTCCGATTCCAAATGACGCAAAAGTTATAACATAATAATAATAATATTCCAGACAATTACAGAGATTGTATGACCCCAAACTAAGCAGTGAGCTTGCACTATGGGTACCACACAACAAACTCTGGCGGAGTTCCCAGTAACACCTAGACTCAAAGGCCAATTTAGAAAAGTTCGATTTCCTTGCTTGGAGCTTGGAAAGCAGATGCATATGCCACTGCGCCAACGGGCCAGTCTAAAGTAATAGTTATGATATTACCTCGGCGTCTGTCTGCTGTCACTGATCACTCACTAACTTTTGGCTCTGATTCTGACTCACTGACTGACTGTCACTGACTTCTTTTTTAAATTCTTTTTTTTCTCAAGCAAGCAGCAAGTCACCAGATTAAAAGTGATCACCGCCGCCCATGCACAAACTCAACGTCCGGGGAAGCACGGGTGCGTTGCCAACCTTTAATCCCTCCTTTCCTTAAAGGTCGGCACGAGGGGAGAGATGAGCCACCGGCACTCTCACTCACCGAACGAAACACAACAGATGCTGTTATTTCACGCCGATATTCTGTGAGAGGGTGGTATTTCGTCGGGCGAGCCAGCTTAATTCGTGCTGTAACGCAGCATGGCTTTACCACACATTTTCAATATTCTTTTAAAGTAAAGTTTGTCTTTCGACAAAGGATGAGTAATATAAGCTTAAACACAAAGTTAAACTTAATCGGTCGAAGTTTCGGGCGCGCTGAATGTTCAGGTGATTGGTGGTTCGCGTGTTCTCGCCAGCCGCTTTCGTTGGCCGGGCGTGACTTTGATGAATTATGCGTTTTATAATATTAAAATAATAAATAAATAACAACACCAGACGATGCACACAAGATGCACACCAATCATCTGGTCTCAAACTAGGATATTCACTGAGCTATGAGAACCAGACGACGACTACAAGGGGCGTTCCTAGTACACCCAGACCCGAGACAATCTAGAAAATTCTTTTCCTAAACTGACCCGACCGGGAATCCAACCCGGAACCTTCCGCGCTTGGTTAAACGTCTAAACCACTGCACCATTGAAGTCATCAGATTTTCATATAACATAAATATATAACTATTTTTTTATTAAACCTACTTCAATTATTCTTTCTTATTCATTTAATACGAGTAAACTGTCTGTAGTTGTGTGAAAGATACATTACATTTTATTTTAAAATATAAATTTTAACATGTCTAAACAAGATTCCTCTTCGATTTCGGCTGAAAAGCCTGTTTTGGCCGGACACTGATTTATTGCATTATGTAAATATTTTTTTTACACAAAAATAAAGCTTTACGAGAAACTTTATTTCGAAAGGTGGGTAAATACAAAAGAGTATTAAAGTTCTCATGCCAACGGAAAACTTGCGTTGTAAAACTTCGCCAAAAATCAGTATTTGTAGTGTAACACCTCAAAATAAAAAAATAAAAAAAGGCGAGGCAACCCTAATATCAGCGTTTTTACGTCGCTAGCAAACATTTGGGTTATAGGGCATAACGATAGGGCTGTACATTTTTTTCCCTTAAATGGATATTTTTTTTATGGAAAATAAAATAAACATATCCCGTAATTACTACATCTACAATATAACAGTCAAGAGTGACACGTTGGAACCCCGGTGGATTTATACCCCCTTTCACAATAACCTTGTATAGTATATAAATAACTTTGAAGTATTGGGCATTTCGAAATAAAGGATTTTTTAGTCCATAGTTATATACAGGGCGTGTCGTTTGTGGTACTCATAATACCCGTCTGCAGTTTAGAGCAAGTATTGGCTAATTTTCCTGTCTGCTGTCGGCCGGTATTCGTTGGATGCGGCGCTGGACCGGATATGTCGTTATGGACGGGGCATATAGCGTATTCATTACACCACGGTAATAAGGGCAAATGCACAGCACATTAGACAGCTAACGGAAGAGAATGGAACTCCTAACAGAATAGTACGTAGGTACCTTACGTTATATATCTGTAAATGTATTAGCTGGCGCCAAGCGACGGTATTCATGAAAGTAAATCAGAAATATTATATGCTTGCTTAACATTGACTTTATAGATTTTTTAGGGTTCCTTAGCTAAATAGTAAAAAAAGAAAGCCTTATAATTTCGTCTTGTTTGTTTGGCTCTATTGTCGTGAATTGAAAATAAATAAAAAAAAAGAAAAAAATAATTAGATATGTACGTATTTCTAAAAAGGTACAAATTGAAGTTTTGAATGTTCGGCAATGCTGCCTGGAGTCCCAATTACAAAGAAAACTGCAAGCATAGAAGGTAAGCAGGCAGGTGTGGAAGGGGAAGGTAGCTCGATATTTGATATCCCGATAATATGTAGAATTTTACTTGATCCTTATGATGATCCTTGTAAATCCTTTTATTTATTCTGTGAAGGAATTCTTCTTTTATATATATCATTTATTATTTTAATTTTTAATCCATTCTCAGAGTAATCCCCTGTCTATTTTTCCGCCTTCCTCCTTCAAAATTTCAAATTTCCATCCTTAGTCCTTCCAGTTTTTAGTACTGACTCCGGCCAGTTCTAGATGAAGAGTTATTATACAAACTTATTTTATATCAAGCGAATTTTGGCATAACACTATAACAATAAACATGCATGAATATGTCAAATATAAAAGTCAAAAAGTATATTAGTATTCTGTGGTCAAAACACATAATTAAAAAAATATTACACAAATAATTTAAAATTAAGGTACATTATTAAGACCATAATAATACAGATTTTAGAATGACATAGAGAATAAACAGATGTAAGCGTTAAGTAAAACAATACGTGACAAAGTAAACGGAAACTTAACACAATATTAGGCAAGGGAAAGATTATTACACATTATAATATATATTAAGAGATAAGAATAACAGCAATACATATTTACTATACTATATAGATGAAATTTGCGAGTTAGAGGTGGCACTCTATACGTGTACCTGAGGGATAAAAAAATCCAATTATATGCATAAGCGTGTGGAGTACATTTAGATGGGTCTTCAAAAATTATGTAGAGGTTTCAAGATGACTTTTTTTAAGTCAATGTATGCTGAGATAATAATGCGCTTCTAGTCGCAAAAAGAGCCTTGTCCCTCTAATTTTTCAACTATGGCGTGGAAAATTTTGAAAAATATTAGAAATAGTAGAACTCAAAAAGCACTTTCAACGACAGTTGGTTTGTAATATAAACTTTGTAATATATACAGTTGATTTGATAAGATATATTGTATTGTTTTTGAGCTATCGGATATTTTCGGTTATTGGCTCAGCGGCCGCAGAAATAACTTTGTGTTTCAGTGTCACTGGCAAACGTTATTAGTTCAAACTTATTTTTGTTGCCGAATAAATGAATATTATGCATTCCGACTACGAAACCCTTCTACTACACTACTTGGTCGATTTTTTTACTCCTAAAATCCTAAATCTCCTTTTTGTTTCGCTGTAGTCACGTAAAAGAATAATATCCATACTAATATTACAATTGCGAAAGTCTGTTCGTTCTGGTCAGAAAGTCTGTTTGTGTCTGTCTGATTTTGATGAAATTTAGAATGGAGATAGATAAAACCTAGGGGAAGGACTTAGGCTATTTTTTTAAATTCCAAGCTGACGAAGTCGCGGGCAAAAGCTTTAAATATTGAATAATAAAATTAAAATGAAAGGATACCATACAACCACATTGGATGTGTGAAGTTATAGAAAATGGCTGGTATTTTTCTGACTCGTTTTGTGAAATAACTTTATAGTTATCAGCGAGAAAAAAAAACAGACAATAATAATACATTACGAAGATAGGAAGAGCAGTAAATATCAGAACCTTGTTATAATCACGTACTGCAGTCATTAGAATGCAAGGAACGTACCATGCGGAGGCTAATTGCACATGCATATGATTAATCATGCATGTAATGAAACGATTGTGTTTTGTCTCGGGTTCATAATAATAATAATATGTAGAGAGTAAAGTTGGCCATGGAATAGGAATATTACCTATACAAGGATTTCATATAGGTAGAGAGTCATCATCATAATATATGTGAAAGCCATCTATTAGCCTAATTATTGTTAGATGTGGCGTTTAAATTTGATTTCTTTGCGATTTGGTATTTTGTTTACTTGAAAAATGGAGAAAATCTTTTTACAATATTATGTACATATGTATATATTACCTATATATTAAATCGTCGAAGCTAAATGTTCAAATTAACTAGTGGAGAACATAATAATTATACTCAAACTATTAGCGGAATTTGAAATTCATTCTTCAACTCTGCCATATTACACTCTTTCATACTCTTCTTAAACTATTTGCGAATAAAGGAAATTCCAGACATCTATCCACTATTCTTTCACATTCTTTCACAATCTACTACACTCTTCAACACTTTGATACACTTTACGTCCTCTTTCAACACTTTTTCACAATCTTCCACACTCTCTTACACATTTTCACAACCATTCATTTTCTTCCAAACATTTTAACACCCTTCTACGTATTTCCATACACTTCCAAACTGTTCTTATTCGTTAAACACGTTTAAGTCAGACGACTTAAACGTGTACAAACGTGTAAAACCATAGTACAGGCGATGTCAGCCTCGACCTTTGTTTATACTTAGCAAATATTAGGTACATTTCAGTTGAGGAGTAATGATTATTCAGTTCACTGAGTTTTGTAGACAATTCTTTATATAGGATGGTGTTACACTACAAGCTACGAGCGATCGAAGAGCGAACGAATTATGCTAGTTAATAAACTTTTATCATAGAAATAATGTTAGAATGGACACTACGTCTAACTTATAAATTACTAGCTTTGCTTGTGACTTCGCGCAAGTAAATATTACGCGAAGTTAACTATAGTATTTTATGTATGTCAGAAAAGACACGGAGCAATTCGTGCTCTTGCAACTCAGTTATGAGAAATAGGTACCTAATTTATAGGAGGCAAACTACTCGATAAATAATAACACGTTGTGACAAAGTTAATGCGCAAATGACAGAATCTTAAGAACAATTATTACGAAGGTAATTGGAAATTTAATAATGGCAAACGATCTGATGGAGAAATGCTAACACACCGGACGCCGTAATCTAAAAGACTGCCAGCGCCAGCCCCGATGTTCCATTAGCGCGCATCCCTTCCGAACCGGAAGGCACGCTTTTCCATAGTATAGTCAAATGAGCGCCTTTTATTATTTCCACCGACATGTACATATAAAAGTGAGCTCTGCTTCTGCTGGAAGCAGAAGCCAAGGCCGATTTACGAAGATCAAATAGCCGGAGCATTAGCTGAAGAAAATGTCAAAAGCACCCGAATACCCAGGCGAAAATGCGTGAGGGCAATGATGAGATTCGAAGACGCGAAAGAAGTGTAAGGACCCCGAAACTTGGCGCTCCGTCCTCTCTGACTACGCCATGACCAATACAGCGTGAAGATGTGATAATGATTACGACTTAGGATTAATTGAAGTTCTCGATGAAAGTAACAACAAAAATCTTTGTTCGTTATTCTAAAATTATTTTTATTTTTTTAGGGGCACAGTTACCCATTCTCTATAATTATTTTATAAAAATTTGCGGAATCCTGTGCGAGTTGGCCAATTAATTTCATAGGTGGAAGGCCACCCTTATATCAATTTAACGACAATCCGAGTATCTGATGAGCGCAGGTCTTGTGCGTTATTAATTTGGGATACAATCGTTTTTTAATATCGAGCCGTAGACCTCTGTAATCATTCCACGGAAGAGAGGGTTTCTTTTGTAAGCCTTCCTGACAGGACCCTTCAATCATGAACAAATATTTAATGTTGTACTTCGAATATTTCTTTTGATTGAAAGCTGTACTGATACTGATGAACAGTAATTTGTAGATTTAGCAAAAATATCGCAGATTTGGCTCTTGATAAACAGTAGATATTGAGCTTAGGAATCTATTATTGTATACTGTAGTTAGGTTTGGATATGTCCGAAATTGAATGAAAGAAATACGAAAGCGGTGAAAATGCGATCTCACAGAAAAATGTGCGGTATCGCCTTCGCGGATAAAATATGCAATGAGCCGAGATTATATTATGACTATTTGAAGTAGAATATTAATTAGGATTTTCATTTTTACATAATTCCACGTTACAAACCGGCACCTAGAACGTCTATTGGAGATATTTACATGTAACGACTCGAGCTTGTCTGTGGCAGTTGCTGCGGACTGTATGATCGTTTTGATTATATTGAGGCGTCACATACTTTATATACACACATACATATCCTCATCTTGTTGAGGGCACGGAATGCCAAGCTTCGCGGTACTTACATACCTCTTTCGTTTTATCAAATCATATCATTCTCCTCAAACGCTTTGAGATATGTAAGCGCTTTCAAGATTGCCGTCTTCTTTGGCTTCTACTTCTGACTCACTTCTGCTTTGTAGATTTTCTTCGTCGTTATTGATTTTTTCTATGTGCCCGAACCATCTTAAACATTAGTTTCTACACTGTCGTCTAACATTGTCACGGTATATATCTCTTCATTGCTTATTGTGTCCGCAAGAATGACACCGCACATATTTCTGAGAGATCGGAATTTTCACAGCTTTCACCCTATTTTGGCAATATCCTGGTCCCACAATAAAGTTAGCACTAACTTCTCGCTGTCGACGGCCATTTGGCAGGTTAAGATTCATTTACAATGCCTGATACTGCGGATTGAGCACCGTTAAGGTTATTGCCAACTGCTACCTATCTCTTAACATCCAACTCACATCCTGCATTCCTCGAAAACAAGTTTATAACTTAGGCCTAATTTAGTATTTACGTAATTCGAAAACAAACGACACCTTTACCTGGTGACCAAGTACGAATCAACTAACAAACTTGTTCTTTGTCATCGATAATTCTGAAAATCAATGTAAAAGTGAAATACCAATGCTCCTCTTTATTTAGATATAAGACTAGAGGAAACAATAGATTTTTATATTGAGTATGGAATCAACAGAAGGTACGTAATCACTCCTTCGTTGAATCCTGAACAAATGTTTGTTATAAGATACAAAAATTCTTATGGATATCAGTCTGACGTCGCAGGGTATGTGGCGTAACTCAAGCGGGTGTTCGGATTTTAAAACAAAGGACAAAGGCTTTTTATTTAACGATTTTGATCGTGTAAGAAGAGCAATGTAATATGGAAACTTTACAATTATTGAGAGAGCACATACTGATCTTGCCGTTTAATAGCAAATAATTAATGAAATACGTAAATGAGCAAATAGAATTTAAATGACATACAATTTAAAAATAATAGTTTCTAAAAGAAAAAAAACTGCTTTTCACCTTATCTGTTATATGTTCGGTCAAACACCAATAACATGTTCGTCACGTCAAATACTAATAATATGTTCGGTCAAACACTAATTACATGTTCGGTCAACCAGTAACAACATATTCGGTCAAATACTAATAACACGTTCGATCAAATACTAATAATGACTGGCCCGTTGACAGAGCATCTGCTTTCAATGCTAGGTTCAATTCCCGATCAGGTCAATTTAGGAAACCAACCTTTCTAAATCGATTTGAGTCTGGGCGATACTGAGAGCTCCCTAGTTGGATACATGGTACCTACAGTATAAGCCCAGTGGCTGGTGCTTAGTTCGGAGTCACATAACTTGTGTAATTGACTGAAGTTTTAATATTATTACCAGTAATTTAGTTTAGATTTCACTTGTCTCTAGTTTTAAAACTGTCAGTGTCTTAATACTTCTTTACGAGTATGAAACTTGCAAAATATCCATATTCTTATAACTCTGGCCCATATTCGACCGTGAAACTTTTAGGCCTACGTTTCTATCTGACACGGGGAAAAACTTGTGAAGAGATACAACTCAATTTAACACGACATAGGTCGACGTTGTGAACTTAGGATTAAAAAAGTTAGTGTTAAAAAGGGTTACGCTGATATTTCCGGTGAATACATCTTTTGTACGAAAGTGTAATCTTTTCTTGGACACGCGAGGGTAAGTTTTGGTTAGGGTCGGAATACGCAAATGTTTTTCGTGATAATGGATTAGTCAGGTTATAACAGCTTGCATATTTATAGTAAATATATAAAGGGCAACAGGATTATTATTTCAAACTACATTTCTTATATTTTAAATTAATATTTGCCGCCATTGATTTATTATTTGTGATCTTTATCATATGCAGTTTTAAATTAATAGTTTCTGCAATTAAATTACATTTAACCATTAAAATTGTAAATACGAAAGTATTACTTTTAACTATATTTTTTTTAGAAATTGTGGGCAAATATCACTGCTAAGATCACAGAGAAATATTGGAAAAAATTATATATAGAGTTGTATTTTAATAGCACAAATCAATATTTTATATTGTTGATGAATGATGAGGATTGAGAGTACGAGAGAAGTATGTAAGGACCGCGATACTTGGCGCTCTTTCCTCTGACTACCCCGTTAGGGATACAGCGTTAGGATATTATGTATGGTATGTATTTTGTTGTAATTTCTTTTTATATTTTAAAGTTATATTATCTATACGTCATTACATACGCACTATTTATTTAAAAAGATTCAAACATATTGTTCACCCTCCTATTAAAGAATCTTACATACTTACGCATATACATATGGACATTCCAGTGGAGTACCCTTTAACTTTTTATGTGTGGTAGAGCCATGCTGCATTGCAGCACGAAGTGGGCCGGCTCGTCCGGTGAAATACCACCCTCTCACAGAATATCGGCGTGAAATAACAACATCTATTGCTGCTGTTTCATTCGGTGAGTGAGAATGCTCCCCCTCCCCCTCCTTTCTCTCCTTTCTCTAAAGTCGGGAAACGCACCCGTGATTCCCCGGACGTTGCCGTTGTCCATGGGCGGTGGTGATCACTTTCCATTAGGTGACCCGCCGCCTCGTTTGCCCTCTCTTTCATAATAAAAAAAAACTATACGTATGTACATATGATCAAATAGCCAGAATTTACTTGATGGAAATGTCAAAAACATTTGCACACCCAGGCGGAAATGTGTGAGAAGTATGATGGGATTTGAGGCGAAGGAAGTACGTAAGGATCGTAAGGGTTGGCGTTCTGTCCTCTCCGACTATCCCGTAAGGGATACAGCGTGAAAATATGTGTGTATGACGACCTCGATGGCCAGTGGTTAACGCGATGTTTCTAAGCGCGAATGGTTCCTGGTTTGATTTCCGACCGAGTCAATTTAGGAAACAACTTTATAGATTGTATCAGATCTGGGTGTACTAAGCGACGCCTCAGTAGTCGTCGTCTGGTTCTCATAGCACAGGGAATTGGTGTGTATTATCTGGCGTGTTTATTATTATTATTAAAAAAAAACAAATAAAATAAAAGTGAGTATGTGATCAGGCTTTTTTTTAGGTATAGTTCATGGTTATTTGCACGTAACCAAAAACCAAATAAGCTTCTTTTATAAAAAATGCATGTTATTTAACAACATTTCTTATAATTATGCCGGTCATTTCATACACACTTTGTTTTAATTTACTACATCAAAAAAAATCTCAAACAGCCTTCTAATTTGTAATCTAAATGATATCATCGAGTTATACTTGGTAATAGGTATAAAAAAAATATACCTAAGTAATTGTCATCGAATGAGTGAGACATCGGTTAAGTGGTTACGGCTCTGTGACGAAACATGAACATACGTTCATACATACAAAGACATATAATTAAATGCATATTTACGACGGTGAAATCATAAACCTTTTGGGGTAACCCTAGATTTTTTTTTAATATTACGTTTTCAATAGATTTAACCAATTTTATGAAACGAGAAAGCATGTGGCTACCGACACATTATCCAGCTGGTAATTACACGTTGAAAAGACCGTTAGCTCTGCTGAGGAAAGAGACACTGCTACACGAGACCTATTATGCTGTTTCTGTCTTGAAGTAAAATAGGAACATTATCCACCCGTTATCATGTTAACCCTGCCGGCCACATTAGCGAAGCAACGCACGCTCCGGAAGCCACCGCTTCCGACCGCGGTTGTGGGTAAAATCCATATGAAATGTTAGATAAGTAACTGTAAGGATAATGGCAATATTTACTAGACTACTAAGTTAAAGAATATAAATTCTAAGAGAATTTATGAAAAGCGGGCAATTTGCAAGGAAACTGAATGTATTTTTGCTTTTTAACAAAAACGTACTACTTGGAGTTTCGTCACGTCTGTTTGCTGTCTGTATGTTGCAGTCTATGTATTTAGTCACTAACACCTACCGAGCTAAAATTTGACACACATAAATTGGCAGTTTAAAAATTGAAATGAGAATGGATATTCTTTGGACTCGTTTCAACTTTGTCAAACGTGTGTTCGACACAATCTTTGTCATTTTTTTTTTATAATTCCATTGCAAATAAATATATACTCGTACGTCTACAGATATTTTTAAGTTATTTTCTTATCGGGATGGATGAAACATCAAGGTTTTTTAAATCATATGTGACAAGAGACAGCTGTTATTACGAATAAGATATACAGATAATGCATGTAGCATGGGACGTATTAAACGCGTGCAGCGGCCTAGTGGTTCAATTGCCGTAAACGCTAGTAGAATACAATGACAAATACCTACCGTAAGATTTAGAGTTTTTAGAGTAACGAATTTTAAATTGGTTGTCAAACGTTATTAACTTTCTATAAAATCAAAGGAAAAGTAAAGCCGTGTGAAAAGCGTTGTATTAAACGTAGCCAAATGATACTTTTGACAAGCAATAATGGTAGCAAACGTTTCGATCGTATGAAGAAGATACAAAAGAAGCCACTGCTCTTCCGCGGTGCCTCGACTTTCGGTTCTGTTTAAAATTGACTAAGAACTCTATTGCTTGTCTCGTTGATTCGAAGGGTAGGATCTCTTTTCGCAAGCCGAGCCAAAATAGCAAAATGGTTTCCCCATGTTTGTCTGTTTCGGACTGTATGTTCATCTGTATGTCACAGCCGAGTTAATCCGCTTCTTTGAACCTATTTAGCTGACATTTGGACAAAGATATAAATTGGTGGCCCGAAACCAAATATGAAAAGTAAACAATTAAGTAATGGCTAATTTATACCAGTTTTCATTTTAAAAAGACTTAAAAATACTGTTCATTTTCTTGGCAAATTGAATTGAAGCGGAGCATAGATTTGTAAATTATTTGTATGTACTTGCATATTGAAAAATATCGCAACTTGAATTTGTCACTAACTTACCAAAAGGCTCAAAGATTAGCAAACACATACCACACTAGGTGACAATAAATATTAACACTTAAAATCGTGAGATATGTGTATAATTGTAACCACATATTTTTCACTTGTTGCCTAACAAATACGACTCGGCCAAGAGCGTGTCATTCCCTAACAAGGTTGAATCAAGAAATATAATTTCATAAATTATTGTTAAAAAAAATATAAAAAATCGAGTCCAAAATAACCATTACTTAATTTTGGGTTTCTTATTTTTATGAAGGAGCAAAACTATAGAGGTATGATAAATTACTAATAGGCATTAAACATTCAAAATCTTATAAACCTTATCTGTTTCCAGTTTCTTTGCTTCCGGGTATTTTGATGTTATGTACTCATTGGTTTGGATAGCAACGAGGCGACAATTTTTATATCTACCTACCCACTATTTCTCTTTAAAAAAATAAGAAAATTGCGTTTATTTTATACGTTCGCCCAATGTATTATTTCTTTTTATGTATTGTAAAGTTGTCATGTAAGTGAATATAATTTTTTGTGAGAATAAACTTTCTTAAACCTTATTTCAAATTTTGTGTTACCGCTGTAACGGTGATGGATTAGTCGTCTGTGACATACGGACAGAGAGACTTAAATTGGCAGATGTTTGGCGGCAGAGCTTCTGCCTTACAAGCCGGGCTCCCAGGTTCAAACGTTTCTTAATTGGTTTGGAGTCTGGTTATTATTAGGAGCTTCCCCAGTTCGCTGTATTGTACCCATACACAAGCCTAGTGCTTCATTTGGTGGTACACAACTCTTGATGATAATTTTTGAATAACCGAATTTATAGATAGGTTCAGTTTTCGTTAACAAAACTGTGAAATAATATTCAAAATATAATTCAAAACAACAGTTATTCATTTTTAAACTTTTGTAGTGGGAGCAAAACGCAATAACTAAATTTCTGTCTCTCAATTTCAAGTAGATTTTTCGCAATTGTATTAAAAATTTTTAATTATTATAAAACATTGTATAAAATCTATTAATTTCGAGAGTAGTTAGTCACCTAGCCTCTTGCCTGGAATATTTTGTTTTTAAATTTATTTTATCTGCTTCCTTTGGCTTCATCATCTGTCAGAGACCTTATTTACAAATTTTATATTTATTTATTTCTTGCTTCATTTCTTACATATTATTCGTCTGATTTGATACAGTTTTACATCTATTTCGTATATCTATACATTTACGTCTTCTTATTTCTATTTTATACAATTATTATTTTCTGCTATGGTATATAAATATTATTTCTTATATTTATTTCTAAATTGTGAGAGGAGAGATATCTTCTTTCACAACTCTCCTCAATCCTACTTTACGCTTAACTTCATATATTTCCTGTATCTTTTTCTTATATATATTTATGCAATTACACTATTTAATCTATTTCATTCAATCTATACAGCGTGATGATATGTATGTATGTATGTATGTTTATTGTTCTACATTCGGCATTCTTTTAATATATTCTTATTCATTTCCATTTTATTATCTATTATTTTTATATTATCTGGAATATTATTATTATTATAGTATCATAAACCCTTAGTTCAGCGGCAGAGATCCCTTCGAAATAACTAGGCAGGCGATATAGTTCTTAGCAAATAAGTTTATATACAACCGGGAGGTTTGTCATCGCGGAAGAACGGTCGCGTGGCATCCTTCCGGTGTCGCTGCCTGCACGCGTTTAACACATCCTTCGCCATATGATGGGTAAAATGATATTTTATTTTATATGTAATAACTATAATAACACCTGCCCTTCTAACATATGACGAAAATATTAGTGTTAAAATTAACCTTGATGCTGTGGCCATTTTGACTACGAAATCATAATTAATGTATAATATTTTAATAGCGATGTTGATAACATAATGTAATATTTGTAATACATAATATTTAATAGGATCGCGAATAAGAGAACTATCAGTAATTTCGGTCAAAGAAGAAGGAACAAGTAAAGAAAGAAAAGAAGCCGATTAAAAGACAATAACGATTACGTCTAAAATAATACAGTTGTCAACAACAAAGCTCATATCTATTTCAATTCTCAGAATTTGCCATTTATTTCCTGACACCGTAACGGCTGCTTGTCATTTAACTGGTTATTTTACAAGTTATAATTTATTATCAGACAAAAGTACGTGACAGAGTAACAGTTAAATCGTCGTTATTGTTAGATACCGGCGCACAATACTCTTTGTTCGTGACAAACAACTGACAATCTCCGTAAGACCTTGAATTAACCAGTATAAATAGTCTCATTAAATTGATACCAAGGTTATGTAATTAAAAACACTTTTAAAACAATTTCTTTTGGATTCCGTAGAAAAAGGGACAAATTGGAAGTTCCGCACACGCGTTAATGAAAATGTAGAAAAGAATGCTTTTATGGTTCGGACACATAAAAAAATGAGTGTTGAAAGATTGACTAAGAAAAAATACAGAGTGGAAGTGAATGGTTGCAGAAATCAAGGAAGACTAAGGCTGACTTATGAAGATAGCATTATGAAGAAGCCGGAGTGTTAGTTGATAGAAATGACAAAATCACTCGCATATCTAAGCGAAAATATGCGAGGAGAATGATGAGATTTGAGGAGGCGAAAGAAGTATGTAAGGACCGCGACGCTTGGCGCTCCGTCCTCCCTGACTACCCCGTTAGGGATACAGCGTGAAGACATGTGTGTCTGTACAAAATTGTTGTCATGAGTTCGTTCTTTTACTTGGACTATTTTTCTCAGTTCTGCGTTATTAAATTTATTTTGAATTTTTTACAAGTATTAACTTTGATCTCTCTCTTTCATATACACCTCGACGGCACAGTGGTTCAGGTGTTGCATCCAAGCGCCGATGGTTCGGGATTCGGTTGCCGGTCAAGTCAATTTAGGACACGAACTTTTCGGGATTGTTTTGGGTTTGGACGTAGTGGAAAACGCCCAGATGATCACTACCTAGTTGTCGTTTGGTTCTTAAATAGTACAGGGAATGCACTTGCTTTATGATATGATAATGTAAATTGTCTGGCTCATTTATTTTTTATTTTATTTTTTAACTAGCGATCCAACTCGGCTTCGCCCGAATGGGAACTTTTGTAATATACTTATATAAAAACCTTCCCGAAGAAATTCTCTAAAACAGTGAAAACTGTATTAAAATCCGTTGCGTGGTTTAGACGAAGTAAGCGGAGAAACAGACAGACACGAACAACGAATTTGTTGTATACCATTTAGTAATTAATAATAAAGATTTACACACTCTCAAGACTTATCATACTAAGGTTTTTTGGTAACAATCCTATGGAACTATGACAAACAGACTCATATATATATTATTTTATAAAGGATTTGTGATCGCGGGAATTTCCATGGCGATGACATATTATTTATTCTGTCAATTTTCCGAAAATTATCGTCTTTGTTAGCAAGTAATGAGTGATATTCGTATTTGGTATCGAAAGTGTTAATTAGTTTTCTTATCGTAAGTTTTCCCAGATGTGTTCTCGGTCAATGAACTTTAAATACAGAATATTTCATATACTGTATCAATAAATATGAAAGATATATTTATTTTGTTATTTTTTCAACTTACTTACCAAATATGTAGCCTGTGCGCAAAGACGCGAGATGTGGAAACACATTTCATATACTGTATCAATAAATATGAAAGATGTATTTGTTTTGTTACTTTTTCAACTTACTTACCAAATATGCAGCCTGTGCGCAACGACGCGAGATGTGGAAACACTTTTCATATACTGTATCAATAAATATGAAAGATGTATTTGTTTTGTTACTTTTTCAACTTACTTACCAAATATGTAGCCTGTGCGCAAAGACGCGAGATGTGGAAACACATTTCATATACTGTATCAATAAATATGAAAGATGTATTTGTTTTGTTACTTTTTCGACTTACTTACCAAATATGCAGCCTGTGCGCAACGACGCGAGATGTGGAAACACAAAAAAATAAACAACAAATTCAATTTTCTTTAAAAAAACTTGGTTCATTTTTTGTGTCCGCATGGTACTACCTTCAGACAAAGACTTTGCGTCATTACGTTCAAATTTCATGTTATTGTGGACGAGTAGTACATACATACATATATATGTACATACAAACATAACATGTACACCTACGTTTAGACATATCTTTGCCGTTTCTTTAACAAGATAGACAGAGATGTCATAATGTCAGATGTGGCGGTCCTTATATACGTCTTTCACTTCCTCATATTTCATCATTCTCTTCATACACTTGTGGTAGTGCACATTGGTTATTTGGTCTTGAAAAGTCAGCCTTCACAAGGTTAACTAACGAAGATCCAATAGCCAGATTGCTAGCCGACGGAGACTGTTAAAAGCACTCTCATACCTAGGCAAAAATGTGTGAGGAGAATGATGAGATTTGAGGAAGCGAAAGAAGTAAACAAGGACCGCGACCCTTGGCGCTCCGTCCTCTCTGACTACCCCGTTAGGTATACAGTGTGAAGATATGTATGTATGTATAAGTCTTAGTATCTTTACAACTCACTTTAGCTCTGTAGGTATTTTTTGTTGTTCTGTTCTCTTTCTGATCTTTCTATATGCCCAAACCATCTAAGGCTTTAAGCGTTCCCTTCGTACTCCTTACATAAATAATTTCATCCTAACTTGAAATATTTATATTATTTAAATGTTTCTCGTTTATTCATTTTGTAATGAAGTATGTTATTATTAATATTCAATTTGTTTTCTTTTCAGGTAAATTATATTTGATATCAAAATGGAGGAACGAAATGACTGTCTTCATAAAAAGGTAATTTTATGAGCTACTCACAAAGTTCCGGTATCGTTTAGTTTTATGACGACGACATTAAGTTTCTTCAATTTACTTTGTTGAAACAAAACGGAATGATGAAAGCGATGAAATTGCAAGTATTTGAAGTGTCGGCGAAACGGTTTAGTTCAGTTAGACACGACATTGTAATTCAGCCAAGTAAACGAGCATCAAACTTGATGGATAGAGTGTCGGCGGATGCGTTAGCGGCTTAGCGCTTCCAGAATATGATACAAGTTACAAGCGGATACCGATTTTATGAAACACGAAAATGTCATTTGTTCAAATGTATAATAATATTGTTCCGGTTGGACCTTATGCGTAAGGAATAAGGTCGATTTTTAATGGAACTAAAAACGTAACTTTTAGTGCTTATATCTGGAGACCTAGGCTTTGCAGAATTATGACCTAAAAATGCATTGCTAGGTTTAAGGTCTACTATCGAATGGTATAAGTCAAATTAAGAAAGAAGAACAAAGTTGCACCTCGAATATTCCCGAGCGATGAGGTGTCTGTCATGTACCTATGACTCATGCAAGCAGGCGGCGTCGAGAACAATGTCGAATTACTGTTGGCGAGCGTAGTTGGCTGGAAAGTTCCACCCTCGTTTTATGACTATAATCGATTATAAATAGAGCTCCGTGTCCGGCGCCGAGTCAGCTGTGACGCTGTAAAAGCCACTAGGACTAACAGCAAAGAGGGGTTTTGTTTAGTCGGTTCGAGTCCGACACTCCCCAGTCGGCGTAGAGTCCGGCTGGGTAGTCCGCGGGGATTTAATTTCGCCTCTCAGAAACCAAAAAAAAGCCGAGTCAGTGTTTCTCAACTATCGATCGAAGCGATATATCGAGGCGACATCAAGGCGAATTACATAGATCACTACGACGACTACTGCGACGACTTTGGATAGAAGAACACGTCTGCGATTCGGGAACGTTGTTATTCAGTGAAGCGTGTACCTTCGGTGACTACTACGCGAGTACCTACTTCGAGGGCGACTACGAAGACTAGGGACCGCCGTAATTAAGTTCGCATTTTCTTGACATCTGCTCGTACGAAGGAAAATAAACTCTTTGCACCCTTAACCGGCATCTTATTACCCTCAGCTCGTAACAATATATAATAACTTTTTTGTTATTAATAAATATATATCACCGTTAAAAAAAAAGTAATATATAATAATCCTAATAATAACTATAATGGTATGAACCGCTTGTCTCTTGGCCCGCATTTGTTTCATCCGCGGAACCTTTCACCGTGATTAGTTGTCGTCGGCCATTATTTAAATTTTATGTCACATTGACAGAGACGGTGACGGTTGACGGGTTAACGAACTGCTGAGACTAGTTTTTATGTAAAAATATTACGTAGTAACTGATCTTATTACGCCGATGTCAGCCAATAGGTTGACATAATCATGATTGTACAATGCATGCACATGATTACTCAACATAATGTATAATAATAATATAATAATGCGCCAGACGATACACACCAATCATCTGATTTCGAACTAGGGTATTCCCTGTGCTATGAGAACCAGACGACGACTACTGAGGGCGTCTTCCAGTACACCCAGACCCGAGACAATCTAGAAAAGTTCATTTTCTAATTTGACCCAACCGGGAATCGTACCCGGGACCTTCTGCACTTGGGTTAACTTCTAAACCATTGCGCCATCTAGGTCATCATATGTCACCGAAATATACGTATATAGGTACCATTATGTCGGTGACCTTCGAGATTCCGGGAACTCAAGCTCTTTAACATTTTGATTCTACCGAGCCAAGTACAAGATTGTTTCACTTTACATTCAAATATTTTTAAAGAAGTGACATCCCAATTCCCTACTGAACGATTTTTTATTTCTGAACAATTAGCACAGAATGCAGCACTTGTCACAGCCAGCTTTTAAATATCATCTGAGAAAATGGTCGTTAAACAAGTTATACTCTCATGGCTTTCATTGACCTCCACACATGTACTCGAATGTGTGTGTATGTTACATGCATTTAATGCACAATATATTTACATATATTTATTGTATGTTTAAATAATGTTATTAGATATTTATTTATTTCTCCATTTTTTTATTTATATATTGTTATATTAAAGCTTGGGCATTATTCTGAGCCGTTTTTATTTATCACTGACACAGATTATGAACTGTTTAGACTGTATGTTAATATGGGACAGTAAAATAAATTGTTCTTTCTTTCTTTCATCATTCGGTGACCGGTGACCGAATCTGATCTCTGGAATATGCTGAGGATGCTTCATTAAGAGGCGAAACATGTGTCGAGTACTGAGTTTGGGCGGAGGTTGGCTAAAAATTATCACAAATAATGATTAAATTAAAAATCAATCAAGTGTGTGTCTAACTTGCGCTCAGGGAGTTCCGTACGATTTTTACACAATAGAAAATATATAAACTTTATTTCCTGAAATCTCTAACACCTAGAACTTTTGTAATCTTTTCCTGTTAAGGTAAAGTTTTATACTTTCTGAAATTAATAAAATTAGGTCTAGTAAATATGTGCGTTGTCATCCTCGCGGACAACATAACCTATGAAGGAATAGTCTGTAGTACAATACTATACTATACTATAATATATTTACTATTTATATAGACTATTCCTATTGCGATGTTTTCGTATACAAACCATTAAATAAGTTTAAGAATATTGGATCATAATACAATTCGCGTTAAAAACATTTTTTCGGGGGTACCCGTTAGAAATATAAATCACAGAAACGCTCACCACAGAACGCGTGGCGAGGACGTCGGCTATGTACTTTATTTCGTAAAAATTGTTCCAATAACATTTCACAGCTATTGTTGGATGTTTTGTGTATTGTGTCCGTCGAGGCTACTGAGCAGATTTTTTTGGAAATTTAAACTTCAGTTACATTATTCAGTGTGTAATACCTTATAAGAAAGTATAGAACGCATGGAAAGGTAATATACCTACATCTCGGTTCTTTGCTTCACGATAAAATGAGTTGTTTGTGGATGGCCTTTGTATCGATGTCTTAAAGATACACTATAAAGTACCATTAATTTGAACCTAGGATATTTTGTTTTCAGGGACTTAAAAAAGACGAATTTTAATCTTTTAAAAATATCTAAAAAACTATCAACTTTTTGAAAACATATTAATTATAAGAAGAATTGTATGTTTCTGTATTTCTGCATAAATAAAGTCAGAGGATTTTTTTTGTAGAACAAATTATTTTTAAGATTTAGACTGAATTATGTTTTTTTTTATTTATTATTGAATCATGTCTGAATAGGAATTAAAAGAGTCAAATATTATGAATATCATGTTAATAGATATGATATTAAACAAAATGTCTAATCATGTGATAGATAACTCCCCAGTTACTACCCTTTTTAAATGATCTTGAAAAATATTCCAAAAAAGTGAGTTAATTAGAGTTCAATATTTCCGAAACCTAGACTCGGATGATTTAAATGTTACATTAAAAGAGTATTTTAAATAATCAAAGAAAGAATACAATCAATTTATTCAAATAAATCCAATCACAAGGTATTTTTGAACATCAAATCTACTTAAGTTCGGTTCGAAAGGAAAATCTGGACACTGAGAAACACAAGACAAGAAGAAGGACAAGAAACTCCGGTAGATTTTTTTCAACATCATTTTACAATAGGTATATTAAAATACAATGCTCAGAAAGCCAATGAACGCATGTGTAGAGAAGATTATTTCCAGACTGTTGGTTTCGATTCAGACGAACAAAATCGATTATTTTATAGCATGATTGTTATTTGGTTTTTGATTTTATAGTATGATTTTATAGTAATACTAGAGATTCGATTTTTTGAGGAACATTATTGAGAAGTAGAAGCTAATGAAATTTTACGTTAAAAAGGTTGCTAGGACTCTTTTCATATTCGTTTCAAGGATGTAGAGTGAACTATATTCGAATCTCTTCCCTTGTGTATTAAAAAAAAACTTTGTTCCGCCATATTTTAGCAGTCTCCCCGTTTAAAAACAAGTCAAGTGAGTTTTTCGTCAAACTGTGAACTTCTCGAGCTTATAATTAGCGGCCGGTTGCAGTAACAATAGCCGAGTGAACTGTATACTAGCGAAAACGGAGTAAAGAAGATTGTTACTGTGATGACATAATTAAGGTAATTTGGTTACAAATTATGTATTATTGATAGTTTATTTTTATTATCCGTTACATTACATTACATATCTTATACTGTATACCTAATGGGTAGTCAGAAAGGACGGAGCGCCAAGCATCGCGGTCCTTACATCTTTCGCTTTCTCAAATCTCATCATTTTCCTCACACACCTTCGCCTAAATTCGCGAGTGCTTTTGACATTTCGGTCAGCCAACATTTTTGCTATTCCATCTTCCTAAGTCTGCCTTGGTCTTCCTTGGTTTCTTTTACCACTCGCTTTTGCTTTGTAGATTTTCTTCGTCAGTCTTTCATCATTCATTCTTTCTATGTGCCCGAACCATCTAAGCATTCCTTTCTTCGTTTTTACAATAACACTGTTGTGCTAATTTATTGTCTATTAGATCTTAATATTATAATTGTATGATAAACCCTTTCTAAAAAGTAATGAAGGCCGTAGTGGAAGTACCCCTCAGCCTGGCCTTCAGCCAAAAATAATGCATGCCATATCAATAAACAGTATGTTGTTTTTTTTATGTTAATGTCAATAATATTTAATCCCTATCTGCCACCATTAGTTTTTGACCCTCTACCTGACATCATATTTTATGAGCTCGAAAAATGATTAAGTTTAACGTCTCTAAATGAAGCTTATAAGTGATTAAGATAAGCGGATATTTATAGTAATAAATGTTTATTTTGCGTAATCAGTATTAAAATAAATTGGGCAATTTATAAGTTGTCCAATGAAATTCAAATCGTTTTTCTAATCGTAAATTGTGAAAGTTTTACTGGTTTTAATTAAAATGTTCAGCAAATTAATTAATTCCCAGATGAATTTCAAATAGGCCTTAAGATTTGTGCGGTAAATAAAAGCGTGTTAGTTTTATTGTTCTGCTCTTACACACTGACGGCAAAAGAGGTGTAAGTTTGACGCCGTCGTCTCACTGTCTGTCTCTCTGTCTATGTGTTTGTCTATGGCTTTCGAACGGATAAATGGCCCTTAAGATCCGTGCATTAAAAAGAAAAAGGATTTATAAGATTATTCTAGTGATGAATTTCTAAAATCTTTAGCTATTTTGCGCTCAAACTCCAAAAACCACTAATCGACACGTGTTTCGCCTCTCAACGAAGCATCCTCAGGATATACCAGAGATCGGACTCGGCCAGCTAACATGCACATACATGCACATTCATTTTTATTTATTTTTTGTTAATATTGTAATATACATACGTATCTTCACGCCGTATCCCTAACGGGGTAGTCAGAGAGGCCGGAGCGCCAAACGTCGCGGTCCTTACATACTTCTTTCGCTTCCTCAAATCTCATCATTCTCCTCACACATTTTTGCCTAGGTATGCGAGTGCTTTTGATATTTCCGTCGGCTAACACTCTAGCTATTTGGTCTTCATAAGTCAGCCTTGGTCTTCCTTGCTTCTTTTACCACTCACTTTGGTTCTATAGATTTTCTTCGTCAGTCTTTCATCACTCATTCTTTCCATGTGCCCTAACCATCTAAGCATTCCATTCTTGCATTTTTACAATAACACTGTCGCGTAACCCTTTCATATTGCGTATCTCTTCATTGCTATATATTGTAACATCATACTATTATTTTCTTTTATAAAGTGCGTTTGCTGGGAACATTGTAAAAAATAATAGCACTGGGGGTGGGCTTTGTCCATTGTAACACAGTTTTCAACTAGTGCAGTGGGCGTCGTTAATGTTTTTCTTGTAATTTTGTTCCTATGTCAAATAAGTACATAAGTAAAATTCTGAATATTTTAACATAAAGATTTACCTAAAGAAAGTCCTTACCTTAGATCCGCAGAAATTAAGTTTAAAAATTTATCTATTTGGTCTTTTTTACATGTCATGACGAGGTCCGTCTTTGCCGCGCTATGTGGCGCGCCGTACAAAGCACTAAACCGTGCTGCCAAGTTCTCGTGTTAATTAAAAAAAAGAACTTCATTCCACCATATTTTGGTTGTCTCCCAGTTTATAAAAAAGTTAAGTAAGTTTTACGTCAACCTATGAACTTCTGTGAGCTTATCAAGCTTTTAATCAGCAGTAACACAATCGAGTAAACTGTGTACTAGCGAAAAAGGAATAAAAAAGATTGGTGTGAGATGACAGAAGGCTTATGAATTATTATTATTATCATTTATTTTATTACATATTACATCTAAATATTACCATTTAAAGAAAATTGTGCGGAGCCCTCTGTGCACGTGCCAATCTCGCATTTGACTATCTTATTTTTTATAACAGGTACACCTTTCGAAACACATAGGCATTAGAAAGAGGCGGTGGTAATCCTCAGTGTTACCACCGTATTTGCAATATGAAGTGCTTTTTTGCCTTATAACTACATTTTCCGAGTTGAGTAATTTTCATCAGAAATTAATCAGGAATTAACAGGTGACCAAAATAATTGAGTGACCCATAAATGAATGAAAGCTTTGTGATGAGATTCTAGAAGCTTTTTTTCTTATTTCCTCAAAATGACGACTTTAATGGAGGAAATCAGATGATACGAAAGTAGCAATTTATTGTAGAAAGTTATTTTTCGAGGTCATGTAAGTTTGATTAAGTTGATTGCGCGGGCGCATTGCGGCTATGCCCTTTAGATACGCTCGACGGAAACACCTATTACCTACATTAAGTAGGTTATGTAAGTGTAATAAACATTTTAAATTGTCACGAGTTTTTTGATACCGAGGTAAAAGTATCACCGCCGATTTTTCAATTAGGTATTGTATACATTCTTTTAAGAAAAAAACGAGCTAACTTTCAAGTCAACTCGATGGTAATGGTAAGTCTATAAGTTAAGAAAATACTTAAGATTGAAAATGCATTGGCCGCCATCAGGATAAGTGTTGTGTCTATTGTACCAGAAACACAGCATCACGTAGGGTATATAGACTGTTTTTAATGTAAGGGTAGTAAGTAATGTTGAACTATGAAACGATGGAAAGGATGGGTGATGAATGATTGACGAGGAAAATGTACAGAGTGAAAATGAGTTGTAACAGAAGTCAAGGACCAATGCTAGTTTATGAAGACCGAGTAGCCAAAGTATTAGCGCCAGTGTTAGCTGATGGTAGTATTAAAAACACTAGCATATGTCGGATAAAGTGTATGAGGAAATTTATGAGATTTAAGCAGATGTATAAATTTCATTATGCTTTTGAGTCACAGATAAAAGACTAAATTATCTTACTTCTGAAGGGAATTTGGGGTATGTGACACTTAAATTAGAAAACGACCTTATGCATAAAAGAACATAGGAATGACATGAAACAATGAGGATGAACAAATCAATAGCATAACACATTCGCATCCGGTTGAGATGTCCACATGACGTCACGGGTCGGTGAACTTCGGCTCTCAGTTTATAGCATTGTATGGTAATGTAATACGAGAGGGATCAAGTACTGATTGATGTCACTCTCTGGTTGTGACTGATGATAGATAAAGTTTTGAGAAAAGTTAAAGATAGGATACAGTATATACATAGACATTTCAACCACAAAACATAGTACAATATTACATCTCGAAGACCTCGATGTTGATTCCCGGCGAGTCAATTTAGGAAACGAACATTTCTAGATTGTCTCTGGTCTGAGTGCTCTGGGAGATGTCCCTAGTAGTCGTCTCTGGTTCTATTAGCACTGGGAATGCCCAAAAGCCAGATGATTGGTGTGCATTGTCTAGCGCATTTGATATTATTATTATGATGATTAATACTACATCAACATATGCACTTATATGACGACCTAGATGGCGCAGTGGTTTTAACGTTAACCCAAGCGCGGAAGGTTCCAGGTTCGATTCCCAGTCGGGTCAAATTAGAAAATGAACTTTTCTAGATTGTCTCGGGTCTGGGTGTACTGGGAGACGCCCCAAGTAGGCGTCGTCTGGTTCTCATAGCACAGGAAATACCCTAGTTTGAGATCAGATGATTGGTGTGTATTGTCTGGCGCATTATTATTATTATTATTATTATTACTTATTGGCTTTAGATTATTGTGATAAATTTCTGAATTCTTTAGCTATTCTCCGCTCAAACTCCAAAAACCACCAATAAACACATGTTTCACCTCTCAACGAGGCATCCTCAGGATATAGCAGAGATCAGGTTCGGTCAGCTAACCAGCACCAATTCGGTGCTTGAGCGGTAAATAGCTAAAGATTTCATAAATTTATCACATGAAATGGATTTCCGCAAAGTAACATCTGAGTCTATACAATATATTAGATTATAGTATTTAATATATTTCATGTATTCATAAGATTCATTTATATGTCATTGGATTGCTCGTTACACTGGAACAGTAAATCAAAACAATAATATTATAACGACCCGCGCTGCCAGAGTGTGACACGGGAAGTAGCTTTTTCTTTTGTTCTGTCGCTCCAAATGGGTAAGTCCAATGCAATGTACGACAATGGACTTGTCCAGAATGTTTTAGTTATCCATATTTAAGCATTAATGTTAAATTGAGTATTAATTTTCTTTATTATTTACATTCAATTGTTTATTAATTAATTATTGTGAGTGTGAAATTAAGTGAATTCTTTATTTATTTGCACATAAAAATGCACAGAAAAAGTAGTAGAAAAATTATAATGACAAAAGGCAAGGCAAAAGGCAAAATCTTTTTAGAGATTTCTTCCAGCACACCTCGGTGATAGAGAAAATGAACGACGATAGTACGAGTATGTGCTTAAAATGTAAGAAAATAAAATATTACCGAAATAACTAAATTAATAAATATAAACTAAAATTAGTTCAAATTCAAATTCAAACCAGGAATATAGTGATGTTTTTATACAGTCAATCTAGTACTACGGACTTTTTGGCGGGAACGGGAGAAGTGACGTTGTCATTTTATTTCAATTTTCTAATTTTTACATTTGTGAGAGTTTTAAAGTACAAAAGTGATAGTACATTGTGTTTTAAAGTTCTGTATAAGTGAAAAGAATGGAGTAGGTCTAAATAAACATGTGTAGTTGAAGTTCTCGCGTGCTTCCAAGAAGTCATTTATAACTTCAGTAAAGCCTACTATCACTTTACTGTAGGAGTTTTACTATAAGAAAAAACTAATTTGCTTGTGATTCTACTTATTATTACGTGACATTGGCAAATGCGCTAATCTGTGCTCCATGCTATAAAGAAGAAAAAAGTCTAGTACTACATAGACGTCTGCATTCTGCAATGCTGCAGCTACATACCTTTCAAACGGTGAAAGAATTTTTCAAATAGATACAGTGGTATCGAAGATTACTCTCCACATATAAACAAACTTACAAAATTTGCTCTCTCTTTTTATAGTATTAATAGAGATTATTTCATCTTCTTTGCAAACTTTTGTTAAATGCTTAGTCGAATTTTCAAAGTCAAAGTCAAATCAATTTATTCGAGTAAACCGAACCGAACCGAATTCAAGTAAACTCAATTACAAGGTATTTTTGAACGTCAAATCTACTTTAGTTCGGTTCATTTTTTCAACTTCATTTTACAAAAGATTTATTAAAATACAATATTTTCATTAAGTCCGTAAATGCATGTGCAGAGAAGATCATTTCCAGACTATTGTTTTATCTTCAATGAAATCGTTTATTTTATAGTATGATTGTCTAATCAATGTACGTTTTATAACCAATCTAAATTTATACTCTGTTAATTGAGTAATTTCCTGAGGAACTTTGTTATAAAAACGAATGCAGTTACCCAAAAACGAAACATTTGATTTATTTACTCGTAATTAAAATTGTGGATTAACCAATTTATCACGACCTCGGGTTTCCATACCATTAATATCACCTTTCTTTTTAAACAGATCTATAATTTTCCTCATATACATAATGATTTCAAAGATGTATAAGGACGGCAAGGTGAGGACATAAATGTCTTTAAAACTATCCTTAAGTGATTTTAGTTAGTTTTTAGAGAGACATTTATGTGACTTCTGTCTTCAAGCTTCATGGCATGAAATAGGTTAATTCTTTGCGATTTATATCCTGTTTATCCACAAGTTGCATTGTATTTAGACGTGTTAGTAAAATCTTCATAAGAGAGAAGTCGAAACGTGCTACTATGGATGACGATACGTGACGCATTTTTGACTAAACGAGACAGTCGAACGTTTGCTGTGAACTTAACTGATTAGCATGCGTTTAACACGAGAAGTGATTGACCCAAAACAATGCGGTGCTAGCGTTTGCACAGACGTTGTCAACGACCTCAGACATGATTCTATACTATTTTTGTTAGTTAGCCAGAAATTATCTGTTTTGACTCAAGCGTTGTACTGTATTTAAATTTTATATACATGGGAATCTATCACTGCAATCACAAATCAATGATTCAGCGAACTAATTAAACGGTTGATAAAATTGATCAACTAATCAACTATTTTCTGTCTTTAAAAAAAACAGTTGTTGGAACCAACTAATTTTATTTGAAACTAGCGACTTGCCCCGGCTTCGCATGGGTAGAAATTTAAAATTATAAAAAACAGCCCATGTTACTCGCTGATAATGTAGCTTTCAATAGATGAAAGAATTTTTGAAATCAGTTTGTAGTTATTGAGTTTGTCTATTACATACAAACAAACAAAGTTTACCTCTGTATAATATTAGTATAGATATAGACAAAAAGAAACGTCAACAAAAGATAATCATCTTTCTGACGAAATAAAACAACCTCATCGTTGATTCGTTTCCTATCTTAACGAGACTAAGAACAATTTTGTCTAACCCCCTAAAATCAAAAGTCAACCTATAGACTCCACGTCTATCTTTGGGTCAGACCTTAGTATAGTAGTTGCAAATGTCACCTGTTGACGTCATGTAGTCTCTAACAAAATTAGCCGTTATATACGTTGTATACGTTATATAGACAAGAACGTGATTCCATAGGTTCAATTTTCGAGTGTATAAAGGAAAACTAAAAATTGCATTGGTATTAATAAGTTTTGTCTTTTTAGATTGGATTATTTTCGCCACGGTAATACTAACATTCAGGACAATCCGTCAGCTCACCGAGCACTTATGTGATATGTAAAATGATACGGATTTTGTATCATTTTACACATAAGAGATCCTTAAATAACAATTATTTTCTACAATCATTTTCCATATCACATATGAGATCATCGTTCATCGTACAGAGCTTTTATGTGATATGTAAAATTCTTTCACTTCAACTTTCAATTAAACTCTCTGTATCTTCATGTGACCAGTGCAGAATCAACTTCATAATTTTACGTTTGACCTCACGACAGTCTACAGCTTTTTGCTACAGTCTTTTATGTCACATTTCTTTATCAGTTTGTTGTAAATATGTGGTGAAGCAAAGTCGCTAAAATTTTTAGCAAAGGAAGTGCGAACTGAAGGAACTTTCTGTCTAGTACTTTTTTGCGGTTTGCCAGAATTTATTTTGGGGTCTAACAGAGATCTATGAGCGTACATTACTATCCTTAGAAGGTGTAATGGGCGAACTCTGAATACTTGAGCATTTTTGTACAACGTGGTAGTACTATACCTGTATGGCTTTTTGAGCATTACCGTCAGTACTGCCCGCTGCTTTCCAATGCAAGCAATGTTGAAGCTGCAGATCCACAATGCATAAAATAATTGACTGACATAGTGCAAGGAGTACGGAGTGTATGGAGCACGGATTCATCAGCTATGTTTCTAAGTAAATACATCGTATGAACGAGTTTTCTCATCCTGACTGATACAACGTCTACGTGCTTTGAGAAATTAAGTTTTTCGTCTAGAATACCCATGCCCAAAGTGGGCGATAACGCCCCCCTGTGGGCGCTGCAGCCCTAAAGGGGGCGGTAAGAGACCCAGAAAAAAAATGGGGGCGTTGTGTAGAGGCCTGGGCGGTGATTTGTAATTTCATTTAGCTAGAAGGCATCTTAGACAACGACTGCATGAGCTCTCGACTCAGTAGACAAAATAAGTTTGGGAACCTAGAGTCTAGAATAACTCCGAGGTATCTAACACAGTCGATCCTGAGTATGTTTCACGTTGTCTGGAGTATTATTATTACACCCAATATTAATTTTATTCGTTCAAATTCCTCTGTAATAAAATCCAACTGCGATAAAATACATATTAATTGTAAGGAAAATCAGACATCAATCGATAATATTGTAGGCGAATAGTATCCAGAAGTTGGTTCACTTCAGTTTAGACAACGCAGCGGCTGCGTTTTATCGCTGTCCCTCAGTTAAATCGGAGACAGACCACAGTTTTACGACTCCGACCAGCACCATTACGGCACTTGTTGGATTTAAATTTCGCAGATGGTTATATTCCGTTAATTTTGTTGATTTCTTCCTTCTATACCAATGTATGTATATTCGTACAATTTTGTGAAAGAAAATCGATGGTTTGATAACTACGATAGAATTAAATATGTTAGAATTATTGTGTTATGTTATGTTGTTACCTGTAGAAATTGAATACCCAAAACTTAATTTTACTTAAATTAATATTATATTCTTATTTGAACTAAATAAATAAACTCATATTTGAACACTTCGAGTTACAATTGAAAAAGGAAAAAGCAAAAAGAGCTTGGACACTCAGCCAGACTCTACACCGACTGAGTAGAGTCGAACTCAAACCGACTAAAAAACCCCTCTTTGCTAACAGCAAAGAGGGTCCTTGTGGTTTTTAAAGCGTCAACGGTCGCGTTGGGGCGAGTACTAAAGGCGCCCTGTCAGAGGGTCGACCGCCTGAGGGCTCCTCCAGCCGAGGGATACCTCGTATGAAGAGCCGACCTCGGGCTGAAGGCATCGCCAGGGGAGCTTTCCACACCTGTGTGAATTTTAACGGGCTTCCTATTCGGGTGAGGCTCGGGCCTCTAGCGGACCCAGCCGGCAAGACGGCTGAAGGTCGATTAGTATGACTAGTGTTCCGCATGGCAGTTTACAATGCAGCTTAACGCCCGCGTGTGTGCGTGTAGTACTACTTGATCGAGCTTCTAAACGTGAGGACCCTACGGGTGTCACGGGGGACGTCCTCGTCTCCGCCGGTGGGGGCGGTGCGGTCGTAATGCGTGAGTTGCAAGAGAGATGTGGTGCGCTCGAGTTTTGATTTATGTAATCTTGCAGCGGTAGTGTAGAAGTGGGGAGTAAGCAAGCAAGAACGACCGTTCTTCTCGATGACGTCATGAACACCGTAGCGCTCTGCTGGGAGCCAGTGTTCCCTTATTCTTTATTCGTCAGTATCGCTAACATGACTTTTTTCTTCAAAATTTACTAATAACCATCAAGACTAAGTTATACTTATCGTCAGCTTATTTTTTTTCACTAAAAGGAGACACTCGTACGTAAGACAAGCGAGCAAATAGTCTATTGAATTAGTACGTGGACTGTGTCCCATAGACTATTACAAATTACAATATTGAGACTAGGGAAGCACTTCAGATTGTGAGTGGGTTTGGCAACCCTGGAGACTCTTCCGTGCCTCTTGTGATAGAAATGTCACCGGCTGTCTCACCTTCCACCCTAGAAAACAACAGTGAAAACACTGCTGTTTAGAGGCAGGATTACCAAACAGGATAGTGGTAGCAATTGAGATAGATTAAAGCTATTACTTAAGACATGTATTTTTAAGTAATTATTATGATCATGCGAGTTGCACTGGGAATTACTGGCAGACATAAAGAAATGTCAGAATTTAGCTATTTTCTACTTGAACTCCAAACCATCAATTAGCATCCACAGCATATTCCAGAGATCAGACTTGGTCATCTAACCAGCACCGATTCAAATGATTTAGTGTCGATTGGTGGTTGTTGGAGTTTCAGCGGAAAATAGCTTAAAATTTTAGGAATTCATTATGTTATACCAATCGATCAGTGAGGAGTAATTGCCGTCAACGCTCGCATACTTCTCATTTGCACACAAAGTTGCTGATAAGTCTTTTCTATCACACTTACAAAGTCGTCACATGTTTCAGGGATATCTTAGACCAAGGAATTGTCACTTAAGGGATGGTTTAAGGTTGGTTGATGAGAACAGGCATAAAACTTTAAAGATTTAATTTCTTAGTGCTCCTTAAAACCTTCGTATGATAACTGACCCTTCGATGTGTCTCTTTCAGTCAACTTTCTCAAGAATGAAACGATTCATAAATTTAAAATTTGGTGTAGCTTGTATCTTATTAAACCATATACATATGTTGCACTAGTTAAAACTTTAAAACATTGTTAGAGGATTAAGGAAGGAACAAATTGAGTGATCTAGAATGGCCTAGAATTTAAATTTTTTTAAGGATTATGAAGAATTACTTAGAGTTTAAAGAAAAAATATATTACGAGAGTCGTAGGTCTTATTGATCGCTAGAAATAATTTTTGATCAAATAGATCGAATAGCCAGAGTGTTAGCCGACGGAAATTTCAAAAGCACTTGCATACCTAGGCGAAAATGTGTGAGGAGAATTTTGAGATTTGAGGAAGCGAAAGAAGTATGCAAGGACCGTGACGCTTGGCGCTCCGTCCTCTTCGACTACAGTGTGAAGATATGTATGTATGTCTGTAGAAAAAATGTTTATAAAAAGTAGGTATGGAAATCGCATTTGTGAGTCAAACACGCTCTTGATCGAATACTTTCTAACTCACTCAAATGTTCAAATAAAATGTGTGTGTTATTGATTTATTACAGTTATATTATGCAGTGTACATGATTTATGTCTGTTTTACACGTTGTTAGCTGATAAGTCAAGAACATGACGAGTCAACAAAATTCCTTATGTAAACTGATAAGTCATAAGTAGTAAGTGGCGAGTCGTTATAGATGTACAGTTTGCTACTTACCGAGCTGTTTACTTTAAGATTTAATAATTTACATTATTTCAAGTAACTAATTTATCTCGTGTTTTGCAACGAAATAGTTTTCGCGTTTATCATAAAATTATAACAGACACCGCCATCTTGTAGTATATCCTCTTCACTTACGCATCACTGTGATCACGTTGGGAAGTAATATCATGCAGTCAGTGATACAGTGACTCTATGGTCTGTAACAAAGTTTTCATTTGATATTACGTGAAAATGTAAATATATGTCTGCTTTATTCACTTAAATTGCACATTATTGCATTTCTAATATGTACACTCAAACCAGGTCTTTCGGTGTACATATTACGCTCTATTTACTTATCATTACACCTCACAAGTTTGTTACTCAACACTAGTGTAGAAATACACTGGACGAACTACAATTTATGAATTAAGACGTAGGAAATGGATTAAATTTGCTGTTCGATCAAAAAACTGTTCCTCGAGTCTCGTAATCGCTCTTTTGCGTCATCTCAATCTCATTAAATGTTAAACACTAGGTAAAGTACTAACTAAAGCGACACTCACCACTATGTTAACAACGAACAAAACAACACTGGTATATAACTAACTAAACGGCACTAGAACTAACTAAACTCACAGTAAATGCATGCATGCAAATATTAATACATAAGGCCCTGAATGAAGGCACCAATTACACTCGTTCGTGAAAAAAGAGAAAGCATTAGCGGGCGCGCTTTATTTTATGCAACGTTCCTGAAATAATGTAGGTATACTGTATGGTCCAAAATAATAAAAAATTGTAGTAAAACTATCATGAACTTAATATATTGGCATATAGACGTAAAACGCGTGCGAGTGTTGAGTGTGCGAAAGTTTTATGATAGTGTCATGAGTAGGGAAGAGACAGCAAACGGGACGCCATTATAACTAGTTTTGGATGACAGGTCGTCACAAGTCGTCACGCTGTGGAGAACGCTGTTGACTTATTTTGTTATTTTGTGTTATTCCTGTTTTATTTCAAAGAAGTACTGTATTTTTCAATAATGGTTACGTGTTCTGTATGTGACTGTGATACTATATCACAATAATCAAGGGAATCATCCATTTTATAGGTGACAATCACAAATTAAAAATCGTCACGCGTCAACGAGCTTCTGAACGAAACATCCTTAGGTCATCCAGAACTCAGAGCCGCACGCTTATTACGTAACTAGCAGTCAGCATGCGACAGCCAAATATCGCGCGCTATCTGCTGTCAAAACGAGAAT